>OY728153.1:637925430-639175430 GCA_963277665.1 Viscum album
GTCGAGTTAAGGCCCTACCTATGGGAAAAAACCTTTTACAAACTCAATGGTGGTATCGGATTTCCAATCTGAGTTACTATTTATGAGTTATTATAATTTTAAAATAAAATAATTTTTATTTTATTATTTTATTTATAGTTACACACATAGTGACTTTTCCTATAGAGGACCCACCCTGAATAATGTTAGGTCGTGCCTAGGGTAAATCCACTAGTGTGTGCTCAATTGTTTCCTAATATTTCTCATCCAAACAATTGTTTAAGAGTTATTTCACTTTTTCTGATATTTTTCTGTGTGTGTGCTATTAAAAATATAACAGTTTTTAAACAATCGTTTCGGGCAACCTGGGCCTCGAAATCATACTCTGTCTTAGTGCCTGGTCTCTTAATTTCTTCAAATAATTTCAAAAAAAATAATCTATAAAATCCAAGTCATTACATGATAATGATATCACTCAATCAAATGCATTTTCATAATCTTTTATAATAGTTTTGAATATATAGTGTACATAATAATCTTCATAAACATTGCATATCCACCTTCTTATTTCATAGTAAGATATAGGGATCCTCAATAAAGATCACCCTTAACCCACCTTATTGGTATGAAATCCCACCCATTAAACACTTAACCATCAATAATCCATCATATGACCTGATGATCAAGTGATGGGAGGGAAATAGTGAAAAAGGAGAATTCATTTCTAATATAACCACAATGAGGACACACTGTCACCTTTACCCACTATGAATCATTCTCAAAAGATATCATTTTAAATAAGAAACATTTAAATATGAATGAACACATAATTAGATTTAATATTACATTCCTACCCCTAGAGATCCATTCAGTAACTTCTTCACCATCATAAATATTAGAGATCATAGAGAATTATGATGCGAGAACATTTTTGACCAGAGAAAATAAACAATTTAATTAAAATTATATATATTTTATAATATAGAAGAGAGAAAAGATAATAAACACTAAAATATAATTGTATCCCTAGATGACCGGAAAAGTTTTCAAAATAATACCTAAGAATAATTGGGTGATAAGAATTTGTTTTAAAATAGAGGAAACTAATTTAAAAAGAATAGGTATTAGCAGGAATCGACATGTGAAAGGGTGGGAAGTCCTTGTTTTCATGAGATGGATAGTTCCAAGTTTCCATGTCTTTGTGATATTTTACCAATACAAGAAATCACCCCCATTATCATAATCTTTTTTCCATAAAATCTTTTTAATTTAATTCACGTTATCAAAATATATTGAATTATTTCCAAGTTTCCATTTCTAATGACTCTCATAGGTTTATAGTTTTGGAGAATTGAGAAAGATATTTAACAAGTAAAACCCATGTTATTTGTGTCAAATGGAAATTTTCTAAACTATATAAGAAAATACTTTATAAAAAATGTGTCTTCAATATATCTCATAAATTCTCCACACAATATAATCTTTTAAGAAAATTATGCATAATACTTCCTTTCATAATCTGGGGAAATGGAATCTTAAGAAGTGGTGATCTTAAAAAATTAATATGGTTAAGAATAAGAGATAATAATCAATGATCATAAGTGATCATAAGATGAGTATATGGGTGTAATAAAGACACATAATAAAATCATACCTAAAAACTCATTGATCTTAAATCATGAGTCATGGAGTATCATATGACATAAAAAAAGAAATTAATCATGAGAGTGTGGAACAATTATCTAATAAACATTATCCATGAAGGTGTTACATTGTCATAATAATAATATTAAGGTTGTGGCACAAACATAATCATATAAAAACATTATAAAAAAATACATGTATTTCCACCCTTTCATGTTGTGAAGAAATCCAAATATTTTCACCCTTTTAATTGTAAAAAAATCCATGTATGTATAAATATCATTATCTCATGAGATTAAAATCATTATCCAATTCATTAGAGGGTGATATAGGGCCCCACCCATTATCATGTATACCCATGACTTCCTTAAGAAATAAAACATTCATCATATCATAAAGAACCCATGGAAAGAAAATGGGTTACATTTCAATTTAAAATGAAACCATATAAAGAAAATATACATAATCCCAACAATAATAATAAAATGATATACCAATATAAAATAAACCAATATCCCTTAAATCAAGACAATAGGGAATTTTTTATTTAAATTGTATAGATAAATGGTATAAAATTCGGTTAATAATTTCCCAAATCAATCACTGTATGAAATCTAGCTGAACACTATTCAATAAATATAAGAAGCTATAAAGTGTTCACAGAGGAAGGTCATTGAAAGAAATTTCATATTTATACACAATAGGTGATTATGAAAGAAAAAGTTAGTGATGGATAATTACTTTGATAGATAATAAAATTAAATATACCATCCAATGAAAAAGGTGGATGGTAACATTTGAATAATATTCGCAATTAAGCATAAAATATTTCAATAATTTCTAAAGATGGTCAAAATAAATTTTTAGGAAAATTAGAAAAATCACTTTGAAAATAAGAAATATTCTATACCTTTTTGAAAACATTTATTTTATAAAAATAGTATATTAATCATTTCTTTTATAAAACCAATAAAATGTGGATAAAACTTTTCATATGAAATACAAGGGTGGTGCAATGATACATTCCCATGGAAGCATTAAAATAGTTTCTTTTGTAAAAAAATAATCTATACAAAGAATGTAAAAAAAAAAAATTATTTTAAAATATTTTCATATAAATTAAAGATATTATAAAATTAACCATTTAAAATTTTATAAATAAATTTAGAGATATCCAAAAAATGTGTATTCGATCATAAAATAAATTCCTTTTTAATATTTTCAAAACAAATTTGTTGAAAACAACATAGCTTTAAATGATTATAAAACATCCATTTTAATATATGTTAAAGAGAAGAAAAATATTCCAAAGGATATATAGTAGACAATAAAATGTTTGTGATCTTATAAATAAATACAATACAAATTCCCTAGATGTTTTATCACTTTTTATAGGTCTCATTTTTAAAATTATGTTGGGAATAGAAACCTTAATGATTGAGTAACATTATAATAAAAACCCTTAAAGGTTAAAGATCTTGAAATTGAACTTAAAATACAATGAATAAAATATAATAAATTGTCAATATTTATATCATATAAATGTAAATTTGTGTATAATAACAAGTGTGTCATAAGAAATAGGAATTGAGGACAAAAAATCTTTACAAGTAGCATAATATTTGAGGTAAGAGTCATTTCATAATGTTATTATAAGGAATAATTGTAAAACACCAAAAAATATTCATAAAATAAATTATATAGTATTAATTAGGTAGAATAAATCAAACATGGAATAATATATTTCAATAAGAAATATTGTAACTCATGGGAAGGGAATTTAGTTATCAAAAATCCTTAAAACCTTGATATCCTTTGAATTAAAGGCTATTTAAATATTTAACATAATATAGATATTGAAACCCCAATAAATACATAAATATGGTATAATAAATTCTTTAGTAAATAATCACACCATATTAAAGATGTCATGGTGCATAATAAGAAATATGCCTCGATAATTTAAATTTGAGATAAGAACCCCGTACCATATTTCCTCACTTAGAATAACATGACATAACCTTTTATAAAAGACATAATTATCTTAATATTTTATTTTTTTTAAATTATTTATATACATTACCTTTTATATACTTCATTTATAATCATTTATTATGAATAAATTAGTTATTTATAGCTTATTTTTACTATTAGGTGTTAATGGCTTTAATTGTTCTATGCATGCTTTATGATATCAATTTTGGTATCCATTCATTACTAAAACTTTTATAATTATGAGATTGTTTAATTTAGTTCAATAGATAAATTATATTTATTTATTAATATCTTATTTTATTCCATAATTGTTTTAGTTATATTTTGTGAAAAGGGAATCTTTGTCGGCTTACTTCGTTAATTTTAGCAATTGAATGTGATATTTTAATAATAAGATAAATACACAATATAAAATTTTAAAATCCCTAAACCAATTTTTTTTTCTTAAAAAAAATTTCATAATATTATTATTTTAATTTCCCATAGTCTTATATGATATAGTTTTGTAGAATCTTTATGATAGTGGTTAAAACTGACCAAAATAGAAAAACACTCAATAACATGATGGGTGAGTGTGACTAAGAAAGTGTATAATATAATTATAATTTAATAATAATTATATTATTTATATTATTTTAGATTTTTAATAATATTTAATTGGTTTTTATAATTAATTAAAAATAATATGAAAAATGAAAAATATTACTTCATGGTGGTTTTAGTCTGCATGTACCCATGGTTAGCGTAATTATTTTTCAGTGAATGAGAGGGGATAAAGGTAGATAATATGTTTTGTTTATATATTAATAATTAAATTACATATACTATATTTATTAATAATTCCAATAATTAAAACCATCCTTGAGAGATGGTGATGAAAAACAGAAGACGTCACTTCGTGGAGGTGATAATTTGTATGTATGCATGATTAATACACTTTTGTTTTTCTAAGATGGTGGGAAAGAATAAATAATTGAATTTAAATTAATATAATAAAGTTTAATAAAATTAATAATACTTAATTTATTATAAAATAATATATTTTTGGATTCGTAGTATAATAAAATATTAAATGAGAAATATAGAGATGTGAGATGAACAAATAGAAGAAATTAATCTTCTCCTGGAACTCGCATTGTTGTTTAGGGTTTTTGGGAATTATTAATAACAAAAGGTATAATTTTAATGTTATAGGTTTATATTTTAATTAAAATGGTATATTTTTAGGAATAAAAAAATTATAGGTGTGTACAAAGTAGTGGAAGTGTATCCCTTTAATAAGTGAAGAAAATGAAACTTTACGAATGCCTATTATTTTCAAAAATATAATGACACTATTAAAGGGTAAAAAAGAAAAACAATAGAGACAAATAATTGATTTTATAGTTATATTAGGTTTATAAAGTATAAATATAATAATTTCCACACATGTTTGATCCTATTTACTCTTATGTTTTTTTACTTTTTCTATTTTTTGTTTTGACCAAGGTAACTATTTTTTCCCAACCTATGTTTTAATATAAATATAAAATAAAAATTCTTACCAAATTGGTGTGTGGTGAACATATAATTAATATCCATTTAATATAATTCAATGTATTTATAATAAAAAATCAAATTTTAAATTTAAACATATAATATGTGGAAAACATTTTTTGTAGAAAAATGATGTTTAAACAATTAAGTGTTGCTAAAAATATTTAGTATGGATTAATAAATTAATTATAGTTAATATATTTATTTATAGTTTTTAAAAACTATATTAGAAACATTATTTTTAAGTTATCAATTTCTTCTATTAGATAAACATTTCAAAATGTTAATAAAGCAGCTCCTTGAGAATAACAGCTTTATCATTATTGTAGAAATTAAATTTAATCTTAGTAGTCTTATTTTTATACTTAAAAATCAAATTTAACTTCATAAATAATCTTCAAATATTTATCTCAAATATTAAATCCATTTTTTAGATTTAAATTATAAATTTGATAAAAATAATTTTGAATAGAAGAGAAAAAAACTTTTTTAGAGTAAAATATAACTTAAGTTTCCAAAATGATAAAAATGGGTTTTATAAATATAAAATAATCATTTAAAATAATTTATTTTAATTTATATAAATATATATATTATATAAAAAATACTCAAAAAAATTATGTCATTTTTATATTGTGATAATTTCATAGAAGTGGAGGTTTTAGAAAAATTGGTATTTTTTTAGTATTCACATAAAAAAAATATTCCAAAAGAAACTCAAATATTTATCCTAGTTAAATTTTTACTAAATGAATTCAAAAATTAACTTCATTTAAAAAAATTATATTTTAAAAAATTTATAAATATATCTTTTAAATGAAAATAAAATATATAAATAAAAACTATTTTTATTGAAATATTCCCTTTAAAACATTTAGAGTTCTTAATCCTATTTTGTATACATTTATAATTTATTACAATGCTTTTATTTACTAAAGGTTTTATTTTTAACTATATTATATGATGTTACTTTTTTTATTTTGATGTTTTGTTTGAAACAAGTTTTCTACAAGGTATTTATTTAAAGGAAAATTATATCGAAAAATCATAAATAATTACATCCCCATCACTTAAAATAAATTTTTTCCACATAATTTTACTTATCACTTCCTAGGGATACTAAATAAGGGTATCAATGGGATAGACATAAATCAAGATATAATTTTTGAAGTAATATCAATACACTTAAGAAAAATATCTTTTTCCCTTAGAAAAGATCAATCCTAATATTGAGTTTTTCTACAATAACTTTAGTTAAACATCCCTCAATATTATGTATAATAACTACTATAAGATAATTAGTTTTATAAGAGATATCATATCCATCATTTCACTGATATATGATCACATGTTGGTTTAAAATATGAAATGTGGCTTCCCTATTTTGTTGATTAATATGGATTTTATGGGGAGATAAAAAATACATTTATAAAATCATAAAGAATTATCTAAATGAGGGATAATAAGAATTTTATAAAGCATATTCCATAAACCTCAACTAGGGTTAAAATAATAATATATTTTTTCCCTTGATAATATTAAATCATTAGGGTGAAAATTTGATACTCTTGGGAAACCTCCTAGTCTTATAAAGGTGTCTAGAATTATATTCAAAATGGATATCTAGAAATATAGAGTGGAGGGTGTGTGTAACTTTTATGCATTGTTTTCATGACCTATTTTATCAATAGGAATAGCATAGTCTTTCCCTTCTTCCCTTGTCTTAATATGTTTTTGATGTTTATTATCCTCATTGGTAGTTGGGTTAGGGTATCGATTTTCATAATTCCAAAACTTGTGGAATTCAAATAATTGGATATTATAATTCATCACATCAATCGGATTATTTATACCTTGTCAACAATCACCAACCCGATGGCCAACCCTTCTATACATAAAACACTTTCTTGTTTAACTAGGACGTTACCTTGGGTAGTTATTCCAAAAAATTTGATGCGTATAAAGTTAAATATCCTTTCCTTCAATATCTTCATCACCTAATCCTCTATAAAACTATATAATTATCTCCTCTGGTGTTTGTGTAAACTCAACTATTTCCACATTATTAATCATAATTATTCATAACAGGTTTGGTAACTCCCTAGATTTTTGGGAGTCATATTCTTTCTATAAACTACATGATTATAATTCTGGATAAAACGTCTTATGGAATTAAAATATATTATGAAATAATTTATAAAAAAAAGGAATTAAACTAAAAAAATAATTATAATAAAATATTAAAACAAAATAACAGAAACTAAATATTACAAACTATGAATTATTCATCACTGAAATTAGTATATCCATTAAAAGTATATAAAGTAAATGGGGTAGTAAATATAAAAATAAAAATAAATATTAAACACTAGGAGGTATATAGATCATATTTACCATTTAGGATCACCAATAGGCAATGAAAATTGATAATGAGGTATAATATCCTCATTAGAGAAATAATATTATGATATATAAATTGAAAACTTTGGAAATGTTAAGTATGAATAGAATAATTTTAATAAGGGTATATATAAGAAGGAAATATGGTCATTGTAAATATGGTTATTGAAAATATGGAACTTATAAATATGTTCATTAAAGATATGATATTGTTAGATAAGGTCAATGGATCTACATCCAACAGGTCCACTAAAGATGTGAATTTTAAATAATATTACAAACAATGAAATAAAAATATGATAATAAAATATTTTAAATGTATATATTTATTTATTAAATATAAATATTATTATTATTATTATTAAGATAGAATATTATTTATATATTAATTTAAAATTAATATTTCAAAATTAATGGATTAGTAAAATTAGATTTTGGTAGATAAATAATTATTTTTATTCGAATTTTTAAAAGTTTAGCTAGTATAGAAGTAAGTTTTTTTCAAAGAACTATTTTATTAAGTTTTTCTATATTTTATCATAATAAATTAAATAGATTAGTTTTTAAATATAATTGTGAAATAATATATATTAAAAAATTTTAAATTATAAATTAATATAAAAACATATTGAGAACACATAATGTTTAAATACACCATTTTTTATTAAAATCGTTTTTCATCATATTTTTCAATTTTTATATAAACGATAAGTTTAAAAAAATTGGAATTAGAATTTAAAAAAAATAATTTTTGGATTTAGAAAAATAATATTATCTTATGATTTATTTTTTTCATTTTTCTGATAAAAATTATTCTTAGGAAAATAGTGCAATATACTATTTTTACGAATACTAAGTTTTTATGCCATTATTAGTATATAAGTATGAGTTAAGAATTTATAAAACCTTTTTATTTATTTATTATTTATTTTAAAATTTAATTTAAAAATTTTAAAATATTTATTATTGTTTACAAACATATATTTTAATTTTAGAACTCAAGTAATATTTTCTTAAAATTTATATTAATATATTATACATTTGTTATATTAAAACTAATTTTTAAACCTTTTTAAATTTCAACTATAAAAAATGAATTTAAAATTTTTGATTAGTAGGTCCAAATTATCTAATAATAAATTCATTATTTTAGTCATAAATATTAAGTTACCTTAAGTAAAAACTTATTGTCTTTGTTAAAGATAGAAACGTAAAAGTGAAAAATATATTGGTAAAGTGTTGACAAAATGTTTAAAAAATGTTTAAAAATGTGTTGAAATATGTTTTTGAGTATTTATTGAGCTTATATATTCTCTCATTATATTATTTCTCAAATTATGGAGCCATTTTCTTTGAGAGTGACTTACCATTATAAAAACGTTATGGTTATTTACAAAAATGTTGTCCCTTCTCACTTATAAAAGGGACCTATCTCCACCCCTTCAATACTCCTACAATGTTTTTTATCACCTGAAAACCATCCATATTTTCATACCCTACAATCATATTTCACTATTATTATCTTTTAGTTTCAATATATTAATCTAATCCCTCAATTTCCAGTGAATATTCCAACGAAATCTCAAAGTGTTCAATGTGAGTAATCATTTTCTACATAACTTATTTTCTTTTCCATTTATATTTTCCAATTATAATTTTAAAATAAATATGTAATTAAATAATTTTTTGTTATATAATGAATTTAATTATTCTATTTTAATAATAATTAATCCCTTTTTTCCTTTTCCCTTAAGAAAACTGAAAATAGGATTCATGCGTATATGGGAATTATCGCCTCCATGAAGTAACATGTTCGTTTTCCTTCACTAACTTACAAGGATGTTCCTAATAAGGAATTTAATATATAAGTATTATATTGATAAAAAATTTTATTTTTTTAAATAATAAACTATATTACTCATTTTTCTTATTCTATGAGAAACAAAATGATCATCCATTCGTACATATGGATTACCGCTCCCATGGAACGATGTTTTCCATTTTTTATTGTTTATTTCATAGATAGACTTAAAGTTTAATTTTTGGAATTAATATTTTATTTATCAAATTTATAAAATAATTTTAATAAATTACATTCCATACCTTCCTCCCATTTTAGGAAAAATGAGAACGTCATATGTGCATACATGCGGACTCCTGCCTACTCAAAATTAATGCATTCCATTTTTCATCTAATGTTTATTATTTATTCAAATTTTTTAATTTATTATTTAAAACATTAAAATAAAATAAAAAAAATTATTATGTCTCTGTTATAATGATATTATTCTAAAAGAAACACTCTCCTAACAATACTCACCCATCAGATTATAGCATGTTCTTGTTTTGGTCAGTTTAACTGCATACTTGAACCACTCTTTAAATTTATGTCATGTATGGATATAGGAATATAATTTCTAATAGTTTATGACATAAATATTCATATAATTATTTTATTTTTTTCTATTAGTGTTACCCAGATTTTTAACATAATTTATAAATCATCATTTTGTTCATTAAGAATCACATAAACATGATCATCATTGATTTCATCTGAATGGGTCATAACCAAAACTACCATCAAATGAAGTTATAGATTTATAGAATATATTTCATCATATATTAAATTAAATTATATGATATAATAATAATTTAATTTGAAAAAAATAATAGATACCAACATCTCATTTACCAAACTTTTTCAAAACAATAAATATTACTTACAACCAGTGTTGAAAATAGGTAAAAACTTAATAATATATGTATATAATGACTATAAATGAGGACTATAAATGGTTGTAGTTATGAATAAGGTTATTTGGTATGTATTAAATTAAATTAAATTAAATATTTAACACATTAAGTGAAAGTACATAATTAATCAGGACCAAGGTAAGGGGTTCTTTGTATAAAATTTAATTTCAGAAGATATATTTATTTTTGTACACCTTTGTATCTTTGAAATTTTTGTTTTGTTCCTAATAAATGTATTTTTTGAAATTAATGAATGTAATGGGGTTTTATGATCCATATCATTTTCTTTGTTATATTTTATTTTGATTCAATGTATATCAATCTTGAAATTGTTCTTAGTCTATATTTTTAATTCCATGAGACATGTTTGACTTTTTTCACCATCATTTATTTCATTTGATTTACTTAAAACCATATTGATATATTATATCATGAACTATATTTTATTCATGAATTTGAATTTAAATTTAAAATAATCTCTCCTTCAAGAGTTTTTAATTGAATGTTACTCAATCCATAAGGCTTCTATTTCCATACTCATTTTAAAATAAAGACCTCTCAAATATGAGACTCATTTGTAGAATTTTTATAATCATTCATTCTAATTTCACAATAATTTTATTCTCCTATGGTTATCTACAACACCCAAATATTTTTAAAAAAAGAAAAAAATCAATAGTGTAGGTGATATGCCACACCGAGCTAAAAGACCCATGAAATATGATTCCTTAAATTTAACATCTTTGATAGCATGTGATACACACAACCCTAAGTCTAAAAGAACTGTAAAATAGTATGATGTTATAACATAGCTATTAAATTGATAGGTTTGAATAGGTCTAACTAAATTATGAAAACTATATTGTTTACACATGTATTAAATAAATTCAATTTCTATCTATTAGTAATAAAATAAGAATCATTAGAAAAAAAGGATATGTAAACTGAAAAACGGTACTTTTCTAAAAGGCAGTCTCATCACACATTATGCACATACTGTAAAATTAATTTTTTCCAATTTTATAAAATTTATTTTAAAAAATTAACATAATTTTTTAAATCATAACGTTAAAATTATCTTATAATTATTTTTTCAGATTTCTCTAAAAAGATTAATTTTTTGATTAATAGTGAAAATACTATTTTTTATTGAACACAGTGTTTTCATTGAAAGCATTCAAAAGTCCCATTTTGATTTAAAATAGTTATAAAATTTAAATTAGTTAAACTATTATATAATTAATAAAATTTAGGTAATTTAAATTAAATTAATTTTTATTTTTGATATTAAACCTTTTTATACTTATGAAAATTTTCTCCGTGGAAAACAACTTTTTCATTGTGTCTACGGGTTTAATTTTAAATTAAAATTGTCCACTTATATTAATGAAATTTTTAAAAATGGATTAAATATTTGGAATCAACATAATTATTAAAATATAATAACATAAAATTAATTTTTTTCATAATGAATAGTAAAAATAGTAAAAATTAGTTATCATGGTTAAGGATAAAATAGGTTTACCAGGGGATTACACTAAATAGATAATGGTTAAAATGAACCAAATACTTATATAAATTCTATTTAATATCCATATTATTACCATTATTACCATAAGATAATTTTTTCTATTTTGGGACATGTTTCCATCAAATGGTCCAATATAATAATTTATGTAAAAAAGAAAAAATGTCACCCTTTTGCTTTTAAATTTCAATTAAGTGTTCACATAGTGAAAAAAAATAACGATATAAAAAAATCTTTTAATTTTGATAATAATGAAATTAATTACATGAGGGTAATTTATTTATAATTTTTAGTAATTATATAATTACTCTAAAGGCTTAATTAACTCTAACATAATAATTATTTAATTAACATAAAAATTAAATAAATGATACTAAAAATAATAAAATAAAAATAAAATAAATTATTTATTACAATACATTAATTTTTTAGATAAATATAATATTATATACCAATTTTAAAATAATATATTCTAATTCAACCTTTGTCTTGTTGTTTTAAAATTAAAATTAAATGAAGAGTGTCAAAAATGATATTAATGTAATTTTATAATAAATAATATTTTATTAAATGTTTTAAAATTCCTAATAATCCTACCCTTTTCCAAGTTATTGGTATATGTTTAAAAATATCAACCATATTCCATTAATATACCAATTTTCCTTCTATAAAAATTATATTAATTGTAAAAACATTGTTACGATGGTACATGGTAAAATGGATTTTTGTGTGTTACATGCGCTCGTGTTAAAATAAATTTTCAAAAAACATATGATTTTTATTTTATAAATTATATTTCCTATTTATAACCATTTGGTACAAATTATTTATTTATTATCTGTTATTTCAGTCTTTAGATTATAAATTTCCTAGGTAATAATATTAGTTACTATAGAGGAAAGTAAAATGGTAAAGAAAGGGAAATTAGAAGTTTTAGAAAAACATATTTAAAAAATTAGTTTTTATGTGGTTTTTTGATGTGTGGATAAAAAATATAATCCATAAAATACTTTAATTATAAATTTTTTAGGAACATGTAGGGAGAGTGACTTCCCATTATTGAATAGTTTTGGGTATTGACAAAAAAATGTCACTCCCCTCCTATTATAAAAAGGAACTTCCTCTCCTCACTTATTCACAACTCTTAAGACATTTAGATCGAAAAAACCTACCAAAATCCATCCCCATAATCCTTATCCACATTATAGATCTTTTTTCATCCAAAAATACCAACCCTAGGGTCCTTTAAAAGAGGTACAAATTATATTTCTCTATGTGAATGTAATTGTCATAACGAAGCTCTCCTTTTTTCATTCTTATTTTACAATTTTAATTCCTGTATTAATGGTTACAATATAATAACACTAATATATAAAATATACTTATATTTTATTATGTTTATGTGGTAACCTATATCCATCTCCTCTTCCATCAAATGGGAAATAAGACTATCGATCGTGTGTACGGTGAACTACAGCATCATGAATTGATGTGGTTCTTTTTCCATCACAGTCCCTCACATATGGATATAATTATGGATTTATCATATTTATATGATATTTATGAAATTAATATAATTTTTAAATTATAATTCCAAATATACCATACTACCATCAAATCCATTGGAAAAAAATAACGTAACTTGTGTAAAAGTGTTCACTACCACCTCTACATAGCAATGTGAAATGTTTTTCATTTTATTTTTACATGGATGGTAATAAGGAAATATTTAATGAATATTTATGATATATATTATATAATAATTATTATTTAAATTATAAATATCATTTACCATTCCTTCATTCTATCCTTTTAAAAATGGTAATAGTGTTCATGAGTATGTATGGCTAATTGTCTCTATGAATGGTGTAATTAATTTTTTCTATCTAAAAAATGTATTGATTATTTTAAAAAAATATAGTTAAAATATATGATACTTATATTATTGTTTAAATTATTAACATTTTTAACCAAGATCAAATTAAAAGTACCAAAATCACTCGACCAAAACATTCATGGAAAAGGAAGCAATTATCACCCAAAATATTGTTTTTAACATATAATTGTTAATAAGAAAGTCAAAAAATAAAATAATTAAACAATATATATTATGATTTATATTTTTATGCTAATATAATTGATTTATATTAAATATATATTTAATATATATTATAAACATAAACCTATAATGGAAGTCATACCTAGGTTAAGGGTTTCTCATCTCACTTTTACTTTCATGAGACGTATGTCATATTCACCACTTATTTCTTTTGTTTTGTGTATATAATTACCCATTTATATTTTATATCATTAATCTATTTATCTTCATGGTACTTAAAAGTTTATTTCACCTTATTTATTTCATTGGTATTATGATTCATAAGTTACCATAGTGGTAAAGTTTTATGTTACATTCTCATTTTTATCAGGATTTTTCATGATAAAGTTTACATTGAATAAATATTATGATATATATTTAAATAAACTCATGAATTTTATAATACTCTGGTTATTTAGTAATAATACACGTTTCCCTCACTTTTTACTCCCTATAATAACAAAATATACAAAAATAATGTTTTTAAAGAAAATTGACTTCATTTATCTCTTCGGTCAAAAATCCTTTTTTCCACATCTATTTTTTCTAAAAAAAATTCAAAAATGTTTTAAAAATAACCAAATGATTTAATAAATAACTTTTTACCCATGTTTTAATTTTTACAACATGGTTTTAAATGAATCTTCTTGAAGTTTCATGAATTATGAACTCTTTAACCTTTTACAAGTGTGGAAGAAATTTTCTTATGGCATGTATAGAATTACCCACATTCATGACCACACTTTTCTATGAAGCTTCCTTTACATGTTTACAATGATATTTTTAATGAAATTTTGTTTCTTAATATTCTATAAATTGTTGGTTTATGAGAGTTATTTTCAAAAAATGGATATTTTCCTTTATAATGTTTTTAATAGATTTTTTAATGTATTCTTATTCATTAATGAGAAACAACCCTTATTTCTCTTATTCCCCATTAGGAATATATTATAATGATATCATAATTATTATTTTTATAGATGGTTTTTGATCATTTTTATTGGGGATGTACTATTTTGATATTATTCTCAATCTTACTCTGAATGGTTTATAATTATGATTATTTATTGGAGAAATTATTAAAAAAAAGTTATTCTAGTTTTTCAATATGAATGTTTATGTTTGATTATGCTTCACCCCTTTCATATGAGGAATTCATTGAACTTATTAAGTGACAAGTGGGGACCACTATAGACCCTAGATGCATTGGTAGGTCTCATGAGACAAACTAGATTGGGTTTTATCCAAGTCCTTAACCATTTATATATATTTCTTGGCACAATGCCTCGGTGGTATTTCAGATGTCTTGAAACAAGGCCATGATATTATATTTGAGATGTTCGAATTATGTATTCCATATTTATGAGAGTAGTTATTGATGTCCATGTGATTATTATATTTTTTATGACATCCATGGATGTGTTTCTAGATCATGATATTATTTATTTGGAATTATTTAATTATAATTTATTCTTACCATATTTTTTATTCCTTATTAGCTTCCGTTGTATGATTTCCCTTACTAAGAATCTGATCTGTGACTTTTATTATGTTTCTTTTCACCAGAATTCTAGGAAATTTTTTATTATATATATGTAGGAACATGATAGAGGTAATAAATATTATCTCAAATAAAATACTTTTTGTATTTTATTTTTTCAAATATATCGGAAATTAAATTATCTATCTAGTTTACAAATACCACTAAACTATTTGGTCCTTTGGGATGGGATCTCTTGTATCTAGTACCAATGTAGTTATAAGGCCCCAGAATTAGACCTTACTTACTATTGAGTTAATACAAGATTACACATTGAGGATCTTTTCAGGTTTAAAGTTTTAGAGAATTAGATCATAAAACTTTCATTACATTCCACATTTAAACAAAGTGGTTACATAAAGATAGTATTCATTTTTTTCCATCAATAGAAACATATTTAAAATAAAACATGGATTCTTTCTTGAAACTCCCTTGACACTATCATCATATCATGTACCTTTCCCTTGACCAGTGAAAAACATTTCAAAAAAACTTGGGATGATCATAAAAATCTCAGTAAGGGATATAAAAATATAGAAAGGAAACATGAGTTCATATATACATAAGAATGAAATCATACTTTACCCATAAAATATAGGTACTTTAACATACCTCATCAAATCATGAATAAATCATAGAAATCATAAGACATAAAAGGTAACTTGAGGCATTCATAACATTCTTACGTAGGGAGTAACCCTCTTGGTTACGTTTGGAATACCCACCACAGTATATTCCCTAAATCTCTTTGGAGAAACCTTAACGTTTCACTCCTTCGCGTTACCCAATGAATTGGAGATCTATATCAGGATCACCCACCCTTAAATTATCATGGAACCACCCGTCTTCATAACAATTCCCAAGAACCATAACATAATCATATCAGATAATACAAGCATAAAGGAAACATAACATTTCCACATTTCAATCACAAGATATCAATAAAACACATTGATATAAAAAAACCTTATGAAAACCATTTTCAATACCAAAATAAAAGAAAATTAAAACATGGTATTTATTTTTATTTTAAAAATAAGGTATGGCTTGTAGAGGAATTAGAAACTCAAATAATGGTCACGGCGGTGGAGAAGTCATTGTCGCCGCAAACGTACGACAAAAACATTCCTTTTGTCGTTTAGTAAAACTCTTTGTATAAAAAAGATTCCTTTTTGGATAAACATTAAATTCAAAGGGTTTTATACACCGTATAAAAGAAGTTTGTGTATAAAACAAAATATGCCTCAATGAATGGAGATTGAGACGAATCCCTTACAAAGACCGTATCCTTAGTTTAAGGATAAATCAATTACATAATTATGTGTGACAAACTAATACACAAAATATAAGTGGATATTAATTGTAAAAAAATCAGAGGTTATTCACACATCTTCATAGAACGACATATTCAAGGAGTACAAGTTTATCCCAAAGAATCAATTTTGGGTTAAGAAGTTCCCTTACAAAAATTTGACAGCCTAACGGCATCACTACAAAATTCAGAAAATGAGTTGATTAGAGATAAAAAGGGTATCTCATCACATGGACATAAAATTTAAATCAATAAGGATATATAAGAACATATCCCAACATAATATTATGTTAATTAAAATACATGACAAATGAAGTCTTTTAAAAAGAGGAGGGTGAAAGGTTCCCTTACCGACATGGGTATCTTTCGAGACATGCACCCCGTGAAAGGACAATACAAAATTGATGTAAATACTCATAAATGAAAGTATATTACATAATGAGTAAAATAATTGGCAGTACATACACCACTCAAAGGAAATTTTGGAAAATTTATCATAAATCTCACGGGAATAAATGTGAGATGAAATATCCCTTACGAAAACTCGGCAGCCTAACGACGCCACTTAAAACTTCCAAAAATGGATTGATGAGATAAAATAGGGCCTCTAATAATATTAACATAAAGTTTATAGAAATATGAATATAAAATAACATCCCCCAACATAACAAATAGGAGCTTAAAAGAAGTGACCTAAAGGAGAGTACTTAAAAAGAAAGAGAGAGGATAGATCTCTTATGAAAATTCGACAGCCTAACGGCGCCACTCAAAACTTCCAAAATGGATTGATGAGAGAGAATAGGGTATCTCATCATATGAACATAAAAATTACAGTAATATTAATATAAAATAACATCCCAATAACAAGAAAGATGAGCTTTAAAAGGAATGACATAAAAGAGTGTTCTTAAAAAGAAAGAGAGGAGTAGGATCCCTTACCTCAAGTTCGACTTGTCTTGTTCGTTTCTTTATATTCCTGAATAATAAACTTTGTTCAATTTATAATTGATTAAGGACCTCATTTATATATTATTATTCAGTTAATATCACATATTATAATGTTATAATAATTTTTTAGTAATGTTAGTTCATATCAGATGTTTTTGTCGATGTTTGGTACATGAGTCAAAAATGAACTTGTTTGAAAAATGATTGTCCATGTAGTTATAAGTAAATAATTTCCAGAATAGTATTAATGATTAAAATATCATATATATCCAGTACATATTCATTTTATACTATTCCATATCATTTGGAGATAAAAAAGAAAAGCATCATTCATGGAGAGGGTAGGCCGTATGTATGCATGAACGCTACTTTCATTTTTTTTTGTCATATTAATGGAATTAAAAATAAATGATATATATATATATTATAATTATAGTATATTATATATGTTATATAGGTAACATATGTTTATTAATTTCATTCTTTATACATTCCATGTATTGCATGTACGAGTCACGTCACTTGAGGGGGCGGTAGTCCACACTTCCTCATATGAAAGTATCGCATTTACACAACATGAAAAGAATAAAGGTATTCGTTAAATATAAAATAAATAATCATATAGTAAACATAAATACCATATATATCATATATAAAATACAGTGACATCATAATGTCCACCTTTAAAGGTGTTAAAAGAATATTGAACAATCATCGTTTCGTGAGGTAGAAAATCGCCAATCACAGAAACAGTATGTTCTTTAACCATTAGACGAAGGTGTGGGAAATTGTAGCTAGAATACTTAACATAAAAACATCCTATTATATTGAAGATACTGGTGTTTTTACAAAATGAAATAATAATAAGAGTTTAGGGGGTTGGAGAAGAAAAATAAAACAAAAGGACACAAGTGAAGACATTACCTTAAAATCGGGTAACTCCCTTTGGTTTGAGCTCAAAGGCTTCCTTGGGAAGACTTCTGACCAAATTGAGGCTTCAAGGAGTTATAGAGGGATGTGAAGAGACAAAGTGGGCAGGGGTTGGCCAAGACAAAGGCTTTGGAAGTGTGGGTAAGGAGGTAGAGGTGGGGGCCTTTTATAAGAGGAGAGGAGGGGCACCCTTGGAAAGTAAAGAAATGTTCCTTTATTTTAAAATGCGTTTTGGATTTAAAAGGTCCCAAATTGATATAATTCTAGTATAAGGTGATAATTGTTATAAATATACCCATACAATAGGTTTTGGACATGTTTAGGTCATAGAGTTTACATTATCTTTTAATTTTATTTAAATCCTTTATTAATGAGGTAATCGCTGCAACATCATGATGTCATAAATAATTTAATATATTTAATGTCTAAAAATTATAAAAAAAAATATCATGATGTAGGAAATCTTTTTAGGTTTATAATGAATTTTTATAGTCAAAAATATGACTTGTATAACCCCATGTAAAAATTGTTTTAGTAAAACATCTCATGTTTGTGTCATTTTTACTTTAACATTAAATAAAAAGGTATTTCTGTCATTTTCTAACCAAAGTGGCTCCATGGGGTCCCCAAGTTGACCCATGTATTTTCTTGGTCGTCCATGACACATCCAATGATTTTAGGACATGTTTCTAGGTCATTTCATTTTATTAAAACATTATTCTTACCTTAAATTACACTAATTACCTCCAATCGCGATTAAAAACATAATAAGTTACTATTTACCAAAATATTATTTTAATCCCATTGAACCACATTTTACTTCTTAATGACAACCATGTATGTAGGATTTTTGAAATTCAAAACACAGAGGTGGTAAAATTTCATTTAAACGGAAAATCAGTTTTTATAAGTACCACTTAGCGGTTTCACTATTCATCAAAAATTGAAGTTTTTCAGAAAAATACCAAAACTTCACACTAAGCTATATTTGATATTCCAAATTAAAAAATGATGTCTATTTTACAAAATTCAAAACATATTAGTTTCATTAATTAATTTAATAATTAATTCTCCTATCAGAGCAAATAGCGTGTTTTTATGAAACAATAAGTATCAAAAGAGTGACACTAGTTTAAGTCCAATTTCAAAGTGAAATTAATTCCAACGACCACTATTGGATTAAATGGTAAAAATATATTCTAATTTAAATTTAAAAACAATTAAAAAGATAATCTAATCATATAAATAAAATATATTAAAAATATGTTTTTAATTAAAATACAACATTTTTCACTATTCATTAAAAATTGAACTTTTTCAGAAAAATACCAAAAATTTACACAAAGTAAATTTTGATGACCCGATTCTAAAGAAGAATTTTATTTTGTCAAATATAACACATAAAATTTTCAAAAAGTGGATTTAAAAGTGGTTCTCCTTCAAAAGACGGTTAATCGACCTTTTAAATAATATTAGAATGTATACGCTTAAAATTGGATTTATTCACATTTTTAATCCTCTAACATATATAATAATTTTTTAGTTAGTTCTTATCATTCCCACCATTACAACGGCTAGGAGTTAACTACTATTTAAAATAATATTATATTATTATTAGAGTGCAACGTAAGATTCCCAAGAAACTCGTTGTTGCGTATTGGGTACGCCATCGAGCATAGCATCCCATTTAAAGTAATATTAATATTTTATTCACAAAAATGGATAAATATAAAAATTTCATATTCATTATTTACCTAGGGTGTTACATCCTTCCCCCCTTTTGGGAATTGGGTCATCGCAATTTTAAAATTGGGCTTGGAAACTTCATTGAAAATTCGACATCGGAACAAGAGTCGGTAAAAAAATCGCTTTAAAATAAAGAAAGATAAGTACAGAGGTCACCTGAGTTAACCCATACTAGGGTTACATGTAGTAAAACATGAAAATGGAGGAGAAAACATAGGGTCATATTCTGTTGGAGAGTGATAGAAAACATGTCTAGGAGAAAGTTAACCATAAGAAAATCACAAAATTGTGATGGGTTAAACAGTATTTGATTCCCCAGTAAGAAAAGATAATAAACAACATTTTTGTTTTAAGTTAATTTTTATTGAGGAATTTATTCATAAGGAAACATAATCACTTATCATGTTGACTTTCAACTTTTATTATATTCCTTACACAAACTCATATTTTCTCTAAAAGACGAGTATTTAGGAAGACTTGTTCACATTAAGAGTATTATAATCAACTTCTAGAGAATCACCTAATCCACAAAAGAGAACTATATACTTCCCATGTCTTTAGACTTTAACCAAAACCAAAACCAAAAAGGTTAGTACAAGATCAGATAATCCAGAAAAGGATAACCCTTTATAAAAAGAAAATCAATTCTTAATCTCCAAAATTTGTCCAACAAAACCGAAAGTACAATGAGGACCATTCGATAAACAATTTGTCCATAAAATTCTTAAAGGTAAAACAAACTAGGATTGAAACCCAAATATTTGAAGGATTTAGTCACATAGTCTTCCAAGTTAAATCGTAACATTTATCTCCAAACAATATCAGATGCTCTTAATGTCTCGTATTGAAAAGTAATTAACCAAATCACATATCCTCTATGATAGGTTAATAAATTTCCATAGATAACCCAAAATCAACTTACTCTTAATTCATAAAATAATCTAACTAAAAATAATCATTCAAACTAACCAGGGACTTCACGTAGTCTAGTGGTAGGCGATAAATACCAGTCTCACTTTGGTTGTGGGTTCGATTCCCGCAGCTTTGTCCGATGCGACGGGTTGTCACACGGTCTGCGTGTTGTCCTTTTTATAAAACTCCAAAAATAACCCTAATATGTTTGAACCTCAATAGTTTCCATATACCTCTCATTTTCATCCAAATTTTTTACGATCTCAACATCTTAATTCTTGAAGTCTTATTTCACCACCATAAGATAAAATTAAACGATTCCCAATTGAATAACATCATACCTTGATCATGGCGTCCACTCGGTTTCATTGTCATCTTGCTCACGTAGGTAGAAGTCCCATGAATTACAATAATGATTTAGAGATCTTTCAAAATCATTTGCTTCCTCCATCCAAATACACCTTGTACAACATGGGTCATATGGGTGTTCATAGAAAAACAGTTTTGCAAAATAATCATGTATGACATATAATTCCAAAACATCTGATAAAACATGATTTCTATAAAATTGTCTGACAGAATTTGAGCTGAAACTTTCTATTATTGGTCCTTTTAAAATACCATAATAATGTGCTGAGAGAATATATTTTAAAATCAAATATAAATAGGTTGTTCAAGGGTCTCCTTCCTCAGCAACATTTTTAAAATCATAATATGCTTCAAATTCTTGTGATAAGGTAAAATATTTAAAAATACCTTGATAATATTTACCTTTCTTAAAAATATGAGAATATTGTGAAAATAGTATTTTTCTAAAAACAACCCATGATCCATGATGATAACGAGGTATAGTGGAGGTGTTTGATATCTCAAACAAATTCTTGCAAGTGAGTTGTATGCTATAAAAAGTTTCACAATCATCCGAACATGACTTTGCAATAATTATTGCAAGCATGTCATCAGGAAGAGATAGGAATGTCATTTGAGATCCTTCTCCTTCCATTTTTAACTGACTTTACTTGACCTGAAAAAAGTTATAAAACAAGGATTTAATTGAAATAATAGATATAGGGACTAATCATGTGTCTAACAAAAACTCCTAATCCCTAAAGTTGTCTAAACTGACCTTTGATACCAACTATAAGGCCCCAGCCTTAAACCTTACTTAATCTTGAGTTAATATGAGATTACACATTGAGGATCTTTTCAGGTTTAGAGTTTTAGAGAATTAGATCATAAAACTTTCATTACATTACACATTTAAACAAAGTGGTTACATAAAGATAGTATTCATTTTTTTCCATAAACGGAAACATATTTAAAATAAAACATGGATTCTTTCTTGACACTCCCTTGACACTATCATCATATCATGTACCTTTCCCTTGACCTGTGAAAAACATTTCAAAAAAACTTGGGATGAGCATAAAAAGCTCAGTAAGGGATATAAAAATATGGAAAGGAAACATGAGTTCATATATACACAAGAATGAAATCATACTTTACCCATAAAACATAGTCACTTTAACATACCTCATCAAATCATGAATAAATCATAGAAATCATAAGACATAAAAGGTAACTTGAGGAATTCATAACATTCTTACGTATGGAGTAACCCTCTTGGTTACGTTTGGAATACCCACCACAGTATATTCCCTAAATCTCTTCGGAGAAACCTTAACGTTTCACTCCTTCGCATTACCCAATTCATTGGAGAGCTATATCGGGCTCACCCACCCTTAGTTTATCACGGAACCACCCGTCTTCATAACAATGCCCAAGAACCATAACATAATCATACCTGATAATACATGCGTAAAAGAAACATAACATTTCCACATTTCAATCACAAGATATCAATAACACACAATGATATAAAAAATCTTATGAAAACCATTTTCAATACCAAAATAAAAGAAAAGTAAAACATGGTATTTATTTTTCTTTTAAAAAGAAGGTATGTCTTATAGAGGAAGCCGAAACTCAAATAATGGTCACTGCAGTGGAGAAGTCATTGTCACTGCATACGTACGACAAAAACATTCCCTTTTGTCATTTAGTAAAACGCTTCGTATAAAAAAGATTCCTTTTTGGATAAACGTAAAATTAAAAGGGTTTTATACACCGTATAAAAGAAGGTTGTGTATAAAACAAAATATGCCTCAATAAATGGATATTGAGACGAAGTCCCTTACAAAGACGGTATCCTTGGTTTAAGGATAAATCAATTACATAATTATGTGTGACAAACGAATACACCAAATATAAGTGGATATTAAGTGTAAAACAATCAGAGGTTATTCACACATATTCATAGAATGACATACTCAAGGAGTACAAGTTTATCCCAAAGAATCAAATTTGGGTTAAGAAGTTCCCTTTCAAAAATTTGACAGCCTAACGGCATCACTACAAAATTCAGAAAATGAGTTGATGAGAGATAAAAAGGGTATCTCATCACATGGACATAAAATTTAAATCAATAAGGATATATAAGAACATATCCCAACATAATATTATGTGAATTAAAAGACATAACAAAAGAAGTCTTTTAAAAAGAGGAGGGTGAAAGGTTCCCTTACCAACATGGGTATCTTTCGAGACATGCACCCCGTGAATGAAGGACAATACAACATTGATGTAAATACTCATAAATAAAAGTATATTACATAATGAGTAAAATAATGGGAACTACATACACCACTCAAAGGAAATTGTGGAAAATTTAGTATAAATCTCACGGGAATAAAAGTGAGATGAAAAATCCCTTACGAAAACTCGGCAGCCTAACGGCGCCACTTAAAACTTCCAAAAATGGATTGATGATATCAAATAGGGTCTCTCATCATATTAACATAAAGTTTACAGAAAGAGTAATATAAAATAACATCCCCCAACATAACAAATAGGAGCTTAAAAGAAGTGACATAAAGGAGAGTACTTAAAAAGAAAGAGAGAGGATAGATCTCTTACGAAAATTCGGTAGCCTAACGGCACCACTCAAAACTTCCAAAATGGATTGATGAGAGAGAATACGGTCTCTCATCATATGAACATAAAAATTAAAGTAATAGTAATATAAAATAACATCTCAATAACAAGAAATATAAGCTTTAAAAGGAATGACATAAAAGAGTGTACTTAAAAAGAAAGAGAGGAGTAGGATCCCTTACCTCAAGTCCGACTTGTCTTGTTCGTTTCTTTATATTCCTGAATAATAAACTTTGGTCAATTTATAATTTCCTAAGAACCTGATTTATAGATTATTATTCAGTTCATATCACATGTTATAATGTTATAATAATTGTTTAGTAATGTTAGTTCATATCAGATGTTTTTGCCGATGTTTGGTACATGAGTCAAAAATGAACTTGTTTGAAAAATGATTGCCCATGTAGTTATAAGTAAATAATTTCCAGAATAGTATTAATGATTAAAATATAATATATATACATTAAATATTCATTTTATACTATTCCATATCATTTGGAGATAAAAACAAAAAGAACCGTTCATGGAGACGGTAGGTCGTACGTACGCATGAACGCTACTTTCATTTTTTTTGTCATATTAATGGAATTAAAAATAAATGATATATATATATATATTATAATTCCATTATAATATATATGTTATATAGGTCACATATTTTCATTAATTTCATTCTTTATACATTCCATGTATTGCATGTACGAGTCACAGCACTTGAGGGGGCGGTAGTCCACACTTCCTCATATGAAATTATCGCATTTACACAACATGAGAAGAATAAAGGTATGATTTAAATATAAAATACAGAATCATATAGTAAACATAGATACCATATATATCATATATAAAATACAGTGACATCATAATGGCCACCTTTAAAGGTGTTAAAATAATATTGAACAATCATCGTTTCATGAGGCAGAAAATCGCCAATCACAGAAACAGAATGTTCTTTAACCCTTAGACGAAGGTGTGTGTAAGTGTAGCCCTAATAATTAACATAAAAACATCCTATTATATTTAAGATACTGTTGTTGTTACAAAATTAAATAATAAAAAGAGTTTAGGGGTTTGGAGAAGCAAAATAATACAAAAGGACACAAGTGAAGACATTACCTTAAAATCGGGTAACTCCCTTTGGTTTGAGCTCAAAAGCTTCCTTGGGAAGA
Source organism: Viscum album (assembly GCA_963277665.1). NCBI lineage: Eukaryota > Viridiplantae > Streptophyta > Magnoliopsida > Santalales > Viscaceae > Viscum > Viscum album. The sequence goes on from OY728153.1 coordinate 637,950,916, forward strand.
CTTCTTCCCAAATTGAGGCTTCAAGGAGTTATAGAGGTATGTTGAGAGACAAAATGGTCAGGGGTTGGCCGAGCCAAAGGATTTGGAAGTATGGGTAAGGAGGTAGAGGTGGGGGCCTTTTATAAGAGGAGAGGAGGGGCACCCTTGGAAAGTAAAGAAATGTTCCTTTATTTTAAAATGATTTTCGAATTTAAAAGGTCCCACATTGATGTAATTATATGATAAGGTGATAAGGGTTCTAAATATACCCATACAATAGGTTTTGGACATGTGTAGGTCATAGATTTTACATTATCTTTTCATTTTATTTAAATCCTTTATTAATGAGGTAATTGCTCCATCATCATGATGTCATAAATAATTTAATATATTTAATGTCTAAAAATTATAAAAAAAATATCATGATGTATTAAATCATTTTAGGTTTATAATTAATATTTATAGTCAAAAATATGACTTGTATAACCCCATGAAAAAATTGTTTTAGTAAAACATCGCATGTTTGTGTCATTTTTACTTTAACATTAAATAAAAAGGTATTTATGTCATTTTCTAACCAAAGTGGCTCCATGGGGTCCCCAAGTTGACCCATGGATTTTCTTGGTCTGCCATGACACATCCAATGAGGTTAGGACATGTTTCGAGGTCATTTCATTTTATTAAAACATTATTCTTACCTTAAACTACACTAATTACCTCTAATCGCGATTAAAAACATAATAAGTTACTATTCACCAAAATATTATTTTAATCCCATTGAATCACATTTTACTTCTTAATGACAACCATGTATGTCGGATTTTTGAAATTCAAAACACAGAGGTGGTAAAATTTCATTTAAACGGAAAATCAGTTTTTATAAGTACCACTTAGTGGTTTCACTATTCATCAAAAATTGAAGTTTTTCAGAAAAATACCAAAACTTCACCCTAAGATATATTTGATATTCCAAATTATAAAATGATGTATATTTTACAAAATTCAAAAAATATTAGTTTCATTAATTAATTTCATAATTAATTCCCGCTGTCAGAGCAAATAGCGTGTTTTTATGAAACAATAAGTATCAAAAGATTGACACTAGTTTAAGTCCAATTTCAAAGTTAAATTAATTCCAACGACCACTATTGGATTAAATGGTAAAAATATATTATAATTTCACTTTAAAACCAATTAAATAGATAATCTAATCATATAAATAAAATAGATTAAAAAGAGGTTTTGAATTAAAATACAACATTTTTCACTATTCATTAAAAATTGAACTTTTTCGGAAAAATACCAAAAATTTACACAAAGTAAATTTTGATGTCCCGATTCTAAAGAAGAATTTTATTTTGTCAAATATAAAACATAAAATTGTCAAAAAGTGGATTTAAAAGTGGTTCGCCTTCAAAAGGCGGTTAATCGAACTTTTAAAGAATTTTAGAATGTCTACGCTTAAAATTGGATTCATTCACATTTTTAATCCTCTAACATATATAATCATTTTTTAGTTTGTTCTGTTCATTCCCGACATTACAATGGCTAGGAGTTAACTACTATTTAAAATAATATTATTTTATTATTAGAGTGCAACTTAATATTCCCAAGAAACTCGTTGTTACGTATTGGGTACGCCATCGAGCATAGCATCCCCTTTAAAGTAATATTAATATTTTATTCACAAAAATGGATAAATATAAAAATTTCATATTCTTTATTTACCAGGGGTGTTACAGTAGTAAAGTTATAACAACCCATATCATTTTTTACATTAATACATGATTTATTACATGATTGGTCAATTAATAAAACCTGGAATATTTATAAGTATTGTGTATTTTGGTGTTAGTTACATTAAATAAAAATATAAAACAAGAAAAACATCATATTTATTGAAAACATCATTAACATTCTTTCACTTAAAATAGCATGGGATAACCTGGGGACATATATAAAAAAGGTTTGAGCTATAAAGCCCAATAAGTGAATAAACATGGCATAACATGAGGATAATAGTACATGTTACACAATAGGCATATCAATGGGGAATAAAAAGAGTAGGAATAATAAACATGATCAATGAGACATGATATAGCATGATAATCATAAAGGCAAAATGGGAAATGTGGAAACAACTTAAAGCACTACATCATAATCATAGGTCAAGGCTAACAGTTATGAAATCAATATAGAAAATGTCCCATAAAGTAATTAGGCTTACTCCCTATCCCAACATGATGTCTCATGAGACTAAAAATTACCCAATGCATTGGAGAGATGTATAATTTTGGGCATACCTGTCACATTCACTTCATTCTCATGCATAAGTGTGGAACATAGATCATAAACTATGAATTAATTTATCATCATTTTTTATTCCATGATCAAGTAGTTTGGAATAAATACATGTAAGTCTCCATTCCATTAATTATAAGTGTATAAATATTAATAACCATGATGAGAAATGGTTTTGGTATTCACTACACAATTTTTTGGCATGGAAAATCACGTTGAAATTTTAGAAGCATAACGATGTCCCATAAAAAGTCATAAAATTGGTTGATGAGAGTGAAAGGGGTATCTCATCATTTGGAAATAAAATTTATAGTTATGGGGGAATTTAAATTCATATATCAATAATAGGAATTATAAATAGAAGGCATAATATAATAAAGTAACTTGAATAAAGAAGAGAAAGTGAGGATTCCTTATAAAATTTCCGCATTGTAACAGGTGTATATAAAGTTTAATTGGAGGGATTTAATAATATATAATGGGTATATAAATATTTATAAATCCAATTTATTGTAAGGGGATATGTAAGAATATATCCCAACATGAACAAATGTTAATTAAAAGACATCAAATAAAAGAGGTGCTTGAATAAAAAGGAGGGAGGGAGATCCCTTACCTTGAGAGTGTGAATCCAAATAATTGGGAGGAGCTTTTTTAGAGCTTGGGGTAACTTTGGGGAGGACTCTATATAGGGGATGAAATATTAAGGGAGTGATACAAGGATTTTGAGTGTATGGAAATGAGAGATTATGTGGGTTTATATTGTAAATGAGTGGTGAATTCATTATTATTTCTCAAACTTAGTTTTTGGGTATAATAAAATAACCAAAACCAAAAACCATACCATGGTTTTTTCCCATGGTCTCTTCTTTATGGGAGTGGTTTTAATTATTTTATAAGACCAATTTCCAAACATAATAAAATAATACCCTTACTGAAGTGGAAATGAGTCATACTCTTAAAGAAATTATTTTAAACCCTTAAAATATATCAATGGTTTTGTTGGATTCAAAATTGATTTATAAAATTTATAAAATAAATATAAAATTGTATTATATTAAAGTTAAAACATATATTTGGTCATGGATACCATTTATATTATTCATTACATCACTTTTTGGTCATTATGATGTCATAATAAACACCTTAAATTAATAACCTATTTATTTTTTACTTGAAAATTTGAATCTATTAGAAAATTATGAAAAATTTACCGTTGGATAATTTAAAAGTTATGATTCCAAAAATAATATTAATTTTATCAAAAAAAATTTAAATATGTTCAGTTTTTCATTTCAAATAACAATCGATATTTATTGAGAAATTCGGGGTTTTTTTATAATAAAATTTTTTGAACCCTTATAAAAATTACATTTGAATTCATAAAAATTATATGATAATTTAAATTTAATAAAAAAATATTTTATAATAACATTTAATTAAAATATTATTTATTTCAAAAATCTATTAATTTATCAAAATAAATTTACTATTTTAATTTGAATATTAGCCAAAAATACTATTTTCATTTTATTAAATAAAAATAAATGAAATTTATAAACTAACAATAATAAGATGAAAATATATTCATTATTCTATAATTTATATACTCATATTTCTAGGGTCTGGAAATTTTTCCCTTTAATACACCAGAAAATGCCCTAAGTGTGAGGTGCACAATGGTGAGACTTCCATGGGGTGGTTTGGCGTACATGGCTTGGGTTGTGATCGTAATGAGCATTAACTTCTCTCTCAAATGGTTTTGATCATGATTAAGATGTTGGATCTCAAAATCAAATTGGTCAAGTGAAAAGATAATTGATGTTATCTCCCATGTAAACTCTGATAAATAATCCTCATAGGGAATGATCCTACTATTTGAGGTCATCACTTCCTTTGTTTGTGTCAATTGGATTTGTTAAAACCTTATATTTATATTAATAATGTGAGAACTATTAAATAACTATTTTAGCTATGGTAAAGATGCTTAATGGTAATTTAAATCAGATAGAATATAATAAAACCAAATAATTTCATGTGTTTTCTATAACCATATTACATAATAAGACATTTAATTAAATCACAAGGGAAATTCTATTTATAACCATTTGGGTCTTTACAATCTCCCCCCATAAGAAATTTTACTCCAGAAATTTTAATTCCAAACACTAAAATAGATGAGGGTAACTCTATTTCATCAATTGCTACAGTTCCCACATCACTTTTTCAAACTTTAGGTTTCTCCACAGCACTTTGACTTGGTGCATTGTATTATTTTGAATACCTTTTTCTCTATGATCTAAGATCTTCATTAGTTGCTCTTCATATGAGATATCATTATACAACATTGCCACCTTTGGATTGAGAACATGTGAGGGGTATGGTAAGTACATTCTCAAGATGGTCACCTGGAATACATCATGTACATGAGATAGGTTATAGTTAGAGTGCTGGTTGGTAGGATAAAACTTTGATGTGATCAAGGATCTCAAAGGGTCATATGTATCTTCGAATAAGTTTTCCCTTATTCCCAAATCTCATCATTTTATTCCATATAGATATGTAGAGTAATGCCATGTCTCTAACATCAAACTCTTGGTCTCATTGATGATTTTTATCAAAGATTGTCTGTCGAATCTGAGTATCCTTAATGTGTTGCAGAATTGTTCTAACCTTTTTCACCATTTCTTTAAACATTTCAAAACCTAGCAGTTTTCATTCCCCAACTTCATCCAAAAATGTTGGTATTATTCACCTCTTCCCATAAAGGGCATCATAGGGAGACATTTGGATGCTTGAGTGGAATTTATTGTTGTAAAAAGACTCGATCAGAGGAAGTTGTTGGTCTCATCCTCCTTTGAAGTCAATTGAGCATACTCTCAACATATCCTCAAGTTTTATGATAGTCTTCTTAGATTGGCCATCAGTTTGAGGGTAATAAGTTGTGATGAAGTTAAACTCAGTATTCATAGCATGGTGGATACTCTTCAAGAACATAGATATGAATCTTGGATCTCGATCGAATACAATCGATAGTGGTGTTCCATGTAGCCTCACCACTTACCTAATATATATTTTTCCAATTTGATCTAGTGATAAATCCTATTTAATCATAATGAAGTGTTTAGTCTTTTTAAGATGATCCACCACAACCCAGATAGAATTTTTCCCCCTCCATGTGTCCATATGAATAGTGAAAAATCCATTGCTATGTTTTCCTATTTCCATATATGAAAGGGTAACAGTTTCATCATCCCCTTTTATTTTTTCCTTTACTATTTCACTTGATAACATACAAGACATATTGATGTATATTCTGTGATATCCTTCTTCATATTGTCCCTCCAATAGTTTTCTCAGAGATCTCAATACATATTTTTTCTTCATAGGTTGATGGAGAAGGCTGATCTATGTGCATCATCCAACATCTCCCTCTTTAACAATATATTTTATGGTACACATAGTCTGGACCCAAATCTCACAACACCTTCATTAACATTAAACTCAGATTATTTCTATTTTTTATAGTTTCCACTTTCTTCTTATTCCCACATCATCTCTTTGAGCATCCTGTATCTACCCTATAAGGGATAGTTGATAAATAATTTGTGAAATGATTGATGGTGTTCCCTCTATGATTCTCATGTCCATACTTTCCAAATCTAAGAAGATTGGATCCCTCTAAATTATAATCAATGATAGTATTTCTAGATCCTTTCTTCTTATAGAATCCTACACTTTATTCACCTTACTAGGATAGTAGTGGATTGAGAATTCATAGTCCTTAATTATCTCTAACCATATTCATTGGTGCATATCTATCTCTTTATATATGAATATATATTTGAAAACGTTGTGATCCTTATATATTTGAAACATCTACCCAAAGATATAATGCTGCCATATTTTGAAATTGAATATTATTAATGCCAACTCTAGATCATGCATTGGGTAGTTCTGTTTATGAACTTTCAACTTCCTTGATGCATAGGATATGAATTTTTCATTCTGTATTAACACGCAGCCCAATCGCTTCATTGAAGCATTACTTAACACCATAAAAAGTTCTCCACTTATGGGTAGTGTGAGAATAGGGGTAGTGATAAGCCTCTTTTTCATCTCTTTGATTCTCTATTCACATTCATCATTCCAATATAACTTGACTCCCTTCTGAGTTATCTTGGTTATATTATTTGATAATTGTGAGAAATTTCTCACAAATTGATGATAGTACCCAGCTAATCCAAGGAAACTATGGATATCTGTTACAAATGTTGGGCTTGGACATCCTTAAATTTCTTCTATCTTTTAGGGTACCTTAGATATCCCAATTCTTCTAATGATGTGTCCCGATAATGATACTTCTTTCAACCGGAACTCCCATTTGTTGTACTTTTCCTAAATCATCTCCTTTCATATGGTTATTATCACAGTTATCATATACTCCTCATGATCCTCATTTATTTTAAAGTATATTAGAATATCATATATATATATATATAATACCACAAATTTTTCAAAGTAATCCATGAAAACTCTATTCATCAATTCCATGAATATTTCGGTAGCATTAGTGAGTCTGAATGGAATTACTGTGAACTCATAGTGCTCGTACCTTATATGAAAATAAATCTTGGATATATCCTCCTTATTCACCCACACTTGGTAATATCTAAACCATAGATCTACCTTAGAGAAGTTTTTTTCTCCATGTAGCTAATAGAACAATTAATTAATATGTGTAAGAGGATTCTTGTTCTTTATAGTGATCTTGTTGAGCTCACGATGATCAATGCAAAGGTGCTTTTACCCATCCTTCTTCGTGATGAAGAAGACTTCTGAACCCCATGGTGAATCACTTGGGAATATGAAACCTTTATCTATATTCTCTTATCGTTGTTTCTTCATCTCCTCAAGTTAGACAACATCCATTCTATACAGATTCATGGGTAATGGTAACACCCCAGGTGTAAGCTCGAATGAAAAACTCAACATCTCTTCTAGGAGGAAGACCAGGTAATTCCTTGTGAAACACATCATCATATTCACTCATAATACGTATGTATTAAAGGATGATTATTTCCCTATAATAAATCATTTGAGCTATATATTCTTGATCGTAGGAAAATAATATCCATTCTTGTGATTTTGATTATAAAGAATATTCATCCTCCTCCTTGCCCTTGAATAGAATTGGGGGATAATTATCAATAAGGATATTGATTTCCTACTCATGTCAATTTGTGTTTTCTCTATATAGGGAAAGAAAATACATTCCTAGATTTGCATCAAATTACACCAAATGGAGTATGATAGAGTTCACTAGGAAGTTCATCCCACAAATTTTGATATGGAAGGAGTTATATATTCATGATGAAATAATTTACCCATTTTATTTTTTACCGAAATCTCTACTTACATGATTTTTTTGGTGTTTCAATAGTTATAGTAAACATTTATGATATGAAATAATGCATAGAACTAGAATAAAAAAGTATGTTTGTTATTTTTGAATAAATAACTACAATACTAATCACCACTTTATTATCAGGATCCACCTCTATGCTTGTGATGTAAAAAAATATCACCCTTACTACCTTGGATGTTTTTAGTTGTATCCCAAAACCCTTGTCTTAGTGCATTTATTTTAAAAGTACCTCGATTCCTAGTATTTGAAGTAATGAAAAATGTGTTGAGGGTTAAATGGAGAATATTTTCCCTTTATCGCATTAGTGGGTTTCTCTTGTCAACAATCGCTAGCTTGGTGACTTTCTTTCCCACACATAAAGCATTTCTCTATCCCCATTAGGAAATTTCCAAGTTTCTTATTTCCACACCTTTGATAAGTGGGATGTTGGAATTTATTAGCACCATTATATTTCACCATTTAGCCACCAGAATTAAACTCCACTTTAAACTTCTTATCCCTATGATTCTCTTGAGATCTATAATTTTACATTGAGGTCACGTCAGAAAATTACCGCATAGCTATCAATTTTACAGATCATGAGGGGCTTTAATATACTATGCTTTATCCCACCAAAGAAGAGTTCAACATTGCATTAGAGGGTAATGAAAAATATGGGGGCTTATCATGAATGCCTTGTGAATTTTTCCATATACTCCCTGATAGATTCATTATCTTTTTTCATGAGGGAAATGAAATACCTTTCCATCTTAATTCATTTAGTTTGAGGAAAATATTTATCAAAAAACAGTTTCTAAAATTCCTTCCACCCAAATCTCTTTGATCTCTTCATCAGGCTTTGTATTATGGATTAATGTACACCACTAATCAGCTTCTCCCTACATATGATAAACACCTAGTATAACCTTCTCTTGTTCATAACATTTAAGGATGAAGAATATCTACTCAATGGATTTGATCCATTATTCTTAGATTAAAGGATCATATTGTCCATTGAATGTTGAATTCCCTTGTCGCACAAAGGACTCGATTGTATATTTTTATTCCCTAGGCAGTTTTGGGAGATCCACATGATCCATGGTTCTATTCAGAACCTGATTTATCTGAGATATTATCATCAAAAAAATTTCAATTACTCCTCTCATCAGGTTGGGAATCATGTTGGGGAAGTAATCATATTTCTCATCACATTAATTATTTACCAGATTCCTTCAATTTCCAGAAATTGTCTAGAATAAATAAAAAAATTAGGGATGAGTATTTTTAAACTGTTAAACACATAAAATTTAATCCAATGAAATTAAAGAGATAATATATAAATTACAAGTATTTCCTTGACTTATGAATTTCTTGTATTTAATCTATGTTATTCATAATCTATTTCTAAACATATGGAAATATGGAAATTTTTATATTCTCTTAATAATGGATTATAATTAGCTTATGGATTTAAAAAATAAAATCCATTGGTATTATCATACTAGGTGTGCAGAAAGGCCTATTTTCATACACCAGTTCTTGATCAATTCTAACTCAACACGGTGTTTTTGGGTTTTTACCTCTATGTACATTTGTGTCAGTTCCACATCCACTTATAGTATTTGGACAGGGATTTATTATCTTAATAAACCACTTACTCTATACTTACCAAAATCTCTTATACTTAGTTTTATTCCAAATGATTTCTCCATATTTTTCTCATCCTAATCCCAAAAATAACTACAATTTTCCTTTGATACCAACTATTAAAAACTATCTCTTTATTCCACATTAATACTTGATTTGTTACATGAGGTTACAATTAATACAATTTGGAAGATCAAGAAATCTAGAATCTTTGGGAATTAGTTTCACTACATAAAAATTTAAAATAGGAAAAAATCATACATTTTGAGAACATCCTTAACATGCTTGAACTTAAAACTATATGGGTTAACCTGGGGACATTCATAAGAAATAGGTGATCTATAAATCCCAGAAATGGAATAAAAAAGGAATAAAATTATTAGAATGAAAAATGTTAAAAAATAGGCATTTAAATGGGGTATAAAAATAGTATGAATCATCAACACGAACAATGATACATGATATAAAATGATAATCATAAAGGCAACATGGGAAATATAGAAAAAACTTAAGACACTACATCATAAACATAGGTCAAGGCTAACTACCAAGACATCATGATGAAAAAAGTATCATAAATGAATTAGGTTTACTCCCTTTACAAACATTAAATATCATGATACTAAACATTACCTAATGCATTGAATCACTATATAATTCTGGGGGCACCCGTCGCATTTATTTATTTCTTGTGATTAAGTGTGCCACATGGATCCTAAATCATGGATTCATTCATCATCGTATTTTATTACACAATAAAAGTAGTGTGGAATACATACATTTAAGTCCCAATTGAAATAAGTATAATTTTATAATGATTAATACCCTTTATAGGAAATGGGTATGTTATTTAGTATACAATTTTTTCGTCATGGAAAATCACAGTAAAATTTTGGTGGCATAATGATGTCACATAAAAATTCATAAAATGTGTTGATGAGAGAGAAAGGGGTTTATCATAATTTGCACATAAAATTTTAAGTACTAGGGACATGGAATAATATATCCCGATATTAGGAATTGGAAATATAAGTTATAATATAATAAAGAAACTTAAATAAAAAAGATAATGTGAGGATACCTTACTAAATTTCGACAAGGTAGTGGGTGTACATAAAGGTTCATGGGAGGGATTTAATGAGGGATAATAGGTATCTAATCATTTATAAATCAAATGGATAGTAAGGGGGATAAGTAAGAACATATCCAAACATGAAAAATGGTAATTAAAATGCATAACATAAAAGAGGTGCTACAATAAAAAATAGAGAGGGAGATCCCTTACCTTGAGAGTGTGACGCTAAATTCTTGGGAGGAGATTCTTGAGAGCTTTGAAGAACCTTGGGAGGAATATAGAGAGGGCAGGAAATATTAAGGATGTGTTGCAAGTATTTTTAGTGGAGATAAATGGGATATTGGGTGGGTTTATATAGGAAATGAGTAGGGAGTTATTTCCTATTTCTCAAACATAGGTTTCTGACTCAATAAAATAAAATAACCAAAACCACAAACCTTCCAGTGGTTTTTGCCCATTTTTTTCGAAAACGGTTTTTTTTATTTTTTTGTAATTAAAAGGGCCTAAACTAATAAAATAATGCCCTTACTGATGTGTAAGTGATTCATACTCTAAAATAAATGATTTTAAAACCTTAAGATATATTAATGGTTTTGGAGGATTCACAAATGATTTATAAAAATAATAAAATAAAATAAAATTAAAATTATTTTAAATGGAAGAAATATATTTCTTCTTGGAAACCCTTTAGAGTATTTATTATATCACTTTTGGGTCATTATGATTTCATAATACACCGTATATTTATCCAGTATTTAATTTTTACCCAAAAATTCAGTTGTCTCAAAAAATTATGGAAAAATCGCCATTGGATAATTTATACATTATGATTCCAAAAATAATATTCATTTGATCAAATAATTTTTTAAATATGTGAATTTTCACTTTCGAAATATTAATCAACATTTATTGAGAGATGATGGGTTTTTTAACAATGACAGTTTTTAAACCCTTATAAAAATTATATTTGAATTAATAAAAAAATAAATGATAATTTATATTTAATAAAAATTATTTAATAATAATATTTTTTAAAATATTATTTATTAAATAAATACATTAAATCATCAAAATAAATTCCTTAATTGAATTTGAATATTACCCAAAAATTATATTTGTGTTTTATTTTATCAAAATTAAAATCATTTATAAAGTAACAATAATAGGATGAAAATATATTCATTATTCTATAATTTACATAATCATATTTCTAGTGTCTTGATAAATATTACTTTAATACACCAGAAAACCCCCTAAGAGTATGATGTATGATGGTGAGACTTTCATGGGATGGTTCAGCATACATGGAATGGGTTGTGATCTTAATGATCTTGAACTTCTCTTGTAAAAAGTTTCACTTTTACTTAAGTTGTTGGATATTAGTTTTGGGATTGGTCAAGGGAAAATCTCGGGGATATTATATTTCTAAGAATATCTAATAAATGGGATTCATAGGGTATGATCATACTAGTTGAGATCATCACTTTATTTTTCTATGTCAATTGGATTTGTTAAAACTCTATATATAAACTAATCATGTATGCACTTTTCAATGGATATTTTATCAATGATAAATATTCATAACGATAATTTAAATCTGATAGGATATAATAAAACTCAATAAGTGTATGTTTTTTATATAACCATATTACATAATAATACATTTAATTAAATCATAAAGTAAATTTTATTTATAACCATTTAGGTCATTACAAAAGTATCCACCAAATCTGGGCTACTAGGGTTGGGGTATTTGTAGTTGGTATTAAAGAAATTTTATTAGAAACTTTGGGAACTAGATTTCGTTAAATCAAAATTATGGAATATAACCCTTTAAAATACTTTGAAGACAAGTAAAGAAGAACATCCTAATTTTTATTTGAGGATTTGATTATGATTTTTCCTATTAATACATCCCTTTATGAATAGTACAAGTGGATGTGGTTCTGGGATATATGTATCTAAGGTAATAGCTCTGAAAATGTCACATCAGGCTTGAATCAAGTATTACCAATTACATGACAATGGGCCTTACTATGAACCTAGTTTGACACCCCCAAGGGATATGGTTGGGTTAATTGAAATTTTTATTATAAACCATTGAGAAGGATTTGAAAATATTTTTATGGTTTTCAAACTATCCTAAATAAATCATGTTTATGATTATGAGATTAGATAAGATTAATTTTTTTTAATTTATGTTAAATGTTTCATTAATTTTAGGATTATACATTGTGTTTCTTAATGATATGATATAATATAATCTATTCCATTTTTTAGAAATTAATCATATCATATGGAATAGAAATTTCATAAATTCATATAATCCATGTAAGGATTTCCCACCTCGGAAAGATAATGAAGTTGTATATGGAGTTGAAATAGGAACTGATCAAATTATGAACATATTGGGATAGATGACTCGGGTTATGAGTAATAAAGTTGACCTTATAGAGAAGTAATATGATCCACCACATAGTGTAGACGTGTTAGATTACTTCATACATCAGAAACCACCATCACTCAATGGGACTACAATCCATTTTTAGCCGAGTAATAGATAAGTTCCTTAGAAAAGATATTTATCTCTCTATGATGTAATCTGATAGAGAATATTTTCATGTAAGTTTATCATCTCTTAGAGGATTCAGATAAATTGTAATCAATGATTCAAAACACTAAGGATGATAAGGAAATATAAAATAATGAGTTTAACAATTATAAGCTACTCTTCTTGGAAATATATTTTCCTCACAAGAAACAAGTAGATATGGAGAGACAATTCCAAAGTCTATGAAAAAAGTTAGATTGAAATGTTTCTAAGTATGAATCCAAATTTAAAAGATTATAAATAAAGGTTGTAGACTATATACATAATGCAAAGAGAAATATTGAATATTTATTTTATAGTATTAATATAATTCTCCGAAGGTAACTATTCTCCCAAACATTCTCATTATACAAAGATATAGTATCATGTGCAATCAATATAGAGAAATAATTGTCTAAGTATTATGGTTTTGAAGGGAAGTAAGAAGTGAAAAGGATAGAAGAGAAAAATAAATATTAGGGGAAGAACATAATGAAATATTTTCTCACATGTGATAATTTTGGAAAGAAACATCATGATACTTTCTTGAAGGGAATAAGAGTTTTCTTTAAATGTGGAGAGAATTTCCATCAGGCTTTTGAATGAAAGAGTAAGAAATAAACATCTAATGTTTAGTGTTTCAACTATGAGTATATGGATATCTACTAAAATTAATGCCCTGATCATAAATGGAATATACCTTGACATAATATAAGGGATTAATGTCAAGTTTATGCTATTAATACATCCAAAGTGTAATGATTAAAGTTCTATTGTATTTGAATTCAATAATAATGTTGGGAAATAATTTTTACCAATTGTATTTTGGATATAATAATCATGCAATGTATAAAGATTTTACTATAGTACTTTTTGTTTAAAAATTTGAAATCATATGTTAAATGGTACCAATAGACAAGAAATGTGACCAGATTGCCATTGTTATTTTTAAGGATATTCATCATATTTTTAGGAAAATGATGGTAATTATATTAATATGGTATTATAAAAAGTATTACATGAATGTTGGGTGAAAACCCATCACATCTAGAAAGTATGTGTAGTTTGAATCCACAACTAAAGGGTGATAAGGATGCAATACCTACCGCTAGCCTACGTGATGTTTTAGTTAATATGACATTATTTTTACATAAATTATATTTATTTAAAAATACTTATGGAATTGATTAAGTTTAAATTTGGGTGTTACTATTGAGGTTTAGAGATTAATATATTATATTGGATGACTCGTGATAACCATTTTGGTTTTGGTAAATATCTAGTGACATATGAAAGGAATTATCACTCTTTTATGGATATTATGATCCAATAAAAGTTAATTTTAGTGCTTCATGCATAAAAAATTAATATTGGATATTCATTTCTTGAAGAAATAAATGAAGTGTAAATATATTTATGTAAAACCAAAAGATGAAATTGTGTCTATGAAAGGGAAAGATTTCAAGTATTTATATTTCACTATGTTCTCAGTCTATATAGTAAATTAATTCCTTAATTTTAGGAAATGGATATTGAAAATAAAATTATATCCTATTACCTTCATTTCCATCACACATTTATAGATTTTTGTTTGTTAAATCTATCTTGATTATTATATTTATTTTGATCAATGATCTCTATCACTCTCCATGTATATTTACATTTTTCTTCCATGTCCATATTTTCACTTCCTACTAATTTTTACTACTTTTTAACCTAGTTGTGATGTCTCAAACATATATGTTAGTCATAAGTTCCCCAAGCCTAGTGGTCCACATGTCCTTAAGCGCATCTCCTTAAACGCCAAAGGTGACCAACTAGCAGTAAGTTCCTAGGGTGTGTCTGTGGGGAGACTATTCCATCATTACCATAGTTTTACATAGTGGATAAATACGTTATTAGGTAAATAGAGGAAACAATATAATTATGATATGGAATAGCAGACATATATGGAAATGAATAACAGAATAACTATATATAACATAAAAAAGATGATGATGATATGTCATGTATATAATAGGATATAAAATATGGATAGAAGGAAGCAGGAAATACATGTTATAAAAAAGTAACAAAAAGAAACCAAAAACTATCCAATCATCCCAAGCCTAGGCCTGGTCATCTTCTACCAAGCTCCATCCTAATGTAAGAAAGTAATCAAGTTTATGAAGTGATACACTTACCTTTGTCAACACTTGCATACATGTAATATGACTGGGTACCAATGGAACCCATATAGGGTTTGAGATAAATATTAGTAGACCACCACCAATGGCATATATTACATCCATTTCATGTAATATAAACTAAAATAGTGTGAATGTATTCATATATAAAAGTAAACAAGTACAATAACATAAATACCCAAGTACCTACCTTATCCTCAACTAGTGTCTAATCATATAACCATTAATTTATTAATTATGTTCTAGTTTATATATGTAATTCATGTGAGGTATAACTAGAAATAACATCTTGACATGATAATAATAAAGGATCAAATATATAACAAGGCATCCATTAGGATGATAATAATAAAGAGGTTCCAATGTAATAATCAAGGAAAACTTGACCTAAAGGGTCAAGATAAATAAGGTAATAAACTATAACCTAAATATAAAGGGTAAGAGTGTAGTCTAATGGGAATCACAAAAGTGGTTCCACAATAATAATTCTATCTGATTCCAAGGACCTCATCCAAGGTAAAATGGGTAAGTTGTTATTTGGCCTGATGGGTGTAACTATGGAGCCTCATATCTGTAGACATCACACTGGATCCAATACATTATCCAAGGAATCATGTAATAATAATGGATGGATCCTACGGTGTCATATAGAGTATCCATAAGTAGATAAATATCAGGTTCCAAGGTGGATATCACCCTTGAAAATCAGTATCCTTGAATTGGAATGGAGTTCATGAGTTCTCAAGGAATTACCTCAAGAATACAAGTCCATATCGAGTCTGAACACTCCTATAATAATGATTAGGTCTATATGAAAGATACACCATATAATCAATTCATTTATTAAAATAGACCATGTAATAATCATTCCATTTATTAATACTTTTGATTTAAACCATTGCTTTTCATTAGTGTGATAAGGCCAAAGGTAATGAAACCATTTAATTCATTAAGTATTTTTCAATTCATTAGGTTACATCTACTTCCTTATATAAACATGGAATGTTTTTCTATGGAGGTTTAACCAAATTCGTCAATTACATTTAATTGGTCTAATTAGTATATATATAATATACTTCCTAATTCCATTTGAGATTGAGTTATCAAGTTAAATCACTTAACTTTTAAGGGTCAAGTGATAAGAATACATGTTCTAGTAATTAACAATTCACTAATTTAATTAAACAATTTCTTTTATCAAGGTCAATTCATGGAACACCCAAACGGTGGTGCAAATAAACTTAACAAGCCATTAAAAGCATAAATAAAGAAAACACCCTACATAGGGTGGTCTTCATTGAGGTCATAACCTCCAATGTTGGATAACATTTATAAAAAGTGTCTCATAATTCCATTCTAAAGACTATATGCAAGGTATACAAATTAAACAGGTAGTGCATGATGAAATTGGCATGCACACATGCCAATTTATAAAACAGTGAAACATGAGGGATGAGTTATAAACCACATAACTCATACTCATACAACTCTCATTATCCTATATCATCATATAGTTAGGCATGTATTGGAAGACAACTGGAGACATGATAAACACCCTAAAAATAGATAATATTATCCTACATCTAAAAAGCATCATCGATAAAAAAAAAAGAGGGAAAATGGATAAAAACGAATTAAGATCTTACAAGTGCAGATCTAATGAGAAAAATAGTGCTTTGATTGGACTCTGAACAGATGAACATGATCAAATACTAGAAAGAGGTCTTTTGAGACAATAAAGAGGAATAATGGAGGGTTGGTTGTCTATTGGAGAGAAAATATGAAGATGGGTTTTTTAAAATCATATCATTAAGGATATTTTCATAAAATCACCCAAAAATAGCCATCGCATGGTTTGGCCACACTGTTAGACAAACCGCAGGCCAACCATGCACCTTCTATTATAGGGAGGGTAATTTTGTATGGTTAGATCACATAGTTAAAGAAAATAAGTACCAATCATTCAAAACACAAATGAAACATTTTTTTAGTTTTTTTCAGAGGTGTGTGGCCCCTGGTGCACATTTAAGGAAAACTTTGAACCCTACTTCACCCCACTGTCTCACCCTGTATGGTTAGGGGAGACTATGTGGCCTCGCTCACATGATTTCTATAAACCGTGAATCCATTCTATTTTACATACCAACAAAGGTTCCATGCTCATAACAATCCCCTGATAGCCTTGAAATTTAAAACCCCGAGATTTCATAATATGTTACCTCTTTAAAGTAATTAAATATCTTGTGCCACACGCAACATCGAGTTCGAGCGCACCACGACTAACCATACTCGCCGTTAATAAAGTTTTTATGAATAGTATTAACTAAATTTTGGATTTTATATACTTAATATAATTTTTACATCAATATTATGTGTTTTTTATACATAATATAAGAAAAAAATCCAATTTTTCAGATAAAAGATGTTTTAAAAAAAATAATTTTACCACCTTTTAATGACGAACCCTTTTTTAAATCAAATATTTGACACTTTTATATATTCAATTTAAAAAAATAAACTTCTTATTTAAAATCGGGTCAAAAAATTAGTTTGGATAAATTTTTGGTGTTTTTTTGATAACTTTCATATTGTGATGAATAGTGAACAGTGCTAAATTTTAATTGAAAACAACTTTTTTAATCAAAATAATTTATATTTTTAAATTATAAATTTTAATGGTTTTGAAGTAAAATTAGATTATATTGTTATCATGTAATCCTATTTTGGTCATTGGAAGTAATTTTACATTAAAATTGGACATAAACAGATATCAATCTTTTGATAGTTTTTACTTCTCAAAAACCTACTTTCTGGTTTTGACAACAAGAATTAATTTTAAATTAATTAATGAAACAAAATTTTTTGAATTTGATAAAATATAAATCATTTTTGAATTCAGAATATCAAAATTATATTAGGGTGAATTTTTGAATTTTTTGAAAACTTTCAATTTTTGATGAATAGTGAAAAATATTGAATAGTACATAAAAACCAAATTTATTATTTAAATAATTATTTTTAATTAAAAATATATCTTAAAATAGATAAATAATACATATATTAGTACAATGGAATTCATTGGAGTCATTTTATAATAATATTATATATATTGAATTTTATTGAAGCATTCTAACGTCATTTTACTCACCTTCTAGGCACATTTATCCACCTTTTATGCATATTAGAAAATTTGCATAAAATATAATTTTACCACTTCTGTGAATTTAATTTAAAAAATCTTAGAGACACATGTGATATCAGTAAGTAAAATTTGGTTCAATGGGATGAAAATAATTTTTGGTGGATAGTAACTTTTGAATTTTATTTACCACGTTTAAAAGTAAATAGGGTAATTAAAGGTAAAAATAATATTATAATAATATAAAATTACTCCAAAGCATGTCTTAATACTATTGGATAAGTGTTTTTTGACCAAAATAAAACTTATGATAAAAAAATGATACTTTTTTATTCACATGGGTTAGATTAGGACATTTATTATATTTCATTTAAAGAAGAGTTAAATGTTTTAAATTCAGATTTTAATAACTAAACCATTTTAATGTAGGGTAATACATAAGATAAATTAAACTATAAATATTAATTATAAATATAAAAATATTTCCTTAATCATGGTATTTTATTTATAATTTTTATATATTAAATAATTAAATTTATTATGACATAAAGATGATGCACTAAATCCTTTATTAATGAAAGAATCAAATAAATGGTATTATAAATATAAAAATAAATATAATATGAAATTTTCTATTCCATATAAGAATTTTATATATTAATATGATATTTTAGGGTTGATTAAATTCATTTTTTAAAGTAATCATGTTGTGATGACTTTCACAAAAACCAAATACTAAATAGTGTCAAAATTGACATAAAGAGTTTTTAAAAAAAATACTATTTTATTAAATGATACAATATTCCTAAACATATAAAATTAATAAAAGGACTTATATAATGATATATATGTCAATAATTAACCACATTATGTTCTCTTGGCATTTTATTGTATGTTTAATAACCATTTAATATAAAAATACAAGAAGGCATGGTAAAAGGTAAACTATTTAACTAAGAGTTAAATCTAAAAGATAAGGTTAATATGATGAGAAACACTTGACTAAAACCTATTGGTTGAGAGGATTTAGACCCATACTCACATTATCCTCCAAATAAATCCATTTTTAGCCATTATAAAATAAAAATTATTTTATAATGAAATAATATTTCAAGCTTTTTCTAAAGTGACCCTCACCTCTCTTATAAAAGGGTATTTCCCCTTCTCTTAATTTCACACCTCCAAATCCATTTGGCTCGGCCAAACCCTACTAAAATCTCCTCCCAACTACCATAACTTTATCCTAGTGGGATTAATTGTATCATAAATCCATCCTAAGGATCCCTTTTTTCAAATCATAAGGAAGAACCCGAAAAAGAGATAATTATTTCATCACCTCTTTCAAAGTTCATTTCTTCTTCCACTTCCTATTTCATTATTTTTTCCATACCAAAATAATAACTCCAGTACCTTATACATACTGTGATGTTATTACAAATATTTTACAACCATATTCATTATTATATCCATCATATGAATGAGAAATTCACCATACGTGTGTACGTACGGCTTATAGTCTCCATGTTGTGGTGTAATTTGTTATTCAACACTTAATTATTTGGATGGGTATAATAATGAGTATAATTGATGTAAATAATAGATATAACATATTAATGATTCTGTATATATAATATAAAATCCAATTACATTCTATTTCACCATCAATAGAATGATATCATCGCTTGTGCTTACGTACGGCTTACTATCTCAACGATGCGATGAGATTCATTTCCACGTTCACCATTCAATGATGATTATAAATATATATATTATTAATAAGTAGGTAATATATGACATAATAATTCTACTTGAAATATATCTATATGTGTGTGTTTGTGTGTGTTTACATATATCTCATTCACTTACTTCTGTTCAATACGATATGAAAACGGAAACGACGTTTATGCGTACATACGACATACCATCTCCATAAATAGTATTTTTCATTTCATATATCTATATATGATACATATTTATATTCTTAATATATATGATACATAAATAATGTTTTATATTTGGTAATAAATTAAATTGTAAGTGATATGATCAATAATAACAAGTTAAAACACATACGATAAAGAAAGTGATTATCACCTGAAATGTCATTTTAACATAGAAATTATTATTAAATGGGTAGTATAAAGCAATAAATGGATCAATTATGATGTCATAAATATGAATATGGTTATTTTATAATTTTATAACATACTATGGTGATTATACATGAGGTTAAACATACCCTCGACCAAAGGAAAGTACAAGGCAATGGTTAATTCCTCAATCCCATTATTATCTGAGATTGTTTATGTGTAAGTATTTACTAGGACATATTTATCATCCATGTCCATGTTTCATAAAAAAGTTTTCAAAAGGAATATTTTAAGGTTTTTTGGAAGTTAACCTTTAGAAAGATCATATTTTTAAATGTTTTATCGATTTATTCTTCTAAATCGTTTTAATTAATGTGTATGTTTTCAAAATGAATTTAAGTATTTATTTATATGGATATGATTCTTTTAAAATGTTAATTATTTTAAAAAGATTCGAAGTGGTATGGGAAATTTTTATTAAAAAAATCTCTTTTCAATGAATTCCTTTATAAATGTGTGACTTTTAAATGATTTAAAAAAATGGATATTTCTCTCAAAGAGTTTTACTGATCATTTTCAACTATCTCAACATCCTTTACTGGATATTATTCTTGATTGAGGTTGATTTATTATAATACAATCTTCCATATTGTATTAAATGATTTAAGATATTTTTGACTATGGATGTGATATTTTTATACCATTTATGGTTTTTGGTTAAAGTATTTACAATTCCTATGCTATTTTTAATACGAATGTTTATATTCTGTTTCAACATATTCATATGAGGAATGTGTTGGAATTAGTAAGTGACAGGTGGATCCCGCTATAGATCCTCGATCCACCAGTAGGTTTCAAGAGAAAAACTAGTGTCTTGGCATAAGGCCTTGAAAAAAAAATTAGTCTTTTCATGAGGCCTTGACTATGTGGTTATGATGTCTGTCATTATGCATTCCCTCATTATGAAATTAGTTATTACATGTGCTTATTAGACTAGTGGAATATCTATGTGCATGTTTATATGGTAATGTTTGATTTATTTTTGTAGTATTATGTTCATGTTTATGTTTAAAAGGTTGTTGTTTTTGTTACGCATCTTTCATTAAAATTTTATAGCTTCCGCTAAACTATTTACCCTTACTGAAAATCTGAGATCACCATTTTCTTATGTATTATTTTACCTGGATTCCAAGAAGTGTATTATGATTACTATACATGGTTATGCTAAGGGAATAATGGCTTTCAAAAGTTATTATTTATACTATGTTTTATTTTAGAAAGTGTAATGTAACATTCATATATTTTATCTATATTCCAAGACTGGTAAATTGATCGGTCCTTCAAGACTTGATTCCTTGTAATCATGCCAATGTATTAAAATAATTCTTCAGCTCTAGGTAACTAGGGTCGGGGCGTTATAGTTGGTATCAAAGGAAGTTTAGTATAAACTTTGGAAACTAGATTTAGAAAAACTATGATTAGAGAACATTAACCTAATATAGACTTTGAGGATTAGTATAGAAGGACTTCCTAGAATTTTGGTTGTGTAAAGATTTTGTGAATTTTCCAAGAAATACATCCCTGTCTGGACACAAGTAGGTGGATGTGGCTCTGGCACAGATGTACCTAAGAGTGAAAACTCGACAAGGAGTTTCGGGCTTGACCCGGGGTATCCTAGTACACGACAACAGGCCTTACTGTACTCTTGGTTACAACACTCCCAGGGGATATAATTAGGATAACTCACATTTTCTTTACAAACCATTACGAATGATTTATGATTAAATACCTCCTCAATGAAATTTTTTTTATTATTATGGATTATATGCATAAACTGTTCAATTTATGTTAGGTATTTTACTAGTTTAGATTTATGTATTGTGATTCATAAACTAACCTAGTGTATTCCATTTTTTAGAAATGGTTCACAGTAGAAGGAATGAGAACTCTAGAAATACACATGATCTAAATAGTAAGAAGGATCTTATCTTTCATTGTTATAAGTCAACATTTAAAATGGAAATAGTCTCCTAAGTATTCTCATCATATGATGAAATAGTATCATGTGTTAATAAGATAAGTAAATAATTCTTTGAGTCCTATGGCTTTGAAGAAAATATAGAGAAGAAAAGGATGTTAGAGAGAAAGATGGATAAAGGGAAGAAGGGAAAGATTGATTTTCTCATATGTGATAACTATGGAAAGAATCACCTTGGTAAAAGTTTGAAGGGAATGGGAGTATATTATAAGTGTGGTGAAAAAGGACACCAAGTACGTGGTTTCAAGGGTAAAAAAAGGTTTCAAATGTACAATTCTTCATATACAAGGAGTTGGGACATTACACGAATCAATATTCCAATCATTAGAGTATACCCCAAATGATGTTATGGGATAATAATCAAGTTATGATACCACCAAATATGAAGAGGAAAAATTAGTGCTCTTATATTTTTATTAATGAATTATTTCATTTGAGTGTTGTATCAACAATGTACTATTTATATTAATTATTGAAATAAATAAGTATTTTACTACAGTACTATTTCCTCAAGGATTTGAGATTATATGGTACTAAGAAAAGTGACTCAACAGCAAGTTAAACTTTTTTGTAAAATAAATTGTTGAAGGAAAGATAAACCTTAATATGGTTCTGATACTGAGGTAGTGATTTTGGAATAAGATATGATTGATTTGAATAAATTATATTGGATATTTTTTACTACCTTGAAACTGATTAATGATTTGTATATTCCATCATTGTTGGAGTTTACAACATTTAGGTATTTAAGGAGTATATCTAATATTCGGTGTTTTATCGATGGAATAAGGAAGTACATACATATTCAAAAATAGTTTTATGGTAATTAGGTTTGTTACCATGTTTTAATAAAATACATGATGAAGTTATTCACATGTTGATCTTCATTATGTTATGTTGACCTTCCTAATAAATTTTGGACTATGAGTACGGATAGTAGTATTTTGGATAAGTCTAAATGTTGGAATGGATTATGTTGGAAATTGGATACTATTGTTTAAGGTTAAAACATTTCTTAAGATTATTTTTGGATTGTTATAAAAAGGGAAACCCGTAGGTTGGGTGATAACCCGTCACGTCTGGCAAGGCCATGAGACTTGAACCCGCAACTAAAGGGCAACAAGGGTGCATCACCTACCACTGGACTATATGATATCATGTCTTGTATAATGTAGTTTTTTTAATGGTCTAACAGATGATTTATATTTTTTTAACCCTATATGATTAGGATAAATAGAATATTTTTGAGTTCTATTATCTTTTGGAGTGAAAGATAAGTTTGTGGTAGAAATTAGTTTTTAGGATGGAACTCTACTTGTCAAGTATTTTTTTGTTCTATGAAGAAATTAATTCTTAAACATTAGTGAAGGGATCTTAAAACCCAAAATTTGTTATCCTAATACATAATGTTTTTTTGAACCGATGATATTTTAAATAATCATAGATTTATGGCTTTGAGACCCTTGATATTCCATTTAGTGTTCACTTGTTTGTGATTTATGACCCCAGTCACTCCCCATAAATATTTACATTTTTACTCCAATTATGTGTCTCTAATTTTAACCAATGTTCACCAATTCAAGATCATAATTTGGTGGTGACTTTTTAATTTCCCTTTCCCTATTGTTAAGATTAAATTTTATTAACCCTATTTTCGATAAGGGTTTTCCACAAAGGTATTTTCTATTTTTACCATTTATTTTCGAAGAACAATTTCAAATTGAGATGATGCAATTTATTGAAGGAGGGGAGAATGTAACACCCCATGATTTCATAATATGTTATCTCTTTAAGGTAATTAAATAGATTTTGCAACAAGCAACACTGAGTTCGAGCATACCACGAATTACTATACAATCTGTTAAAAAGAGGTTATGAATATTCTTAACTGAATTTTGAATTTCATATACTTCATATAATTTTAACATCCATATTATGTATTTTTTAGACAAAATATGAGAATAAATTCAATTTTTCAGATAAAAGAAGTGTGTTTAAAAATAAAATTTACTTCCTTTTAATGACGAACCCTTTTTAAATCCATTATTTGACACTTTTATAAATTAAATTCAAAAAAAAATAAACTTATTCTTTAGAATCAGGACATAAAAATTTATTTTGCATAAATGTCCGTTGTTTTTCTAATAACTTTCACATTTTGATGAATAGTGAAAAATAGTAAATTTTAATTGAAATCAACTTTTTTAATAAAAATAATTTATACTGTTAAATTATATATTTTAAAGGTTTTGAAGTATAATTAGATTTTATTTTTATCATTTAATCTAATTTTGATCATTGTAATTAATTTTACACTTAAATTGGAAATAAACACATATCAATCTTTTGATAGTTTTTACTTCTCAAAAACCCGCTTTCTGGTTTTGACAATAAGATTTAATTTTAAATTAATTTATGAAAATTATATGTTTTGAATTTTTTAAAATATACCTCATTTTTGAATTAATAATATCAGAATTATCTTAGGGTTAATTTTTGTTATTTTTCTGAAAACTTTCAATTTTTGATGAGTAGTGAAATATACTGCATAGTACATAAAAACTGACTTTTTCATTTAAATAATTATTTTTAATTAAACATTTATCTTAAAATAGATATATAATACATATATTAGTATAATTTAAGTTATTGGAGTCATTTTATAATAATATTAGATATATAAAATTTTATTGAACCATTTTAACATCTTTTTACCCACCTTATAGGCACATTTACACACCTTCTAGGCACATTAAGAAATTTGCATAAAACGTAATCTTAACACTTCTGTAAATTGAATTTTAAAAATATGAGAGACATGATTCAAATTAGTAAATAAAATGTGGTTCAATAGGATGAAAATAATTTTTGGTGAATAGTAACTTTTGAATTTTTTTACCACGGTTAAAAGTAAGGTAATTAAAGGTAAAAATAATATTAAAATAATATAAAATTATCCAATCACATGTATTAATTCTATTGGATAAGTTTTTTTTAACAAAATATACCTTAGGACAAAAATATGATCCTTTTTATTAACATGGGTTAGATTAGGACATTTATTATATTTTATTTAAAGAAGAGTTAAAAGTGTTAAATTCAAATTTTAATAAATAAACTATTTTTAATATACAGTTATACATAAGATAAATTAGACTATAAATATTAATTATAAATCTAAAAATATTTCTTAAATCATAGAATTTTATTTATTATTTTTAGACATTAAATAATTAAATTTATTTATGACACAATGATGAAGCGGTAATTACATTATTAATGAAAGAATCAAATAAATGATATTATAAATATTAAAATAAATATAATTTTAAAGTTTTGATGACATACACGAATTTTATAGGTTAATATGATATGTTAGGGTTTATTCAATGCATTTTTTTGAATTAATCAAGTATTTATGACTTTCACAAAAACCAAATACTAAATAGTGTCAAAATTGACATAAATGATTTTTTTAAAACAAATACTATTTTATTAAATTATATATCATTTATAAACATATAATATTTGTCCAAATGACTTATATAATAATATATATTTCATTAATGAACCACTTTATGTTCTCTTGGGATTTTATTGTAAGATTATTAACCATGTAATAAAAAAATACAAGAAGACATGGTAAAAATTAAACTATTTAACTAAGAGTTATATCTATAAGATAAGGTTAATATGGTAACCTAAAATTGTCAAAAACCTATTGGTTGAGATGATTTTGACCCATCTCCACCTTATACTTGTAATAAATCCATTTTGAGCCATTATAAACCGAAAATGATTTTATAATAAAATAATATTCCAAGATTTTCTTAAAGTGACCCTCACCTCCCTTATTAAAGGGTATTTCCCATTTCCTTAATTTCACACCTCCAAAGCCATTTGTCTCAGCCAAACCCTACTAAACTATCCTCCCAACTACCCTAAATTCATCATAGAGACCTTAATTTGATCATAATTCTATCCTTATGAGCCCTTTTGTTCAAATTGATAGAAAGAACCTGAATAAGAGGTAATTATTTCATCTCCTCTTTCAAAGTTCTTTTCTTCTTACACTTCATATTTCTTTGTTGTTTCCATAACAAAATAATAAATCCAGTAACATCTACATACTATGATGTTATTATAAATATGGTACAACCATATTCATTACTCTATCCATCATATGAATGACAAAGTCACCATGCGTGTGTACGTACGGCTTACGGTCTCCACATCCTAGTGTCGTTTGTTATTCAACACTTAATTTTTTGGATGGGTATAATAATGAGTATAATTGATGTAAATAATAAATATAACATGTTAATTATTATTTATATAAAATATACCATCCAATTACAAAATATTTCAACAGCAATAGAATGATATCGTCGCTCATGCGTACGTATGACTTACAGCCTCCACGATGCGATGAGATTCATTTCCACGTTCACCATTCAACAACGATTATAAAAATATATATTATTAATGAATATATAATATATGACATAATAATGATACTTGAAATATATATATGTGTTTTTGTGTGTATTTACATATATCTCATTCACTTACTTCCGTTCAATATGACATGTAAACGGAAACGGTGCTTATGTGTACTACAGCCTACCATCTTTATAAAAGATGCTTTATATTTCATATATCTACCTATTATAAATATTTATATTCTAAATATATATGGTATATAAATATTTATTTATATACTAGAATCAATTAAATCATAAGTTATATGATCAATAATAACATGCTAAAACACATATGATAAGAAAGAAATTATTACCCAAAATGTTCTTTTAACAAAGAAATTTTTATTAAATGGATATTATAAAGCCATAAATGAATAAAGTATGATATCATAAATATGAATATGGTTATTTTATAATTTCATATCATTCTATGGTAACTATAAAAAAGGTTAAACGTACCCTCAATCAAAGGAAAGTACAAGGTAATGGTTAATTCCTCAATCTCAGTATTATCCTAGATTGTTTATGTGTAAGTATTTAATAGGAAATATTTATCATCCATGTCAATGTTTCATAAAAATGTTTTCAAAAGGAATATTTTAAGGTTTTTTGGAAGGGACACTTTTGAAAGATCATATTTTTAAATGTTTTAATGATTTATTCTTCTAAATATTTTTAATTAATGTTCATATTTTCAAAATTAATTTAAGTATTTATTTATATGGACATTATTGTTTTAAAATGTTAATTCCTTTAAAAAGATTCAAAGTGGTATGGGACAATTTTATTAAAAAATATATTTTAAATGAATTCCTCTATAAATGTGTGACTTTTAAATGATTTCCCAAAAAAGGGATATTTCTCTCAAAGAGTTTTACGGATCTTTTTCAACTATGTCAACATCCTTTACTGGATATTATTCTTGATTGAGGTTGATTTATTATAATAAAATCATCCATATTGTATTGAATGAGTTATGATACATTTTACTGTGGATGTGTTATTTTTATACCATTCATGTTTTATGGTTAATGTAATTACATTTCGTATGCTAGTTTTAATACGAATGTTTATGTTATGTTTCAGAATTTTCATTTTAGGAATGCATTGGACTTTGTAAGTGACGGGTGGAGCCCTTTGTAGCTCTCTAATGCATCGGTAGGTATCGTGATACAAACTAGTGTCTTGGCACAAGGCCATGACAAAAATATTATTCATAGTGTTGGAACGAGGGCTTGACTATGTGGTTATGATGTCCGAAATTATGTATTCCCTCGTTATGAAATTAGTTATTACATGTGATTATTCAACTAGTAAAATATCCATGTGCATGTTTATATGGTAATTTTTGATTTATTTTTTCCATACTATGTTCAAGTTTATGTTTAAAAGACTATTGTTTTTTTACACATATTTCCTTAAAAGTTTATAGCTTTCACTAAATTATTTACCCTTACTGAGCATCTGAGCTCACCCCTTTCTTATGTTTTATTTTCCTAGGATTCCAAGAAGTCTATTATGATTAATATAAAGGGTTATTATATTGGAATAATAGAATTGTCAAAGGATTATTTATGTTGTATTCTATGTTAGAAAGTGTAATGTAATATTCATGTATGTAATCTATTTTCCAATATTGTTAAACCAATTGGTCCTTCGAGACATGATTCGTTGTAATCATGCCAATGTATTAA
The DNA here is from genome assembly GCA_963277665.1 of Viscum album. NCBI lineage: Eukaryota > Viridiplantae > Streptophyta > Magnoliopsida > Santalales > Viscaceae > Viscum > Viscum album. The sequence continues at coordinate 637,979,546 of OY728153.1, forward strand.
AATAATGCATTGTCTCTAGGTAACTAGGGTTGGGCCATTACACGAAACATTTTTGAAATCATTAGTAATTAATATTATGTCTATAATAAATAATTAGACCAAAATCAAAAATATTTGTACCTCAAGGAAAAACCAAGTTCTTACATCCTTCCCCCTTAGATAAAATTATCCACGTGTTCAACTTCCAAGGGTGGAAAACATTTAATGAGAAAAATTATATCCACTAGGCATGAAAGTCATCCTTTCACTACCAAGTCTTATCTTGTATATGGTTGTGATACCATAGCACCCATACTACAGGGACAGACCGGCCTCAGAGAGACTTCATTCTCTAATAAATGATGTGTATAGGATACTCTTCAAATGAAGCATTGGAATATAACTCCACTTCCTCAAGATAAAAAATTGTGATATGGGTCGGCATGATAATAGTGAAGCTATGAAATGTGGAAGACATCATGCATGGAATGGTACCTTTGAGGTAATAGAAACTATTAGGCTACCAGAATGATCCTCTCTTGAATCTCAAATGACACTATAAAATGACGTGATAGATTCCCTTGCCTCTGTAACCAACTACTCCCATTATTTGGAAATACCCTTAGAAAAAAATGATTCTTGACCTCAAAATCCATAGGGCTTCAATGGATATCGGCATAAGGTTTGTGTGTATACTGAGTAGTTTTCATTTGATTACTAACTAGTTGAACCTACTTTGAAGCCTCTTACATGAGATAGGTACCTAGTAGGGCTGCCACACCTACCTCTAACTAGCATAGAGGTGAATGGAATGACCTACCATACAATACCTCAAAAGTATCCATCTAAATTTTCACCTGAAAGTTATTATTGTTGGAGAAATCAATGATAGGGATATACTTCTCCCAGGAACTGCTAAAATGAAGTACACATGCCTGGATCATGGACTCTAACATCTGTATCATTCATTCTGGTTGATAATCAGTCTGAGGGTGAAAGGTTTTTTTGAGAAGCACCTGTGTACCCATATCCTTCTGTATCCCCTACCAGAATCGTGATGTGAAGTGAGATTCTATATATGAAATGATATTATGAGTGACCCCATTTATTCAGATAATATATCGAACATTAAATCTTCCCATATCATCAACTAATAAATTCTCCTAAGTAGGAAGGAATTGAACTACTTTTTTCAATCAGTCAATGAATTTCCCATACCTTGTCTCTACCTTGAGGCGACCTCAGTAAGACGACTGCAAAGTCCATGACACCATCATACAATTTCCATTACGAGACTGGAAGAGGGTATAAAAATCTTTTTGGTCACTAGTTCTCCCCATTCACCCATTGATAGATGAAACACCTTGTGATAAAACCTGTTATCTAACATTTCATACTAGGCTACCAATATTGGAATTGCATATATTCATACATCTTGGATATTCCTAAATGAAATTCAAACTGATAAGTGTGGGACTCATGCATTAGTTCCTCTCTCATATCTATAGGATCCTAGACACATCCATGTATACTTAGTATGTCATATCTATCTACAAATTAGTCCAGAGATGGTTCATCTCCTAAAATACTCTCATCGATAACCAAACCTTTAGGATCTGAAAACTACCAACTCTTCACCTTCTCAAGGAGGGAAGAGGTAACTGTCAAGGTTGAGATATGGTACATGTCATGATTATCATGAAACTCTAGATGTAGCTCAGAGAAAAGGGTTATTAATTTCCATTCATCACTCGCTTCATGTATGGAATGTTCGTGAGTTTTTTGACTCAGTGCATCTACTACCACATTTCCTTTTCCAGGCATATAGGCAAGCTCAAAAACAAAGGATTGAAGATATTTGACCCATATCCATTTTCTGAGGTTCAATTTAGTCTATGTAAAGATATTTTTTTGTATATTGTGGTCCTTATACACCAAAAATCACTCACCCATAAAATATTGTCTCCAACAATGTAAGGCATGGACAAAAACTTCATGTTCAAGGTCATGTGTGGGGTAATTTATCTCATGAGGCCTTAACTATAGATATCCTTACACAAAAAATATATCCTCCTAAATCAGCGCTACTCCCATTCCAATTCTTTATGCATCCCAAAACACTATATATCCTCTTATAGGCTCTTTCAGAATTAGAATAGGTGTCGAGAAAAGCATTCCTTTCAGATCCTAAAATGATTTCTTGCAATATTCTAACCACATAAACATAACATCCTTATTTCTAATACTAGTAAGAGGTAAAAATGGGAATGATAAGTCATGTATGAAGTTCCAGTAACATCCAGCCATCCCCAAGAAACTATATATGTCAAACACTTTCTTGGGTTGCTTCTAGAAAACTAAAACACTCACCTTTTCTAGGTCAACATATACTCGTGATTCTGAGATATTATGACCCAAAAAATGTAATGTGTCTCTATAGAAGTGGTACATATAAAGATTAGAATAAATATGATTCTCTCTCAGTGTAATCAGAAAGGTCTTAAGATATTTAGCATGGTTTCTATGAGTGTGAGAATACACCAATATTTCATCCACAAATACCACTACAAAATAATCCAGATATGGGTGGAACACCATATTCAACAAATCCATGAAAATAGTGGGTTCATTCATAAGACCAAACAGAATAATGAGATACTCATACAAAATATACATGATATGAACATTTTTATAAGGTATTTCTGATGGATTTAATCACACTTGATGATAACTCGATCTCAGGATGATATTAGAACACACCCTAGATCCTCAAATATGTTCAAATATATCATCTATTCTAGATAGTGTATACCAATTATTGGCCATAAGCTAGTTCTACTGTCTATAATCCATGCATAGATGAAGGGTATGGTCCTCCCGCTTGGGTAAAATCATTGGTGAACCCCTAGTATAATGTACTAAGCCATACAAAACCTTTGGTCTATAGATCCTGTAACTGTTGGTTGGGCTCTTGGATCAAATTAGTGTCCATCCATTATAGAGGAATAGACACTAGGGAATCTCCTATAACAATATCAATCATAAACTATACCTCTATCTCAAGAGGTAATCCATAAAAATAATCAAGAAATGCGCCCTAGAAATAATATACTGTAGAAGGTCATTCATCCTAATGTAAACTCTGATCCTCTACAAATAGATTATCAATTAGGGTGGTTACTCCACCAAGCCCATGATTCTCTGGTCCATCTCTATAGGCCTGGACAACTCACTCACCCTTATGTAGATAACTACTTCCCTCTGGTGATGAAAAAAATACCCTAATAAAATAACATTCTACAAAGGTGTAATACCGGACCAATCAATCTATCTCAAGAATGACATTCAAGCCTTTCATCTCAAAAAAAGAGGTCCCACAATAAAGGGTAACTTTCAATCTCATGGGGACAACCCCTATATTGATGTATTCCTTCTAACCATACTCCCAATGGAGTATTCAAAGTCATTACACCGCATTAATTAAATATTTTCATCCCAAGACTTTCTAAGATAAGAAAATGGATGAAGGAGTCTAAATCACCTATATCAAATAAGTCGAATACTATAGTTTAGGATACTATAATAGTACCTCATAATGTAAAATGTTCTATATTATGACCCTCGAGTATTGGTTATCAATCATGAATCTAGACTGATCCATGGCCATATGCTATAACTAGACTACCCTGAGTATGATCTCTCTATTGTCACTAATGACCTGGGGTCTGGATACCAAGGCCATGACCTCCCCTTGAATATCCTTGTTGATACTACTCCAACTCCTGACTAACATGGCGTAAAATAACCTTCCCCTGATGGTGGAGCTAGTGTGATGCCTCTTCCACTATAATCAGATGCAAAGGTCTGACAGAATCTCTAAAGATTCCCCATACACCCACAAACACGACACTCTAGGGGGTCTCTATCACACTGAGGGTTCAGATTCCCATGTCAACCACATTGATGGAAGAACACATAGCTACCAATATGAGTACTTTTGTTGTGACTTCCCTAATGAGAAACCTCTAGGGAACATTTCCTACTACCAGAATAACTATTGGACAGCCTTGGCACTGATCTTCTATACCTAGTAATTTCACCTTTACATGGGTTTTTCTTAGTGATAAGATCCTGATTGACTATCATAGAAATGGTTGGTAGGTGAAATACATTCACCTGATTTTAGATGTTATATTGAATTCCATCCTCAAAACATCTAGCATGTGAATTATAATTACTATTTAGAAGTAGTGAAAATCACTATAACTCCAAAAACATGCTAAATACTTCATAACTAACATATAACCCTACTCCATATGCATGAACTCTCTGGCTTAGTCATCTTTCATTTTATGAGGAAACAATTTATCAAATAATGTGGTATGGGAATCAACCCATATCGTACCCTGATGGAAATCGGTCTGGGTAATCACATCCCACCAAATATTAGACAAATCATGCAGAATATAAGTAGAAAGTTTGACCCTCATATTTGGAGGCATCTACAAATGCTCAAATATAGATATGGTGGCCTCTATCTAAGACTCAGTAGCCTATGAACCACCATCCCCCAAGAAGGTAGGAGGATACTATTACTAGAACTCATAGGTCAAATTAGTCATCATAGGTTTGGGTCATGGAGCTCCTTGCATAGACTGCATCAGACATAATAAAATATCAAAAAGATATGAGTTAATGCCCATATTAGGTAAATTAGGCAGTGGCTTAAGTGGAACAAATAGCGGTAAGACTGGAATCTCAGGGCCCACCATGTTTGGAGCATGGTCGTCACCACCCTCCCGGAACATGAAACACGGATGTCATTGTGGTATTGGCATACAAATTCCAAGAACATTTCCCTAGAATAGTATTTGAATCATATAGATATAAATAATAAAATCTAAACAAAACGAAAGTGATCAATATCAATGGTATACTATCCCAACTTTCATCTTAGAAGTTCAGGTATTGGTAAGTTCTACAGTTTTAATTACAAGGGTTCCAGTAGATAAAGGTTCAATTATACCTTCCCTCATCATTTACTAGAAACTCTTTCATTTTATAATTTAAGATTTAAATTTTATAGTTTCATTTTCATATAAACATATATCAAATTTGGATAAAAATGAGATGATAGTCCCAGTGAATCAAGGCACATACACCTTATCACTGAAATTGACACCCATTTAATTCTAGTTAACCCATTCTACATCTGGTCTAATAAAGTAATAGGGTATATACAATGTATAGACTCAGTAAACTACTCATTCTAACCCATGATGGACCATACACCTCATGAATTGAAATAATAAATCACTCAGTCATAGAAAAAGAGTGATATAAGCATATATATAAACACGTCTCACTAAATAATCATAGGATATATCAAGAAAATGTAAGTAATGAAATTCACCTATATGGAATGGCAATATGCATAGCATGTGAACTCTAGGATTCTATGATGATGAATGTAACAATTATCCTTTACCTCATATCATCAGTACAAGAATGAAATAAATCCTCAATTAGAATAATAATAATAATAACCAAAACACAGCATGTGCATCACCCAATTGTGGAATGATATCAACTATAATAGGAAAAAGTAGGAAAACAATCATAATTCAGAAAAATCATCATTTACCCCAAACATGGGTTAGCTATTCCCAAGACCGTATTATAACCAATTCCCAAATCATTCTTAATCTACTATCTATTGTCTCTAAATATTAAAGAAAGAAAATACAATGGATACCACTTTGTGACATCCCAAACCTGGATTCCACTCAGAGGTACCCCAAGCCCATTGAACTACAAGGCCTCAAGTGCATCTCCCCAAATGCAAGAGGCTTCCAACTAGTAGTGAGGTCCCAGGGTGTGTTTGTAGGGAAAATATTACCTCATTACTAGAGTTTAGCATATAGAATAAATTAGTTAGAAGGTAAAGAAAAAAACAGTAAGTAAATAGATGGTAGAAAATAAATAGACATGAATAAATAACAGAATAACTTTATATAACATACAAAAGCAGACCAGGATATGACATGTATCTAATAGGCTTTAAAACATGGATACAAGGTAGCAAGAATTAAATTCTATATAAAAGTAAAAAAAAAGAATCCAAAAACTATCCAATAGTTTTGAGCCCTATCCCAATCAATTGCTATCAAGCTCCATCCTAATATAATAAAGCAATAAAGTGTATGAAGTGATATGCATCACTTTTTCAACAGTTTCATGCATATAATATATACAAGTACCAATGTAGGCTACATATAGTGTGATATAAATCTCAGTAGGCCACCACCAATGGTGTCTATAACATCTATTGCATGTAATATAAACTAAAATATTGTAAAACGTATATAAAATTAAAGTAATACAGTAATGTAAATACCCAAGTACCTACTTTAGCCTCATATGGTGTCTGAATATATAGAAATTAATTTATTAATTATGTTATAGTTTATATATGTCAGTCACATGAGGTATAACCAGCACAGACATCCGGAAATGATAATAATAATAATCGATCTAATATATAACAAGGAATCCATGAAGATAATAATAACAATAAGGTTCAAAGGTAATAACCAATGAAACCTCGACATCAAGGGTCGATCCAAATCAGGTGATAAAATATATCCTAGATATAATGGATAAGAGTGTCATCCAGTGGGAATACCCCAAGGTATTCTAAAATAATAATTCTATCCAAGTCAAAGGATCTCATCTAGGGTAAAATGGGTGATCAGTGTCTAGGCCCAATGGGTGTAACCATAGATCCCCACATTTGTAGATGTCATGTTGTGTCCAATGAGTGCATCAAAGGAATCCCATAATAATAATATAAGGGTCCAATAGAGTCATACTAGGCATCTAAATGTAGACAAAGATTGGTTTCTAAGGTGGGTCTCACCCTTAGAAACTGGCATCCTTGAATTAGAATGGCATCCATGAGTGCTCAAGGAATTTATTTGGGGATCCAAGGATAGCTCAAGTATAACCAATCCTATAATAACGATTAGGTCCATATTAAATATTCATAATATAATAAATTATTTTAATAAAATAGTCCCTGTAAAAATCATGCCATTTATTAATTCATTTGGTTCAAACTATTTCCTTCAATTATTGTGACAAGGATAAAGGTAATGAAAGAATTTATTTTATTAATTCTTATTCAATTCATTGTGTTCACTCTTCTTCCTTCCATAAACATGGAAAAGTGTGTTATGTATGTGTAACCAAATTCTTCAATTACATTTAATTGGGCCATATCATATATATAATAAACTTTCCAATTCTATTTGAGGTTCATTTATCAAGTTTAAGCACTTACCTTATAAGATTCAAGTGATAATCATATGTGTACTAGAAATTAACAATTCATTGATTTAATTAAACACATACCTTTATCATGTTCTAGTCAAGGAACACCTGAATAGTGGCACAGATAAACTTAAAATCCACTAAAATCATAAATAAAGAAAACGCCCTACATTGGGTGCTCATCATTGAGGTCATAACCTCCAACATTAGATAACATTTATAACAAGAGTCTTATAATATGATTCTAGGGAATATAAGTATGAAACATGAATTAAACAGGAAATTCCCTATAAAATTAGTGCACACACATCAATTTACAAAAAGACAAAATTTGAGGGATGAGTTATAAACCACCTGCCACATACTCATATGAGTCTTCTCATCCAGTATCAGCCTCTATTTTGGCTTAAATTGGAAGAGATATAAAGAATGGATAGATGCCTTGAAAATAGGGCATATGATAATACCTCTAAATAGAACATTCGATATAAATAATAATGGTAAACAGCTAAAAAAGAATTAATATCTTATTGGTACTGATCGAATGAGATAAACAACTCTTTGATCGGACTCCGAACAGATGAACGAGGTAAAATACTACAAAAAGAGATTTTGAGAGATCAAATAGGAAGAATATAGGAGTGGTTTTCCATTGGATAGAGAATAGGAATAAGTATTTGTTTAAAACATATCATTAAGTAAATTTTTAAAAAATCACCAAAAAAACAAGCTCTGCACGGTTTGGCAGCACAGTTTGCTAAACCGTTTGCCAACCATACACCTTGTTCTGTAGGGAGGATAATTTTTCATGGTTAGTATACACGGTTAAAGAAACTATGAACCTACTATTAAAAACTCCTCTGCAACATGTATGTAGTTTCTTTCATGGGTGTGCAGCCCCTAGAACATAGTTAGGGAAAACCGTGCACCCTACTTCACACCAGTGTCCTGCCCCACACAGTTAGGGGAGGCCATATGTCCTGGCTCACATGGTATATAATAACTATAAATCTAGTCTATTTCTCATACCTTTTGGGGTTCTGACCTCTTAACCTACCCCGAACACCCCATGAACCGTTCATAAACTCATTAGGCATTGGTATTAGGTTTATAATAAAGAGTTAGAGAAAATTTAAAATGATTCATACATTATTGAAAAACCAGGTTCTTACACTACTTATGAGTTATTCAATATGAACATCATACTTCCATTTCCCTCTTATCAATAGTAAGTATTCTTAACCCCTTTAATAGTGTGTTTTTTCAACAAATGTTAGATCAATAATGACAAAAATAGAATTTTGAGGGTGTAATTTATTTATGGAGGGTATAATGTTACACCATAATATTTTAAATGAATAAAATTATGTTTAATAACATAATGAAAAAAACAACCATGAGCTTAAATGAACCACAAAATATATTTCTTTAAATTTGATCTCTTTTTTAGCTTGTGATACATGCAACCCTAAGTCTAAAAGAACCGTAAAATAGAATACCATTATAACATAGCCGTTAAATTTGTGGGAATGAATAGTAATAACTAAATTATAAAAATTATATGTTTTACACGTTTATAAAATAAATTCAATGGTTATCTATTGGAAATAAAATAATAATCATTTGAAAAAAAAAGGAATTTTTTTTAAACATTATTTTTCTAAAAGGAAGACTCATTGCGCTTTGCGCACATACTTTAAATTTAATTTTTACCACTTTTAGAAAATATATTTTACGAAATAAACTTAATTTTTTAATTTATCATAAAAAAATTATCTTAGTGATAATTTTTTTAAATTTTTTGAAAATATAACTTTTTCAATGAATAGTGAAAATATTATTTTTTATAGAAAATATATTTTCATTTTAAGAATTTAAAAGTTAAATTTTGATTTAAAATTGTTTTAAAATCAAAATTAGATTAAATATATTATAATCTATATAATTTAAATCATTTTAATAAAATTTATTTTTATTTTTGATATTAAAACTATCTGTACTTATAATAATTTTCCATTTGAAAACCCCCTTTTTTATCATGCCTAAGGGTTAAATTTTAAATTAAAATTTACCACTTAAATTAATGAAATTTTTTATAATGGATTCTATATTTTTAATTTATATAATTAATATTTTAAAATAATTTCAACTTAATTTTTGGTTACAATGAATTGTAAAAACATAAAAAATCAATTATTGCGGTTATAGTTAAAACATGTTTACTGGGGTTAAAATAAACAGATGGGGTTAAAGTGGCCTAAATATTTATCTAAATTTCATTTTACAGCTATATTTAGACCCTTATTACCTTATTTTTAGTTTATATGTTCTTTTGGGACATGTTTCAATGAAATTGACCAATATAATAATTTATTTAAAGAAAAACACAGAATCTCACCCTCTTTATTTTAAATTTAAATGATGTGTTCACATAGAGAGAAAATAAATATATGAAAAAATATTGATTTTAATATTGTGAATAATGAATTTAATTTCATTAGGGTAATTTATTTTCAAATTTTAGTAATTATATAATTACTTTAAATTCTTATGTAACGATAACGCGGTAATTATTTAATTAATAGAAAAATAAAAGAAATGATAATAAAAATATGAAAAGTAATATAAATTCAATGAATTTTTATATTACATTAATTTTGTAGATAAATATAACATCGTATAATGGTTTTAATATAATATATTTAAATTCCACCTCTATATTGATGTTTTTTATGTCATATTAAATGAATAGTGTCCATAATTGCTATTAATTTTATTTTATAATAAATAATATTTTATTAAATGATTAAAAATTAATAAAAATAATATTCTATAGAAATATATTGTAATATGTTTTAAAATATCAACCATAGTCTTATCATGGACCAATGGTCCTTTTATAGTAATTATATTGACACCTAAATAGTAAAAACTTTATTACCATGGTAAAGAGTAAAACATAGTTTTTTAGATTACATGATCTCATATTAAAATTAATTTTTCCAAACACATATAGTTTTTATTTTACAAATTAAATTTCATATTTAAAATAATTGGCTGAGAATTATTTAATTATTCTCAATTATTTGTAGTCTTAAGTGTTAATTTACATAGGTAAAAAGACTAGTTACTGTTGATTCAATAAGGTTTCCTTATAAATTTTCCATTCCTTCATGTTTGGGGAGACTGTTGGGTCAATAAGGTTTCCTTATGACTTTACCATTCCTCTTGTTTTGAAAATTACAAACACCTTATCTTAAGGAAAATTTCATTTTACCCTATACTTTGTTTTCATAAGAAAAATTTCCTTCCCCAGGGAAAATTATCTTACCTTGTTTTTCATTGAGCATTTTTCCCTAAGTATAAAATTCAGTTTCATATCCAAAACCTTGGAATCATATATATACTTAGATATAAATCATTCTGTTTTCAAGATCCGAATTCAGGTTCCGAACTCTTCTGAGTTATGACTCTGAGTTCTCTGAATTTAGACTCTAAACTCTTATGAGTTCTGACTCTGAGTTCTCTAAAATCAGACTTCGAACTCTTATGAGTTCTGACTCTGAGTTCTCTGAATTCATACGCTAAAATATTATGAGTTCTGACTCCGAGTTCTCTTAAATCAGACTCCTAACTCTTCTGAGTTCTAACTCCGAGTTCTCTAAATTTAGACTCTGAACTCTTATGTGTTCTGACTCCGAGTTCTCGGAATTCAGACTCTGAACTCTTATGTGTTCTAAATCCAAGTTCTCTGAATATAGACTCCGAACTCTTCTGAGTTCTAACTCCAATTTCTCTGAATACATACTCTGAACATTGTAAGTTTAGACTCAGAACTCTTATTAATTTAGACTCTGACCTTTGTAAGAACATACTCTGAACTCTTATGAATTCAGACTCTGAATTATACTGAACTCAAGACTCCAAATTTCCTTGAAATTAAAAATCCAAAATTTTATAGAATTCTAACTCTAAATTCTTCTAATAAACAGAATATGAATATCTATGTGTTATATACACCGAATGTGTTTTTGGTTAGACTCCAAACTTTTATTTCCTTACATTCTGAATATTTTATTTTGGTTTTGTTACCATATTTTTTTACTCATGTTTTGGTTATAAAATGATGTTGTTCATTCAGTTACTAACTAACCATTTTTTGAGTCACACATGTATAGGTCCCTCCTAAATTCAAGGAAAAATATGAATGTTGGAGGAGGGAGCTTACTGTTGAAGTCGTGCCTATAAATAGGAGCTCATTTGAAAGAGCTAAATACTATTCTATGACTCTAAATATTACATGTTGTTGAAGTTATTTCTAGAGAGATACTTTCATGCTTGGTGCGTACTGAACTTCTTATTCAGATTTTCTTTATGTGACTGCGAATGTTGCTGAGTAATTCGAGGGCTTCAGGGGATAGGAAGACAGAGGTTCCGACTACCTAGAAGTTTAGGGCTTCCTTGCTGAGGAAGACAGAGGTGCCGACTACCTTGAAGTTGAGGGATTGCGGGGATACAAAGGCAGACTCTAATATTTATATCAAGTTCTCACCCTAGTGTGGGTAAGACGGAATTTCTTGAAAGTATAAATAAAGTGACCTTTATCCAAGGTTGTCGGATACCCTTCTCTTTGGGTTAAAAGATTTACTAGTTGTTACTTGTTGTGTTTCATGTTTTCTGCTGCAATTTTAATTTTTGAGGAATGTATAACTATTTTATACTTCCTTATACTTGTACTCTGTTTTAGTAAGGTTTTATATTCTTTAAGGTAAAATCTTTATCTTTGTAAAATTTTGTTAAGTTTAATTTCTGGAACCACTTTTCCAGAATCACTTTATCATAATCATATTTCCATAATCTAGAAAGTGTGTAGAACTAGAGGTCTTGTGAATTACCTTGTTTAACTTTGTTAAACATCACCATATTTAAAAGTTACAAAGGAATTTTTAAAGTATACAATTCACCCCCACCCCCTGTTGTATTTTGAACATCATTAGATACTTCATTCAGTATTTATATCATTTTGATCCTACATTTGGTATTAGAGAGTATATCATACTCTGCATACCATCTCAACAGTTACTGTAGTGGAAACTAAAATGTTAAAGTATAAAAAATTATAATTTCTGGAAAAACATTTAAAAAAAATGTTTTTTTGTGTTGGATATTTTTATTATCCATATAATCTAAGAAATACTTTAATTATCAATTTTAAAGGCATGTTTAGGGGAAGTTACTTCCCATTATTTAATTGTTTTAGGAATTTATAAAAATACAACTCCTACCCAATTATATAAAGGCACTTCCTCCCCTCAATTATTATCACCTATTAATATATTTGGAATGAGAAAAAAACCCATAAAATTCCTCCCCAACAACCTTATACACATTATATTTCTGAAATTTCTCCCAAAAGACCAACCCTAGGATCCTTTAGAAGTGATCCAAAGGAGGTTTCTCTATGAGATGGTAATTGTCTTATTAAAGATCTTTATTTTTCTTTCTTCTTTTACAACCCTCATTAATGTATTAATAATTACAATATAATAACACCATTATATAATTTATATTTAGATATTATTATTTTGATTTTTTAACAAATATCAATATCTTTTTCCATCAAATGGTAAAAAAAAATTGTCGATTGTGTGTACAGTGGACTACCGCCTCGTAAACCAATGTAATTAATTTTCCATCACCACACCTCATGGATATATATAATTTTTTATTTCACATATATATATTATATTTATGAAATTTTTATAATTCTACAATTATAATATCATATATAATTTATTACCATCCAATCCATTAGAAAACAATAATGTTTCTCCAGCTCACGTGTGGACTACAGCATCCACGTAGCGATGTGAAATGTTTTTCATTTATTTTTCAAATTTATGGTTATAAGGATATAATTAATTTATATATATGATATATTTGATATAATAAATATTCTATAAAGGTGAAATATTATTTAACTTTCCTTCTTTTCATCCATTTGAAAAGGGAAACAACGTTCATGTTTGTAAATGGCATATCGTCTCTATAAATGGTGTAATTCATTTTTTATCTCTAAAATTTATTGATTAATATATATATAATGAATATATATTATATTTATATAAGTTTTTAACATTTTGGATATTATGGAACCATGATTAAAGTAAAAGGACCAAAATTATTGAGCCAAAACATAGATGAAAAACAAAACAATTATCACAAAAAACTGCAATTTAAATAAATAATTGTTAATAAATAGGTAATAAACGACTATAATTCAATAATATATGGTATTATATATTTTATTACAGTTCTATAATATAATTATAATAAATATATATTTATTATATAGGTGGTACGAACACACCCAATGGAAGTCAGACCTAAGTTAAGGGTTTCTCATCTATCTTTTACTTCCGTGAGACATATCTCATATTCACCACTTAGTTATTTTGTGTGGTGTATATACTACCCCATTAATATGTTATATAATTAATCCATTTATCTCCATGTTATTTAATTTTTTTAATTTATTTCATTCTTGGGGATTCTGATTCAGAAGTGACCAAAGTGGTAAAGGTTTACGTCACGATTTCAATATTTATCAGGATTGTTAATGATTAAGTTTATGATAATGAAATATTATGATATATAAAAAATAAACATATCAATTTTATATTACCTAGTCATTTATAGAGAATAAATATTTCCCTCTCATTTTCCTTCCCTTAATAACAAAATACACCAAAATAATTTTTTTAAGGAAAACCAACTTCATTTATCTATTTAGTAAAAAACCTTTTTCCTTCCAAATCTATGTTTTCTAAAAACCTTTAAAGATTGATTTAAAAATATCTGAATTATTTATTAAATACATATTTACCAATTTTTCCTATTTACAAATTTTTTTGAAGGAAATCTTCTTGTTTCTTTCTAAACCAGGCATCTTCTCACCCTTTTGCAACAGTTTTAAATGAATGTTTTTTACGGTGTATATAGAATTATCTATTATTATGACCACCCATTTATTTGAATATTATTTTAAAGGATTATAGGGATGTTTTTAAAGAAATTTTTTTTATTAATATTATAGAAATTTTTGTTTTTGAAAGTTATTTTTAAAGAGAAAGGGATATTTTCCTCAATAATGTTTTGAATTGAATTTTTATTGTTTTTTCTATTCATTAATGAAATAAAAACTTATTTCACTTATTCTTAGGAATATGTTATAATGATTCCATAATTATTATTTCATTACATGTTTTGTGATTAGTTTGACTGGGGTTGTACTATTTTGATACCACTCTCCATATTACTCTGAAGGGTTTATAATTTTTTTTATTTATTGAGAAAAATGTTAAAATTTTATACTCTAGCTTTTCAATATAAATGTTTGTATTGATTAAATTTCACTACTTTAATATGAGGAACTAATTTGACCTATTATTTTATGGTAGGGGTATACTATAGCCCATATAAGCATTGGTAGGTCTCATGAGACAAACTATATTGGGTTTTGGCCGATTACTTACCCATTTATATAGATATCTTGGTCGACGTCATTTAAAATATATTGGAACAAGTACTTGAAGGTATGCTTTATATGTATTTCATTTTACATTCCATAATTATGAGAGTATTTATTAATTTCCATGAGATTATTTTAAATGTTAGGATATCCATGTATTAGTTTCTAACTCATGATATTGTTTATATGGAATTATTTTATTATTATTTATTCCTTCCATTTTATTCATGCCTTATTTTCATCTATTGTATTCTTACCCTTATTGAGAATATAAGATCGCCCCTTTCATATGTTTTATTTCTACATTATTCCAGAAAATGTTTTTTGATAGATATATAGGGACAATAAAAATGGAATATAGATGATTTAAAAAAATACTTTAATATATTTTATGTTTTCAAATGTATAAGAAATTCAAGCATATATCTAGTTTAACAACATTGAAAAACAATTGATTCCTTTGGTATATGATCTCTTTTATCATGTTTTAATGTAATAAAGTAACCATTTACTCTTTGTAATGGGGTTAGGGTTTTTCAATTATCCTTGGTGAGATTTTCTTATCTTTACCTTGTTTAAAACTGAATGTTTCTTTATATTTAAAGCGATGTGGATTTTAATAAAAGTGTTTCAAAAAGGGAATTACTTTTATTATTGAATCCAAATTTTATTGAGTGCCCCTATATTTATTTAAAACAATTTTAATGGTCTTCTTAAACTACATTGACCATCATTTAAAATGTTTTAATGTAAAATTGTTTAATTTTTTCTATATTAGTCATTTTTTACAAAAATTATCTATTTTTATGTTTTTGTGTGAAACTATATCTCTATAAACTTTTTCATTTTATATTAAACTTCTCTCTATGTTTTCATGGTTTATAAAAAAATTATTTTCCACTTATATTTATGAAATATTTATTTTCAAAGTATTTCAAAATATCAAGGATATTTCATATTTCCAAAGTTATTTTATGAAAGCACTGCTAAAGTGTTCTTCATTAATGTAATCATTATTTGAAAAATATAATTCTTGATAAAATAAAATATTTAAAAGTAATCATCCATTTTTTTATATGGATTAATTATTTAGTATCCTTCTCCTTCGGAGGTATGATCCATCACTAAATTTTTCTTGCCTAATCATCTTCGGTGTATAATAGTAATTTTTCTTACAATGTCTTTCCTCTATGAATACCCTATTTTTTTATTTCATTTGATTAAAGGGTGATCACTTAGATTTAATACATCTATTTATTAGGGGAATTATTATCTTAAATATATAATATTTAACTATATTGTTTAAATACTATATTATTTTTTTTATTTTTATTAAAGGTTATTTACCAAGAAAGTTATTAAATATATTTGGATAAACATTTATTTTACACTTGTTTATCTTGTTTATGATTTATTTATTACATTAGATTTGAAAATAATATGAAAACCATCTTATTTACATGGGTTATTTATGATATGTTGAATGAAACCCATTTTATTTCCCTGGGTTCTTTATGATATGATTAATGATTAATTTCGAGTGGTACTAATATGTATGGATGATTATGAGTGGGGTATTATATCACCCTATAATGCATTGGTTAATTTTTTATATCTCTTTATATAATTATAGGAATTGTGTACGTAATTCTCCCTCCATTATAGGAATAAGGTAGTGATGTATTCTCTACTATTTTATAGGAATCATGTGGTAAAGCCTGCTCCACTATAATATGTTTACCTATACTTATGGTTGTCCACAATTATGTTATTCCTCTTATTATAGGATATTATACATTTCCTAATATGTAATAGTATTATTATTATTCTTATGAATATTTTATGCTTTTATGGATCATGTTTTATGACCAAAGAGTTTTTGGGAATTACTTTATTATGTTTCTTGATTATATATATATATATTCATATCTTATTCTCACTTATGATCATTAATTGGTTTCACTTATGTTTACCCTTACTAAGAATTTTATCTCACCCCTTATTATGTTTCCATTTTACCCAAATTATGAAAGAAGGTATTGTGTATCATTTATCTAGAAGATAATATTATTTAGATAATTTAGGGTAGATGTTAAAGATGCATTTTGGATTAATTTTTTTTGCATATAGTGGAAAATATTTCCTTTTGACATAAATAAAATAATGTTTTGTTAGTAAATGTTTTTTATTAATTCTCTAAAACTATAAACCTAAAAATTTCCTTAGAATATAAATGTTATATTATTTTTGAATTATCTTATAATTAAATATGTTTATCAAAGACATAGTGTAAGGTATGTTGTTTTTAGCATTGGATCCAAGAGTGCGGGTTTGGGGACCCTCATTTAGTATAAAAGAGAAGGATTATATAACTTTTAATATTATGTGGTTATTATTTAATGATAAATTAATAGTTATAAAGGACAATAAGGTTTGATAGGTTAATTTTGATCATAATTTCAAAGGTAAAGTTAAATTGTTAGGTTGGTGATAGTAAATATTTAATTTTATTTGGGGATTAGGATGAGATAACATTACTAAAAATATTAAAGATAATTCTAAGTTTAGGGTAACATCCAAAATAATTATTAAGGTTTTTAATAAGTTTTTTCCTAGAAATTGCATCCCTATGAGGATATTGGAAAGTGGATGCTGCTATGGAATATATGTATCGAGGGGTAATCACCATGGAAAAGTCTGGTTGAGTATCCACTCAATCTTTACTCTAATTCACAATGAGTAGGCCTAATACAGCATACCTAGCTAAATAATCTTGGGTGATTTGATTTTTTTAATAACATTACCTTTATGATACATTAAATGATTTATTATGTTAAGTTATTAGGTTAATAAATATGAGAGGACCCAACCAAAATAAACACAGATTAATCTGAGAGATATTTATGTGTAACTAGATAACTAATGTATTAGTATTGCATTTTGAGTTATAATTTTTCATCTAATTATCTTATAATAATTCTCTTATGGTGTAAATTGTGCATCACTCAAGATTAACTCATTTTTCGATTAGTGATGGTTGAATCCCAAAGGAACCATGTTAATGATGGTTTATATGGACAAAGAAGTTATTTTCCTAATATGGAACCTAATGGGATAAGAGCTAGAGTGAGGAATACTAGGATTATTTCAATCTAAATATCAAGAATTTTGATTAGAAACGTGTAATTAGTTGATTTTTCAAATTTATTTAAGAATGTATTAATGGATCCTGATGGATGTTTAGATAATGAATGTGATTAATG
Organism: Viscum album; assembly: GCA_963277665.1. Taxonomy (NCBI): domain Eukaryota; kingdom Viridiplantae; phylum Streptophyta; class Magnoliopsida; order Santalales; family Viscaceae; genus Viscum; species Viscum album. Next base: position 637,997,651 of record OY728153.1, read on the forward strand.
AAACAATATTTACCTTTATACATGTCAAAAATGAGGCAAGAAACACCTAAGGGAATTTATCAAAGTAACACGAAAATGTTTCAATTATGTAAGGATTATCCATAAAGATCGTGATTTTAAAAGAGAGTTAAATAGGTTATCCAATATAGTGGAAGCTATAAAATTTCCAAATAATATATCATTAATGCTTTAGTGTGTCAAAATTAAGGAGTTCTGGAATTATGTAAATCAATTCCCTAACCCTAGAATACCAATGGTAGCCGGAATCAGTGATCTCCTAGACCGAGGGAATAAGGAAAAATATATATATAATGACTCTCACTAAAGTGAATTGTGATGATTAAGGTATACTTATCCTCTACTCAGGGGTTGTGGATGCCCTGTTGAATTTTTATTCTAGGAATTATAGTATATCTAGGAGTTTTTCTAAGATTATTAAATCACTACCTTGATGATTTTATTATAAAATAAAACTTTTATTTATATAATTATTTTATTCCAAGTTAAATTTTATAGTATTTTTCCTTGTGAAAATCATTTATTCCTTCCATTAGATGAATTTAATTTGATTCTAGAAATTGATCGATTTTCTATACTTAGAGGAACAAATATTTGTTTGAATAAAGAAATACAATTTCATATCTAAATAGGATTATATGTCAATGATAGGATAATTATGAAAATACTACATAAGTACATTATATTAGGTGCGTCTTGATACTAAATAATGATAGGCTCTTGGGTCGAATGGTTTGAAAAAGAAAACTAAATATTAGGGATAAGCCTATTCTGAAGAAATAGATACTTTTCTTATGTTTTTAAGGTGTATATTCCTCTATAAATTATATCATTATTCATATCTTAATTTTTATTCCATTATATATTTCTATTAGTATGTGATGACTAAAATTGTGAGGATGTAATTTATTTACGAGGGGATGTGACTCTCTATGTTATTAGGAACCATATTATTTACATAAACTATATGTCTATAATTATAAAAAAATTTCCCATGTAATTGAAATATATTAGGAAATAAGTTATATATGATATGAATTAAACTAAAGACATTTTTTCATTCATAATAAAACATTACAACAAAACCACATTTAACTAAGTATTATAGATAATTTATTATTAATCACCATGGATGTGTACAACTATTAAAAGTGCATAAATTAAAAAGGAACAAGAAATATAAAAGAATCACATATTAAACACTAAAATTTCTCCTGAATCATATTCACCCTTTAGGATCACAAATATTCAAATAAAACCTATAATTAGGAAGAAAATAATGAATAGATAAAGCATATTATGATATCTAAAATGAAAACTATAGAAATGATAAGTGTGAATGGAATATGTTTAGTAAGGTTATATATAAGAAAGATATATGGACACTACAAAAATAGTTTTTCAAAATATGGTCATTTAAAAATGGTAATTATAGATATGGTTGTTGGATATACATTAAATAGATGTACTGAAGTTGTGAAATTTAAATAGTATAACTAATAATGAAAGAAATTATATGAAATTAAAATATTATATATGTGTGTGTTATGTATAAATATTAATAATATTATTATTAAAGTATTAGATGATTTATATATTAAATTAATATCAATATTTCAATATCAATGGATTAGTAATATTAGATTTTAGAATTTTGTAAATGCCTATTTAGTATAAGAGTATTATTTTTCAAAGAATGGTTGTATTGAGTTTTGTTTATTTTATCCCAAAAAATTAAATTTAAAACTTTTAAAATATTATTATGAACTAATATAAATTAAAATTATTTACATTTGAAATTGGTATGAAATAATATTAAGAACATAATGTTTAAAAACATAATTTTTCAATAAAAGTGTTGTTTCTTTATATTTTTTTATTTAAAATATGAATTTATAAATTTTATAATTTTAATTTAGAAAAATAATAATTTCTAAACTTAGAATAATAATATTATCTTAAGATTATTTTTTTTCAAAAAAAATGATTTTTCGGTGAATAGTGAAATAAATGGTTTTTAATAATACTGAGACTTTTATACCATTACAAGTATATAAGTATGATATAAAAAATTTAACCTTTTCTTGAAAAAAATTAAATTTTAAAATTTAAATTATACATTTTATAATATTTATTATAATTTACAAACCAATATTTCATATTTTAGAACTCAAGTAATATTTTTTCAAAAATGGTTTTAATACATTATATATACTTTATATTAAACATAATTTTTAAAAAAACTAATAAATTGAATAAAAAAGAATGTATTTAAAATATATAATCATTAGTAAAATATTATCTAATAATGACTTCTTTATTTTTTCGTAAATATTAAGTTACCTAATGTAAAAACTAGTTATTGTGGTAAAAGATAAAAAGGTAAAATTGAAAAATAAAATAGTAAAGTGTTGAAAAAAAATTTAAAACATTTGTTAAAATATTTTTTTGAGGCTTTATTGATCTTAAATAGTCCCCATTCAATTATTTATCAAATTTTCGATCCACTTTCCTTTTTGAGTGACATATTATTATTAAACATTTGTGGGTATTTACAAAAATTTCATCCCTTCCCACTTATAAAAGGGGCCTCTCATCAACCCTTTAAGGCACTCCTAAAAATTAGTTTTCTTCTATAATCATATCCCGTTTTCCTTACCCTAAAATATTATTTCATTATTTTTAGCATCTATTCACAATAGATTAGTTTAATCCATCAACTTATAGTGAATCTTCCATAAAAATCTCAAAGTGATTAATATGAGTAATCATTTTTAGTTAACTTATTTCATATATATATTTATTTTAAAATTATAATTCTCAAATACCTATTTAATAAAATAATTATTTTTATATAATTAATTTTATTATTCTATGAGAATAATCATTAATCCCATTTTCCCTTTTCTTTTAAGAAAACAAAAATGTGATTTGTGTGTATGTACAGACTACCGCCTCCACAAAGTAATATGTTTTATTTCCTTAAAAAAATTATAAGGATGGTTCTGATATGGAATTTAATAAATAATTAATTTATTGGTTCTTAAAAAATAAACCATATTACTCTTTTATCACATTCTTTGACAAAAAAAATCAACATTCAAGCGTATATAAGGAGTAACACCTCTATAGAATGATGTGTTCCATTTTTTATTACTAATTTAATAGATGGAATTAAAGTTTATTTTGTTGAATTAATATTTTATTAAAATGATTAAAATTACATTAATAAGTTACATTCTATACCATCCTCACATTCAATGAAAAATTAGAATGTTTATATGTGTGGACTACCACTTCCATGAAAGTGACACATTCGGTTTTTCATATAATTCATAATATTTATCCAATTTCTTCATTTATATTTTAAAAAATAAAAAATAACCTAAATAATATCATTTTTCATATATTATAATTATATTTTTCTAAAAGAAACACTCCCCTAACCATAATCACCCAATGAATTATAGCTTGTTCTTGTTTGGTTCAGTTTAACTTCCTACTTGAACAGTGCTATAAATTTATGTCATAGATGACTATGGGAATATAATTTATGGTAATATAAGATATATATATATATATATATATATCATTTTTTGGGTAAGTTTATATGAATATTCAACTCATTAATTAAGAAATCACACTTTCGTTCATTAAAAATCACTGAAACATGTTAATCATCAATTTCATACCCATGGATCATTAACAAAACAAACATAAAAGTAAATTATATATTTATAAAATATCTTATAACATATATTTAAGTACCTTATATGATCTAATAATTATGTACTTTTAAAAAATGATTGATATCAACACTGCTTTTATGAAACTAGTTCAAAATGATAAAGATTAATTTTAACTGATATTGAAAATAGGTAAAACCTAACTAATATATATTTATATATAATGAAAAAACATTATGAGTATAAATATTTATAGTTATTAAATATATTATTTGGTATGTATTTAATGAATTTAATTTAATTATTTCGGATATTTTTTGCAAAAGAGGAATGAATCAGGACCAAGGTAAGGGTTTATTTGCCTCAAATTAAATTTCATGATACATATTTCATTTTGTGAACCATAATATCTTTGAAATTTTGTTTTTTTTCTACCTATTGAATATATATTACGACATTCATGTAATTTTTTGGGTTTTAATATCCAAATAATATTCTGTATTTACATGTATTTTGATTCAAAGGATACCAAGGTTGTAATGGTTATTTGTCTCAATTTTTAATTCCATTAGACATATTTGATATTATACCGCATTTTATTATTAATTTGGAGTAATAACTACCATATTTTTATATTATATCATGAATTATATTTTATTCATGATATTGTAAGGTCAATTTTAAACTCTTTCTCCTTTAAGGGGTTTGATTTGAATTTCACTCAAGCCATATGGTATCAATTTACAACAACTTTTTAAAATCGAGTCCCCATAAATATGATAACCCATATAGGGTATATTTATAATATTTAATTATAATATCATAGTCTTTTTAATACCCTCATTTTATCCTTAGTGTCATTTATATTCTCTTTATATTGTTTTAAAATGGATGTTTTCTAATCTTATAAAGTGATGTGGTTTTCAAAAAAAGTGCTTTAAAGAAAATTAATTTCTTTTATGATTAGCTCAAAAAAATTTGAATATCCCTAAATTTATTTAAAAAAATTAAAAGTTAATTTTCAGCAACCTTGACCTTTTATGAAAATATTTTAAAGGAAAATTATTTAATGATTTTTAGGAGTCCTTTGGAAAAAATATTCTCTTTTAACATTTCCATGTAAACCCATATTTCCACCACATTTTTCATTTTATATGAAACTTTCTCACTAAATTTTAATGGTTTCAAAAATAAATTAATTTCCACCTATATTTATAAAATATTTATTTTAAAATTATTTCAAAATATTAAGTATATTTGTTATTTCCAAAGTCATTTTTCTAAAACTCCAAAAAAAAGTGTTAATCAATTTCATCATACTTTGACTAATCTTATGCATGATTGAAAATATTATTTAAATGTAACCAACCATTTTTTTATCTAGATGACTTTTTTAATACACATATCTTTTGGAGGAATGATCCATTACTGCCTTTGTCTTACCTAATCATCTTTGGTGTATAAACTTAATTTTTATTCTAATATCTTTCCTATATGAGTACCAAATTTTTTATTTCTTTTGATTGAAGGGTTTTCACCTAGATTCCATACATTGACTGTTTTAGTAAATTAATATATTAATCGTTGACCCTATAAATATATAGTGTAAATACCATATACTTTTTTGTCTTTATTGAAGTTTGTTTACCTATAAATTTACTGAATATATTCGGATACCTAGAAATTTTCTATGGTTTTCTCTTTTTGATTATTTCTTTATGACATTCTAATTGATAAGAATATGAAACCCATTTTATTTACATGTATTATTTATGATTTGTTGAATGAAACCCTTTTTCTTTCCTTGGTTTCTTTATGATATGATAAATGATTGATTCCATGTGGAACACATGTATGTGGATGATGATGGGTGGAGTACTATATGACCCTCCAATGCATTGATTGTGGTTTTATATCTCATGAGATAATTATGTGAATCGAGTGTATAATGATTACTCTACTGTGAGAATCAGTTAATGGAACTAGCTCCACTATTTATAGTAATCATGTGGTGAACCATACTTTATAATAATATGCTTTCCTATGCTTATGGATGTGACACAATACTATAATTCCATTCATTACTAGATATGCTATATTTCTTGATATTCGATAGTCATATGCTTATTATTATGACTATATTATGATTTTATTACTCATGTTTTATTACCTAAGATTTATTGGTTATGATTTTCTTATGTTTATTCATTATACCCATATCTTCATTTTATGATCACTTTATATCACTGATTTTTGTTGCTTATGTTTACCCATACTGAGCGTTTGAGCTCACCCCTTCTTATGTTTCCATTTTCCCTAGGTTATGAAAGAAAGTATTATATATGATTTATCTATATGATCATCTTATGTGAAGAATTTATGGGATATGTTGAAGACTCATTTTTGGATTAAGTGGTTTCATATATAATGGGAAAAATTACCTTCTGATACAAAGAACATGGGTTTTGTTAGTTAATGTGTTTTTAAATTTTCTAAAACTCTAATCCTAAAAAAATTCTTAAAATGTAAATGTTACATTATCTGTGAAAATATTATAATTAAATATTTCTATCAAATAAAAAAGGATAAATTATGTTCTTTTTAGCACTAGAACTAGTAGTGTGGGTCTAAGACACCTCATATTTTTCATAACAATGATGTTTCTCACTCTAGATATTATCTAATTTGGTTTATTGTTAGGAAAATATAAGTATTTTCCATGGAAACCATTATTTACTTGGTTCCTTCAGGATTCAACCATTACTAAATCCAAATTTATTTAACATGAGTGATTAATAATTACCAATATAAGAGAATTATCATAAATTATCTTATAAAAACTCAACCTTAAAATTTTTTACTAACTAAAACCATCACATCAGATTTCAATTTAACCTAAATCACTCTTCATTAAATATTAGATTATTTAGGTTAGGTTCTCCAATAATTATTATCCTAATTACTTAACATGATAAATCATTCATAATGGATTTAATAAAGAATATGATTAACCAAATAATGTCCACCAAGAATCTTTAACTAGGTGTGAAATCTTAGGCCCACTCATCATGTACCAAAGTGAAGATTTATTTGATACTCAACCATCCATTTTTAGCATGATTACCTCTAGGTGCATATTTTCCATAATTTCATCTACCTTATAGTAACTAGTCATGGATATAATTTCTCAGAAAATCACATACTCAAAACTTTATAGAAACTTTAGGATGTTACTCTACAGTTATAATTATCTCTAAGGTTTTTAATAATGTTCCCTTATTATGATCCCCAAAAAACATAAAATGTTCAATATAAAAAACTTAAAGGATTATCTATAGATTTGAAACTGTTATCCATCTTAACCTATCAATCCATAATAACCTTTATAACTTCTTAATTTATATTCTATTAAAAATATCATTACCTAGAAAGTTATCTAAACCATGTTTTGATGCTAACTAAGGCTCCCTTGGACCCAAACTCATAGATTTGGTGATAAAACCAATTTACTTCAACATTTTATTTGATACACATCCTTAATTATGATATCTTTCATAGATAATGTAACATTTACTTTTCTTGGAACTTTCAGGGTTTAGATTTTTAGAGAGTCATGAAAAATAATTAATTGGTAGGGCCCATGTTATTTATATAAATTTGTGAATTTATCCACTATATAAGAAACTACATAGTCCAAAATGAGTATTAAATATCTCTCATAAATTCTCCACACAAGATAATATTCTCATAAAATTATACATAATTCTTCCTTTCATAAACTAGGTAAATGGAAACTTAAAAAGGGGTGAGATAAAATTCTCAGTAAGGGTAAACATAAGTGATTACAATATATGATCACAAGTAAAAAATAAGATTATAATATGGGTATAATCATGTCACATAATAAAATAATACCCAAAAAACTTATATCATAAAACATGAGTCATAGAGTATGGCATGGCATAGCATAAGAAATGAATAACAATAGTGTTGGAATATTATCCAATAAACATAATCCCTGAAAGTATAAAAAATTCATATGAACAAGCATAAGGTTGTATCATAAACATAAGTATAGTAAAATATTGTGAACAAATCCAATTATGTTCTCCATTTCATGTTGTGAACAAATCCATATATGTATACCCTTTTAGTTTTTAAAAAAATCCAAGTATGCCCATGCATCATTATCTCACGAGATAAAAATCCTTAACCAATACATTAGATAGGGATATAGAATCCTTCCCATCAACATCCATACATAACAGTTCAATAAGAGAGATATCATTAATCATATCATAAAGAACCCATGTAAATAAAATAGGTCTCATGTCCTTTTAAAATGGAATCATATAAGAAAAACACTCATTATTATATTAATAATCGTAACATGATATATAATGACCCAATATAAACAAATATTTATTTTACAACACTAAAATAAGTTAAACATTACATCTCAGAAATAATTTCACAACCCTTATAACTAAAGATTTAGTGTCTTTAAGGACTACCTACATAAGCAATTTATTTTACAGCACATGTGAACATTTCTCAATAATCTAACTCCTATAAAACCACTTCTATACTTATCATAAGTTATAATTGTATTATTAACTTTGAAAATGGAAACATAATAAATCGATGATATCAAATTATCGATAAGGGAATAATTAGAGGAAATAATAAAGGTGATGCAAAATATATATGTTAGGAGGAATATCATGATATCAAAAAAAGAATGGACACAAGAATAGAAACATGGCATAATATAATGATATCATAAGTTATTATAATCTTAAATATGTGGAAAAAACATAAAACATGACATAATATGTATAATTTAAGGATCACTAACAAGGATATCATAGTGAATAGATTCCTATTTTGAATTGGGTTCACTCTCCAATACCATAAACATAGTGGAAAAATTCCTAATGTGTATTATGTTTACTCCCTAATCCCTTAAATAAAATATCATGAGATATAAATCTTTACCCAATGCATTATATGGATATAAAATTCTAGGACCACCCATCACATAATAAAAATCATAATATGTATGTAACGACCCAAAAATCTATCAATGAAATTTCCATTCATATTTTTATTTAATATATTATAGATCATACAAAATCACTTATAGAACATAATACTAACATCATAAATGAAGAATGGATTAAATGAGAGGTATTTCTAGATGTTAAGGAACCTATACTGTTGAAATAGGAAAATGCCCTTTGGAATAGTAATGTGGCCCTTATGAATAGTAAATAGAATAATCAAATAGTAACATCACTAATAAAGGTATAAATAAAATATTTCTATATTATAAATGAAACTATGATATAATTATATCATACTGTAATTAAATGAATATTTTAAAAATTTATATTTAGGTATTGGTATTTATGTAATTCATAAATATTTAATTATAATATTATAGTTAATAAAATGATTTAAAATAAAATTAATTTTCATAAAATTTATTCATAAATAAATTTTTTGTTTTTTTATTATTTTAGGGTAATTTTATGATACTTTATTTAATTTTTAAAAGTGTTATAAAATGAGTTTTAAATTTTGAGTATGTATTTTTCATGTAAATAATGATTTTATTTAGAAATTATATTTCATATATTTTGAAAATTATATTCAAAAAATAGGGTCCATTTTTAAATTCTATAAATCAAAAAATGGTTATTGTGAATATTTGGTATTTTTCTAAAATACTTGAATTTTGGGGGAATAGTAAAATATAGTAATTTACAATATAAATACATTAAAAGCTAAATACACTATTCCTTGAGTCATCGCTGAGGTAAGCACCATAATCTCAAACTCTAGTTCATTATTTTAAAATATTTTATGATAATTCGCAAACTAGTCATAGTCTAGATCCAAATTAAAAAACAAATGAATTTAATATTCAAAAATCACTCCTCTCTTCTACTATAAAAACCACATGTCACCCCCTCTTCTCTTCACTCATATAATCCTTGAAGCATGTCAATGTTCTACCCAAATCCTCTTCTAAAGAATCTCTTCGCATCTAGGAGATATTTTTCTTTCCAAAATTCCAAAATACCTTTCCCTAAAGAGGTTCTCAAGGAAGATAATTCAAGAGGTAAACCCTCTTCCATTTTCTTTTAATTTAATTTTGAATTTACTTTCTTTTATCATCTTCTCCTTGCCTCATATATCCATATTATCATGATAAATCTATTATAATATATATACTAGAATTATATCATGTTAATGGAATAGTATTCATCAAAATCCTTTCTCTCTCTCTCTCTTTTATTTTAAAAAAGAAACCATCGTCTATGAGGTGCCAATTTACAACCTTCATGGACGACGAACCTTCATTATTCAATTTCCCTTTCAATGATGGTCATGAAAACATTTTTATGGTTAAACGAAAATATAAAATATTTATCATTTCTTATTTAAGTTCTGGAAACCCATATATATATATATAATACTAATTCATATGAAAAAACTAGTTTGAGATGATCAAAATACCACTATAATAATCTAAATTATTATCATTAATGTTTTATCTAATAACTAATATTCATACCATATAAAAAAATGAATTATATAATCATTTAATCTTATATATGTTAATTATTATTGTATAAATTCATTTCTATAGAATTATATCCATTCCAAAAGATCTTCCATACTCATATACAAGTATACCAATCGTGAAAACCAAGGAGGCAAACATTCCCGGGTGATAATTTTTATCTTATAACTCATAAAAAATGACATAAATGAACTTATTAAAATTATAATAAATCAAATACATTTATAAAAGGTTCATAATTAACTAATTAATGTATTTAATTTGATTATATAAGATATTAAGGTCAACTACAGAACTCATTCGAACATAAGTTAAGGGTTTTCTACTAGAACATCTAATATATTTCGGGTCAATATTTTTTTCTATTTACCCAAATTAAATTCTTAATTATTCTTATTTTCTAATCATAAATTATATTATTAATGTTTTATATATGTTTACTAATCATAATCCTTCATTATTTTAGGGGTATTTACTTGTTTTAAAGGATCTTTCTCAAATTCTTCCCAATAAACAAGCCTGATTAAAGGGTACTACTCAAATTCATACCTATTTTAAGGTTCAATATATAATATATTTTAAGGAACCATTATTTTTATAAAATAAATCATTATTTTATGAAAAACTATATTATTTAACTTCTTGTTTTATACAAATACTTTTCCAAAAGAACTCTTCTTTGCAAAGTAAAAGAGTATTTCCCTAAAGTATTACTCGATTATTTTATAAGAGTATTTCTATCTATTTCAACACTCTTGTTGATTCTTATATTTAATTGGGATTAATCTTTTATGATATCATCTACCATATTTTATTGAATGGTTTATGATTTTTCAGACTGTAGATGTTTTATCTTTATACTATTGACCATATTTCTCTGAATGGTTAGTGTTTATGTTTATTGATTAGGGAATGTTATTTACATTTAAAATGTTAGTTTCAATATGAATATATTTATTTATTATGTTTCTCCCCTTTAATATGAGGAAATAATTGGACTTAGTAAGTAATTATTGGGGCCTACTATATCCCCTTGATGCATTGATAGGTCTCATGAGACAAACTAGCTTGGGATTCTACCAATTATATATGGTGTCGTGGCCAAGACCTTAATGGTAAGATTATATAGTATAAAATTATGTATTACCTCATTATGAATATATTAATTGTTTTTCATGTTATTAATCGACTATTATAAAATCCATGGTTATGTTTTATTGTGGAATTATCAATTTTTAAGTCCTTCCATTTTATGCTCAAGTTTACTTTTAATGGAATGTGTACTTTTTTGTTATTCACTATTCTTTATATTTTTGATTCTACAATATTACTTACCCTTACTGAGCATCTAAGATCACCCCTTTCTTGTGTTTTATTTTTCCCCAGGATGCAAAGAACTATATTATGAATGAATTTCAAGGATAATCTAGGAGTTATGGATGTTTCCAATGGAATCCTGATGATGTTTTTTATTTTAATTTGTAATGTTGAACTTACGTATTTATCTTGTCTTCCAAAGATACTAAACTTTTCATTCCTTTGGGATGTGTCTTCCTTGTTTATATGTAAATCTGATAAAGTAAGGAACCAACTTTGTGCTATTGGGGTTGGGTTATTTATAGTTGGGATCAGAGGAAGTTTAGTTGAAACCAAAGAAACTACAAATAGAAAATGTATATTAGTAAAAAAAACTAAGATAGACTTTTGGCATAATCATACAAAAACATCCTAAAATTTTGGTAGGTTATAGATTATGTGGACCTTTCAAGAAAATACATCCATGTATGGATAATAAAATTGGACATATTTCTAGCATAGATGTAACTAGGAGTAACAATTATGACAAGGTATTTCGATCCTAACTCAGAGTAACCTGGTACACAACAATAGGCCTTACAGTGCACCTGGTTTGACACTCCTTGGGGATATGATTATGATAATTCAAATTTTCATTACAAACCATTATGAAGGATTTAAATTTAAATATTCCCCAAAGAAACTACGCTTATGATTATGATATTAGACTTTAATAAAATTTCAATTTATGTTAATTATTTTTCTAGTTCGACATTATACATTATGAGTCATAACCTAATTTAGTGTATGACATTATTTAGAAATGGTGCCTAGTGGAAGGAATGGAAATCGCCTGAACTCGCATATCCCATGTAGGGATTTCCCTTATATTCACGATAATGATTTTGGTTCTAGATCTGTGACTGGTACTGAGAAACTTATAACTATACTAGGATAGCTGACTCAGGTTATGAACAATAACTATACCCGTATTGAGCATCCGGATCCATAATGTGGAAGAGAAATGTTATACTGCTTTATGTGACAATAGCATCCATCATTTAATGGGACTACAAACACATTCCTATAAAAAGAGTGGATAAGTTCCTTAGAGAATACATTTCCCTCTTTGGGAAGTAACAAAAATTATAAGGTTTTCATCGAACTGTATCTTCTATTAGGATATGTTGATCAATGGTCATCATTGATTCAAAATAAAAAGGAGTAAGAGATTTAAAATATGTAATGGATATATTTTACAGAACTTTTCCTAGAAAACTATTTTCCTCGTGAATAATGAGCGAATATAGAGAGGCAATTCCTAAGTATAAGACATAATGTGGATAAAAATGTTGCAAAGTATGAAACCAACTTTACAAGGTTAGCAAGGCATGATATTGACTACATGCATAATCCAACGATCAAGATTGGTCAATTATTTGATTTTTCAAATAAATGCCTCTAAAGGTAACTTTTCTCTCCTAATTTCTCACCATATGAAGATCTATCCCTATAGTTAAATCAGAGTTTAGCGGTGGTTTAGTAAACCTCCAATAATTTTTTTAAAATAATATAGGAGTGGTTTATTAAAAACCACCGATAAAAAATTATTTTTTTCAAAATCCTGACACTTCTCCCAAAAAACCCACACTCCCCCAACCCCCATGACCCCCCCAACCCCCCAAAGCCCTACCCTCACTACACCTCACCGGCGGTACTGTGCATCACCACCCCTTGTCGCGCCTCTCTTCCAATCCCGAGCCTCGCCACTAGGATAGAATTGATGTTTCTTGATGGTTTGGTATTTGTTTGGATTTTGGATTCATTCATTATAAGTTTATTGTAAAATTATGGATATTTATTAGTGTGATAGTTTTGGATTTTGAAGTGTTGGTGTTTTTAATGATTTGGGTTATATTTGTGAGTTATGACTTAGACATAGGATGGATGAATTGGGATATGGTTTGAGGTGTGTTAAAAATTATATATAAGTTATATGATATTGGTTTAGTTATTTTGGTTATGGAGCTGGTTAGTTTTGTGGATTTTAGGTGAGTTTCAAATATTATTATTATTGATATAACATATTCCCCAGTTCATTTATTGCCAATATAGAGGAAATGAGTATTTAGATAGATGTTTTTTAAGACTTATCTGTTTTGAAAAGTGATATTTTTCGGATGATATAATGTTTTTACCTTATTACCTTGATTATGGTTTCATTAAGGTCTTATTTTGGAAATTTTAATGGAAAAAATATTTGATAGATTTAATTTTTTATTCTGATTGAGGGGTATTTTTTAATAAGGGATTAAAAATTGATTTAGGTTATTAATATTACATTATAAGTTATTTTGTAATGAGGTTTGTGGTTTGGTGTGTGAATTTGGGATTTAAGGTACCAAAAATGGATTTTCACATATATTTTACAATTGTAAGTTACATTATGTACCCAATGGGAGTTAAAGAGTTAATGTTGGACTCGTAAGAATCCCAGGTATCCTAAGAGTGAAATTAGGGGGCCCATCTTAATCCTTTTCCCCATTTCTCCCTTAATCCCACTCTTATCTATCCACATAGGAGGACCCTTTTAAATATGGTATTGTGCATTCTGAAATATCATTTATATGTTTATGTTATTGATGCATTTTGTGTGCTTCATGTGGTCCATGTGAGGATTTTACCATTAGTGGTGGAAATTGGGTTTGAGTTAGTGTTTGTGGTTAATTAAAAAAATGGTTGGTTGGAATGAGATGTGACATTGGATGATGTGTGATATAGTTGTGTGATGATCATGGTTGTGGTGATGATGTGTGATGTAGGAGCATAGAGTCTGTATGTGAATTATGTATGGGGTTTTTTATTGTCTTGGTTTTTTCCTTGTAGTTATAGATTTATTGAAATGTCTCATTCTCAAATTAAATAAACTTCACATGTATTAAGTTTATTGGGGATGGAAATAAATGGATGATAGAAAAAATTATATTGTGCATACTGAAGGTTCATTGTGTTTTTATTTGGATAATGATTATTTTTTTATATGAATAAATTATAATAATATATTGTTTTCATATTAAACATGTAAAATCATTTAATATAGGGAATGTTTATTATTTTTATATGAAGCATGTCAATCGTTATGATGTAGATAATGTTTAGTGTTTAAATATGGAACACTTTGTGTTTCTCTATCATTAATTGATTTCATTGTGATTACCTTAGATTTCCTTATTTTAAATTTCACATGTATAACCTTGGTTTTGATATGAATATCATATTAAACATTTGGGAATTATCTTATAAGTTTTATCTTGAAACTTGTATATTAGAATACATGTTGGGTCTTCAGGTGCTAACTAGGTTACCACAACACTTAACCTCATCTATTTTTGTCAATTCTAGTGATACATCTATTATAGCCACAAGTCATTAGAGTTCCATCGGAGAATGGAATTTCAATATTTAGTACTAACCATAATAAAAATCATAAGGGAAGTTCATCACAATAGCTAGTGTTAATAATATAGAAAATCCATCACATATAACATGATATTTAAGGATAGAATCTCAATATCCAAACTCTCTCACAAGTTTATTTTTTTGAATTATATTTTATGAATTTAATTTTATTTGATTAAATGATAGGAATGCTAAGGAGGAAGTGTTATACTATTCCATCGACAACACTAATAGATGAAGATCCATTTTCCTCCATCCCTACAGTATTTGAGACACTGTCTATTTGACCCCTTGCACCATCTATCACACCCCCCATGAGCATCCCATCAGTAGCTCAGTTGACACCTTCCCATTTAGCAGCCTCAGCAGTGAGGGAGTTGGGCGCCACTCCTATTTCTTCACGGGGATACTGGAGAGTTACTGTTATAAGTAAAAAATTTAATATGAATAAATTTATTGAACTTTTTTATACTAACTATTTTTTCATAAAATATGGAAACAATGCGACTATGGAGAAAAATATGAAAATTTAATATGCATGCAATCTGACTGGACTAAAGATAGTTGTCTCATTTTATTCTTATGGGGTCCCTATGGATTCCGCCACTGGATTACTTGGCCAGATTCTAGGTCAGTTATCCGTAGATCCAGTTTCCATTTTAATTACATATGATGATTATAGAAATATTCCTTCATCATGGAAGAATGAAGTTTTTGACTCAAAAATAAAGGTAATTTTAATTAATTATGGTGTAATTTAAATTTAATATGTTATTAAATTATAATATTTTCAAAATGAGTTTCTATTTACAAATGTTTTTTCAATTTATGGTTGCAGATGTTCTAGCACTAAAGTGGAAATTCAAAAATATAATCATGAAATGGAAAGACTTTAAATGGATATTATGGGTTTATGTGAACGATACTTCCTTCATCATCCAACAGATGTATGAAAAGGTACCTTATGGGGTACCTAGAGAGCAATGGAATTTTTTTATTTATATACATCATGATGAGAAGATCATGGTATTTAAATGTATATTACTATATTAATCTCATTTTACATTTATACATGTATATGAAAAATATATGACATTGCATACATTACTATTAAATTACATTTTATTTATTTCAAGATCCTTCAAGGGATAATTCATCGAGTCGGGATAAACAAATAATCCATCACACTGTAGGGTCAAAGTGTTTTTCTAGAAGCTGATCAACTCTGGTAATCTTTTCATTAGTTTAAATATTTATAAGAAAATATTATCTTTTTAATATATTAAATTGTTTATTTATCTTTGTTTAATTTAGTACTAGATTTTAGGGCACAAAGCATCCCGAATTGAAGTGTGGTTGGATGTTCATAAAAACTCTAATCGGAGTTTTATAATGATATTTCCAAAAAAGTTGGTGTATGAATTTATTTTTCATTATAATAAATTATTATTTGTTGTCACTATGTTAATATATATTTATTCTAATATGACTGATATTTGATTTATAGGTAAAAATTAAAGAACTATTAGATGCCAATCTCACGTAGTCCTACTCAGTCTCCCCGAATGACCCGGTTGGTAAAGTTCTTGGGATGGAGTATCTCGTTCGAGTGCGCAGGATGGGTTTAGGACCCTTACCATTTGCGGTATTTAGAAGACCATCGGGGGTTAAAGATGAATCTAGTCATGGTCTTAGTCGATATTCTCAGAGAGATTATGTTTCTATAAAAAAACATAATTCAGGAATAGGGGTGTCAGATATCCGCTTTGCAGAAAGCGTTGGGTGATTTATATCAGAAGACGACCTGATCTATCCCTGGTGATATTGCATCGATGAAGGGTGGTGATTAGGTAAATCACACAACATAAAAATCATTTAGTTTGAAAACATTTGTTGGTTTTATGTTTAAATATAAATATACAACATTATTTAATTTTAAATATAATTATCTTATAGGTAACGGTAGCAGGAAGTAGAGATGGAGGTGGAGAGGGTGACAAGCAGTGTTCATCATCAGACAATGATTAGTGGTATTGTTGATATGTTGGAAAAATATAGAAATAGATGGTTTGTTCATGTATCAAGTATCATGTATCGTGTGTGACATAAATTAGTCACCTAAAATTTTCATGACCTAACATTTTCATGATTCCCCATGTTTAATAAAGGCATTGGAATTTTATATGTCTTGATGATTTAGTAAGGTAGTGAGTCTAGAATTTGTGAAGTATGAAGTTGGTGGAGTATGAAGTAATATATGATCAACATGGAAGATGAAGATATTTAATAGTTTCATTTCAGTTATGTTAGGATGTGTATGTTAGTATTTTGGACTAACTACTATGTTGTTTATTTGATTCATTTTATTCTTTTTGGAGACACAAGCCCCACAGTCATGTCATTCAACGATGGGTCCCACAAAGGTTGGGTCGACCATTGACCACATTCGAAACATGAGAATGATCAATTCTCATAATAGATCATTTTAGGTGTGTTACCTATATGGCAGTTGAGCCTTTTTTTCCACACACCATCACTATAGGGGAGAATAATACTTTGGAGGATGATGAAGATCCAAATTAAGAGCTACACGAGATATTCTTGAGCACATTGAGTGATCCTATATATAAGATAGATGATCAATTAATAATCCTATTATCAACTAGTATATAGATATATATACAATAAATTTCAATTTTTAATGGTCAATTCTGAGTTTTGATACTCCCACTATAACAATTTGTTATTTGTGCAAGGCCTCAATGTCCTAAAGGTGCTCCCAACACATTTATTATGTTAATTAGGAGGATATTATCCCTAGTCCCAAATTTGTTTGAAATGGATGAAATCCAATTGACCAATCTCATTACATTCACATTATATTTTCCTTCAGAATATCTCAAAAACCATTGAAATGCCCATGTCTCAACCCACCATATTCCTAAAGTTGTTCCTCACAGACCACAAACTACTTTTAGAAATTACTCATATTGAACTAATTTTGGATGAGTATTTTTTGAGAAAACTCAACCTTAATAGTCGACATCTCTAAATAAATATTCTGACACCTTTCATCCAAGTTACCCCAATATCACTTTGATCATGCTCATCACTACTTGTAACCAACTTCCAGTGATGTCTCTTGATCTTCCCAAATCTTACTCGTTTATGTAACCATTCCAAAAACATATTCTACTGACTTCTCAATCCAACACACCAAGATAATAAAATGGTATCCCAATCCTAATTCCTATAGTCAATCTTCTCTAAAGTATTTATTTGAACTAGTACCTAGCATTCACCATGGAATAAAATAGTACCCAGTGCCAATAATCAAGAAACTCAAAAACTAAAACAACCATCCAACTTCCAATACAACACTCACATGAGTGTTACCCAACAATATTTGACATTTATAATCCATATATTAAGAGTTTTTATAAATCAATCATTATGTAAACCTCCCATGGATTCATTCCATCTGAAAAAAAGGCATTGGTTTTAATTATTTATCATGGTATATAGTCACTCTCCAAACATACTTGGGATGGTGTCAATATATTGGGAATGACTGGATCTAGAATAGTAGTACACCAAGTTTCTAAAAATTACCCATTCTTGGTCCATAAATAAAAACATGTTGAAATTTTGGAAAATTATATTGATAGTCCTATTTAGATCTTCTGATACACTCTCCATAAAAACATTTTATACTTTCCTTGAACAAACCCTTTATGCCACATCTCTCAATGATGTGTGACTAGGTCCAATAATGGATCAACCACCTCAACACACCCTAAAACCCACATTTTACTCTTACGGTATATATATAAAGGGTTACACCCCCAAAAACTTCACATCATATTTAATATGATGCATAGATATCCCCTTCAAATTTTGATCACTAAAGCATCAATCAAACCACTTCGACTTGTTTATCTTCAGCATGAATCTATAATCCAGAACTAGTTTAAACTCAAACCTATGTTTTAACATTCATCATCATGTTTGAGATATGAAATATTGAAAATAAATACTAATCATCTTTAAGAATTCATTCTTAAAATTTCCAATTGGTTCATTATAGTTGTGTACCTCTACATGAAAGGGCACAGTTTCTATAATACTCGTCATTTTCCGCACCTTAGGAATTTCCTAGGAAACATTTTATTGAAATAAAAAACATTCCATGGAACATGATTCAGCTACTATTGAATGTAGCTCCAAAACCAAGATAACATGCTTATATTAATCATCAACCTGAATTGAAAAAACATTATCCTCGTACAAGTGTTATAGTATAGGTTTTCTCGAAAACTCATGTGTGATTCTTTTACCAAGTCATGTTTATGGGCTTCATCTATATCAAACATAAAGTTCAAACTTAAAATAATCAGAAGCGTTTTCAGACCCAATTCTTTTTACAATGGTATCCTAAGAACTGGGATAAATCATTCTTATTAAGATGTCTTAGGGATACATCTTATAAGTTTTTTCTATGTAGTTTTAAGGCTTACAACTCAGACTTTGGTTTTATATAGTTTAAATTCTTAAATTTAGATCTATGGAACATTGTTAGATGGTTGAAATGCTATGGTTTCGATTATTCTGTTATATGTTCTCTATATATGTTTTTTTTATGAAACATTATTAGATTGTTGACTACTGAACATTGTTATATGGTTTAGATTATTCTGTTATATGTTCTCTACACATAGTTTTTCTTCAAGTGTACTAGTACTGGGGTTGCAGATTCTGCTGCATTTTTTTATTTGTAAATCTACATTTAGTGACACTTTAAACCACTGCTATAAATGAACCATATTTCATGGCAGTTTAAACTGCCGATATAGTTTGATATTCTTTTATCGGTGGTAGTTAAAACCACCACTAAAAAATGTTCATTATTTTTTGGCGGTGATTATAGTTTTTTATCAGTGGTTTTAATGAAAAAAAAATAGTAGAGGTTTAACCCGCCACTAAATATGCAATCTTTTCACATGAAATTGCAGCAAAACCCACCAAAATCGCCCCTAAATATTCATACTATGACACTTTCCAAAACCCACCGCTAAATTAAATAAATCTCTACGTTTTGGATTCTAACACCCAAT
The DNA here is from genome assembly GCA_963277665.1 of Viscum album. NCBI lineage: Eukaryota > Viridiplantae > Streptophyta > Magnoliopsida > Santalales > Viscaceae > Viscum > Viscum album. The sequence continues at coordinate 638,017,816 of OY728153.1, forward strand.
TTAGTGGCGGTTTTATGAAACTGTCATAGAATAATATAGAAATAGTTTAAACTGTCGTTATGAGGTGCGTTTCTTGTAATATAGTCTCATGTGATATCAAGATAGAAAATTAATTCTCTATTTAATATGACTTCAAAGTAAATAAAGAGAATAAGAGTGTTTCTGAACACTCTAGAAAAGGAAATAAGTAAATGGAGAATAAATGAAGAGTTGACATTCAAACTTGTAGTAATTATAGGAAGAAACGCCATGGTACATGCCTGAAAGGAATGGGTTTTTGTCATAAGTGTGTTGAAAAAGTTCATCAAGCCCACTATTGTAAGGTAAAGAAAGAAGCTACCAATGTTTATTGTTATAATTTCAAAGAGATGGGAAATGGTGAAAATTATTGTCCTAACCATCAAGGAAACTTTCCCCAAATAAGACCAAGGGAGGAAGGCCAAGCTATGTGGTTATAAGTAATGAGGTTAAAGTTCCTAATGATGTGGTGGTAGGTACATCAATTATTTCATCAAAAATATCCAATTATTTATTTTATTCTAGATCATCACATTCATTTATATATTCCTATTTTTTCAAGAAAATTATACATTTCCCTTTTTATTTAATAAATTATTTTTTAGTCAAAACTTCTAAGGGAAGTACCATTACAACAAAGATGCGTTGATATGTCCCTTTTGTGACACATAAACATGATTTAGTTGCTAACCTTATCATCATACCCATGATTTATTATGATATAATACTCATTATGAATTGGATTTCAAATTATGATGCAAAAATCTATTTCAATAATAAGGAAGATACAATTTTTTATAATGATGTAGAATCATGTATATTTAGAGAAGAAACCTCACCATTTGATTATTGTCTAGATCCACCACTAGAAGCTCCACTGAATTAAATTCTTTAGGAGGATGACAATGTAATATCTATGGGTGAGGAAATAAATATTCAAATTGAGGACTTACTTATTGTGGAAGAATATATTGGTGTATTTTCAAATGATTTATATGGAAATCCTCCATAGAAGAAAGTTGAGTTCTCTATTAATTTAACTCCTAGTTCAAGACCTATATCAAAGACCTCTTATAGAGTGGCCTTGGTAGAATTAGTATAATTGAAGAAAAAACCATAGTAATTTAGTGGTAAAGGATTTATTCACCCTATTTTTTCTCCATGGGAACCCACTGTTCTCTTTGTTAAGAAGAAATATGGGTCCATGAGGTTTTGCATTGATTATAGAGAAATCAATTCTATTACAATAAAAAACAAGTATCCCCTACCTCATATTGATGATTTATTTGAAAAAATTCATGGAGCACAATAATTTTTGAATATTTACCTTCGATGTGGATATTATCAATTTTTTGTGAGGATGAAATATATTCAACAGACAGCTTTATGAACCAGGTATGGGCATTTTTAGTTTATAGTAATGCCTTTTATACTGACTAATGCACCCTCTGTTTTCATGCATATAATGAATAGGGTTTTCAAGGAATATCTTGATGAATTTATTATGTTATTTATTGATTATGTATAGGTATACTACAAATTATATTAAGATAATGAGAACCACTTATGCGTTGTTCTGAAGACTCTTAGAAGAAATGAGTTATATGGGAAATTTAGCAAGTGTAAATTCTGGATTCAAATAGTTTCTTTTCTTGTCCATATAGTCTCTAAGGGTGGAATATTAGTCGATCCTATGAAGACAAAGGAATTTTAGGAATGGACTACACCAATAAATATAACTAAGGTACTTAATTGTATTGGTTTCGAAATTTATTATCGGTATATGGATCAGAACTTCACCTAATTAGCTAACTCCTTAACCAAGCTTACTCGTAAAGGGGTTAAGTTCATATGGACAAAAGAATGTGAATAATGTGAATAATGTTTTAAATAATTGAAGAAGAGGTTAGTGAATGCCCCAATCTTAACTCTACCATAGGGAAGTGTTGGATTTTTTATTTATAATGGTGTATCAAAGAAAGGACTTGGTTGTGTCCTTATTCATAATAATAGGGTTATTAACTATGCATAAAATAAGTTAAAAATTCATGAATGGAATTATCCAACTCATGATCTTGATTTAGTAGCTGTAATATTTTCTCTGAATATTTGGAGACACAATCTCTATGAATATATATGTGAGATATCTATAGAACAAAAGAGCTTTAAATATATCTTCTCACAAAAATAACTCAACATGAGGAAAAGGAAATGGCTTTAACTACTCAAGGATTGTGATTTTACAATACACTACCACCCTGGGAAGTAAAATAAAGTTATTAATTTATTAATCATAAAGGATCAGGGGGTTATAAAAAAAACGAGGATTGAAAAGGATCTTTTGCTCATGGATCTAATAATTATAGATATGGAAATTATCAAGGGAATGGAAGCATCACAAATATTTCAAATGGGTTTGGAACCATCTTTACTAGAAAGGATTAAAAAGTTCTCATTCTGGTGATGATAATCTTCAAAAGAAAAATAATGTTTCGAATGATGGGAGGTTGGAATACTTAATGTATGAAGATGGAATTCTTAAATTTGGGAGGAGGCTATGTGTTCCCTCTATCCCCGAGCTAAAAATGGAGTTTTTGGATGACAAACATAGCTTGAAATTCTCTATACACCCTAGTAGTAGTAAGATGTATAGAGATTTGAAGGAACATTTCAGGTGGGATAATATGAAGTGTGAAATTGATGGTTATGTATCAAGATGTTTAGTCTGTCAACAGGTAAAGGTCGACATTCAACACCCTAGAGGAGTCTTGTAACCTATTCCTATTCCTATAGAGAAATGGGATGAAATCACTATGGATTTTTTCACTAGATTACCCACAACTCCAAGAAAGAGTGATGCAATATGGGTAATTATTTATCGACTTACCAAATCTTCACATTTCCACACTATAAGTGAAGATTTAACACTAGTGTTCCCTACATGACTCTATATCAATGAAGTTGTAATACTTCATGGAGAACATATTTCAATAGTGTATAATAATGATCCATTATTTATATTGAAATTCTAGAAAATTATTTAAAAATATTTGGATATTGAACTTCATTTGAGTACTGCTTATCACCCTCAAACTGAAGGGCATTTAGAAAGGACGATCCAAACCCTAGAAGACCTATTGAGATTAAAATCATTATATGGAAAAAGACTTCATACACCAACATTTTAGAATGAATTTGGAAAAAGGAATCTTGTAGGCCCAAATCTTATGGAGGAAACAACAGCCAAGTTAAAGACTATTAAAATCCATATCAAAGTATCTCAAAGAAGTAAAAATATCTATGTAGGTAATCGAAGGATGGTTCTATAATTCTAAGTAGGAGATCATGTTTTCTTGAAAGTGTCACCATGGAAGGGAATTACAAGATATGGTAAAAAATTTAAACTGAGCCCTAGGTACATCGGTTCTTTTGAAATTATAGAGATAATCTGAGCTGTGGATTATCATTTGGAAATGCCACCTAGCCTTTATAAGGTACACAATGTGTTCCACATCTCTTTTTTAAGGAAGTACATTCTATACCCAACACATGTACTCACTTATGAAGGAATATAATTGGAACTTGACATATCTTACTGGGAAGATCCTATCTAGATTATGGACACTAAAGAGTAGGTGTTGAGGAATTGAACTACTTGGCTGGTAATGGTACTATAGAAATATCATAAAATTTTAGAGGTAATGTGGGAGCCTTAGGAAATTATGATGAACTACCAAAATATTTTAATGGGGTGAGAATCTGGAAATTTTGAGGATGAAATTTTTGTTGGAGGGGGAAATGTAATGACCAAGAAAAATATCAATGAAATTTCCCTTTTTATGTTTATTTCATATAGTATAGATCATATAAACTCACTAATAGTAGACAATACAAACATCATAAATGAAAAATTAATGAAATAAGAGGTATTTATAGAAGTTAAGGAACCTATAACGATGAAATAGTAACATTCCCTTAGGAATAGTAATGTAACCCTTATGAATAATAAACCGAACAATAGAATAGTAACCCTGCCAATGAAAGTATAAATAAAAATTTCACATATTTTTAGACCCCGGAAAACGCGTCCCCAAAATTTTCAAAATTCCTCCATACATGATCCAAGATCGTATTCCATTTTTCAAGCTTCGATTTGGTAGGTCGCAGGGCCCGAACGGAGCTACGGAATAGGATTTCTGGACATTTGAAGTTGGGCTGGAAATCTGGTTCGCGAAGCCCATTCGCGAAGCCCCCCTCCGTGATCGTGGAGCGCCGCCGCGAAGTAATAAGGAAAGAGGCTCCACGAAACCATTTGGCGTTCGCGATGTGCCACAAATACCCCTCATGAAGCACCCGAGCATCACGGTCCCGCGAAGCTCCGGAGGCAGTAACTCTCCACGAACGCATTTGACGTTCACGAGCCTGCCGCGAAGCTCCGGAGGCGGTACCTCTCCTCGAACGAATTTGACATTTGCGAGTGCGCCGCGAAGCACCTGAGGCGGCGCGGGAGTTCTGCTTCACGGTGCCCCTTGCCTATAAATACCCAGCTCACCCCCCCTTCTCGGGGGGACGGCCACGACCACTTCACCCCTTGGGAGGCCGAGCGGAGCTCCGCATTGCGGCTCCACGAAGCCATGCTCCGCGAGCAGCTTCCTTCGCGTCGCTGCTCCGCGAGCCGAGACTCCGTGAGTCCATGCTCCGTGAGGCCATGCTCCGCGAAGCTGCTTCGCGAGACCAAGCTCCGCGAGACCCCTTTGCTCTGCGAGAGACCATTGCTCCACGAGGCCATGCTCTACGAAGCTTCTTCGCGGGACCAAGCTCCGTGAGACCAAGCTTCGGGCCGGAATGTCGGGATTATCCATTTCACACTTATGTGCTCCCACCTTCCACCTATAGAATACCATGATTAGAGATACTCCTCCACACACCATGAAACACCTTGAGTTGACTTATTCCTCTGGGTTTCATTCCATGTCGTGAGTTGAGATTCTCATCATCAATTCCCTGAGTACCTTGAGTAGAACCATTCCTCGGGAAACTCCTCCAAATCCCAATCACTTGGCTCCTATGCCAGGTTCAACTAGAAAGGGCCGCCCTTGCGTAAGACCCAACACCAACCATTTATAGGCACCTTCTACCTAACAGTCCTTTCTACATGACTATAAACTGTAGTAACCCTTATGTGCCAAACATATGATGCCTCTTGCCCTATACAAGAGATGCCTTATGCTATCATAAGATGTCAACAGTCCTATCTATATGACTTTAAACTGTAGTAATCCCTATCTAACAAATGATAGGATGCCCCTTTCTCCATGCAAGAGATGCCTTGTTCTCCAAGCATGAGATGCCAACAGTCCTACCTACATGACTCTAAACTGTAGTATTCTCCCTATGTTCCAAACATAGGATGCCTCTTGCTCCAAGAAAGAGATTCCTTATACTCCTAGCATGAGATGCTAATAGTCCTACCTACAAGACTCTAAACTGTAGTACGGCCCATGTCCCTAACGTAGGATGCCTCTTGCTCCAAATAAGAGATGCATTGTGTGCCAAGCATAAGATGCCTAATGCCATGATTATAGTGGCGTAGTTTCAAGAGTGTTGGAATCCATTCAAACATTCCATCACTCCACCTCACGCTTTGTGTGTCCTTCATTCGGATCATCACTCACTTCCAAGTCTGGAGGGACCCCCTAATGGTATGGATGCTTGACCTTTGGTCCACCTGCTGTCCTGGGCCAACGCCCCGGAAGACTGATCACGTCTGGAGGGACCCCCTAATAGTATGGATGCTCGACCTATAGTCCGCCTGCGGTCCTGGGCCAATGTTCCGGAAGACTGATCGACGATATTTGAGTTAGGCCCCGTGTTGCGAACATGGTCAGCGGTCAGCCCTCATTTGTTGTCCTCATTTCTGGCTAATGTGATATGGATGCTGCGTTTCTGCCACAGTCAACAGTTATCCTCCATCACCACGCCAATCTTACGACGTTCTGAATATTGGGCATGTGATTCACACTTTTCATCTCCCTTTGTTGGGATAGATTCCAATGCCCTTGGCATTATCCCGCTTGTGCACTAGTGCATAGGTGATTACCTCAACCCGCCAGCGAGTTGGGATACCCTCATGGACAGACATGAGGAAGAAACTACGGGCAGCTCCCTTGCGTAAGCCCCATTCACCATGGCCGCTCCATAGCGACACCCGGGCAGCTCCTCGCATAAGCCCCATTCACCATTGCCGCTCCATAGCGGCACCCGGGCAGCTTCCTAGTGTAACCCCATTCACCATGGCCACTCCATAGCGGCACCCGGGCAGCTTCCTAGCGTAAGCCCCATCTAGTATTGTCACTCCATTTAACGGTAATCCGTTCACACCCAATCCAGCGGTAAGCCGTTGAAACCCCCAATCAGTGGTAAGCCGTCATCAGAAGAACTACGTGGTCTTTGATCCATGTCAAGGCATGGTACGTAGGAAGCCTCTTCAAGGCTCAAGCCTGAGACCATCATCATCATTTTATATGGGCCTCCATCCTTGAGTAAGTCCCAGCACCATGGGCCGCCTAACGCGTAAGCCCCTCTTCGCTTCTCACGGACGCATCCTTCGCAACGTGATCGTCAGGTCTTTGCAACCTCTTGTTTCTCACACCGAGCATGACTCGCGTGGGCTTAGAGTGAGCACTGACCCTGACCCCCACCCATAGCAAACTATGAGAACTTTGATCCATGTCAAGGCATGGTACGTAGGAATCCTTCATGAGGTTCAAGACACATTGCTCAGTCGTTCATTCACGTCGAGTTTCGCCCTCGCCCAGCATGACGTTAAACTGTATGCCCCCCTTGTCCCGTATGGCATTAAACTACACACCCATTTGAACTACGGGGTCTTTGATCCATGTCAAGGCATGGTATATAGGAAGCCTTCCTGAGGTTCAGGGCCACCCATCATCATTCACGTCGAGATATACCATCATCCAGCATGACTTTAAACTGCATTCTAGTCCGACGGCAAGCCGTTGTGACTAACCCGAACTACGAGGACTTTGATCCAGGTCAAGGCATGGTATGTAGGAAGCCTCTACGAGGTTCAAACCCACCATCCGGTCGTTCCGACCACATTCACGTCGGTTCACCCCCGTCCCACATGACGTTAAACTGTATTCCACAATTTGAACTACGGGGACTTTGATCCATGTCAAGGCATGGTACGTAGGAAGCCTCCTTGAGGTTCAAGCCCAACAATCATTGGCCCAAACCGTCTCCTTGTCGGTGTGACAAGCCTTCATTTTCTTCCGAACTACGAGAAATTTGATCTATTTCAAGGCATGGTATGTAGGAAGCCTTCACGATGTTCAATCCCACCACAAGTGGACCCCCGGGTTCACCTTCACGTCGGTTCGCCGACGAAGCCCCTCCGAACTACGAGGAATTTGATCCATGTCAAGGCATGGTACGTAGGAAACCTTACCAAGGTTCAAGCCCACCACTAGTGGACCCCCGGGTCTAATTTCACGTCGGTTCACCGATGAAACCCTTTGAACTACGAGGTCTTTGATCCATGTCAATGCATGGTACGTAGGAAGCCTCCCCAAGGTTCAAGCCCATCTCTCATTGGACCAAGGTCCACCTTCATGTCGGTACGCTGATGATGCCCATCGGACAAAGGTCCACCTTCACTTCGGTATGATGACGATACGCATTAGACCAAGGTCCACCTTCACGTCGGTACGCTGACGATACGCATCAGACCAAGTTCCACCTTCACGTCGGTACACTGACGATGCCCATCAGACCAAGGTCCACCTTCACGTCGGTACGCTGATGATGCCCATAGGACCAAGGTCCACCTTCACATCGGTACGCTGACGATGCCCATCGGACCAAGGTCCACCTTCACGTTGGTATGCTGACGATGCCCATCGGACCAAGTTCCACCTTCACGTCGGTACGCTGACGATACGCATTAGACCAAAGTCAACCTTCACGTCGGTTCACTGACGATGCCCATCGGACCAAGGTCCACCTTCACGTCGGTTCGCTGACGATGCCCATCGGACCAAGGTCCACCTTCACGTCGGTACGCTGACGATGCCCATCGGACCAAGGTCCACCTTCACATCGGTACGCTGACGATACGCATTAGACCAAGGTCCACCTTCACGTCGATTAGCTGACGATGCCCATCGGACCAAGGTCCACCTTCACGTCGGTTCACTGACGATGCCCATCGGACCAAGGTCCACCTTCACATCGGTTCGCTGGCGATGCCCATCGGACCAAGGTCCACCCTCATGCCGGTTCATCGGCACCATCCCGAACTACGCGGACTTTGATTCCCTGCCACGGGGATACGTAGGAAGCCCCTTCAAGGCTCAAGCCCAACTTCACTTTCTCCCCTGCGATGGTCCCATTTCATTCCCCCTCGACTTCATTCATCCATCCATCACCCATCCTGATTCTCACCCGGGCCGCCACATCCCGGTGGGATCATGCCATCCACCTCCTCGCTGCTCCTAGCAGCGCATGGGCCGCTTTCCACGTGTAAGCCCCATCATATCTCTAGGTCGTTCTCCTCTGTGTACACCCCTATTCATCACCCTTTCGAACTACGTGGGTTTTGATCCCTGTCCTCTACACAGGGTACGTAGAAAACCTCCAAGAGGTTCAATCCCAACCAATGGTAATGTACCCCATCCTGGGGTGCACTTCCCCTGATCCGCCCTCACTGGTGTTCAGATCAGCCATTACGGTGTGACATCTCCCCTCTACGGGGCACACCACCATCGATCTGTCTCTATGGGACGTTCTGATCACCCTCATTCCGTCTCCGAAAGACGTTAAACTCACAGCCTACCTCGTGATAAACATGAGATGCCTGAGGAAAACATCGTATGACACGCCTTTGGTGTAACCGTCTCTGCTAGACGTTAATCTTGCAACATACCCTGTGTTAAACACGGGAAGCTGAGAAAAACCTCAGATACATCCCTCGGGTTCTGCACCCTTGAGATTCCCTCTTATGAGGAAGAATACATGTTCCCCTATGTCCACGCACCCAGAGATGCCCCGACATACCTGATGTTGCCGTTTACTCCGACCGAAGGTCGCTACCATGTTAAGACCCTATGGAAAGTCTTGACGGAAGTAGTGTAATTAACCGGCATCCATAAATATATGGCACCGGGAATGAGATTCACGAACAATGTATTAAATCTATGAGGGAGACCCGGACTAGGTGACAAGTTACGAGGAGGAATCCACGGAAGGAAGAACCGACATCCTATCATCCTGTTTCGATCAAGGAGCAGACGTCCCTGAATAAGGAGCGAATGTCGCCCGCCTTTGGAAAGCAGGAATGCGGGGCAACAGGCAGCGCATCCTCCACAGACGGAGGCGCGCGCCCCGGTGAAAGCGTCGGAAACAATATTATAAATTAAATTATGATATAATTATATCCCAGTGTAAGTAAATGAATATTTTAAAAATTAATATTTATTTTTTGGTATTTTTGTAAGTTGTAAATATTTAATTACAATATCATAATTGATAAAATGATTTAAATGAAAATTAATTTTCATAAAATTTATTTATAAATTAATATTTTTTCATCTTATTATTTTAGGATAATTTTATGAGAACTTAGTTAATTTTTGAAAGTGTTATAAAATCAGTTTTAAATTTCAAATCTGTATTTTTTGTATAAATAATGATTTTATTTGAAGATTAAATTTCATATATTTAGAAAATTATTTTGATTAAATGGAATCCATTTTTAAATTATACACATATAAAAATATTTATGGTGAATATTCTGGATTTTTCAAAAATATTTGAATATTATGAATAGTAAAATTTGGTAATTTACGGTATAAATACATTAGAAGTTAAATACACTATTTCTTGAGTCATTGCTAATGTAAGAACCATAATCTCAAAATTTTATTCATTATTTTAAAATATTTTATGATAATTCTCAAACTATTCATAATCTTCAACCAAATTAATAAACGAATGAATTAAATATTCAAAAATCACTTATCTCCTCCACTATAAAAACCACGCTCACCCCCTCTCCTCTTTACTCATATAAGCCTTGAATCTTGTCAAAGTTATGAATAAATACTCTTCCCTAGTATCTCAAAATATCCAGGAGCTCTTGGTCTTTCCAAAAGACCAAAACCCCTTTCCCTAAGGAGGTTCTCATGGAAGATAATTCAAGACGTAAACCCTCTTCCTTTTTCTTTTAATGTCATTTTCAATTTACTTTATTTTCTTATCTTCTCCTTAACTCCTACGTCAAAATGATCATGATAACTCTATTATCAAATATATAATAGAATTATATCATTTAAAGGGAATATTATTTATCAAACTCATTTCTCTCTATCTCTCTCTCTTTTATTTTAAAAACGATGTCATCATTTGTGAGGTGCCAATTTACAACCTTTATGGAAGACAAACCTTCGTTCTTCCATTTCTCCTTAAAATATGGTCCTAAAACCATTTTTATTGCTGAAACAGATTATAAAATATTTATTATGTCATATTTAACGTTATTAAACTAGTATATATACATAATACAAATTCATACAGCAAAACTATATCATAATGATTGAAATACTGTTGTGATAATCTAAACGATTATGACTAATGTTTTATCTAATAACTAATCTTCATACCCTATAAAAAATGAATTATATAACCAATTAATATTCTGTATATTCATTATTATCATATAAATTTAATTATGGATAATTATATCCATTCCACAAGAACGTTCATACTCATATACAAGTATAACGATCATGAAAACCAATGAGACAAACACTCCCGAGTGATAATTTGTATCTTATAACTCATAAAAATGGGAATAAATGAACTTAATAAAATTATAGTAAATCAGATAAATATATATAAGGTTATTAATTAATTAATTAATTAAGAGATTTAATTTTATTATCTACTATATTAAGGTCTAGTGCAGAACTCATTCAGACATAAGGTAAGGGTTTTCTACCCGAATCTCTAATTTCTTTCATGTCAATATTTTTCTCTCTATACCAAAATGAAATTATTAATTGTTATTATTTGCAACTCCTAAATTATATGTTAATATTATATATATATATATATGTGTGTGTGTGTGTGTGTGTGTGTGTGTTTGTATGTACCAATCATAATCGTTCATTCTTTTATGGGTAGTTACATGTTTTAAAATACCTTTCTCAAATTCTTCCAGATAAACAAGCCCAATTCAACGGAACTACTCAAATTATTACCTATTTTCAAGTTCACTATATACTCTTATTTAAGACACCATTATTTTTTTAAAATCACTAATTTTATTATGATAAAACTATATTAGTTCACTTATTTTTTATATAAATATTTTTCTAAAAGAACTCTTCTTTACAAAGTAAAAGAGTATTTCTCTCAAGTATTACTAAATGAGTTTATAAGAGTATTTCTATTTATTTAAACACTCAAATTTATTATTATGTTTAATTTTTATTAATATTTTATGATATAATATAACATATTTTATTGAATTCTTTATGATTATTTTGACTGTGGATGTGCTATATTTATACCATTCACTATATTACTCTGAATAGTTAGTGTTCGTGTTTACTGATTGGGGAAAGTTATTTAATTTTCATATATTAGTTTCAATATTAATGTATATCTTGATTATGTTTCTACCCTTTCATATGAGGAATTAATTGGACTTATTAAGTGACGGTTGAGGCCTACTATGTCCCTTATATGCATTAGTAGGTCTTATTAGACAAACTAGCATTTGTTTTTTCCTATTATCTATAGTGTCTTGGATGAGGCCTTGACAGTATGAATATGATGTCCTTCATTATGAATTACCTTATTATGAAGCTAGTAATTGTTTTTTCATGTGATCATTTGACTAGTAGAATATCCATGGTTTTGTTTTATTATGTAATTATCAGTTTTTTTAATTCATTCTATTTTATACTGAAGTTTACTTTTAATGGAATGTGTACGTTTTGTTATTCACCATGATTTATATTTTGGCTTATACTGTATTAATTATCCTTACTAAGAATCTGAACTCACCCCTTTATTATGTTTTATTTTTCCCCAGGATGTGAAGTATTATAATATTAATGAATTACAGGGATATTCTATGAGTTGTGTATAGGATCAAAATATAGATCTAGATGCTCAAATACAAGAGGGGGTGAATATTAAGTTTAAAAACATTCACTTTTAACCATAATGAAAACTATGTTTAACAATGTTAAACAAGGTAAATTCAAAAACCCTCTTTGGTTATATCTCAAATGGATAATTGGGAGGGCCTAGGTCCAATTATAAGAAACCTAAACTTAAACAATTTAAAAATAAGTAAACTTAAGAAAATTTATCTTAGGGAAATATTCTAACTTAAAGCATATGGAATCTTATTTATCAGAGTAAGTATAAGTATAAGAAAGTATAAGAAAGCTATAATTTATTTATTTAACAAAATACAGTAGAAATAAACTTGTGCCAAGAACAAGTAAACAAATAATAAATCATTTAACCTAAAGACAAGGGTATCCAAAAACCTTGGATAAGGGTTCATTGATTTATACTTTCAAGAAAGTTTTCATACCCACACCAGGGTAAGCCCTCAATAATAATATCAGTGTATGTCTTGTTATCCCTACAAGACCTTGAACGCTAAGGTAGTCAGCACCACTGTCTTCCTATCCCTAGAAGCTCTCTATCTTTTAAGGTAGTTGTCACCTCTCTCTTACTATCCCTAGAATCCCTCGATTATACACAGAAACAATTGAAGTTGCAGTAAGAAAATTTGAACAAGTTGTTCGCGGTTGAATAAGATATTCACATATAACACAAGGTACAGGAATTTATCTCTCTATAAATCACTTCCCAAAATCACAGCATGTAATCTATTGATCGATATTGATATCATTCAAATGAGATCCTATTTATAGGGAAAAATCAATGGTTGTCACCCTCCTCCAATTGTCATATTTTTCCTTGAATTTCATAGGGACATGTACATGTGTCACTTAGCCCAAAATTAATTAAAATCAGATTTTACGACATCGTTTCATATAATAAACACTTGGAAAATATTGTCATGATTAAGGAATAATAATATCTAAGGAAAAACAGTATCATGTTTAAGAAACTAGGATCCAATAAAATTGAAACAATATGTCTGGAAAGTAAAGTAACTTTAACAAATATTAATAATAGGAATCTATTAAAATAATCAGAGTCTAAAAATATAAACAATCAGATTTTGGAAAAAAAATATTTAGGGTCTGAATTTTGAGGAATTTGAAGTATGAATTATTGATGAATTCGGAGTCTGAATTTTGAGGAACTCAGAGTTTGAATTATAAAGAATTTAAAGCCTGAATTTGAGATAATTCTATGTCTGAATTTTAGAGAATTTGGAGTATGAATTTCATAGAATTCGGAGTCTGTATTTTTGAGAATTCGAAGTCTGAACAAAAATAAGACTCAGTATCTAAGTAAATGTAAGATTTCAAGGATTTAGATAAGTATCCAAATTTTTTGTCTTAAGAAAAAAATGGTTAATCTTTGTTTAATAAAATGCTGGATAAGACAATGAAAAACATAGGAAAAGATAAAACTTTTCTTAGATAAAGAAAAAATTTCTTAAGAAATTAATTCTTAGAGAAGTATATTTTTCCTCAAGAAAATATGTTTGTGATTTTCAAAACATATTGTAATGGAAAATTCATAAGGATACTTATTGACTTAACAATCTCCACCTTTTTTGAAAGTAAACAAAACTTTTTGAAATAGAATATAAGGAATATGGTTTTTCTAAACTTTAAAAGAAATGCTTATATTTTTTTAATTTTGTCTCATTATGAATATAACTAACTCCCCCTTCGGTTTTGAAATCCATAAGGATCGTATTCTTGTCTTTCATAGAGAATTTACTTTTTCTTACTTAATAAAATCTTCTTTAAGTAATATCCCCCTTACATAATCTCCCCCTTACTTAGGGAATTTTCTTCATTTTATCTTAATATTATTTTGATCATTCTTTTCTCCACCTTTTTGATTTTCAAAAATGAATCTAAGGAAAAAAACCTAAAATGTTAGAAATATACAAGTAAAACAATGGAAGTAAAATAAAATTTCATTATGATTAAAAAAATTTACAATGATAATTCAACAAGAGATCAAATTTTAAAGAAATCAATCATCTTTAATTTCCTTCGGCATCAGTTTTATCAAGTTTGCATTCAACTTCTTTAGCTCTTTGTGTTCATCCTAAAATATCTTGAGCAGTCAATCCTAATCCTAATTTTTCTTATCTAGAACTTCGATTCTTTCTTCTTTGGATTTAAGAATTTTGGATTTATACGTTACAAACACTTCTTTCTATTAGAACTTTTCTTCCAACTCTTCCCTGAGTTATCTTTCCCTTTTCAAATTTAGAAAAACTAAGTTGATCTTTCCATTTAGATATTTATCCCCCTGAATCCAGGAAACTTTCTCAAGATTTATCTTCTCTAAAAAACTTGTTAAATGATTTTTGAACTTTTCATCTGATTTTTCAAAAGCATCATTTACTGAATCTTGGAAGTCATCCTTGATTTTCATATCATCAATCATTGTCTTAGACCATTTTTTTATTTTCTAAAATAATCTCCTATAAGCATCATAACCAATATGAAAAGTTTTCAAATCTGTTTCAATCTTGATAAACTTTTCCATGATCATGCTTATTGAATTTGACTTCTGATTGATAGAATTATGAAGTAACTAACATCTCAAATAGATACTTGAATATAAGGGTATTTTATAAACTATCTTCTTCAAAGACTATAAAATAAAATATTGTCCCATGGAAGATATAGATTCAGAAGTAAATTCCCTTGATGATGAGGAAAATTTATCTAGCTCTTCATATTTCATCTTGGATGTTCCAACTATATCATTCTTAGATTTCATATCTATAGCCTTTATGGGTGAATCAACAACCACCTATTTTCCTATTTGAACTTTAGAAATAACCTTCATAGCTCTCAAAGACTCGTGCTCGCTATCAGAGACTTGTATTATCTTATAATCACCAACATCATCTTTCTCAGAACCTTCCTTGATATCTTTAGGATGAATAAAATCATGATTTTTTCTTCATCATCGGTAGGTTCATCAACCTCATCATATGAATCATCATCTTTTCCTAATGAAATTATTTTGGTTGAATAAACCTGATAAGTTATAATTGACAACTGCTCTGAAGGAATTTCCTTATCATAGTATTCTTACACATGTTTGATCACATCTTCACTTTCATTTTTTTCTTCTTCTTCTTCTTATTGAACTACCTCTTCTTCCACAATGGGTTCCAGAATTGAAATTTTCTTTCCTGGAGTTTCTACTAGAAATGACTCTTGAAGGAATAATTATGGTATCTGGATCTGTTCGGATGCTTTCATTTTATCTTTAAGCAAGGCTTAAATAATTTCATATTTTGACATCTTTTTCTTCATCTTTTTCTCTTTAGATTGTTGTTTATGCTCTTATGAGGCCTGAATATTCAAGGCCTTGGCCTCAGCAGGGTCTAAACCAAAACTAGCATCACCCTTCTTCTCCTTATTCTTCTTTTTCTGCTCTCTCCACTTTGATACCACTTCATCAGAAAAGGATTTTTATTTTTCTTCTTGGGTGGAGATGACTGGGTATTTGAAAAGGGATATTTTTCTTTTGGGTTTTGTTCTTTCTGTTTTATCTTCTTTTTTATTTTCTTGGAAGTTTCACCTACAAATTATTTCTTACTAAGAGCTTGAACCTCACTTTTAGAAAGATCATAGAACTCTCCTCACTTGATACTGAAACCTACTTTCATCCTCTTTAGAGTGTCATCTCTCAACAGTATAATTTTAATGGTTCTGTATTTTGAACTATAAGGTATTTTAATGGATTATAATCAAAGAAAAGTTATCTTTTACAAGATCATCGGATACATAATAATCTGTGACTTAAGGGTTCCATTATTGGTATTTATAATTGTTAGGATAATATACTTGATAAGGTTTTACTTTCTAAGATTCACAAGGAAATCCATCATAAAAATATCACACTTCTTGAAGGAATCCTTATCTCCCTTTCTAGGAATAAGAAATTCATACATCCACAAATCTAAAAATATGAATTTGGTTGTAAGATGATTTATCTTTGGTTACTTAACTCCCTTGAGTCCAAGGCACTTAGTTTCCTTTACCTTCTCAAAACTTCATTCCTTTTCTGGTATCTTGTGAGAGAAAAAGATTGATTCACCTTCATACATAATACCAAGAATGTTTGTAACCATGTTGAAGGATAACAAATAGGTCTTCCCATAACTCTTAAATGAATAATTTTCCCTTCCTCCTTCTTCATAAAAGCTTACTGAATCATAAAATTCTATGAGGAGGTCAGGATAAATTAGATCCTGATTCTTTGGTTTGGAAACATACGGTATTACCAAACTATTCTTCTTTATAACATTCAAAATCTAGGAATTATATTTTAGAATGAAATTTAAACCTACCAACCTTTCTCTGTAAATTTTCCAATCTTTGATTTTTCTTATTTGGGGATATATGATTTTGAGAAGAAATTTCTAGCAACACCTAGAAAAAAAGAAACATAGAAAACTGAATGACGGATTCGTAGGGTGGTAGAGCTTCGGCACAAAAGACTGAGATAACCGATGTGTGACATAGATAAGATGGTCCTTTATATAGGCTTTGCAGTGATGGTTTGAATTCCCAATTCAATACAATAGTTGATATAATCTTGATCTAATTTGACACTAGATATCAATGTCGAAGATGGATTTTAAGATTCTGATCTTTTGAGGTTTTAAGGAAAAATAATATTTAATTTAAGTGAATCAAATATAGTTTTCTTAAAACAATATAGAAATACCAAGAGGTAAAGAAATACAATTACAAAGATTTAAGTAAGGAAACATACCTTCTGGATTACTTAGAAAGAATTTTCAATATTGATAAGGTTCTTCTTGAAGATCTTAGATCTGGGAAAATTAAATTAAGGAAAGAAAATTTTAGGTTATGAAAAAATTTATTAAGGAAAAGAAAAAATTTAGGTTTTGAATAATTTTATTAAGGAAAAGAAAAATTTTAGATTCCAAAAAATTTAGTCAATGAATTTTTTGAAAGAATAAATAAATGTACTCCCCCTATGAAAAAGATTTTCTTCAAATAAGGAGATATGGTTCAATAAAAAAGTTAATATGAAATATTATATTATGGTTATCGTTTCTAAATTTTTTTAAATATATTAAAATATATTATAGGGTATATATTTTGTAAAAATGTCAGTAAGTTGATCTTGCATTCTGATAAATTGAAGAATGATATCTCCCTTAAGTGTGTGATCCCTAAGAAAGTTATGACTAATGTTTATGTTCTTTGCAAGATAGTGATATATAGGGTTTTTTCTTAGGGAAATAAAACATGTATTATTACACAATAACTGTGTTTTGGTAAAACTCATGCCATGGTAAGTGAGTTTGTGTTGCATCCACAACACCTAAGCACAACAACTTCTAGCTGCTACATATTCATCTTTAGTAGTAGAAAGTGCTACTGAGTGTTTCTTATTTCATGACCAAGAAACTAATGAATCTCCTAAGAAATGACAAGTTCTTTATGTACTTATCTTATCTATTCTATATCCACCAAAATCATCATTAGAAAAACTTTTTAAAACAAAATCATTTCCAGAAGAATAAAAAAGTCTTGAGTCCATGGTTCCCTTTATATAATGAAAAATTATTTTCACTACTTTTAAATGATATTATTTTGGATTAGATTTATATCTTTCACATAAGCATACTATAAACATCAAGTCTGTAAAACAATCCATTATGTATAATAAACTTTCTATCATACCTCTAAAAGATGGTTGATCTACTGGTTTCCCAGCTTCACCAAGATTAAGAGAATTTGAGGTATCGAATGGAGTAGGTATACTTTTAGTGTTGTCATATCTATACTTCTTAAGAAGATATTTAATAAACTTATGTTTAGATATATAAGTTCCTTATAGTTTTTTAGAAATTTTAATACCAAGGAAAAATGCTAATTCACCCATCATACTCATTTTAAACTCAGATTTCATGATATTTGTAAATGAATTAGTTAAAGATTTTTGAGTTGATCTAAATATAATGTCATCAAAATAAATTTGAACAAACAAAAAAAATTTCTTATCTTTATTTATAAAAATATTTGGATTAGCAGTTCCCTTAACATAATCATTTTGTAACAAAAATCTTGTAAGGTTATCATACCAGGCTCTAACGGCTTGTTTAAGTCCCTATAAAGATTCGGTAAGTTTAAAAACATGTTCAGGAAGTTTTGTGTCTTCAAAACTAGGATATTTTTTAACATAAACTTTTTCTTGAACATATCCATTAAGAAAATCACACTTCACATCCATTTGAAAAAATTTGAAATTAAAGAATGATGCAAAGTCAAGTAGAATACTAAATGATTCAAATCTAGATATTGGAGTGTAGGTTTATTCGTATTCTCTTACTTCTTGTTGATTATAGTATTTAGTAACTAATCTTTCTTTATTTCTTATAATGATTCCGTTTTCATAACATTTATTTCTGAAGACCCATTTTACTCTAATTACAGAAGTTTACATAGGTCTTCCAACCAATGTCCAAACTTTGTTCCTTTAGAATTCATTTAGTTCATCTTGCATAGATTTAATCCAATCATCATCACCTGAATCTTCATTAGTTCTCTTAGTTTCTAATTAGGAAATAAATACTAGATGTTCTACTTTATTTCTTAAAGAAATTCTAGTCCTTACAGGATGTTTTACATCACCAATGATACTATCACTGGGATGATTCTTAAGAAATAACTTATTTTGGTTTTGTAAATCCTTTTCATCGACCTAAGGTAGAAAATATTCCTGAGCAAATACTTTAGAAACATTTTCTTGATTATTTTACTTATTAGAATATTTTTCCATAGAAGGTTGATAATTAGTTTTTGAAAACACATCTGAAGATATAGGTTGGGGTTGTTTAAAAATAAAAGGATCAGTTTCATAAAATTTAACATGAACTATTTCTTCAATGGTACAAGAATTTTTGTTAAAAATTTTATATGCCTTAGAAGTAGTGGAATAGCCTAAGAAAATTCCTTCATCAGATTTTTGTGTGAATTTATGTAAGTTATCTTTAGTATTCAAGATGAATATTTTGCATCTAAATACTTTTAAGTAAGAAACATTAGGTTTTTGACTAGTCAATAATTCCTAAGGTGTTTTGTTAAGAAAATGTCTGATTAAAACTCGATTTATAGTATAACAATAAGTACTAAAAACTTCAACCCAAAATTGTTTAGAAATAGTATATTCAATCAAGATGGTTATAGTTATCTCTTGAAGAATTCAATTTATTCTTTCAACAACACCATTTTATTGAGGAGTTCTCGGTGATAATAATTTATGAGTAATGTCTTTGTTAATACAAAAAGATTCAAAATATGAATTTTTACATTCTCCCCCATGATCAATATAAATAGTTATCAATGGAAGGTTTTCTCATTTTTAACTTGGGTTCTAAAAGTTTTAAAATAAGAAAAGTAGTTGGATTTATTTTCTAGAAAATAGATCCATGTAAATCTGGTCTAATCCTCAACTAAACAAAATACATAGTATTTTCCTCCAATACTTCCAGTTTTTGTTGGAAAGAAGATCCATATGTACTAGCTGTAATGCATCAGAAGTTAAGACTTCAGCAATTGATTTAAATCTTGACTTATGTTGTTTTATATATTGACAAGGATCAAAAACTTTTTAAGAATCAAATCTAAGCTCTCGTAGATCCTTAACAAGTCTTTTCTTTGAGAGTTTACAGAGGTTCCTAAATTTATAGTTTTCTAGTATTCTATTCCATAACCAAGATTGATCTTCTATTTCACTAAGTTAAGTTAGATATTAGCTCCAAAGGTCTTATAAGTTCAGTATATAAACATTATCATGCCTATGGGAAGATAGAATAAACTCTTCCTTGGAATTTTGTATTAAGCATTTATCATTCCAAAAATTCACAAGGTAACCTTCAACACATAATTGGATATTTCTTATAAGGTTGTGCTTAAGACCTTTGAAAAATAAAACATTTTAAATTAAATCTTTTTTAAAAAGAAAAATCTTACCTATACCATAAATTTCTCCTTGATCATTATCAATGAAAGTTACTTTTCCTCATTTCATATTGATTATATTTTCCAAGAAGTTTTTGTTACCAGTCATGTGTCGGGAACATCCATTATCCATGTACTATATATTGTTGTTGGTACTTCAATTATTTTCCTAAAAATCAAAAAGTTAGACTCTTGGAATCTAATCTTTCTTGGATCCAGAAATTTCAGAAAGTAAAATCTTAGGTATCCACGTTTTCTTAGAAAAATAAGATTTATGAAAACCTATGGATTGGGTTTTATTTAATGAAAAAAATTTCTCCTAATGTCCACCACACTAAAACTTAGTGCAAGAATGAGAACTTTGGGGGAAAAAATAATTATGACTAAAAATAGGTTTTGAATGAGTATAACCAAATCATGAACAATTCATAATAGGAAGAAGTTTTTAATACATTTTATCAAATTCTTTCCTTCTAGAAGTGAAATTTGATAAAAGATTATGTATGGAAAATATTTCATATTTTAGTCTAATGCTAAATTCTTATCCTCAAAGTCATTAGTCTTAGAACATGAGCTATTATATAAAACATTTTTCTTAAAAATAACATTTTCAAGATCCTTAAAAAGTTTATCCTTCTTATAATTAACTTCCTTATAGTTTTTAGAAACATCTTTAAAATCCAGAATTTTTTTTATTAAGATATTTAGAAATATCTGATACTTATTTTATTAAATCATAAATTATTGAATTTTCTTTCTCTAACTTCTTTTTTATCTTACAATTCTCATTCTCAATTAATTTATCATATTTAGAAACATCTTCAAATGAAGGTAAAGTATTATCTTCTAATGATAAATATTCCTCATCTGAAGATTCATAAAATTATTTATTAGAAAAATTAGCGTATAAAAAAATTTTGGTTAAGGATTAATCATTTTGTACCTTATCCATTAGAAAAAGATTTTCAATATGTAATCTATCAACAAGACCAATATTCTCCTAACTATAAAATTTATATTCTGAAGATTCACCTAAAGATTCACCACCACTAGAACTCCATGTGTCATTAGCATTTAATACTTTCTTAGCCTTATATTTGTAGTACTTCTTTATGTTCCTTTCATAATTATTTTCCTTTATTTATTTTCTCTTAAACATAGTAAAATCAGGTTTGATATGTCTAGTCCTTTTGTATTAATAAAAAGTTACTTAAAAATCCTTATTGTCCATTCTATATTTATTATTATATCTTTAGTAAAAATATTTCATTCCCACTATCTTGTTCATCCTTCAAGAAATATTGGCTAACTCATTCTCAGACCAATCACTGTCACTTGATTCAGATATAAAAATAGCTTTCTTAGCTTCATAACTAGCTAACCTTTCAGGAATCTTGGATTTTGATGTAGTAGTAAAAGAAACACATCCATTTCTATTCTTCTTGTTATTGAAATTAGAATATCTCTTCATTGTTATTTCATGTTGTATAAGAGTTCCAAATAAATCATCAAGAGTAATGTTATATACTTTCCTATTTTCATCAATAGTTGTACTTTTATATTCCTACTCATTTTGAATAATATGAATTATATTTTTCATAATAAATTCATCATCAAGACCATTTTCTACCATATATTGAAGACAATTTATGATATTAATAAATATTTGTTGTACTTTTCAAACAGGTTCTCCATAAGAAAATAAAAATCCATGATATTCATTTCTTAACATATTTATTCTAATTTTTATCGCTTTTGAAGTTCCAAAGTGTGTAACTTATAGTTTGTTCTATATACTATTGGAATATTCACAAGAATATATTTGAATATAGATATTCCTAGTCATGGAATATAAAAGAGTATTGTGTACCTTGCAGTTTAGTTGATATTCTTGTTATTCCAGATTTCTTAATGTTCTTATTTCTTTGACGGTAATATTGTATTCTCCAGTAAGAATAACAAAATTATTCACTTAGGTGTTAATAATAAAAGTCTTCATCTGATATCTTTAGTACTCATAATCATTTCCATCAAAAATGGGTGGTCTAGTAGGATTTTTATTATCTAAAGAACCGACATTCATCCCTACTATTCTATAAGAAAAATAATTTTCCACAAAAAGGATTAGTATCAAAAGATTTTATAAATAAAATCTTTAAGAAAAATTTTAACATAAAATTTGATCAAGAAAAAATTGAGCAAGAAAACTTGTATGTAAGTATAAGTATTTTGGATACCTTCTCTGATACCAATTATAGGATCAAAATATAGATGTAGATTCTTAATTACAAGAGGAGTGAATTGTAATTTTAAAAACCTTTTCTTTTAACCTTAATGAAAACTATGTTTAAAAAATTTAAATAAGGTGAATTCGCAAACCCTATTTAGTTCTAGCCCAAGGGGATAATTGGAAGGGCCCAGGTCCAATTATAATAAACCTAAACTTAAACAAGTTAAACATAAGTAAACTTAAGAAATTGTATATTAGGTAAATATTATACCTTAAAGAATATAGAATCTTATTTATTAAAGCAATTATAAGTACAAGAAAGTATAAGAAATTTATACTTTATTTCTTTAACAAAATATAGCAGAAATAAAAGTGCAACAAGAACAATTAAACAAGTAATAAATCTTTTAATCCATAGAGAAGGTTATCCAACGACCTTAAATAAAGGTACCTTGATTTATAATTTCGAGAAATCCTGTCTTACCCACACTAGGGTCATCCCTCGATAAGAATATCGGATTTTTTTTTGATCTCCCTCCAAGCACTCAAACTTTAAGGTAGTCATAACCTCTATCTTCATATACCAAAATACCCTTGAAATTTTAAGTTAGTCAACATCAATATCTTCCTATCCTCGGAAGCCCTCAATTTTACACATAATCAATCAGAGTCTAACTAAGAAAGTTTGAACAAGTTGTTCATGGTTGAAAATTTTTTTCATAGATTTCATGAGGAATGAGGGTTTCTCTCTCTAGAAATCACTTCATAGCATCACAGCATGTAATATCTTGATCAATATTGATCTCGTTCAAAGGATATCATACTTATAGTCAAAAATTTCAATGGTTGGCTCACTCCTCCAACGGTCTTATTTTTCCTTGAATTTTGAAGGGACATGTACACGTGTCAATAAACCAACGATTATTTAAAAATAGATTATACGACATAATTTAATGTAAGAAAAACATGGGAATCATTATCATGATTAAGAAACAATAATATGTAAGGAAAAGCAATATCATGTTTAAGAAACTAGGATCTGATAAAATTTAAATAGTATGTTAGGAAAGTAAATTAACATTAAGAAATTTGAATAATCAGAATCTTAGAAAATAATCAGAGTCTAAAAATATAAACAATTGAATTATGGAAAAAAATATTTGAAGTCTTAATTCTGAGGAATTTTGAGTCTGAATTTCAAATAATTTGATGTCTGAATTTCAGAGGAATTTGAAGTCTGAATTCTCAGGAATTTAGAGTCTGAATTTCAGAATATTTGGAGTCTGAATTTCATAGAATTAGGAGTCTCAACTTTAGATAATTTGGAGTTTGCATTTTATAGAATTAGAAGTATGGATTTCAGATAATTCCACGTCTGGATTTCAAAGAATTTGGATTCTGGATTTTTGATAATTCAGAGTCTGAATTTTAGAGAATTCAGAGTCTGAAAATAGTAAGACTCAGTATCTAAGGAACTGTAAGATTCTAGGGTTTTAGATAAGGATCCAAATCTTTTGTCTTAAGAAAAATATTGGCTAATATTTGTTTAATAAAACTCTAGATAATACAAGAAAAAACATAAGAAGAGATAAAACTATTCTAAGAGAAAAAAAATTTCCTTGTAAAAATAATTCTTAGAGTAGGAAAATTTTCCTTAAGAAAATGGGATTGGGATTTTCAAAACATAAAGGAATGGAAAATTCATAAGGATACTTATTGAATTAACATTTTGGATGTTTAAAATGTAATTTCTATGATTTCTTTTTTATTTCAAGTTGTAATATTGAATTTATGTACGTATCTTGTCTTCCAAAGATACTAAATTATTTGTTCCTTATGGATGCATCTTTCTGGTTTATATTCCTATATAATAAATTAAGGCACCAACTATGGGATAATGGGGTCAGGGTATTTATAGTGTACATGTGTACATGTTTCATGTGAGGAAAATAGATCATACACAAATCATAATCATGATAAAAACCACGAGAAAGAAGTTGATTTCATAATATTTTATCAAAGTATAACTAAAGGCTATATCAAAGTTATTATTAAGAGAAGAAGGAATTAAATAATATTGGATGTTAATATTTTAATTAATAATAATACTTCTTGAACATTGACATACAATATATAAAAATTCATTAGAAGGATCTTGAAAAATAAAGAAGAAAAACGATCCTTCCAAGTGAAGGTTTATGAAATAAGTAAATGATATTTTTAAAGAATGAAATAAATTATTGTTTTCTATAGACAAAAATTTGAATAAGAAGGTTTTTTATAAAATAATGATTATTTTAGAAAGATTTTAATGGTTTAAAAACATTTTATGTTGGGTTTTTTTAAATGAGACAAAAATTGGAGAAGTTATCTTAAATTGGGTTTACTTAAAAGTGGGAATTTCAAATGAAACTAAAAAATTGTCTAAACCTTGTAATGAAATGTATATTTAACTATGTATATATCCATGTTACATATATAAAAAATATAATAATTAAATTATAATAATATATTTTAAAATAGATAAAAAAGAAATAGATTGTGAAACTGACAAGTAATGAGGGTGGTATGGAAGATCAAACAAATGATCATGGAAGTAAATCCATTTTAATATTTATAAAAAACATTGTTTTAAACCCCACATCACAAAAATAGATAATGAAAATTCATTTCAACATTAGTAAAATGAAAATATGAAGTTCTCATTCGATAACACATAATTAGGTTTCCTATTATATAGGTGGACATTTGAAGGGAAATTATGGAAAATGAGGGAAAACTATCATTAAATATGATGATAATTATTCTTAACATTTATATAATTTTTTGGGTCAAATTTAATAAATGTAAAAAACATTTAATTAAAAATAAATTTCCACTAGATATAATGAGAAATTATCATGAAATTTAATCTTAGGGTGGAAGAAACCAACCATAGAATAAAATATTTTAAGAAGATGCATTATTACTTAATTAAGGGATTTTGGTTTACAAACACACTTTCAACTTTGATATATTTTGAATAAATATGAATTTGAAGAAATCACAGGATATGGATCTTAAAAACTCATGAATTACATTAACTTCTAAAATAAATTTAATCTTCATTATCCTTACCATATCAAAAATATCATGGCTCATAAAATGAAATATGTCTCAAGAAATATAATTTGATACAAAGAACCCCTTACCATAATTCTTGACTTCCACTAATGTGATTGAATCTCCTATTTAACAAGAATAACTATCTTAAACATATATTTAAAAATAATATTCATATCTACAATATTTTATAAAATTAATTTATAATAATTTGTTATAAATTTTATAGTTAGTTATATTTTATGTTCAACATCGAATGATATTAGATTAGATTGTTTATTTATTACTAATTTTGTACTAGCAGTGTTTTTCCTCATTATTATCACATAATTCATCATTCCTAGACCATTAAATAAAATATAATTTATTATTTATTATTATTTATAATGTTATAATTTTATTCTTTGGGAGTTTCATTTAGGATCCTTGAAGGTCAAATCAGCTACGAGCATGTTTTGGTGTTTTTTAAAAAAAAATGATGGTATCTTAATTAATGAGTTTAATATATATTTTAATATTTTATAAGAAAAAAATATTTAATTTTTTACTTATTTTTATCATATATTTTAAATATCTAAGCTCTCATAGTCATACATTATATTATTTTATTGTATTTTTTAAGTGGGTGGTCAAACTGACCAAACAAAAACATACCATAATTTAACGGATGGTTATGAAGTGTTTATATTGTGATATCACTATAAAAATGAATAATAATATTAATTAGTGTTTATTAGTGATATATATAATAATTTTAAATAGTTAGAGAAAAATATTTTGTACATGAATCCATTACATATTATGAATATATTGTTTTTCTCTTAGAATGCTCGTTTTAGATGGTTCAATTTTCAAGGATCATTTCTTTTTCATATCATTAATAGGTAGAAAATTTTGTCTTAAAAAATTTCAATAATTTTATAATAAACATTTTTATCCATTAAATTCATTCCCATAACCATCCATGAAAGTCGTTTATGAAAATGAAAAATAAAGATCAATCATTCCACGGAGGCGGTAATTTGCGCGTACTCATGGATGATAATTTTGTTTTCCATAGAATGAGATAATTTTTAAAATATTTTATCCTTTAAGAATAAAAAATATGTTATAAATATAACACTTATTTATTAAATTTAGTGTTAGTACCATTCATGTAAGGGGTTAAGGAAAATGAAACATGATGTTTCATAGAGGCGATAGTTCGCACACATGCACGAATGTTATTTTTATTTTTCTTAAAGGAAAAGGTAAAAGGTGGTTAATAATCATTACATTAGCATTATAAAAAATTATACATAAAATAATAATATAATTATATAGTAAGGAGAAAATTATAATTTAAAAATTCAAATATAAAGGAAGAAACTTTAGGAAAAATGAGTACTCGCGTTGATAACTTCGAATTTTACTTGAAGGATTCCATATAAATGAATAGATTAGACTAATTCCTTATGAACATAAGATTATAGAGATGAAATAGGATTATAGGGGATGTAATAAGGTTCTATTTTTAAGAAGAATCTAATTTTCTTAGTGTTATTGAAGGGGTGGTGGTAATTAAATATTTGTAAATATTTCAACTTAATATAAAGAGATAAAATGTTTCACATGTCATGTGGATTATAAAATATTAAATAATAGATTTTATGATGATTTAAGGTTCATAATATCTCAAAAACTCCATTAGAGACATTTTTTAACTTGTTTCAATCCCCTTTCCCCTAGATTTATCATTTTTACTATTTTAGATTTTACTATGATAACTAATTTTTACCTAATCAACATATCCTATGTGCCTAAAAATAAATAGTTAATTGTTACATAATTTAGAACAAATAATTTAAAATATGAAATCCATTTTATTATATAAAATTTATATGTGTGTGAAAACTGAATTTTAGCATTAGTTCATGAAACCCGTAAAAACTAGTTTTTAGGAAAAGTGTATTTTTAAACATAAAATTTATGTGTATGGTGAAATTATAAATTTCATTGATTATAATTATGTAATTTGTTTTATTATAAAATAAATGAAATTTAGTTTTCTTTAAAATCTATATAAAACCAAAATAATTCCAAAATAATATTTAATAAGATGAAAAGTATAAAAATAATTTTTATTGGAAAATATAACATATGTCCATAAAATGTTAATTTAAGGTTTTATAAATTCAATATATTATTTTTAAAATGTATATTTTTACTCCTGAAAAACATATTTTATCAATTAAATGGTTTTAAAATTTCTAGTACTGTCATATATAATTATAAAGTTATAGTTTTGGTAAAAATTGTATTTTTACTATTCACCTAAAAATAGAAAAAAAATTAAAATCTAAAAAATTAATACTAAGATAATTTTAAAATTATTAATAAGAAATGTAGTTAATTTTTTCAAATAAAATTTGAAAATTTATGGATTTTTCTTTTAAATAAAAATATAGTGAAATTTTTTTCATACGGTAATAACCTTTTTAAAATATTAACCATTGTTACTTTAATTTCCTATCAAGTATTAATTATATTAGTGTCAATATATCATTCATATAAAAAATATATTTATTTTATTTATATAAATCACATAAAAATAATTTTAGAAAAAAAATATTTTTAAAAAAAATTATTAATGCATTAGTAAATAACAATTCTTTTCCTTTAAAATAAAAATGATACATGTTTATATAATCATAATTTATAGTTAAATTTCCCTTTAAGATCTCCACATAATGATTAAGAATAAAGTAAGCTCTGGTGGTATTCATGAGTGTTGATTCTTCTAACTTGGATCTCTTGGAAATTTTCATGTGTTGGAACATCCATTCCATATGATTTCTCCTATATCATAACTATTAGAGTTTATATTGGGATTGGTCTAGGTCAAACCCTAGTGAATATATTTCCTTTATAATCTCAAATACGTAAGTTTCATTAGTGAGACTACCACTACTTAATGTCATTTATTTCCTTCATAGATTTCATAATATAGTCACTTTATTTTATATCTGCTAATTTGAAGGATATATTATAGCAACAGAATTTATTTATTTTATTTTAATGTATCAAGGTGGTGTGTTTTTTGTGTTTCATATAGAAAAATATATAAAAATTATGTTTTTAATTAAATACATGAAAAATATTAGGGTTTTACTTTCTCCCTCCCCACTTAAAAAATTGAATCTTATAAATTTTAATTATCACTCACTAATAAAATTATTTTGGTACATCTAAATGATAGGAATGAGTTGGGATATACTTTCAAATGATGTTTTAACCTTAATATCTTTGGTATAACTAGTAAGTACATCTTTTCCCATCATCACATTAACACTTTTCTTTATTTTTCCTAGGCATCTTGTTGATATATTCCCTAATTTACCACACATGGAGAATATTTGAGTTTAATTGAGACATTTACATGGGTGCCTCTTTACACATTCTTGACATATATGAAATTGAATATTCTTTCCTTCATCATCTTCATTACCTGAACACCCATGAAACTCTATCCTTCCATTATTTAGTGTGTCTGGAACTTCTACTCTATTCACATTGTCAATTATATTTTTTGATAGTTCTTTTGGTATAATCACAAGGTTTCTCACTCCATATCATATTATAATGGGAAATTCATTGAGGTAATAATCAGATTGTCCCTCAAACCCATGGTTCCTTCTATTTCTATCCATTACTAAAACCAAAAGAATAAAATCACTAGTGATGAATAATTAACACCATAAGTTAATTATTGTAGTATATTTAAAAAAATTCCTTACTCTTTGAAATTATTACATTTTATTTCAGTTCAAACTAAATCACTCTTGGTTTAATCTAGGTTTCTTTAGTTTTCATATTCCTTAAACAAATTCCTTAACATGATAAATATTTCTTATTAGTTTGTAAGGATAATTTTATTAACTAAATTATATCCCCTAGGAGAGTATGTCTAGGTTTTTATTCATAGGAACACTCATTACGAAACATAGTGAAGATTGGTTTAGTGCTCAACTAGCCTTTTTCAATAGGACTACTCTGAGGTGCATCTTTTTCACAGTTGCATCTACTTTCCTATATTCAGATACGGATTTAATTTCTAGGAAAAACACATACCCAAAACTTTACAAAAATTTAAAGATATTATGTTATCCTAATCCTTATAACTTATAATTATCACTGAGTTTTTTACTAAAGTTCCCTAATACTAATCTCCAAAAATTACTAGACTAATCCTTAAAAATAATTGAACCCTGCTTTGACACCAACTATAAACATGATAAGGGAAACATAAGAAATTTTTGATCTCAAATACTCAGTAAATGAATAATAATAGTAAATCATAAAGGTGGGGTATCATATATAAGTTAGGATGTGTATCAGGATATTAGAAATATAATAGATATAAGAATGGGAACACGGAATAAGATAATGATATCATATGTTCTTGGAGTCATAAATATGTGGCAACAATATAAAACATGACATCATCATAATATTTTGAGGATAACTACCAATACTATCATAGTAGATAGAGTCCCATGGTGGATCGATTTCACTCCCCATTCTTATAAACATAGTTGATAGAGTCCCATGGTGGATTATGTTCACTCACTAATTCCGTATATAACATATCATAAGATATAAATCTTTAACCATTACATTGGAGGTCTATATAATTATAAAAATACCCATCATGTAATAAAAATAATGATAATATGTACATTCATACATGTTCCACATCTATAAAAGATACCACACACAAAATATAATCAAGATAAAACCCATGAGAAATAAGTGGGTCTCATAATCTTCACTTAAAGAATAATAAAATGATATACCATAAATATTTACAATGGAATAAGGAATTAAATCATATTTTATGTTCATATTTTAATAAATATGTTTGGGTTTTGAAAATTTATTTCAAATATAGAAAAATCCAGGAGAATTATCTTAGATAACAACGAATAAAAATGATCTTCTTGGGTGATGATTTATAAAATAAGAAAAATAAATTTTTTAAAAATGAAAGAGATTATTGTTTTCTATAAAACCAAATTGAACCAAGAAAACTATATATAATATTATTAGGGTTTTTATAAGTTTTTCATGGTTTAAAAAAATATTTTTCTGACTCTTGACATGAGAAAAGAATTAGGGAAGTTATTCTAAATCGGGTTTACTTAAAAGTGGAAATTTTGAAGGGAACTAAAAACACTTATAACCCTAGTAATGAAAATGATATTTAAATAGGTATATATTTAATGGAAATATATAAACAAATATATAATAAGTAAATGAGTATAATATTTTATAAAATAGATGAAAATAAAGAGAACACGCCATAGAGAAGTAACGATGGTGGTATAGAAACGATCATGTAAAAAAACCATTTAAATATTTTTAAAATACTATTATTTGACAAATAACATTGTAAAAAGGGATAATAAAACCTAATTTTTAAAATATAAAAATGGAAATATTAATTTCACATAAGATAAAACAAAATTAGTTTTCCAATTATAAAGGATAATGTTAGTGGGAAAGAAAAATAAGGGGAAGAAGGCGAAACTTTCATTGAAGATGATGGGAATTATTCTTAACAATGATATAATTTTGGGGGGAGAAATTTATAAAGGTAATAACTTTGAATTAAAAATAAATTATCCCCATAGAGTAAGATAAATATCCTTGAAATAAAATCTTATGGTGGAATAAACTAATTACGAAAGAAAAATGTTTAATAATAGGCATTATAACTCAATAAAGTGGGTTGGGTTAACAAAAACACTTTCAACATTTATATCTTTTTAATAAATAGTAATTTAAATAAATAACATGATATATATCCTGAAAAATAATTAATTGCATGAATAAGATAAAAACTCATTAGGCAGTAGTCACACCATGTTGAAGATATCATGGTACATCCATCCATCCAATGGGCCAAAGGCCATTAATATTTTTATTATAATAAAACCCCCTTTTAAGGGAATAAGGGTAAAACCCAACAGACTTCATGAAATTAAATACATAACATGACCTGAAAAAGAAAAACCAAACTGACACATGAAACACCCCTCCCCAGCATGTAATTGTGATGAAGCACTCCATCGTTGCAGGGCTAATCAGCAAGCTAGTGTCCTGTGTCAAAGCACAGGCCTGATCCGATGGCTAACGCCATACCCTATCAAACATCCAAGTCTGAAAAGCTCTACAAGATGAACCATCAGCTCAAAATTCTCCTTGGGGCCTGATCGATATGGTCGAGTCTAGCCAGCTTGGATCATCAACATACAGTATATAAAATTGAAACAACAAAAACCAAAATCCACCTTCCACAATCCTACTACCGCTGTCACTTTCCAAAATCCACAAATCCAGATTCAAAAATTCAGACAACATCAACCTTCACAGGAAACGAGTACCTCCCTGCCTCAAGTCACACACCAGAACACCACCTAGCTCCACTGAAATCTGCCATCAAAACAAGAGATTCATCCACTTCCACGAACTCTATAGACGCCACTGCCATCCCCCTCCACTATTGCATCTCCAGGAGCTTCCGAACCAAACCCGTCGCCACCATCGCACTAGGAGCCTACAGATCCACCCAAATAACTCAAATGAGACGCGGCTACAACCTCTGACCGCATCAAAATGCCTCTCGACCACATATTCCACCATGCCACAAGGAAACCGAGCCCACCGAAGATGCGAGTCTTCGACGCCGCAGAAGCCCATTTTTGGCTACAACCCACGATGCCGCTAGAGTACCCACGAACCCTCGAAACCAAAGAGCCGAAACCTTGAAAGGTTGCTGAAAGCTGAAATCGAGCCTCTCATCAGCACATCAAGAGAAGCACGTCGCGATCTCACCGAGAACCGAGAAGCAGAGTCGTAGACAACCATGAACGGGATGCCGGTGATGGGGAAACCAGCGACAGAAATACACCAGAGGAACCAGCGACAGAAATCCACAAAAATCCACTAGATTCAAAAACAATCGACAAAAACCTGAAACACCAGAAAGATCCAAAACCACTAAAACGAAGAACCTGGAAAAGCTCACCGAATCCGAAGTCCAAAGCACCCCCCCCCCCCCCCCTCCGAGTACACAGAATCGACGTCGAGCAACACAACGAACCCGCTGAATGCGTGGCTAGGTCCCGGAGGACTCACCGAACCGAATCCACCATCGGCACTGAAATCCGAGACGCTCCTAACTGAGACCACGCCGATCCACGGCATCAAAAGCAGCCACGCCGGGATGGATGCCTGAGATTTGGAAGTGAAACTTCGAGCCGAGCGACGATGCTGAGAACAGGAGCCGAAGAATGAACCCCATCGGATGCAGATGCACATCCCCGATTCCAAACCATGCCTACGACGAGCCGAGGTCAGATGGAGCTGCGAGTCAATCCAAGCCACAAGGGGAAGGGGACGGAGAATCAATGGGAAACCCTAGCTGCCGCAGAAGTGCGAAGAGATGCCGTTCAGAGGCTGATCTTTTTGATCCACATACAAACACATCCCCAAAAATGATATCATGGTACAGAAAATGAAATACGCCTCAAGAAATTAAATTAGAGACAAAGAACCCATTACCTTAATTCCTGACTTCCACTGAAGTGATTGAATGTCCATTATAATAAGAATAAATATATTTAAAAACTTTTTAAAACCCTTTTTAATATCTATAACATTTTATAATATTCATTTATAATCTTTTATTACAAATTTATTAGTTATTTTTATTTTCTTTTAATCGTCATATGTTATTATCTTCAATTGTTTGTTTAGGACTAGTTTTGTACAATCAATATTTTTTTTAATTATTCTAATAAAGTTAATAATTCCTAGACCATTAAGGGTATCAGAATTTGTTGTTTATAATTATTTATAAAGTTATGATTTCATTCTATGGGAGATTTTGTTATGATCCTTCAAGATGAAATCAACAACGAACATGTTTTGGTGATTTTTAAACAAAAAAAATAGTGGTATCTTAATTAATGATATTAATATAAATGTTACCATTCCAAAACAAAAAAAAATTAATTATTTACTTATTTATATCAAATATTATCTATATCAATGTTATCATAGTTATCTTGTATATTATTTTATAGTGATGTTTAAGTGGGTGGTCAAACCAATGAAACAAAAACATGCAATAATTTAATTGATGATTATGAACTGGTTAAGTTTTAATATCACTATACAAGAATAATAATGATTTTAATCAGTGTTTATTAGTGTGATATATCAAAATTTTAAATAACTATAAAAAAATTATATATTATGAATAAATTGTTTTTCTCTTGTAATGCTCTTTTTAGAAGGTTGGATTTACAACAATCAGTTGTTGCTCATATCATTAATAGGTTGTCCAATTTTTATTATTAGAACCATTAAAATTTTATAATAATCATATTTATCAATAAAACTCAATATAATTACCATATATGGAAAGAAGTGATGAAAATAAAAAACATAAATCAATCGTTCCATGGAGGTGGTACTCCACATGCACACACGGATGATGATTTTATTTTCCATAGAACTAGAGAAATTTATAATATATTTTATCATTTAATAATATGAAATATGTTTTAAATATCATAATTATTAATTAAATTTAACATTATTATCATTCATGTAAGGTGGTTAAGGAAAATAAATCATGGCACTTTTTGGAGGAGGTAGTCCGCACAAACACACAAATGTCATTTTTCCTAAGGGAAAAGGGGAAAACTTGTTAATAACAAAATCATTATATAGC
This sequence comes from Viscum album, assembly GCA_963277665.1. Lineage (NCBI taxonomy): Eukaryota > Viridiplantae > Streptophyta > Magnoliopsida > Santalales > Viscaceae > Viscum > Viscum album. The sequence continues at coordinate 638,052,170 of OY728153.1, forward strand.
CCATAATTATTTAATTATATACTAATTATAAACATATAATTGAAAACATAAGATATAAAGGGACAATCTTTAGGAAAAATGGGTACTCGCATTGGAAACATTGAGTTTTCCTTAGAGGATTCCAAAGAAATAGCTTGTAAGACTTTGAAATATATTGAGAAATATTTTCAAATCCAGGTGATGATACGATTTGTACTTCTGAGGCCGGGTGAGCCCATATTTATTTTTATAAAAATATAAAATATATTTTCTATCACGTGTGGATAGTTTTTCAAATTTAATAGAACATCTATTGAAAAGAGTCTAAAATAATAAATCAGAGACCATAGTTTAATTTTAAGCATGGGTTTTACCCTAGTCTCAACCTAATGGTGATAGGTGTTAGGCATTCAAATGAGGTAGCTTTTGGCAGGTACATTAAGTGGATTTATTAATTAATTAATTTAATTTATTTATTTAATTCTAAAAACCAATTTCACTTTATAAATATCCTATTATGGAAAAATTTTAGGGTTATTATCATAACCTTGGGATCTTTTAGAGGATTTTTCATCATTATTTTTTGGTCGATCAAGAACTGATGATGACTAGTGATTAGATCGAGGTGGATCGATAGATAGGGGCTCAATGGATCATCCTCGTCGATGGAAAATGTATTATTCACCAATGATCGGTACAAAATTGAGGTGGGACTCATCAATTGTGGTTTCACCCATTTATTAAAACATTTATCATGTTCTTGTATACTAATATTTTATCTGTGATTAATTTATCCTTCACATAATTTGATGTATCTAATTAAATTTTTTCTACAATTTATTTCTAGGTATGTCATGTTTCTCACCAGAAATATCCTTGATTTATGTTCTTTGTCCAATATTTCCATGAAAATGACTGATTCACCTTTTTTATTATGCCTTTTCCCCACCTATTATTGGTATTCTTAACTATTGGGTTTTAGGGCCTTGGTTTGACATTTTTGGGAAGTTCTAAGCATGATCAGACCCTGGATTCATGGTGGATGTGTGTACAATGATCAGATCAGTGATTTATGAATAGATCAGGATTCCTTATAGTATTTTTCATGATTGAAACATGGATATGATACCAGATCTAGGTTTTTATTCCATTTTTTAGAGCATGAAGGTGATGAGTGGAGTTGAATGAGGTTCCGGGGGGCCGGAATCCATCTACTGGTGACGGATTGGGTACGAATCGCCCTAGATCTATACTCCCTAGTGATATTCAAGGTGGGATCAGTCAGATTCTATGGTGGGGTTTTGGATTTAAATTCATATAAAAATAGAGTTTCTATAGAAAAATTGAAAACACAACATGTAGTCTAATGAACACATTCCATGTAGTACCCCCTGGTTATGGTGTTAGGGTTTTGGGGAAGATAAGTATCACACACCATTTGGATGGGATACATGTTTCATAACCCTCCCCAGGTGGATAGGTCTTGTGCTAGTAGGAACCCACCCAAGACCCTGTATGGGAGGACACGTTGTGTACTCTGTGAGTACATGGGTATGGGCGGGTGCTCTTGCATGGCCAGGTAGATGGCCACGTACACGGGCACAACCTGAAGTACACGACTATGTCTAGGAGCACACAAGAAATTCCTAAGTGGCTGATACACAACATTTGGGACCCGTACACACTATTTACAGTTACATGGACATAAATCCATATTCATGGGAGAACATAGATAGGCAGCAGAACGGGACCAAATATAGTGTGTGTCCCTTACACGTCGTGTACTCTCTTTTTGAGAAACTTCTTTCTATCATATATCCTTTGTTTGATCTCATATTTTGGCCTGTGATTAACCTATACTAAGTTGTTTTTCATATAGAATGAAATTTTATATATATTATTTGAGATTTTACAATTGTTATTATTCTTTAGGAGATTCTCATAAGTTTCATTTTTTTAGGGCGGGATCATCGGACAGTTTAGATAGAGATGGTACTCCCCTGTCATGCCAGGGTGAAGGGAATATATCCATGGAGATAGTACTCCCATATCTCACCAGGGAACAAGTTCTCTATAATAATTTTGAATATTGATATGGCACTCCTATATCACACCAGTTCATGAGTCCTTTATCCATGGAGATGGTACTCCCCTATCTCCGAAGGGTGTGGGTCCTCTATAAGAATTATGCAGATAGAGATAGTACTCCCTTATCGCACCAAGGTTAATATAATTTATCCTTGTAAATGTTACTCCCCTATCACACTAGGGCATAGTTCCTCTATATTTTTTGTTACATACATAGAGACAGTACTTTCCTACATGGGTATGGGTTCTCTATCTATGGGGATAGTACTCCCCTATCGCACCAGGGTGTGGGTCCCCTATATTTCTTACACAGATATATATCAGGTACTACCCTATATGTGTGTAGTTCCTCTATCTTTTGGATATTATCTCCCTAAATCTGTGGAGCATTGGCGATGTGCATGCCCTCATCATGACTTCTTCGGAAAAACACATGAGATGTTGGGCATCAATGATAGACCTTTGGAGCTGTAGGAAAAATCATCATCCTGGGATTAGATGTGGAATGGATATTTCCTTTATCTCACATATGGGTTTATTTTATGAGAGTATATATATATATATATGATTTTTGGTTTCATTTCCCTCTTTATTTGGGTTTATTTAACTACTTATATCATGAATTATATCGCTCCATCTTTAGTTTTTGAGGTGTCTTACTGGGTATGTATATACTCACACCTACTTGTATTTTTTCCACATGTTTCATGTCTTATATGGATGATAAATAAATCAGAAATTATTTCATAGGATCATAGGGATACTCAAGAGAATTGATCGGTTTCAGTGGTCGAATCTTGGAGATCAGAAGCTCGGATCTCTCAGCTTTAATTTATTCCAGTTATTATTAGGTTGGGATTTCACTTTCTAGATAGGCATGTATTTTTTTCCTTTACATTTCATATTGCACTATAGCACTCTTTTTTATTCCCTATAGGTTATTACATACATGTTTTTTACTCTAGATGTTACTTTATTTTGTTATTATTCCTCTTCAGTTTTGTATGGATATAGGTACATTAGAAAAATACGACCATTTTATTTATGACTTCTCATTGCTTATCTCCAGTCCTTGGATTATGGAGGAAGGCTTGGATTTTTGGTGCACTGATCTTCCCTCATCAAGGAGGGCCTCGGTGGGTTCGGTCATTACATATTAGTATCAAAGGTGGTTCAGCCTCAGTATAGTGTTGGATTTTTCCCCTTATGATGTTTGGTTGGGAATTTAGTGCAATGGTGTCAAAGTGTCATGAGTGCAGCTCTCAAACAGGGGAACCCAGTGTTGGTATTCCAGTCAATCTATCCATACACTAGGAATCTAAATAATTATGTTTTGACTCAACATACTGAGACATTGGTTGCAAGGAACTTTGGTACATACATTATATAGGATTGAGTACTTTGACTATCCTTCTTGATTCAGATCCCCATATATATATATTCTCATATAAACTTGGTACATCTTGATTTCTTTTATGATTCCTCTATGAATAAATCCATCCAGGTTACTAATTGGAGGTCATTAAAATGAACTTATGAGTGATGAGGCCTCAGTTTAGAGGCCATCTAATAAGAACTTTCCTCCAGGTGGGTATGTAGTATCACTCTCACCTATTGAGTAGTCAATTTTTTCCGCATAGAAGGATAATGATTCCCACATGATTAGAGAACTCCAATATTTATATCACCAAAGGCCTTTTGAGGTTACATGCTGAGACAGATCCCCAAGTAGTGTAGGATTGTCTTGAGTCAGTTATATGAGTTTTATTACTTATAAAGACCATAACCAATCATATGGTTTCACTGGTATCTAGTATTTTCCATAAAGTAGGGAGTTGGTGGAGTCTATCCACACATACACATGATGAGTTAGTACTCTCATGGTGCAACTTCCGGAAGGTATTTCTTGAGGTGTACTACCCCTCAGGCTTATTCTCAATTCAGATTCATGATATTTTGGAGTTGTATCTAGGAGGGATGGAAGTTTTTGAGTATGACATGAGGTTCAATTACCTTATGTAGTACTCCCTTGATATGATTCGGGATGCTTACTTATGAGGGAAGAAGTTTGAGAAATGTATCTATAGAGACATTTGTTATAGTGTGGTAACCATATGCATTCTTTTATATATTGGAGTTCTTTAGATGGTGTTATTGATGGATATATTGCTATCTAAGAGACATCATGTCACGGGTTCCTTCGGTAATCATCCTAGGGATGAGTCTTCTCCATCAGTTGATAGACAAAAATTGTCAAGGCATAGGAGGCATACCCATGCCCGGACTCAGGCACATGGTCTTGTGGATCAAGGACTACATAGAGGAATAGGGAAGATTATAGAGGGTGAGTGTTATGCATGTGATGGAATAGGTCGCGTGGAATATGATTTATCAACCCAAATTTATGAGGAGGGTAGGTATATAATGGATGGACCGCCATAGTAGAGGCGACACTATGATCATGGATCTCCCATTAAAGGACAGGGTGGTCCCTAGGGAGGTAGAACTGATATATGATAAGGTGGGTATCCAAAAGGAGGATATTCTGGTGGTGTAAGATGTTTTGAGCTAATTATATAACCACTGCAAGGTGTACCACATCAAGATGAGGGAGATGGTGGTCAGGACCGTGAGCAGCTGCAGGATTTTGGGGCTTATGACCCTATAGATCATGAGATGATTAGAGGTATGATATGTGTTTATTCTAATCTTTCTTCTGTACTAGTAGACATAGTTGTAATTCATTCCTTAATATCCTTACTCTTTTTGTAAGATCTGGAGCTCCTAGTTTTGACTTTAGCTTAGAATCATTGTCTTGAGGTTTCTATGGGGAATGATTCTTCGATATCACGTATCTATCAGTAGTGTGAGATATCATTTGGTGGAGATATCTCTTTAGGGACCGCTTGGTTGTCACAATGAGGCCAAATGAAATTATCTTGAGTATGGGTTGGTTTTCCATGGTTTGATCCCATATTGACTATCACCAAGGATAATTCAGATTCCTTCAGATATATGGGATGAGACTCTCCTTCATGGGTGGGATAGATTTCATGGTGAATCAAGTGGGTCTTTTGAGATGAAAGTGGCAACCCATCACCCATATATTGGTGAGTTTATCCCTTGGAGCACTAATCTTATCCAGCATTTAAGTTCCTTCAGTCATGCAGGATTATATGTATTTTTTTCCTCGAGGATGTTTTGGGACTACTTATGAGGTGGGAGATGAAGTTTTTCAATGAATTTCACACCAAGACCACAATGATATCTTCTAAGGCATATCATATGTCCCCTATTAAGCTCTACCAGGTGAGTTTGCAGTGGGAGAACCTTTGAGAAAAGGATTTTATCATACATAGGGTGCTCCCCAGGGAATCCCCATTTTTTGTTCATGAAAATAGTGGATGGAATATTGTGGATTTTTTTTTATTTTTTTCTCATGAACTTGGCCCTGACAAATAAAAATTACCCATTCTTGATGATTGGTGATCAATTTAATCAGTTGTGAGGTGTCATATGGTTCTCAAAGATCGATATTATGTCCACCTATAACCATCTGAGGGTTCTCAAGGTTGATATTCCCAATATTAAATTCTACTATCTCTATGGACACTATGATTTCTTAGTGATTCCTTTCAGTGTGATGAATTGCACAACTATTTTAATGGCTCTAATGAATCAGATATTTCATCCATAATTGGACTAATTTGTGTTTTTCTTCATTGATTACATACTCATCTACTCTGTATCAAAGGAGGAGCATGAAGTGTACTTGAGGTTGGTCATAGAATTTCTTCATGGGAACCAGCTTTATAGTAAGCCCTTGAAGTGCTAGTTATGAATTTGTGAAGTTCACTTTCTGGGGAATGTCATTTCTGAGCATGAATTATATATGGACCCAACAAAGATTCATGTCTTTCTTTATAGGGATCCACAAAAGAGAATGTCAAAGGTGTAGAGTTTTCATGGCTTGGATAAGTACTATAGGAGGTTAATTGTGGAATTATATAGGATTAAAAGCCCTTTTACCACCCGAATGTATAAAGGGAACTAGTTTACCTTAACTAAGAATCACTGGAGAGACTTTTACAATTTGAGTATGAAGCTAATTAGTGCTCCTATTTTGAGACTACCATAGGAGGGAATTGAGTAAGTGGTGTATTGTAATTTTGTAGGCCCTATTTGAGTTTTTGTTTTATTTTTTTCAATAGATGATATATATTTAAAGTTGAGAAAAGTTGGAGTTTTGGTTTCTAGACTCACCCCATTGGACTAACCATCGAACGGATAAGGAAGATTCATCAAACACAAATAATAGAATACACAACACAAAAGGAACCACAAAACTTTAGACTCATCCCATTGACAAAATAATCGGACCCAGACCATCGGTATGAGTTAACATATCTATACCACTGAAATGAGGCTTGGTTGGAAAGACAGAAGGTGGTGTAAGGAATGGGAATTCATAGAACTTTCCAATGTAAATATAATGATTCCTTTCTGATCATGGAGTTCTCATATATCATGAAGCATTCATGATACAAGATGGAGTTTGTGAAAGAGAGGAGAATATGATGTGAATTATTCTGGTTTCTACTTATTGGTGTGAGAAACACAATACATATAATGATATAGATCATCATTATGAGAATCATCAGTGTGACAATATCATAACTTTGGAATATTGATCTTACTGAAGTAAAGAATTCACTACCAACATTGATCCATCATAACGGATTCTGACACTGATTAATTTTATATTGATGGAACCTTTTGTGTATTGGATGTAGAGTAATATCAGAGGTATAATGTTTGATAAAGGTTGTATTTTTGGAAATGATAATCCACCAAGAGGATTCGGAGACCAATCAACCAAATGATGATCAATAATGTAGTCAAAAATTGTCATTAGGTTGAATTTTAATTCGATTGGGTCAAGAGAAAAAGGAAATAAGTATTAATTATTTCTATAGAATAGGTGCAGACTCATTGGATTATTGTTGACAATATTCATCAAAGTGAAGTATAGACTAATCCATCAGATGTATGATGAAACCAATAAATTCATTGAATGAATAACTTCATTGGACACATTATCATCAATTTAAGGGATTGAAGAGAAGGATAAGTACTTTCAAGATATTTTTTATCTTCATTTTCTACCAAAGTATTGACGAAGGGTGTTTTTTTACACTATATAATGCACTGAATGTTTTAGCATGTGTTTTTAAATTGATATAAAGAATCTATATGAGAATAGTTTCAGTGTTTAGAAGAGGTAATAATAATGAGAAATATGAAATTTTTCATATGTCTTCACCATAATGATGATTCATAATGATGAATCAGACTGAATAATCAGATTAAAGAAATGCTTGTAAACTTGAGGAATTATAAGGATTTCATTTGATCCCAGAATATTCGAGAAGATCCCAAAAATATCGAGAAGTGTTAAAGAAATCAGAGATGAAGACTTAAATGAATAAGAAATCTGAGAATTGTTTATTTCATTGAGTGGGAAAAGGAATTCATTTTCCCACCTTTTTGATTTTGGGATTCTTATAAATGGACATCATAGTACATTTTTACTTTTCCAACTTGAACTATTCATGTACGATAGAGCTAAAACAATTGTGGAACGGGTATTGAGTTCCCAAACAAACTTTGTTTTTTAGGTCGATGTTGACAAAAATTATCAAAGTGAGGTTCAATATGATCATCAGAGAAAGTTAAAATGGACAAACTTTTTTTGGAGCAAGTCCATCAGATTGAGACCATCAGAGCGACATCCATCAAAGCAAGGTTTATCGGACCGAGTTCCATCAGACGGAGAAATCATGAGTTACCAATTGAGTTTCCACTTAGTTGAAGAAGTAATATCTAAAGATGAATCGGACTAAGGTAAACTAGATAGAGACCATCAGAGAGTGGTTATCAGACTGAGGCAGATCAGATAGACTTTTGTTGTGGAAGTTTTCAAATAGAGATTCTGGAGAATTTTTCAAGACCAATAAGTTCTTCAGATAATTTTTTAAGTTCTTGAATATTATATTCAATTATAGGTTGATTCCTCTTACTTGAAGATGAATTAAAGAATTTATTAATTGGATCGAAATATAAGAAAGAAATTAAATCTTTCAACGGTGGATACTTAGTAGTTACTAAAAAGGATTTATTTTTTTGATGGGGTGTATAACTAGTTATGGGAAATTGGATAGTGAAAAGGATAGTTTGGGGGTATAAAAAACTATAGTAGGAAATTTTCTATTAGTATTGTAGAATTGTTCACTACTTGTGCATTTTTATTATGAAAATAAGTTATGGAAAGAATCCATATTGGTGGGACTATCCAACATTTCATGGAGCGGGTCTTTTTACCGAACCTTGTAAATATTGTGTTCTTCCTTCTCTTTATATTTTCTTCATATTTACGGTAAGTTTTTGAAATTATATTTGAGTGGATCATAACTTTAACAAGTTTCAATGGTTAATAAATTTAACTAAAGAAGTTAAGAAACTTTATTCTAAAAGAAAAATGAACCACTAATTCACCTCTCCCCCCTCCTCTTAGTGGTCTCAATCTAATTTGGGAACAACAATAAGTATCAGAGAAGGTTCCCTCTGAAATATGAATCTATGGGAATAGATAATTTCAATTCAGTGAAAAATAGGGGTTTTCATGTTTATAATGGAAATAACTATCATTGTTGGAAGAATAAGATGTTAACCTATATTCTTTCACTTGTCCTTGAAGTTAGAGATGAAAAAATAGTGTGATTTACTATGATCAATGAAATTGTTATGATAGCTACTGACAAGAGAAGTATAGAAGATGATGGAAAAGGCCCATAATTCTTTATTTATGGATCTAATTGACTATTTTTATGAAAATATTATGGGGTTTCTAACAGTTAATAAAAGTTTGGATAAGTTTATAAGCAGCTATGAAGGGAATGAGAAATTTAAAGAAGAAAAGTTACAATTCTAGAGAAGTAGAATTGATAAATTGAAAATAGATGATGATAAAAGTATTAATAGTTACTTTAAAATGGTAAATGGGATTGTAAGTAACATTATAAGTTTTGGTGAGAAGCAGTAATATTCTATAATTGTTAAGAAACTTATGACAATATTTCTAGATAGATTTGATTCCAAAATTTCAACCTTATAAGATCATAAAGATTTATCCTTGGATGAATTTTAGAATATCATTATGGAATATGAAATAAGAAAATATCCTACTTTCAAAAAAAATTATGATAGATAAATTAATTTCAAATCTCTGTTAAAAGGAAAAAATAAAGATATAGAAGATGAAGAAGAATTAAGTGATTTAGAGGAAAAGAAAGAAGATGAAGATTTCTAAACAATTTTTTTATCTCCTTTTGAAGAAACACAATAAGGGTAAATAGAAAAGAAAAACTATGAAATTTTGTAATTTTGAAGGGAAAGTACATTTTTCACAAAATTTTCCAAGGAAGAAAATTTTATAGTATTTTTTTGAAGAGGATGAAAAGAAATATCATAAACAAAAGTGGAAGAAACATAAAGAAATATTTCATTATGAAAATAAGGATAAAAGTTATCTGAGAAGAAGAAAGAATAATTATTCCTCATGTGGTGATGAATCATATCATCAAATCGGCTTTATTTCTCAAGTTATAAATGGATTTAATTCTTTAAAAAATGATGATGATGATGATGAGATTATAGAAATGAAATGTATTTTTAAAAAAATTGAAAAATAAATTGAGTAGAATATTCAACTCAAGAAATAAAGAAAGAAGCTTCAAAAATATGTTAAAGATGTATCTTTTGAGAATTATTATCATATTAATAAATAAGATAGAAATTTAAATTTTATTAGATCTCAAAATATTAATATTAGTGATATAGAAAAAAAATGAAAAGATATGAAGGAATATCGGCTGGAAGTGAGAACCTCAACATGAAATCGTCTACAATTGATGATGAAAACAAACAAAAAAAATTGAAGATAGTCGAATCCAAAAATATTATAGATGTTCTGAAATTTATTATAGTTGATAAAGAAGAGTATTTTTTTGAAACAAGAGCATTGTTTCTTACAACACAAAGTGAGACAAGAAAGATGAGAGAAAAATTCACCAAGGCAATTGATGTTAAAGGTGAAACTTCTAAATAAGGTGAAAATAAAGGTTTAAAAATTATATTTGTGGGAAAACCAATTTCACCAATAAAGATATGAATTTTTCAAAAAAAGTATCCTCCTAGGAAAATTAGTCCATGATTTGTGAATAAATAACAACAACAACAACGTTCTGAACAAATTCACTATTATTATGAAAAATACAGATTCATAGGTCACTGTTGTTGTTGTGGAGTTTTTGAACATAGATCTTATTCATATTGGTATAACAAGTCTCTACCAAAAAATAGGTATGATTTAAGGGGGATCTATCATGAGAAAAGAAGATAAAATGTTCCTGAAAATTGTGTGGAGCCAAAAAGGGAACCTCATAATATAATGAAAGCTGAGTATGTTAAGAAAACTGAGAAAATTAAATAAACTAAGAAATAAATGAATAATTATTAGTTATCTCCCTGTAAAAAGTTTCCATGGAAAAAAATTTAGAAGAATCACATATATGAGCTGAAGCAAAGGGGAAGGAGAAGTTTTCTGAAGTTCATAACAAAGTTGATAAAAAATAAATGGATGGTGATTTAGAATTTTTGAAAAGTTGACAAGTTTGTGAGTAAAAAGGGAATGTTACTAAAAGTTATATGACTATCTTACAGGATCAAGAGGATAGAATAAAAAATTGGTTACAAAATCCCTATTACAAAAATTTTTCCTAAAGAATAAAATAATCTAACATCCTTATCATAATAATCAATATATGAAAATAAACATGTTAAAAAATCTAAGAAGGATGAATAGAAAGAAGAGAACACATCCAATAAAAAATCTAAGAAGAAGAAAAAAAAATCAAGACTTATAGGGTAATCTTATTCTAAAATATGTTTCTAAATAACTAATAAGGTTCCTCCTTATTCCAAAAACATTTCTTTATTTTACAAACTTTCTGGTAATTGAATGAGTTTAAATAAGGAAGTTGATGTTGATGATTCTCTTACTTCTCTTTAAAAAGAATGTAACGGGGTTACGAAATATGAGTTTTTGAAAGTTTTTTTATATATCTAAACATTCTGATATGTTTTTTGAGATGGGTTTAGGTTATTTTTATCTTAAAAAATCTTCTCAAGAATTTCCCCAGAAATAAAAATGCTGAAAGAATCATGTTAATGTATTACATGAAATTTTTGTTATGGAAAACATTAATAACCTTGATTATAAACTCTGGTTTTCCACACCGGTTTTACCCACATAGAAATATATATCTCTAGTTAAAGGATAATTTTTAAGAAAAAATTATGATATTTATATTCTTCTGAAGAAGAGATTCAAGATTTTGAAATGAATGGTTCCAACCCTTGGAAATGAGATCATTTTTCAATAAGGGGGAAAATTTTCATGACAGAACCATTGAATTTGATTTTCAATCAGGTGGAGAGAAAAGAAAATGGGAAGAGATAAGAAGTAGGGGGAGAAATAAAGGAATGAGTAGAATAAAAAGTGAAAAACACAAGTGGTGTTGTTTTGATGTGCGTATTTTAAACAAACACAAAGGGGGGATTGTTAGTCCCTAGTTGAGTTTCGGTTTTATTTGTTTTAAATGTATTATATGTGGTTAAAGTTGATAAAATGGGAAGTTTTTGTTTATAGAAACACACCATTATACTGACCATCAAACTGAAACGGAAGATTCATCAGAAACAATGAATCGAATGCATAATAAAAAAGGAAGCATAGAACTTTGGACCCAGCCCATCGGCATAAGAATTGATTATTGACCATCGTCATGAGTTAATGGATCCAAAACATTGAAATGATTCTTGGTTAGAAATGTCTAAGGTGTTAGAAGTCATGATATGTCATATAACTTTCTAATTTAAATCTAACGATTCTTTTTGGATCAAGGAGATCTCATATTTCCTGAAGCAGTCCTGGTCCAAGATGGAGTTTTTAGAAGAGAGGAGAATGTGTTATAAAGTATTGTGGATACTTTTTATCAATGTGAGGAACACCATATATATAAGGATGTAGATCATCCGTATGAGAATCATTAGTGTGAAAATATCAGAAGGCTCTCAAATTGATCTTGCTGAAGTAAATAATCCACTACTGACACCAATCCATCATAATGGATTTTGAAACTGATTCATTTTATATTAATGGTACCTTTTGTGTATCGGATGCATAGTTATATCGAAGGTAGAATTTTTTAGAAAGTTTAGATTTTTGGAAATGATGATCCATAAGAAAGATTTAGAGACCAATCAATTGAACGATGATCAACAATGTAGTTAACAATTTTCATCAAGATGAATTTTATTTCGATTATTCCAACATAAAAAGAATAAAAAGTGTTGATTGTTTCTTGAGAAGAGGTGAAAACTCATCGGACTAGAACTGAAAAAATTCATCAGATTTAAGTAGAGACCGATCCATCAGACAAATGATAACACCAAAAAAAAAATTTAGGTGATGAGATTAATCAAACACAGGACCATCGGTCTTATTAATTGAATATAATGAGAAGTAATTTGAGGATATTTCTGATGTGCACTTGCTACCAAAGTATTGAAAATGATGTTTTTTAATGATATAGAATTCTCTCAAGGTTTGAACAAGTGAATTTCTATTGATACGAAGCCTATTTATGATAATACTTTTAGTTTTTATAGGAGGTTATCATAATGAGAAGTATTTAGTTTTGAATATATCTTTATTTTAATGAAGAATATGAATAATGAATTGGAAGAAAGAATCAAACTTAAGAAATGTTTGTAAAAATGAATAAGTATAATGATTTGAGTATATTATAGAAGATTTTATAATCTCCTATAATTATTTATAAGGGAAAATGAAGTCAATGATAAAGACATAAATGAATGGGAAATATGGGAATTGTGAATTTTGTTGAGAAGGAAAAAAAATTTCCTACCTTTTCCATTTTAGGGTGCCTATAAAAGAGGAGAATAGTATGTTTTTATTTTTCTAACTTGAACCGTTCAAGTATTCTAGATCTTTTACAATTTTAGAACAGGTATAGAGTTCTTAGCTAGGCATTGTTTTTTCGGTTGAAGCTATGGAAAATTATTGTAATGATGTTCAATTTGATCATTGGAGTAAGTTCGAATGGATAATGTTTCATCAGATCAAGTCCATCAGAGTGATCACATCAGAGCGAAATCCATCGTAGTAAGGTTCATTAGACCGATTTCCATTGGATAGAGGAATATTGAGCCACCAATTGAGTTTTCACTTAGTTAAAGAAGGAAGAGAATAAAGAGAATCATAATGAGTCTAATCAACCAGATACCATTAGACAGAGGTTATTGGACTGAGTCATATCAGACTAACTTTAGCTGAGGTAGTTTTTTCGATATATTTTCTAGATAATGATTAAATACCAACAATTTCCTTATATAATTGTTGATGTTCTTGAATTTTTTGTGCTGGTAAATTTTGATTCAACTTACTTATGGAGGAAGTGAAGACTTTTTAAATATGATCAGAATAGAATAATGAAAGTAAATCTTGTAGCTATGGATACTTAGAAGTTGATGGAAAGGATTGATTGTTTTTATGGGGTTTATGAGTAGCTATGGGAAAGTGGATACTGAAAAGGACAGTTGGGGTATAACCAACTATAACAGGAAAGTTTCTATTTGGTGTATAATTTTTCACTGCGTATACCATTGTATTTTGAAAATAAGATAGTGAAATAATCCATATTGGTGGGAATATAAAACATGGAAATAAGTAGGTATTTGTACCAAACCTTGTAAATATCATGTTATTCCTTCTCTTAATATTTTTTTCATATGAAAGGTATGGTTGATAAGTTATATTTTATTGTATCATAACTTTAACAAGTTTTAAAGGTTAAGAAATTTTACTAAAGAAGTTAAGAAACTTTCTTATAAAAGTAAAAAAGAAACCACTGATTCACCCCACCCCCCCACCCCTCTCAGTGGTATCAATACTATTTGGAGAAAACATAATGCCTCTTGATATGGGTTCAGATTCATGTTGATGCAAAGGCAGGTAGTGATCACTTATGGATTGAGGAGGTTGAGACTCCATGAGATAAACTACATGACTCATGACCTATAGTTTGTAACAATGGTATTCACTCTGTGGATGTGGAGGCACTATATTCTAGGTGATATATTTTTTATTTACTCATACAATTATAGTATTAGTTATTTATTCACATATATATATATATATATGCTTGAGATAGTGTTTCTAGTTTGAGTTCCTAGAGGACTAGGAATTTGAAATAGTCTATTCTCCTGGTAAGTGAAATGTGGTGGCATATTCCCTTAGCAGGAAGTTCTGTTATCACCTGGTGGGGGTTTCTGAGTAATTGGATTCCTTGCAACTAACCTTAGTGGAGGAGAGGAGTTTATATTAGCTTTAATCAATGGTGTTGACTCATCTATTACTATAGTATGTGAGGGAGGCTCGATTGGGAGACATCAACTGTGTGGTTCTTCATGACCACAAATCCCTAGTAAAGGTACCATATTGATTCTATAAAGGATGGAATAACATTACTCTTTTCTAGGGTTTCATGTTGGTTCTGGTCACGATGTCATAGGAGGTGATAAGGGATTTTCAAAGTTCCCCTTTGGTTTTACATCCCAATGTATGGAATATGCACAACAAAATTCAACGGGAGTTTTGTGGGATGGAATGAGGCAGAGTGTTTTCAAGTTCATCTCTTAGTGCCTCACATGCTAGAAGGTTAAGGATAAGCACCATGTTATGATAGGTTTGTTGTAGCCTCTTGACATCTCGGAGTGGAAATTGTATGAAATATCCATTGAACTTTTTATAGGGATTTCTCAGATAGTGAGAGGTCATGATTTCATACGGTTGATAGTTGACCGACTTACCAAGTCGGTTCACTTCCTTGCTATTAGGGAGTATAGTTTGGTCAAGATTTTTTGGGAAGTTGTTTGTGTGTGAGATCATCCAACTTCATGGGGTTCCATCAATAATTGTCTTTGATAGTGATGCATGATTCACATCATGATTATGGAGAGTCCTGCAGGAGTAATTTGGGACCCATTTGAGGATGAATACAAATTTTTATTCCCAAAAATACGAGAATACAAAGTGCACTATCCAGATGTTCAAGGATATGATGATGGATTGTGTGTTAGTATTTAACTAGATCTTGGAGGATCACATACTTTTGGTAGAGTTTTCTTAAAATAATAGATATCATTGTACTATTATCATGGAAATATTCGAGGCCCTATATGGGAGACTCTACAGGTCACCCTTATGCTAGAATGAGATTGATGAGGCATCTCTTGTTGGGAAAAAATTGTGCAGGTGATGGTGGATAAGGTCCAGGTGATTTGTGAGAAGAGGATGATAGCTCATATTAGGTAT
Organism: Viscum album; assembly: GCA_963277665.1. NCBI lineage: Eukaryota > Viridiplantae > Streptophyta > Magnoliopsida > Santalales > Viscaceae > Viscum > Viscum album. Next base: position 638,067,756 of record OY728153.1, read on the forward strand.
AAATATTATTCAGATCAATATCATTAGCCCATAAATTTTAGGTAGGTATACCATGTTTTCTTAAGATTCTTCCCATGAAAAGGATTGCATATATTTGTCTTGGGAGGTAATATATCCTCAAGGTTTATCGAATCTTTCAATATATTAAAAAGGTTTTTCAAAGTTCCTTATCATCTAGTATTACACCCACTATTGGAGAAGGTGCATGATATCTTCCTTATTTCACAGTTGAGGATATATGTGCATGATACTACACACGTTATTGACTAGGGTGATCTATACATATAAGATGGATCCCCCTTTTTGGATCACCAAGTGGCAATCAAGGATCAGTAGTAGAGGATCCTATGTTGATAGATTATTCCATTGTTTTGTGTTCTTTGGAACCATGGGATCATGTAGAAGAGATTTTGGGAGAGGGAGATCTAGATAAGGACTTAGTATCCCCACATTTTTATTTAGTTTTTTCTTTTTGAGGATGAAATTATTTGAAGGATTGAATAACAAAGAGACTCTATTTTTGATTTTTAGGATTTGAAATATATTAAGAAATTTTGATGGAGCCAGGCACTGAGACAGTGTGCAATTTCGAGGCCTAATGAGCCGAAAATTAATTTTATAAAAATATTAAATTTATTTAATATCACGCACACATAGTTTTTCAAAAATAATGGAATATCTCCTAAACGGATTCTCAAATTATAAATCTAACACCATAGTTGAATCCATATAAGAGGTTTTATCCTATACGCAACCAAAAGTTTCTCGATGTTGGGAATTCAGATAAGGTATCCACTATCGGTTATGTTTAGTGGATTAAATAATTTATTTATTTATTTAATTCATTTAATTCACAAAATGTATTTTCCTCTATAAATTGACTATTATAGAAAATCCCCAGGGTTAGTCTCATAACCCTAGGATCATTGAGATGTGGTTTCATTGTTCTTCATTAGTGTATTAAGATCGGAAAATTACCGGTGATCAAATTGAGGGGGTTCTACATATAGTAGGGGTCGCGGATCATCCACATCACTAGAAAACATGTTCTTCAACAAAGATCAATCCAAAATTAAGGTAGGGCTCATAAATTGTGGTTTAATCCCTTTATTAAAATATTTATCATGTTTATATCTATAATTATTTTATCTTCTATTAATTAATCCTTCACATGAGACAATGTATCAAATTAAATTGTTTATTCGATTTATTCTTGGGTATCCCATGTTTCTCACCCAAAATATCCCCAATCTATGATCATTGGCCAAGAATTTTTGGGCGACAGTTGATAAAAAAATTTCTTGTTTATTTTCCCCATCTTTTCTTCATGTTCTTCACCATTAGGATACAGGTCCATGGTTCAACATTTTCGGGTGGGATTGGGTGTGATCGGACTATCATATTCACTGTGGATGTGCACACAATGACCAGATCAGATATTTGTAGAAAATTAGGATGCATTCTTGGATTTTGGGTGATGGAAACACATATTGGACACTAGATCAAGGTTCATCTTCTACGGGTGGAGTGTGACAGTGACGTGTGGAGTCAAGTGAAGCGTTGAGTAGTGGGAATCCAACTACTGGTGATGGATCATTTAGTACCCTCTATTTGAGTTATATGGCCTTTTTTATGCATTTATACATGTTTAAAGTGCATGGGATTATTTGGGAAGAGGTTGGGAGAGATTGGAATGGTTTTGAATGAGTTTGGAGGCTTTTCTTAGGGAGCATGGTTTGAGCACGGTTAGAGAAAACCGTGTGGATTCTCCAGGAAACCGTGCAGGGGGAGACAGTAGACTTCACACAGCCTGTGCATAGTTTCCTAAACTATGAAGACCCTTTCTCTCGAGGCAGTAGCGTGTGCACAATTAGCGCACGGTTTGTCAAACCGTGCGGGCTAACAGTGCGGCCACTTAAAGTTGGGGTTTTTAAATCTGAGCTCCCTCGTACTTGACCTAAAACGCTCCAAACATTCTCCCACTCGAGCCTCACTCGGGATTTTAGGTTCTCAAGGGTTGTAGGGGCTCTCCCACTCTTTTTTAGAATAGATTCAAATGGGTTTCAAGGTGGTTTGAAGGTGGTTTCTCCCAGGTAAGTCTCTCCTCTTGGGTTCTTTGTGTTTTCCTTTAGATCTACTCTTCCCTCTTTTTTGGTTTTCTAGATCTACACTTTTTGTGTGTAGATCTAGGGTTTTGGTTGCCTAGTATGTTGATTTTAAGTCTTGTGATGTTAGGGAAGGAGATCTAGAGAGTTTTTGGTGGTTCATTCTCCGGATTTGAGGTTCAGTTGCTTATGGGTCGAGTTCGCTGGAACCCTAAAGGTAGGTGGCTTCTCTCTCGAATCAACTTGGTTAGAACTTTTGGTTATTTATTATAATTAATTTTTTATGATGAAAAAGTAATTGTGATTTGTTGTGAAAAATTGGTTGGAAATCCCTTGGGTGATGTTTTGGGGTTTTTTTGGGAAAAGGGGATTTTTATGATGAAATGTTATTCTTGTGGATTTTATAATAGAGATTTTAAAATGGGATGCTATGGTTGTTTTGTGAAAATGATTGATGGAAAAGGGTTTTCAATAAAGAGGTTGTTTTATTGAAATGTGGTTTGGAATGGAAAATTAATTTCAATAAATGGGTGAGTTATTGAAGTGGATTGATATGCAATGGAGTTGATTGATTGCATGATGTTGTGACCTTGGTGGGTTATATGCTTGGTTTGGATTGATTGGAATTTTGTGTGTAATTGGAGAGAATTACCACTATAAAAAGGGGATGGATAGTGGACGGAAGGGTCACCATCAAAGGATAAGTGGGCAGGAAGTGCCACCAGGTGTGAATGGGTGAACAGGTTGGACAGAAGCTCCACTGTTTGGTTGTTTTGGTTGTTTGTTGTTCATTGCTTTGCAAGTTGGAAATTTTTGTGCTAGTATGTAAAAGATGAAATGGCTTGTGACATGTTTGGTTGGATTTCCCTTAGCGGTTTGGTTTGGTTGAAATGGATTGGTAAGGGTGTGGTTGGATTATAGTAATGGTAGAAATTGTGATTATTTTATATAAACTATTTTATATAAATGTGCTAATGGTTTTATACTAGTGGAATGTGTAGGGAAGTCATTTGGGGAAAACCTGCTGAGTTTTATTACTCAGCCCCTGCTTTGGAACTTTGGTGTCTTTTCAGATGTTGTGTACTGTGACATGGGCAAAGGTAAGGCATCATCCTCCTCTAGGGGTGCATTGTGATGTCTTGGTGGAGCTTAGAGCTTGGTGTAGAGCTGTGGTGGTATCATGGCACTTGGTTCTTTGTTGCTTGGTCTTCCTCATACTGCTCTGATATTGTGTTGTTGTTTTGGATTGGGGTTGTAGGGTAGAACAACTTGGTTGTCTTTTGGGAATTCATATTGGAATGTTTTATTAACATGCATCATATAGTGGTGGTTAATGGTTGGTTTTTTTGGTTTTGTTTTAAGGTAAAATCATTCCCCAATTTGATCTTGAATCCCTTGGCATTTATTTCCAGCCTTTGGCGCCTTGGGAACATTGATTAAGGCCAAGTAACCCTCACCGTCTCCTCAATCCAATGAGGTAGGGGCGGGGTGTTACAAGTGGTATCAGTTTGTTCGGTCCTTTGGAGTTGATTCTTGATTTTGGAGTTGAGATTCATTATGGTACATTCTTTGAGATGGGATAGTAGTAAGGCGTAGGATTGTCGGAACTTGTAATGTATAGTATAAACGGAAGTATCTAACCCTTTTATGCTGAAATTCAAGTTACCAGGGAGTTGGGTACATAAGTGTTTTGGAGACACTTATAGGCATTGGATATCTCATTGTCGTGGGTGTAGACAATGATAGGAGCATGGAATTCATGGTAGAAATGACTTCCCACTAGGATGCATATTTCATTGGGCATAATGATTTATGGGCTGAATTGAGAAATGGATTTACAAATGTGTGAAATTGTAATGTGAATAAATTTGGGTATTTTGAAAATGGTATGATTTTCAAAAATGGTGAAATGTGGAAAATGTGCAAAGGTGGAAAGCCTAGTTGTGATAGTGTTGTGTAATGCGATGTGAAATGGGAATTCATGATGTCTACGGAAGTGAGACTCAGGGTTGTTTGTTTTCTATTTATTGAAATGGCATCTGGTAGGCATCATAGAGACCAACCGGAGGAGGCTGCTGAAAATGTGGTTGTGCCTGAGCCTTAGGTGAACCAGCAGCTAGTGCAAAGTATAGTGAAAGCTTTCCAAGTTGTGGAAAGTGGAAACAAATAGGATGAACCAAGGCATGTGGATCATGTGGTTCAGTTTCAAAAGAAAAATCCACCCATATTCAGGGGTGATTCAGAGCCAGAGAGAGCAGAAGAATGGTTTAATAGAATGAACAAGATCTTCGAGTTCTTGGGAACACCGGTAGAGTTAAAAGTGAATTTGGCCACGTATATATTGGAAGATCTTTCCCTTTAGTGGTGGGAGTAAGCGGTTCAATCTGGAAAGGACTAGGGAATGACATGGGAAGGCTTTGAGGAATTGTTTAAAAAACACTTCTACCCACATACATTCATAATTCAACGCACAACTGATTTCTTTAGTTTGAAGCAAGAGTATATGTCTATGGTGGAGTATTCCGCTAAGATTATGAACTTAGTGATATTTTCACCCAAGGTGGCGGGTAGTACATCATTGAAATATAGTATCTTTGAAGCTGGTTTGAGGCAGGACATTCATTCCAAGATAGCAATGTTGTGTATTGGTGATTACACAGAGATGGTGAATAGAGCCTCGGTGGCTAAGCAGGATCTGTTGGGAGCTACGGGCAGAGGAAGCATAGCAGTACCCATGGGGAATAGTGGTAACTCTAACACTTGGTTCAAGAGAACGAGGGACACTTATTCCCAGGCTAAGAGTATGGAATATAATCTGACGACAGGATCGGTGAATCTTCCTCTGAAGCCCCAAAGAAATCCAAGATGTTTTCAGTGTGGTTCTATGAGCCACATTAAGCAGTATTGTATGGCACAACCTCAAGTATGTCATAATTGTAAGAATATGGGGCATCTGCAGCGTTATTGTCAGAATTCTCCAATTTCGGGTGTGTGTGACACTCCTCAAGGATCGTAGATGTCGTATGCTTCAATGGGACGGGGACAGCAGCACACCCCTCACTAGTAGAGTAAATTGGGTCATGGTGATTCTCAGAATATCGTGACGCCTCAACAAAGCAATAAAGAGCAGAGTGTGGCAACGAAGGCATTGTTCGGAGCCGAGCAGGTTGTGGTTGTTGATTAGTTGGGACCATCCACGGTGTGAGGTACTATTATTTTAAATTCTACGTTGATGCAAGTGTTGTTTGATACGGGTTCTTCACACTCTTTTATTGTTGAACGTATGGTTGAGTTGCTGGGTTTAAGGGTAGAAATTATCCCCTCGGTTTTAAAACTGCAAACTCCTTTGGGATGAAGAGAGTTTCGAGCCTTCTTGTGTAGAGCATGTTGTATTATTGTGGGCGAGGTTGAGATAACCTGGAATTTTTCAGTGCTTGAGGTGGATGGGTATGATGTAATCCTGGGAATAGATTGGATGGTATCATTTAAGGCCCACATCGATTGTAATGCACGGATAGTGGATTTTACGATGCATGATGGCGTTAGACATCTCTTTAGAGGAGAGAGGCATGAAATTAAGGGTGCAATGGGTTTGTTGGCACCAGTAGTGGGAACGATATTGTATCAGTTGGCGGTGTTGTTGTTGGAATCGGTAGACGTTATTTAGAAAAGTGTTCTTCCATCATTCATGGATCAGTTCATGGATGTTTTTTCCTGAAGAATTCTCTGGGTTACCTCCCGTAATTGAAGTAGATTTTACAATTGATATCCTTCCAGGGAATAGTCCTATCTCACTTCCATCTTATCGGATGGCACCATCTGAATTTAGGGAATTGAAAGTCCAGTTGTAAGAGTTATAAAACAAAGGTTTTATTTGGCCTAGCACGTCTTTGTGGGAAGTGTTGGTGTTGTTTGTGAAAAAACGCGGATGGAACGTTGAGGCTATGTGTTGATTATCGTATACTTAACCAAGTTATGATAAAGAATATATATCCACTTACACAAATTGATGAATTGTTCGACCAGTTGAGGGGAGCCTGGTGGTTCTCCAAGATCGACCTGAGGTCAGGTTACCATCAATTGTGGGTGAGGAAGGATGATATTCCTAAAATAGCTTTCATAAGTAGATATGGAAATTATGAATATGTGGTTATTCCCTTTGGTTTAACTAATGTGCCAGTGGTGTTCCTAGCATTGATGAATCGGATATTTTAGAGATATATGGATTCATTTGTGGTGGTGTTTGTAGACAATATTTTGGTGTAAGAAAAAACAAGGGTGGAGCATGAGTAGCACTTGGCGACAATGTTGGGGATCTTGAGGGATCAAAGGTTGTATTCCAAATTGTCAAAGTGTGACTTTTGGATACAATAAGTTCGTTTTCTTGGCCATCTGATTTCTGAAAGAGGTGTTTTAGTGGATCTGGAAAAGATAGAGGTTGTTATCTCATGGTAACTTATCAATAATGTGTTTGAGATATGGAGTTTCCTTAGTCTAGCTGGGTATTATCGGTGTTTTGTTCGTGATTTTTCACGTTTGGCTTCACCGATGAAAGCTTTGACAAGAAAGAATGTTCCATTCTAGTGGAATGAATAGTGTCATCAATGTTTCGAAGAGCTAAAGGGTCGCCTTAAATCAACACCAATCTTGGTTTTTCCAGGTCTAGGAAGAGGATACGTGGTGTATTGCGATGCATCAGGAACAGGGTTGGGGTGCGTTCTCATGCAAGGAAATCATGTAGTTGTGTATGGCTCATGGCAGTTGAGGGTTCATGAGAAGAACTACCCAACTCATGATTTGGATTTTGCAGTAGTGGTTTATGATTTGAAAGTGTGGCATCATTATATCTTCAGTGAGAAATTTTCAGTATATACAGATCATAAGAGCTTGAAGCATATTTTCTCACAAAGAAATTTGAACTTGTGGCAAAGGAGATGGATGGAATATCTCCAAATGTTTGATTTGGACTTGATGTACACACCAGGTAAGGGAAATTGGGTGGCAGATGCATTAAGTATAAAATCATATGCTCAGGTGGTGAAACTGGTGTCGGACCTGTGGCAGTTGATGTCGGTTATAGCTGACATGCAGTTAGAATATGAGGACCAGGGTGATAGAGCAGTCTTTTTTCAGTTTCTTTGATTCCTAACATGGTTTTCCTAGTTAGAGAGGCACAGATATCTGATTTTGAGTGTGTGACCATGGGGTCGAGACTCAATGGTGGGGAGACCATTGAGGGTTAGAAACTGAATGGAGATTCAGTTTTGTGTTTTCAGAATCGGATGGTTGTACCAGTTGCTTGTCAGGAGGATCTTCTCAGGGCGTATCATCATTCCAGGTGGGTTGTTCATCCTGGAATTTAGAAACTGTATAAATCATTGAACGCGTAGTTATGGTGGGCTGGTATAAAAAGAATTGTAGCTGATCTTGTTTCGAGATGCTTAACTTGTTAGCAGGTCAAGGCAGAGAATCAAAATCCAGCGGGAATTTTGCAGTCTTTACCAATCCTTATTTGGAAGTGGGAGCAAATAGCGATGGATTTTGTCACAGGTCTCCCAAGAATGGTTAGAAAACATGATTCCATTTGGTTAATAGTGGATCGGCTAACGAAGTCGGACCATTTAATTCCAATTCTTGAATCTCATACAGTGGAGGATCTGTCCAAAATCTATATCCAGGATGTGGTAAATAGGCATGGTGTTCCAGTTTTTATTGTATCAAATAGAGATCTGAGGTTTACATATCGTTTCTGGAAATCTTTGCAGCAAGCCCTTCGGACACAGTTGACTATGAGCATGGTGTATCACCCTCATATGGATAGTCAATCTGAGAGGATTATACAAACTCTAGAGGATAAGTTGCGGGCTTGTGTCATATATTTTTGTGGCTCGTCGGAGGATCACTTGTCGTTGGTTGAGTTCTCATAAAATAACATCTATCAAGAATCCATACATATGGCTCTGTTTGAAGCGTTGTATGGGCGGTCGTGTCATTCTCCACTATGTTGGGTGGAAATTGGTGAGTCCTCGATGGTTGGACCAAGACTTGTCTAGGAGACTATAGAGAAGATCAAGTTGATCAGGAAGAGAATGGAGATAGCTCAGAGTTGTCAGAAATCGTATGCAGGTCATCATCGACGACCATTGTTGTTCGAGGTGAGTGATCATGTTTTCTTAAGGATCTCTCCTAGGTTGGGAGATCATCGGTTTGGGAAGAAAGGAAAGTTATCTCTGAGGTATATTGGACCTTTTGAGATTCTTGAGTGGGTTGGTGAGGTAGATTATTGTTTGGATTTTCCACCTAGGTTCAGTGTGGTGCACAATGTGTTTCATGTGTCGCAGTTGAAAAAGTATCAGCTGGATCATGATCATGTGATTCCATGGGATCATGTTGAGCTAGAACCAAATGCTTCATTGGTGCATGTGCCAGTGAGGGTTGTGGATAGGAAAGAGAAAGTCATGCGTGGTAAGAGCATCGGTTTTGTTCGTGTTTTGTGGGAACATGGTTAGATTCAAGAGGAGACTTGGGAGTGGGAGAAAGAAATGGTCGAGCAATGGCCCGAGCTCTTTCGGCAAAGGATGGGTTCACTACATTCCGAGGACGAAAAGACCAATGGTGGGGAGAATTTAGTACCCCCGGTTTTAGGTATGTGGCCTTTTTTTATGCATTTTTATGTTGTTAAAGTTCATGGGATGAGTTGGGAAGAGGTTGGGAGACTTTGGAATGGTTTTGAATGAGTTTGGAGGCTTTTCTTAGGGAGAACGGTTTGAGCAGGGTTAGTGGAAACCATGCAGATTATCCAGGAAACCATGCAGGGGGAGATAGTAGGTTTCGCACGGCCTACGCATAGTTTTCCAAACCGTGCGAGGTAACTGTGCGGACCCTTGTTCTTGAGGCAGTAGTGTGTACACGGTTAGCGCACGATTTGTCAAACCATGCGTCCACTTAATGTTGGGGTTTTTAAATCTGGGCTCCCTCGAACATGACCTAAAATGATCCAAACTTTCTCCCACTCGAGCCTCAATTGGTATTTTCAGTTATGAAGGGTTGGAGGGGCTCTCCCCCTCGCTTTGGAAGTGATTCAAAGGGGTTTCAAGGCGTTTTGAAGGTGGTTTCTCCTAGGTAAGTCTCTCCTCTTGGGTTCTTTGTGATTTCCTTTAGATCTACTCTTCCTTCTTTCTTGGTTTTCTAGATCTAGACTTATTGTGTGTAGATCTATGGATGTTTTTTCCTTGGATGTTGATTTTAAGGCTTGTGATGTTAGGGAAGCGAATCTAGAGAGGTTTCAGTGGTGTATTCACTGGAATTGAGGTTCAGTTGCTTGTGGGTTGAGTTCACCGGAACCCTAAAGGTAGGTGGCTAATCTCTCAACTCCACTTGGTTAGAACTAGTGGTTCTTTGTTACAATTAATTTGTTGTGCTAAAAAATTAATTGTGAATTTTTGTGTGAAATTGGTTGGAAATCCCTTGGGTGATGTTTTGGAGATTTTTTGGGAAAAAGGGGGTTTTATGGTCAAGTGCTATTCTTGTAGATTTTAACATGAAGATTTTAAAATGGGATTCTATGGTTGTTTTGTGAAAATGATTGATAGAAAAGGGTTTTCAATAAAGAGGTTGTTTTATTGAAATGTGGTTTGGCATGGAAAATGAATTTCAAAAAATGGGTGATTTATTGAAGTGGATTGATATGCAATGGAATTTGTTGATTGCATGATGTTGTGACCTTGGTGGGTTATATGCTTGGTTTTTCTTGATTTGAATGTTGTGTGTAATTGGCGAGAAGTACCACTATAAAAAGGGGATGGATAGTGGACATAAGGGCCACCATCAAAGGATAAGTTTACGGGAAGTTCCACTAGGTGTGAATGGGTGAATGGGTTGGACAGAAGCTCCACCGTTTGGTTGTTTTGGTTGTTTTGGTTGTTTTTTGTGCATTTCTTTGCAAGTAGGAAATTGTTGTGCTAGTGCATAAACGATGAAATGTCTTGTTACTTGTTTGGTTGGATTTCCCTTGGTGGTTTGGTTTGGGTGAAATGGCTTGGTAAGGGTGTGGTTGGCTTATGGTAATGGTATCACTTATGATTATTTTATATAAACTATTTTATATAAATGTGTTAACGATTTTATCCTAGTGGCGTGTGTAGGGAAGTCATTTGGGGAAAACCTACTGAGTTTTAGTACTCACCCCCTACTTTGGCACTTTGGTGTCTTTGCAGATGTTGTGTACCGTGACGTGGGAAAAGGTAAGGCATCGTCCTCCTCTAGGGGTTCATTTTGATGTCTTGGTGGAGCTTGGAGCTTGGATCTTGGTTTAGAGCTATGGTAGTATCATGGAACGTGGTGCTTTATTGTTTGGTCTTCCGCAGAGTACTCTGATATTGTGTTATTGTTTTGGATTGGGGTTTTATGGTGGAACAACTTGGTTGTCTTTTGGGAATTCATGTTGTAATTTTTTACTAACATGCATCATATAGTGGTGGTTAGTGGTTGGTTTGGTTGGTTTTGTGTTAAGGGAAAATCGTTCCTCAAATATATCTTGAAGCCCTCGGCAATTATTGCCAGCATTTGGCACCATGGGAACATTACTTAAGGACAAGTAACCTTCACCACCTCCTCAAGCCAATGAGGTAGGGGTGGGGTGTTACAGATCATGTACGAATGGCCCTAGATCCATACTCCCTAGTGTGATTCAAGGAAAAATAAAGTTTATTTTCTTGTTGGAGTGGTATATATGGAATAAAAAATAAAAACTAGGGTTTCTATGAAAAAACATACAACACGGTGTGAAGTCTGATTAATACATATTGTTTAGTAATCCCTGGCTACAATGCTAGGGTTTAGGGAGGATAAGGATCTCATGTTGTGTGGCTACGCCACACGCTGTGTAAACCTCCTCGGATGGGAAGGTCATGTACTGGTAGTCATATGAATAGGACACCATGTAAGAGGACATTTCATTTACTTTGGGAGTATACAGTCATGGGATAGTACCTTGGCATGGCCTAGTACACATCCAGGAACATGGTCATGTCTTAAAGGACATGAACACGGCTAGGAGCATGCGGTCAGGTCCCATGTGTCTAGGCTAATCTGTGTGGGACCTGTAGATGTTATGCATTATGACATGGCCATAGAGATGTGTCTAGAGTAAAACATGACTAGGTAGTAGAGTACGACCACACATTTTTTTGGGTTCCTTATATGTTGTGTACTCCCTTTTTAAAAACTTTTTTCTCTCATATATCCTTTTTTTAGTCATATTTTAGACCATGGGTAGCTTATCCTGAGTTTTATTTTCACATAGAACATAATGGTATCCTTTTAAGTGGCTTTTGTGGAATGATATAAGATTTCCTGATCATGATGATTCTTTAAGTGATGCCTGATAGTGGAATTTATTGGGAAGGATCATCATATAGTTCTGAAATTGACAGTACTCCCATATCACACCATGGGGTGGGTCCTTTATACATGGAGATGGTACTCCCCTATTGCACCAAGGAGAAGGTCCTCCATACTCATTATTACATGCATAGAGACAGTTATCCCCTATATGGGTTTGGGTCCTCTATCGATGGGGATGGTAATCCCCTATCACACCAGGGGATGTGTCCCCTATATTATCTACATAGATATAGAGACAGTACTCACCAATACAGGCATGGGTCCTCTATCTTATAGATATTTTGTCCCCTCAGGATGTGGAGTAGTAGTAAGGTGTAGGTCATCCTCATGAATTCTTCATATAGGCGTGGGAGATGATGGGCATCGATGATAGACCTTTGGGGCTATAGGAAAACTCATCATCCTGGGCTAGGCTGTGAGATAGAGATCCCCTTTCTCTATTGTATGGACTTCTTTTATGAGTGTATATATATATATATATATTTGTTGTTGGGTTTTGTTTCACTCTTACTTTATGTTCATATGACTACTAATATCATGTATTTTATCACTCTCCCTTCATTTTTTAGGGTGTCCAACTGGGTATGTATATACACACCCATGAATGGGCTTTACCCACATGTGTCATGTCGTACGTAGATGATAGAAAAATCGATAGTGGGTTAAGAGTCGGATAGAGATTCTTTGGTGCATTGACTATGTGTGGTGTTTGGGTCTTATAGATTAAGATTAGGACTCCATCATTTTTTCTTTATTCAGGTTGTTTTCAAGTTGGGTCATCACTTTCTACTTAGGCATGTATTTTTTACATTACATTTCGGATTTCACTTTCACACTTATTTGTATTCCCTATAGGTTATTAGTTGAATGGTTTCTACTCTAGATGTTACTACCTTTTATTATTATTCCTCTTAAATTCTTTATAGATATAGATGGGTTAACGTATATAGGCACTTTAGGGAAACGTCTCCCATTTTTGTTATGCTTTCTCGATACTTGTCTCTAGCCCCTGGCCTATGGAGGTGAGCATGGGGTTTTGGCGGCCTAGTATTCCACTATTCAGGTGGGTCTTGATGGTTTGGGTCATTACAAATTCATTATGATAATAAGATTATGGAATTGAAATAATATTCTTGGGGAATGAATAAGGTAATATTTTTAATAGGAACACTAATATTTGAGTGGTATTGACAGGATGGTGAGAGACCCATTTTATAAGTGGTGGGAAAGGAATTTTGACCAATATTTTAACTAAATATAAAAATATTACATATCATGAACCAACCTAGGTTAACCCTAAACCGGTCACTGTAGCCATCCCACAATAAGGATTGAGAGGAAATATCAATCCTCCCAGGCTGGAAACTGGTGAGAGGGATTAGATATAAGTCAATTTGTAATGATTTATCCAATAAATGATAGGTAAATAATTATAAATTGCATTAATAAAACAAAAAAACAGACATGGAAAATAAATAAAACTAAATGGATAAACATACCTCTAAGTGACTTCATGGGTCACAACTAATCACTGAACCACACTCACTCTAAAAGCGGTCCAAAACTAGAAGAACCTAAACTGAAAAAATTTAATGTAGGAATAAGCACCAAGATTCTCAGTTGGGATTCCAAAAGAAGAATCATTCCCTATGTATTACCTTTAAAAAATAAAACCATGTCATGATAGTTTTAAATACATATAATTAAAATAAGGTTTTCACTTATTTTTAAAACAAGTAACAAGCTAATAATTTAAAAAGAACATTTTCGTATTCTTTCCAAAATGGATTCCAATGAATGAAAGTTTTTTCAATAAATCAAAAATGTGGTGACTGAAATACCTTATTGAAAAACAATATGTGAAAATTAATGTATAAGTAAATAATTACTGATATAATAATTACTGGTGGAAATATAATAGTTGAAATGATTTTATTAAAAAATTCACAAAACTAGGGGAAGTATCATGCATGTGAATCATATGTCATGTGATATAACAAGACACTATGTGAAGAGACTCTATATGTACATGGTTTGGAATCCATCTTCCATCCTATCGATGTGATTCAAATTCAACAACCAAACCATATTCTCTCAACTACACTCACTTTTGGCACAACCCGCATGGATACTCTATGGGGATCTAGTCCATCTAATCGAGACTAAATAGAAATAATCTCTAGACTCTCACTAAAATACCTAGGATCACAAGATAGTACCATAAAGTGAGGAGGTCATCACATGATTGGCACTAACACGAGTTCCAATGTGCATGTATTTCCCACTTCCCAACACTATTCATGTGAAGACACTCTCTAGATAGAGGACAACCATTGGGGAACCCATCGTACATAATTTTTTTTGAAGGTTCCAACCAGGACTACACATCATGGGAGTTCAAAACCATTTTCTAAGAAATAATTAGGTTAAGAATATTATTTATAATTTTATATAAATATTATTCATTTAGAAACCCATTTATACATAGCTTTAATATTTTAAAACCATTTAGAATATAAAAACAACAAACAAGGTTAATGGAATTTTAAAAAAACCTAGAAAAATTCTTTAATAAAGGGAAACCAAGAAAATAACTTAGAAAAGTATAAAAACATAGAATAAACTCATTCCAATCATTAAAACCATTTCCTAAAATATATTTACTTCATAATATAATCAAAACATGGGAATAAAAAAGCAAGAAATCATACTTTCCAAATTAAAGTATTTGACATAGGGAACCAACCTAAAACCATGTCACCTATGACGATAAAAACCCATATCCATTTCAAAGGGGTTAATAGAATCCTAAGAAACTTAAGACTCAATTGAAGTAAAACCCTCCTTTTACACTTATACACATATTAACCTATAAATATATATAAGTACCCCAAGTTACATTGTACATATTCCTCTCTCCATGATGGAATATGTACAAAGAGGGTGTATATATATATGCCTTACCCATGTATATGTTTTAAAGTAACATTTAAGGATACATGAATTGTTACCTTCATGAACAGGATTCCAAATCTACCCCAAGGAGGTCCAGGGTATACTAGAAAATATACGAGAAACCTAAAATTTTTTAAAAAAACTAATTGAAATTGGTCAAAGAACAATAATGGAAGAAAAACTACCTCAATCCATTGGAGAAAGGTATAATTCTTAAAAAAGAAAGTAATAACACCCAAAATAAACATCACGCACCCTAAACATTGGGGATAATGTGGCGGTTGTGAGGAACCACCGCTAATGTGGCCGCCTATTGTTAGTAGGGGCGGTTTTGAGGGGTCATTGGTAAAATCATTGTGATCTTATAGGCAGTTTCATTAGAGGGGGTTTAAACCCCCTCTAATAGTGAATTAAATTCACTGAAAAATACTTCTATTAGTGACGATTTTGTTCAAACCACCACTAGTTTAGAGATATAGGGGTGGTTTGAACCACCCCAAATGTACTCTAATGAGGGATTACATTAGGGGTGGTTCTAAACCGCCCACTAAATCCTACTTGTTAATTTTAATTGTCTACACAATGTTGTGTCACCCGTTCGCACCCCTGGTTATCCCTTGTGTCACCCAGGTTGTCCCCTGAGCACCCCCGATTGTCCCCCGGTCTTCTACCCCGCGTGCCCCAAGTTGTCCCCCTGTGTCACCCAGGTTTTCCCCCGAGCGCCCCCTAGTTGTCCCCTTGTGTCACCCGTTTGTCCCCCTGAGCACCCTCCCAGTTATCCTCTAAGTTCCCTCTCGGTTGTCCCCTTCTATCACCGAGGTTGTCTCCCAAGTTCCCCCGGTTTTCCCCTGGTCTTCTACACCGTTCGCCCCCTGGTTGTCCCCTCTTTCACCCAGGTTGTCCCCCGAGCGCCCCCGATTGTCCCCTGGCCTTCTACCCTGCATGCCCCAAGTTGTACCCCTGTGTCACCCAGGTTTTCCCCCGAGCTCCCCCCCCCCGGTTGTCCCCTAGTGTCACCCAGGTTGTCCCTCGAGTTCCCTCCCGGTTGTCCTCAGAGCACCCTCCCAGTTGTCCCCTTGTTTCACCCAAGTTGTCCCCCGAGCGCCCCCGGTTGTACCCAAGTCTTCTACACCGTGTTCCCCCTTGTTGTCCCCTGTGTCACCCAAGTTGTCCCACGAGCTCCCTCGATTTTCCCCCACTCTTCTACCCCATGCGCCTCAAGTTTTACCCCTGTGTCACTGAGGTTATCCCCAGAGTGCCCCCTGGTTGTCCCCTGGTGTCAACCAGGTTGTCCCCCGACCGCCCTCCCGGTTGTCCCCTTGTTTCACCCAGGTTGTCCCCCGAGCACTCCTGGTTGTCACCTAGTCTTCTACACCGTGTTCCCCAGTTGTCCTATGTCCCCCTGTGTCAAGCCCGCTACTCGAGTGTCTAATATTGCACCCATGCCCCCCCCCCCCCGAGTCTCGTTGTCTTCTACCCGCGCACCCCCTGGGTCCTGTTGTCTTCTACCCACGCGCCCCCAAGGTTGCTCCGCAGTACCGTTGTCTTCTACCCCACGCGCCCCCAGGTTGTCCCATGTGTCAGCCCGCTACTCGAGAGTCTACCCCGCGCGCCTTCGGCTGTCACCCTATCTACCCTTTGTCACCCCGCGGCCAGACCCCTCCGTTTGTCTCTAGTTATTTAAAAAATTTGAGCTTGTTTGGATTCAAACCATGGACCACTGGACAACACAACTATTCCACGATACCACTACGCCAACTGAATTTTTATGTTTATTCACTCATGCCTATATATATATATATATGATTAATTATTTTAATAAAAATTAATTATATAATATATTTTAATACATTTAAATATATAAACTATATATACATTTATATAAACTATATATTTATATGTATATAGGTATATGTTTATATATTTATAAATATATTCATTTAAATTAGTTATATACTCAAATATGTATATACGTATATGTTTATATATTTATGTCTATTATTTATATACTTAAATGGATATTTATATATTATATACATGTTATTTAAATAATATATATAAGTATTTGATTAATATATTTATAAAATGTTTCTAAAAATATATTTGTATAATGTATTTCAATACATATATTTATTATTATGTATATTATTAATATATATTTATTTGTATAAATTGTATAATATTTAATATAATTAATATATAATTAATATTATATGAAATACATATATATGAAATACAATTTATATAAATATTTATATTATATATAATTAATATTAAATGAAATGAAATTTATACAAATATTATATATGAAATAAAATTTATACTAATATTTATATAATGTTATAAAAAATACAATTTATAAAAATATTTATATAATGTATTTCAATACATATATTTATTATTATGCACATTAATATATATGTATTTCAATAAATATAATTGTATAATATTATGTACAGTAATATATATGTATTTCAATACATATAATTGTATAATATTGTGTACATTAATATATATTTATTTTAATAAATTGTATATCACATAATATTAATTATATATAATATAAAATCATAAAAATATTATTTAAAAATATATTTATTGTTATTACATTCTAAACTATAAAAACTACAAGCTTGATTTTTTATATGATATATTTTTTAAATAAATTATATTTGTGTATATATTTATGTAACATGTTTATGCTTTTATATTATATATAATTAATATTATATGAAATGAAATTTATACAGATAAAATATATATTAATGTTCATAAAATTGTAAAATTATATTTTGTATACAATTAAATACAATCATATAAATATTTTATATGATTTATTCATATATATAATGTATTTAAATACATTTATATATTGTGTTTTAAATATATATATATATATATATATATATATATTATGGAAGTTGTTTTTTAAAAAATAATGGGCCTTAACAACCCCCTTTAATCACTTAAATTACAGGGGGTTTCAAACCCCCTCTAATTTAAAGACATTAGAGGGGGTTTCAAACCCCCTTTAATTTAGAGACATTACATGGGGTTTCGAACACCGTTCCTCTTATCTCCATTCTTCCTCCTTTTTTCTCCTCTGTTTCGTCCCTGTCGAGGGTTACCGCTGCTGAAACCCATGGACACTTCTCCCCTCTCAGGCCTCGCTTCCCTCTATGCCCTCTACGTCGGATCTTGTGCAGCATCTTCGTAACCTACGTGGCCTCCCTCTTCGGTTCTTATTCTTTTCTTTGATTGATTTTCTACTTGTGCTTGTCTTCTACGATGTCCATCAATTTCCTGGTCTACTCAAAGCATTGTCCTGACCTCTAATCCCTTCGTTCCCTCCTGGTCGGAGCTGGAATGGCGGGTTCGAAGGGGTTCTGGGATTTGGGTTTTGGCAGACGATGGGGCTCGATTTTTTGATGGCGTCACTTTGGTTCTTCTTCTTGTTGAGGGTGGTTTTAAGAGATTTTGGCCAGTGATGATGGTGTTCTTTAGTGGTTTCTTTCCCAGTATCAGGTTTTTTTATGTTTTATGCATAGGTGTTCATCTTGTTTGAAGGAGATCATGTATGGCGATTCTTCGTTTTTGCAACTGTTTTTTGGTTTGGCTGGTGGTTTCGATGTCCTGGGAATTATGGATTTGGTGTTGATATGATGTGGTTCGGCCTAATGGATGGTGTTTTGATGGTTTGTTTCATCGGTGGGACTCTTCCGCTGTGGTGATGAGGAGGAGGCTAAAGTATAGTATTTTTGAAGTGTTTGGTGTGCGACTCAAGGTAGGTACATGACTTTTGATTCACAGGAACCGAAATGGGTGATGATGCTTTTTGAAAGTTGCTTTTTGAATTTCAATTTTGTGGATTCTGGAACTGCTGATATGTAAAGTTTGCCACTTACCCTTAAAGCGGATTTTTGAAAATGGGAAAAAAATCGATTTGGCCATCCCCCTATAATTTAAGACATTAGAGTGGGTTTTCAACCCCCTCTAATTTAAAGGCATTAGAGGGGGTTTTGAACCCCCTCTAGAATCCAAATGGATATTAAAAAAATAATGTTAAGAAATTTTTAGGGGGTTCAAAACCCCCTCTAAATTTTATGATTATCAAGGGTTGTACATAACATCTCTCTATTTTTTATAGAAAATGAATTTTGAGGGGGTTGTTCATAACCCCCTCTAAATAACCCTTTCTAATGTACTATTTTTTTTTGTGAATATGAAATCAGAAACTAAACCCCCCCCCCATTAGGGTTTGACCTATCGTGATCCACAACAAGAAGAGGAGAAAAAAAATAGTAAGAGGAGGATAAAAGAAAGAGGAATAACCACCATGGATATCCAACCCCAGATCATTAAGAAAACAAGTGTATTTTTCAAGAAATAGGGTGGATCAGAGGTGGTTCATGCGCCATGGGAAGGGGCCTACTCGCGCCCATCATGATAGGGAGAGGAAAGAGGGAATCTCATCCATAAGGGGGGGATATGGTTGAGGGAAAAATAATCCCTTTATGGTTTTAATAATAATGATAATCATAAACCATTAATAATAATAATATTAATATTAATATTAATATATTCATTATAATAAAAAACATTAACAACAATAATACCAATAATGAAAACTTTTTCAAGATCACAATGTTTGGTCACACAGCTAGCCAAATTATGCACCAATCATGTGGCTCGCTCTAAGCCTCTAGACACCCTTCATGGGAATGGAACATGGTTGAGGAAACCATGTGTCAGTCATCTATTCATCTCTGTTAAAAATTGTAGATTCACATGTATGGTTTACGCATGGTTTCTACTAATCGTACGAAAACAATGAACCGAATATGAAAACATAAAAAATTATAATATAAAATTCGGTCTATCCTGAAACTCAAAAATGAATCTAAAAATAAAAAGAAATTAAATTAAAATAGTTTTGGGTCAGGGTGTGATAATTCTTCCAACCATTAACACTTTCTACCCCATTAAAGTATCAAAAATTTGATTGTCCAAGACAAAAATCCAGAAAAAACACCTCCCAAAATGAAACATCCATCACACAAAGACAAAAAATGGAAAACTGTCTTTTCTCACAAATCCCAAAAGTCATAAATCCAAATAAACTGTTAAGAACATATTTATGGAACCATTTCAACATTCTGAGTAGTAGATATAGATACCAAGAGGAATATAACTAATTAATGAAAGGGCCAAGTCAAAAAACTATCTTTTTCAAAACACCCTCAACATTTACCCCCCCCCCCCAACCACTGACATAGAAACCAACACAAAAACTCATCATGGTCAGTTTGGGGTCTTCACGGGCATCTGTTTCACAATCCACCATCCTAGTTAACCAACTACCATTATGATTGGGAATGGGCAGTGTGGGGATGATATTTCATTCTTCAATAGAGATAGGAAACTAGTTTCATCACCATCTATTCATTTGGTGGTATCCCAAACATTTTATAATTCTTCTTAGACACCATTTTCCAAAACCGAAGAAACTCACAAAAACCAAAAAAAGGCAAAAACCAAAAATACATGATACATGGAACAACAAAAATCAATGTTTGTAATGCAAAAATTTGGAACCTCAAAAAATGGAACTTCTATTTCAATGGAGTTCCCCAAAGGTTGAATGGAAAAGGAATTCCACCATATATGAGATCTATTTCACCAAGAGAGTGGGTGTAGAAAGTGATCTTAGGAAAACTCCCAATGTAAAATGAAGTAGGAAAAGAAAAAAGGGAGGGATCCTAGGAGACACCACTAGAACCTAAACAAAACCTTAAATACTTACCAAACCCCAAAAACTCAGAATATTTCCCCTAGACTAAAAAAAAATGGGACCAACCGATCAGATTAGGAAGAAAACATGTGGGTGATAATTACCACAACAAACATTCCACAAAAAGATCAACATGGATCTAGTCTCATGTCAAGGGTGGAAAACCTGATACCATCTAACAGAACACCAACCCTAGATGAACCCGACTAATAAAAATAATCAAATAATATTACATATTTATCCCAACACCTTGCCTAATAAATTCCTATATACATAAGTTATACCAGTATTAAGGCATCCACCTTACCCGGACGATCGATCACTGAAACAATCAATACTCCATAAGGAGTTGTCAAAAGGAAATAACCTAATAAAATCTTATTTATAATTTTCTCAAATATTCCAACCACCTCAAAAATTATGATCTCAAACCACTTAATATTAATACTCCAAGATTTCCAAAATGAGAGGGTTCCAAAAAACAAAAACCCAAAACAAGGGGAAACTTAAACGATTTACATTCTAACATTAGAAACAAATGGTTGGGTTAACATCCACCACACCTAGAAAATCCTCCACTATGTGAAAAACTTCACTCTGAGGATTTTGGTTGGAGTTGTGATATCTTGAATTATCTATTTATCCATAGTTAGTAGCTATTAATCCTTTATTGAATACTCTTAATTTAGCAACTCCACTTATAGAACCTCTTTAGGTGGCCCAAGTGGACACATCGAATGGAACAAGAATACATCCTAGAGACTAACCACCCACTCCTCATAGAGAAGTTTATAGGGAATACTATAAATATAAGAAACATCGAACCAAATCAAAATGCATCACAATCCAAAATTCCATATCTCAATAAAAAATCAACAACCCAAACTCAAAACCCCATTATAATAACACTTTCAACACATAAAAACTAGGAGGACCTAAAAAGTAAATCTATGAACACAAAAAGGAAGCACCAAATAACACCCACCTTTTAAAATACTAAAATACCCATTTTGGAAACATTTTCCAAAGTCAAAACAATCTTTAATGGTTATGCACCCACCATTGGTATTCAATGAAGCATTTCATATAAATGTATCATTGTGGCATCCTAGGAACTTATCCATAAATAACACCAATTATCCATTTACCATATTAACACATCCATACATATGATCATTCATAGGAATACCAAGGCTCAAAAAAATACATTTCCATTTCCATAGAAAAAGATATTCAACCCAAAATTTCAGATTCCCAACCAAAACATTTTCACATTTCACAAAACTTTTCCAAAGTCCAAAAAATAATTTCCAAAACCATTTTTGATTCTATTTTTTTAAAACCTTTCAAAATTACAGAACCTTTTCAAAAATACTTTTCATTTTTAAAACACCCCATTTAATTTTTAAAGAACCCAAGGTTGGAATTGTGGAAATCCAATTTTAATAAACCATACACCATTTTAAAAACTAATTGAACCACCTAAAAATAAACTCAAACCAATACTAATAACAAAAAATAAAAACCCAATTAATTAATAGATCAAAATACCAAAACCTCAAAAGAACCACTACTACACACGATATGGCCACACGATTTGTCAAGTCATGCGCTGACCAGGTGAGAACATTTGAGATTGTCAAAGGTAGTTTCATGGTTTGTGTATGGTTTTCCAGAACATGTAGAGCAACCATGAACCCCTTTTAATTCCTCTAAAAACACAAAATTATCAAAATTGACCAAAATCACTCTATCAAAAACAAAATACCAAAAAAATATCTAAGATCCAAGCTTAGATTTTGAGGCATAACCATCTTGGAACACCTTTGAAATTCAAGCATCTTTTCGAATATGTGGTGATCAAGAACATACTAATGAATGACCACTTTAATTACAATAATCCTAGTTCCAAACTATTGTACATACCCAAATAACAAGGTTCAATTCCTCTGATAAAATTTTTTTTACAAACCAACCCGAGTCGACACCAAATCGATCACCTGAGCCATCCCGCGACAATGCTCAAGGGTCATTATCGATCCTCTCAGGTTGGAAACTAGTGTCATCCAATCAATAAAACTAAATTAGGAATGACTTAGCATGTATAAAATAAATAAATAAATATAAATAAAATGAATGAAATAAAAAATGGATATGTAAAATAAATAAATTTAAATCGCTAAACATACCTTCAAGTGACCTCATGGGTCACCGCAAATAATTGAACCATGATTCCTCTAAGAGCGATCCAGAATTGGAAGAACCTAAAACTAGAAAAATATTTTGTTTGTGTGAGTCCTGAGATTCTCAATAAGGACTCCAAAAGAAGAAACATGCCCTATGACTTACCATTAAAATTAATACCATGTAATTTTGGTTTGAAATTCATATATTTAAAATAAGGTTTTTATTTCCTTTTAAAAGAAGTAATAAGTGAATTATTTCAAAATAATCATTTTTTATTTTTTTAAACTATTTCAAAAGAATTAAAGGTTTTCCAATAAATCATTTTATAAAGAAGAACATGTGGTGAAGGAAATACCTCAGTGTAAAACAATTGGTGGAAATGAGAGTACAAGTAAATAAGTGCTGGTATAAGAAATACTAGTGGAAATATAAAATTTGAAGTAATTTTATTTAAAACATCACAAAAAATGGATATTATAATACATGTGAATCAGATATTAATGAATATAACTAGAAACCATGTGAATAGTCCATATATGTACTCAGTTTGGAATCCATATTCCAACCTATTGATGTGATCCAAAGTCAATATCCAACCTGGATTCTCTCAACTAGCCTCACTAGTGGAATAGCGCACATAGATACTCCATCGTGACCTAGTTCCTCTAATTAGGGATAAAGATAAATCAACTCTTGAATCTCAATAAGATGCATAAAATCCCATGATAGTATCATAAATGAGAAGTGAGGAGGTCATCACAGGTTTGGAACTGACACGGGAATGCATGTATTTCCCACTTCTTGACACAATCCATGTAGAGACCCTCTCTAGCTAGAGGACACCCATGGGGTTACAATAATAAAAAACTCATTTTGAATGTTATAACTAGGTCTACACATCATGAGAGTTAAAAACCATTTTCCAATAAATGTATAAAGGTTACAAATGGGCCTTATAATTTGAAATAATTATTAGCCATTTGGAAACCCCTTTATGCAC
Organism: Viscum album; assembly: GCA_963277665.1. Taxonomy (NCBI): domain Eukaryota; kingdom Viridiplantae; phylum Streptophyta; class Magnoliopsida; order Santalales; family Viscaceae; genus Viscum; species Viscum album. Next base: position 638,091,199 of record OY728153.1, read on the forward strand.
AACTTTCAAATTTTAAAACCAATTGGAAATAAAACCAAAAACCATGATTCTTGTTATTTTAAACAAACTTGGAAATGTTATTTAATAAAGGAAACCCAAGGTGATGGGTTAGGAAAGTATAAAAAACATGTAAGAAACTCATTCTAATCACTGCAAGCATTTCCTAAAATATATTTACTTCATAATATAATGAAGAAATGTGAATAAAAAAGAAACAAATCATAGTTTCCAAATTAATGTCTTAGACATAGGTAACCTATCACAAACCATTCCACCTCTAAAAATGGAAACCCGAATCCATTTCAAAGGGGTCCATAGAATTTTGAGAGATCGAATACTTCAGTAAAGAAAAACCATCCTTTTACACTTACACACATATTCACCTATACAAATATATATATATATATATAAGTACCCCTAGCTAAATTTTAAATATTCCCCTATCTATGAGGGAATATGTATAAAGAGTATTTATATATATATTACTTACCCATGTATATGTGTGAAAGCTTCGTTCAGGGAGCCACGAGTTGTCACCTTCATGAATGGTGGTCCAAAGCTACCCTAATGAGGTCTGAGGTATACTAGAAAAAATATGAGGAACCCAAAAATTATAAAAACACTAATTGAAAATCAGTAAAAGTATAATTATGGAAGAAAACCTACCTCAATACATTGGAAAAAGGTATGAGTCTTAAAAAATGAAAGCAAGGAGACCCAAAATCAACATCACACACCCTAAACATTAAGGTTGACATGAAATCAAAAAATAAAATCCCTGTTAGGGTTTTCCCAATATCAAGAAGAAACATTGAGAGGAGAAACATTATAGGAAGGGGATGATAGATGGAAGATGAATACCCACCTTGAAGATCCAAACCCAAATCATGAATAAATCAAGTGGATTTTTCAATAAATGGGGAGGTTTGTGTGTTGTGGGAGGAGGATTATCACGTGCTATAGTAGAGGGAGAGGGGACAGAGCACATCGTCCATAAGGGGTAGTAGAGGGGTGATGCAAAAATAAACCTTTAAGGTTTTAATTATAATAATAATAATAAACCATTAATAACAAAAATAAAAAAATTTATAATAATAATAAAAAACATTAATAATAATACTAATAATAAAACCTTTTTTTAAAGATCACCTAGTTTAGCCACATGGCTAGCCAAAATTTTCACCAATAGTGCAGTGCACTCTAGAACTATGGACACCCCACATGAGTAGGGAACGCTATTAAAGAAACTCTACACCATCTAGACGGTCGTCTCTACTTAAAACTGAAGATACAGCCACATAGTTTTTGCATTATTTCTACTAATTGTGGTTCAACCATACACCCAAGATGAAAAACCTAAAAATTAAAATATTGAACCTTGCCAAACTTGAAACTCAAGAACAAGGTCAAAAAAATAATTAGAATTAAATAGTGTTGGGCAGGGGGTGACCACGCATGTTTCACATTTCAAGTGGCTACAAAATGAAAAATAATAGAGTATAGAATGATATAAGGTCAATAATGTCTTAAACATTAAATTTTTAAAAAATAAAATGTTTCAAGCCCTTATAGATTTATTATTTTTACCATTTTTTATTTTACCATGGTGACTTATTTTTACCTAAGAAATTTATCCTTTATGCATAAAAATAAAGGGGTTATTATTAAATAATTTTTAGATACTAATTCCAAATATAAAATCTATTTTATCAAATAAAATATATATGTGTAAGAAAACCCAACTGTAACATTAATGCATTAAATTCGTAAAAACCTGATCTAAAAAAGTGTATTTTTACACTTAAAATTTATGTGTAGGGTAAAATTATCAATGTATTAATTTTTTGTGATATAATTTGTTTTATTATAAAACAAATAAAATTTATTTGGATTTAAAATAAATTTAAAACATATTTTTATAAAAAATATTTAATCAAAAGAAAAGGCTGAAACAATTTTTATTTGAAAATATTACTTTATGTCTTTAAAATGTTAATAATATGTTTTATAAATTCAATATATTATTTCTAAAATACATATTTTTACTCATTAAACACATATTTGATAAATTTAAAGACTAATAAACTTATATTTTTTTCTTATATAATTAGAAAGTTACAATTTTGGTAAAAATAGCATTTCCACGATTCACTTAAAAATTGAATATTTCAGAAAAAAAACCATAAAATCCATGTTAATATAATTTTAATATTATATATATAAAAATGAAAAAAATAAAATAAAATTATAAAATTTAGGGATTTAAATTTTAAATAAAAATATAGTTAAAATTATTTTCATAGAGAAATAGCCTTTTTAAAATATTAACTGTTATTAGATTCATTTACTATAAATTATTATTTAGATTGGTGTTAATATGTCATTTATATAAAAAGTATATTTAGTTTCTATAAATAAAGTGCATAAAATCCAATTTTAGGGAAAAAATTTTAACAATAAAATGATCGATGCATTAGTAAATATATATTATTTTTCTTTAAAAGCCAAAATGAGAAATGTATAAAATAAATATGATAAATAACTTATTACATAAATAATTTCATGTTTATATAATACTAATTTCTAATTACATATCCCTTTAAGATATATTTGTAGGAACTAAGCATAAGGTAATATCTTGTGGCAGTCATAGGTAGTGAATCCACTAGCATTGATCTCTTGGAAAATTTCATCAGCTATAACTTCTCTTGCAAACTATTTTCATCATATCATAATAATTAGAGTTCATATTGCGATTGGTCTAGGGTAAACCCAAGTGAATATACTTCCTTTATAATCTCAAGAAGATGATCTTTATAGGGAGAATTCCACTACCCGATGTCATTTTTTTCCATCATGGTTTCTACAATATGGTTACTTCTTTTTATATCTACTAATTTAAAAACTATATTATAATATTAAAAAGTAATAATTTTATTTTAAAGAATCAATGTTGAGTCTTTTTTATTTTTCATAGAACACAATATTAATCACATTAAATTTTAAAGAAAATAAATAGTAAAATCTTGGGGTGTTACATGATATACCCTTGGAAAATAAACAGGTATCCAAAGATATTCACTAACTTTTTAGGTAAATACCCTTTAGTTGAAATAATAGAGAATAAGGTATTTGAACCATATAGATAAAGGGTATATTGTAAAGTTAATAATTTTCCAAGTCAATTGATACATGAAATCTAGGTGAACATGCTTCAATCGATGGAAGTAAATATAGAGTGTTCACAAAAGAAACACATTGGAATAAAAGTCATATTTATACATAGAAGATGATTAGGAAAAACAAAGGAAGTGTTGGATAATTACTTTGATACAGAAAAGAATTAAATATGACAAAAAGAGAAAAAATGTGGATGCTAACATTTTAGTAATATCAATGATCAAGTATAAAATATATGAAGAGATGCTAATGAAGGTGAAAACACTTTTTATGAGCATTAGAAAACTCACTTTATAAATAAGAAACTTTATTGAAATTTTTTAAAACATTTATCTTATAAAACTAATATATTAAGAATTTATTTTATAAAACTAAGAAAAATTGTGAGAAATTTTCATATAAAATGACTAATAAGATATAAATATGCATTTACAAGAAAATTTTAAAAGAGAATATTTTTATCGAAAATGACCCATACAGAGAGTTTTAAAATTATTTTCTTTTAAAACATTTGAAAATAAAGTCAATGTAACTAAAAATAACCCCTTTTAAATTTTCAAAATAAATTTAGGGATATCCAAAAAATCTGGAGTTTGTCATAAAATAAATCCCCTTTTATATTTTTAAAACACTTTTTCTGAAAACCACAATGCATTAAATGATTATAAAAATTAAAATTTAAAACAATGTAAAGATAGTGAAATTCTCACCAAGGATAACCATATGATAAGAAAATTATTTTGATCTTATAAATAAATACTATAAAAATTTCCCAAATGGTTTATCACATTTGAGTTGTCTCAATTTTCAAATTAGAATGGGAATAGGAACCGTACAGTTTGAGTGACATTAAAATAAAATCCCTTTAAGGAGAAAGAGATTGAAATTTATATTTAAATACCATTAAAAAAATATAATTCATGAAATAATATAAAAAATTCTAAATATATGCACCATATAAAATTAAATTTGTGCATAAAAATAATTATGTCTTGAGAAATAGAAATCAAGACCACGAAAAATCTATTACATCCATGGTATCCATTGAATTAGAGTCCAATTAAATAAATAACACAATATAGATCTTAAAACCCAAAAAATTATAATAATTTGGTAAAATAAATTCATTAGGGTGTAATCACGCCATATTAATGATGTCATGGTGCACAATAATAAATATGTCTCAAGAATTAAAATTTAAGATAAGAACCCCTAACCATGTTCCCACTCTTAGTCGAACGTGATCTAACATCCTATAAAAAACATAAATATCCTATTAATATATTTCATAACCATATTAATATATATTAACATTTCTATAATTCATTTATTATCACTTATTATGAATATATTCATTATTTATAACATATTTTTACCATCATGTGTTAGTAACTTTAATTGTTTCATGCATGCTTTATGATGTTGATTGTGGTATAAATTGTTTAATGAAAAAATTAATCATTACTATATTATTTAAGTTATTATAATAGATAAATTATATTTATTTATAAATATATTTTCTCATTCTATAAGTTTTTTAGTTATGTTTCATGAAAATTGAATTGGTTTCATATTATTCAGTAATTTTAGTGATCGATGATGATATTTTCATAATATGTTAAACACACAATATAAACTTTTAAAAAACATAAAAAATATTTATTTTATTTATAAATTATAATAATATTAGTATTTTAAGTTTCCATGGTCTTAAATGATAGATTTTATAGTATCTTTTATGTAAGTGGTTAAAACCGACCAAAACAGAGAAACATGCTATAACTCAATGGGTGGGTATGGTTATGTAAGTGTATAATATCATTATAATATAATAATTATTATATTTTTTCATTTTTTTGAATCATATTTTAAGTGGATTTGATTATTAATGAAAATCATGATAAAAAAAAGCTACTTCATTGGGGCAGTAGTCCACATATACACATGGGTAACGTTATCATTTCTCGGTGAATGAGATGGGATAAATGTAGAAACTAAAATTAATTTTTAATAATAATAATAAAATTCTATATATAATATTTATTCTTTATTTTTTTTTATTAAAACCATCCTTAAGGGAGAGTGATGAAAAATGGAAAATGTTGTTTCGTGGAGGCGGTAGTTCGCACGTGTGCAAGATCGATGTTCGTTTGTTTTTCTAAGTGTTTGGGAACGAATAAATAATTGATGTTAAATTAATATAATGTAATTTCATATTATTAATAAATCTGAATTTATTATATAATAATATATATTTTTAGTGGTAAAATATGAAAATAATGAAGAAGAAATAAAGAGAAGTGACACAATTATATAGTAGAAATAATTCTTCTCTTGGAAACCTCTTTGGTTTTTAAGGGGTTTAGGAATTATTATTAACTAAAAGGTTTAAGTTAATGGGAGAGGGTTCTAGATAAATTAAAATGGTATAATTTCATAAAGAAAATAAAAATAACCAGTGTTTATGAAGTTGTGGAGGAGTCCCCCTTTTATAAGTTAACAAAAAATTATATTTTAAATTGCTCATTATTTTTCAATAATTTCATGAAACAACTCAAGGGTCAAAGGATAAAAAATTTAAAAAAAAATAATGGATTTAAATGTGATATTTGGTATATAAATCCTCAAACAATAATTTTCACACATTTTTTAAACATTTTTTATCTCATTTACTCTAATCTATTTTACTTTTATTGTGTTTTGTTTTTACCGAGGTACGAGTTTTTACACAAGTAACTTATATTTTAAAAAACATATAAAATAACACCTTTTACAAAATTTGGGAGTTATAAAACATAATTTAATCTCCATTTAATCCAATTAATTTTATAAATAATATAAAATAAAATTTTAAAATAAAATATATAATATATTGAAAAAGAAGTTTTTGTAGAAAAACATTGTTTTCACTATTAAGTGTTGTTAATCATATTTGGTATTGATTAATAAATTATTGATTGTTAGTATATTTATATATTGGTTTATAAATTATATTAAAATTATTATTTTGAATTTATTAATTTCATTTATTAGATAAAAATTACACAATGTTAATTAAACCGTTCTTTGAGAAAAAACAAATTTGTTATTATCAAAGTAATTAACTTAGTAATATTATTTATATATCTAAAACATAAATTTACCTTATTAAATAATATGTAAATTTTTATCTCGAATATGAAATCAATTTTTTTAGATTTAATTTCTAAATGTTATAAAAAATAATTTTTAAAATAAGAAAATAAAACAATTTTTAGAGTAAAATATGACTTAAGTTTATAAAATGATAAAAATGGGTTTTATAAATATAAAATAGTAATTTTAAATGATTAATTTTAATTTATAAATATATATATTTTATATAAAAAAATTCAAAAATATTTATTTTATTCCTGGATTATGATAATTTCATAAAAGTGGCAGTTTTAGCAAAAACAAAATTTTTCACTATTTATCTAAAAATCAATTATTTCAGATTAATATCAAAAATAAACCCTAAGATAATTTTTACATGATGAATTAAAAAATTAAGGTTTTTTTTCAAAATTAAAATTCTAAAATTTAAAAAATTATCTTTTAACTGAAAATATAATATATAAAGAAAAACTACTTTTATTGAACAAGACCTTTTAAAACTATAAGTGTTTTTTTCCTATTTTGTATGCAATTCTATTTGATTAAAAAAATTTATTTATTGTATGTTTTATTATTCCTTATATAATATGTAATTACTCGTTTCACCTGAGTGTTGTCTGTGAAAAACATTTGTCAACATAATGTTTCTTTAAAGGAAAATTATATGGTAAAATATCGGGGCATTGTATTAACACCTAAATGGGTATAGGGTTTTGACTACCCCCAATGAGGATGTTCTATTAGTTATCCAAAATTAAATGGTGGGTGGGATTTATGTGATAAACAACCATTTTTATTTCCTTCCTATTATCATCCCTTCACACTGGTTGTAAAGGACTCCATAGATAATGTACTAAAGATCCATCCCCATTGTTATTATGTACAATTTTCATGGTGGGGTAGGAGTAAATATAGGTCCTCAACCTCTTTGTCCATAACTTGTATAGAATCTTCTTCAACTTACAAGTACTACTCTATTGTTTCTATATTAAACTTTTCAACCAAAAATAATTCATTTCAAATCTCAATCTAAATTGAATAAAAACATTATAAATCATTTTAAAATTCATCCCTTTAATCATGTTGTCTTTCAGCTTAATATCACCATGAAAATCCAACAGGAATTATTCCTTTTATCCCTTTTAAAAAATTCAATGGTTTTAAGTAGCTTCATGTGTTCCTCGTTATGTGAATCTTCTTCTTCTTCTTTAATCTCCAATAAAATCCCGAGGTTGGATGAATATAAACATTTATATCAATGGAAGGTAATACTCAATTAATTTTCAATTAAATTAGATAAAATGGGTTCAAGAAAATATTATCTCTATGTATTGTCTCAAATATCAATTCTTACTCTTAGATCAGTTTTGTTTGGATTTGGGTTGTGATAAATATAGATGAGTATTCAATCTGATCAATTTTTTTTAAAATTTGACCACTTTAGTGATGTCTTATTTTTTCAAATCCATAGATACATAGGGTAGTGATATTTTTTCTTTTTTAAATATGGGAGATTCATTTAAACTTTCAACTTGTATATACTAATTTTAGAATGTGTCCCCAAATTTGTTTTATCTAAAAAGTACTCTTCAGAAATCTCCCCTATTTATGGTAGAGATGGGTCCAATAGAAAGTGTTCAAATTATTACTTCTTGAACTCCTTAGGTTCTTTAACTTGAAAAATATGTGGGGTGTTATCTTCTTTGATTTGTTCTAGTTCATGATGCTATAGTTATTGTTCATTGGATACAAGGAGATATCCTACTATCAATTTAATTTGGTTCCTTATAAACCACATGCCTTTATAAATTTTTTACAAGTGGGCCTCTCTTGAATCATGAATTTATTATTCCTACACCTAAGAGTATTTTATATGTGCATAATATATTTCTACTGGAAAATACATTATGGAAATATTTTTTTAATTTTTTATGAAAAAAATATCTTAAATTTTGAAAATGAATAAAAATTGATCAATTAAACGGATCCCCAGTAATGATGCTAAGTTTTTGACACACCCTTCACAAGGTGTCACAAAAATAAATTAATTTTCCCAGTGTGTAACAATTTATAACTATGTTCACCTCTCTATAGGAGACAAGTTTTTGATCATTTACTATTCTAGACGCTTTATTATATTTTTAGTATTTTATATTTATTAAAATAAGGTAAAGATGGGGATTTTATAAAAATTAATAAAAGTGGAAAAATGATCAACCAATACAGATACAAATAAAATTAAGTTTAATGAAATAATATTCTCTCAAGATAATTACCCATAGTGAGCCTTCATTACTTTGTTATTAATATCATACCTACTCAATGATCACACTCGATCATATGCATGGTCATCCAATTATACCTATATTGTTAATATAAAGTGTACCTAACAATCATCAAGCACACTTCACATCTTTATTCCCCTTGGTAAGTAAGCTAGAGGGATCATTAACCGAGATCACCCCTTAACCCACATTCCTAGTATGTTGTCTAGCCAATTTAGCATATAACCATCAATGTTACATCATATTCCCTAATGAAAAATTTAAGGGATATAAAATAGTGTAAAATAAGAATTTAATCATAATATAACCATAGTGAAGATACATTTTCACATTTCCCCACAACTGTTTATCCTCATAATAACTAAAAGTATATTAGACAAATTAAAACATGAATATGTACGGATTTGTTTTCATCATTAGATTCCTCCCTTGGGAGATCTATTAGGTTATTTATTTACCATCATGAATATTAGTGAACATACTGAAGAAGTGTAGTGGATATAAGTGATAGAAGTGAGAGAAAATACACTTTAATTAAAAATATACAAAATGAATAATACATAAGAGAGAAACAACATAAAACCTAAATTATAATCATATCCCAAGGCATGAGGCTGGGGTTTTCAATCTTTAATTAATAATATAAGGTGGAGAATAATCTATCTTATAATGGAGGGAAACAAATTTAAATAGAGATAGTGTTAGTGGGCATCGACATGTACATGGTGGTTTCTTCCTTAAAATCATGATTTATAATATCGTAAGTTTCCACATGGTAGTGAGCTTTTATTGTTCTTTGAGATCTCCCCCTTGATCATAATCTTATTTCTTTCTACTCCCTTGAATTTAATACATGTTTTCAAGTGATATGGAAATATGTAAATGGTTGAATTTATTACGATGGATTCCACACTACAACATAAATTTAAAATCACTACTGCAAAAAAGGCATTTAATAGTGCTAGAATATTCCTTTATCAGTGCTAAAAAGGGCTGATAATCGGAGCGCGGTTAAAAGACCAAAACTTTTATAATCAGTAAAAAAACTATTAAATACCCCATTTAAAATCCCTTTTTATCATGGATAAAAGAAATGTTGTTAAATTGGGTAAAATTATATTTTTTCAGACTTCCATGCACAACCAACCCCTTTATCAGTGCTTCCATGACCCCTTTAACAATGATCCACCCCCCTATCAGCACTTTTCACCCCACAACCCCTTTTATCAATTCTTTACAAATTTCTATCCTCATGCTCACCCACCTGGATTTGAACCCTGCACCTCTCTTTCGAATATGGAATTCCATTACCACTACACCATGTTCTTTTACTGTCTGTTTAATGATATTTTTATTTATATATATTTATATATATATATATACAAATTTTTATATAATTATTTCTAAATACATTTATACAATATGTGTGTGTATGTGATATATATATATAATTATATTTATTTAAATATATTATTATATTATATTCATTTATATATACTGAAATATAATATAAATATATATTTTTTTATTAATACACACATATATGTATATATAAACATTATAAATATATTTGTATAATGTAAAAAATGGTTAGATGTTTTTAAAATACATTTTTAGAATATTTATTTATTTAGATATATTAGAATATACATTTTTAGATAAATATTTTTATATATGTATTTATATGATTGATTTATATAAGTAAATATATGAAAACATGCATATATTTAATTATAAATGAAATTACATTGTAAAAAATGATAAATTTTAAAAATCATTATATCAACATGAATGTATGACCTTGGAATAAATTCAATCCCCACTGAAAAAGGGGAAAAATACACCCTTAAATGAGGATGTAAATTCATGGAATGTTAAAAAAAATGGTGTACCCCGACTAAAAACTTGGTTTTTGGAGGAATTATTGGCCTGTGTTGGACATAAAAAATGTGACAGAGGTTTACCTCAATAACTAATCGTGTGGAGCTCATCGCTTGCTTCGACTTAATATGTGGTAGAACCCAAAATGGCACCCATATCAAAAGTTATGGTCATTTGAAATTTGAGTTATGTTTTCAACTTATTTTAGATCTTTTATTAATTTTTTTGATTTTAATTATCTTTAAATTAATATTAAATATCTATTACTTGATAATAATAAGCAAATTATTAATTAAGAAAAAAAATTAGTTATATTATAAGACATTTTCACTAAATATCTTATATATTAAGTGTAAATTAATATTTACATTATCTAAAATATATTTTTAAAAATATATTTTACATTTATATCATTATATTTATATTTATATATTAATATATTATTTTTAAGGAAATATGATTTTTTTAGTATACTTTTATCAACGTTTTTAAAAAAGTTATAATAAAGGTCCCCCTTTAAGAGCACTTTTTTAGCACTGTTAATGACCCCATTTAATAGTTTTTTTATCACTAACAAAGGGGGTCTTTAACATAGTTTTTAGAAAGTGTTGTTAAATCCCTAGTGTAGATAAAACCAGTTTTGTAGTATTAATTTGTCATGTTGTGGAAGGGGTATTACCCATGACATGGTTCATAATGATTTACCTATCTTCATCTCTTTTAACCCCCCATGGAATGACTATTATAATCATGATACCTCATTTATCTCTCTTTGTAAAAGTTTAAAATATTAAATGATATATTTGACTAAAATTTCATTGAGTAAAAAGCCTTGTGCATCTCTCTCTTTGACAAAAAAATATATATTAAGTATCATCTTGGATGAAATTTTAGTAAGTAAAAAATCTTACGAAACCTCTCTATAGATTTAAAAAATATATATATTATGTATCACTCTAGTTTGAAAGGAAAAAACTTGTGTACTAGAACAAATCACTTATTTATGGGAAAAATATATTATGCATGGATCTTCACTTCAATCAGTAAAGGAAAAAAACTCATATGTATTAACTTTTGGATATTACATATTCCCATTTTTTCAATTTTTTCAAATTCCTTTTTAGTGACTAATGAAAATATATAATGAGACATCCAAATGATTTTATACATCACTTATAGAGCCAGTAAATTTCAAAAATTTCATTATTCCACTTCACTTTTTTCACATATTGACTGAGAATCTTACACATCTCAGTACTTTTCCAATTTCTTCATTCATTCTTCTAGAAGTTAACTCTTTTAATTCAGATTAAACTTCCAGAAATTTTTCCAACTTATTCTACTTATATTCATCCTCTATAACATTCAACATATAGAATAACCATATTTTGGAAGAGTAAAAGGTTCTTGAAAAAAAATATTGTATTCTACCTTTTATTTTCTATATTCTCTCCTACAATAAAAATAACCAAAATTAAATGTAGGATTTATTGCAATAATTCAAAAGATAAATAAAATAATTAAAATTTAATATTTAATCCATTTTCACATTAAATCCTAAAATGTACCTAAAATCTAAATATATTATATTTACCCATACAAAATGGTGAGGATTAAATCATTGAATTACTTAGTAAAATATTTAAAAATATAAACTCTGTCATAAAATCATAAAGGCCACATGGATAATGTTCCATAATTTAGATATGGAAACTATATTCAATTTGGCATTATGATTTTTAAATTCAAACTCCCTTTTCTCTTACTGGTCATATATTCTCTAGAGATATCCCAACAATGATATTATAAGTTATAAAAACACATATTTATATTCAAACCTACTCAAATATAGTTTAAGGACCTTCCCATTTAACTCTTCTTAAGACTTAGCTTCTTCTTAGCATCTTCCTTTAACCTTAAACAAAATCCTCTTCTTATTTTTAATATTTTATTGTTTAAATACAATAATTATTATGATGAAAAGATCTATCTCAGAGTTCAATATCCTTCTAAAATACCAATACCAGTCCCATCTATAATCATGGATTAATCACTTTTCATTGTGATATTTAATAACAACACAAAATCATCAAAATATAATCTTATATTTCACCTATGAATACTATTTAATATTACATGGTATTCATATAAATGTACATATCTTTTTAAATCCCAAGGTTTCTATTACGGACCACCAAAGTTACTCTTATGTGAGTCAAATTTCTTCTTACAAATTCTCTATAATATTAGTATTATTCTTACATACCCTCAAAATTAATCTCATATAATTTTTAAACTTTTGAGTTAATCATACATATTACCAAATTAATATTCTATATTATCAAATTTATTCTTATGTATAATAGTGTAGACTTTAGATGACTCTTATATATTCTGGTACTTTTTCAATACTATATTTATGGGTTCTTACACATACCTTTCACATTGTTTTTTGTCTCTTGGATATTACATATGAACTCCTTATAACTCCATACTTCTTTAAATCAACTCCAATCATTTCAATTCATCTCAAATCACTTTAGGAAATATTCTAATTATATTCATCCATATCAAAAATATTATTAAAGATCTTTTATTATATATCATCTCCTTAGAGTACTTCAATGATCTTCCACAACCTAAAATACTTTATATATTCTTCAAACATCATTATCTATTTGTACCTAAAATTTAATGTATTAGTCCTCAAGATTTTCAACACAAATATGGATCCTCTCCGAAATGTATAGATAGATTTATTTTTCTATAGTCATATCCAAATAGTCCTATTTATAGAGACAATATATTCAAAAATCTCCATACTACATGAAACTCATTCACTTTGAATATCCTCCTTTTTGAGTCAAGTAATTTTTATCTTCATCTCATCATCTTCTTTAACTTGATAAATTTATTTTACACAAAAAATATATATAGAATATATCTAAACTCCAAGTAGTATCATCCTCACACTTCAACCAGATTTTTTTAACCATTAATAGATATATCTAATTTATACAACATGATCAATGGAAGAAAATAATATAGATGAAGTCCAAGTTGTATCCTAATCATGTCTCATTTTGGGTTATTTAATCATTTCCTGTATACTTAAATTTGCATCAAACAATCTCATCACAACATATATTAATATCATTTCTTATTGAATATAAATATGATGCAAAATCCTTCAAGGGGCCAATAAGAAGAATTCATGTCCCCAGTTGGTATACTTGACTCCACCTCTACCCAAAATTGTAAATCATAACTTCTCAACATTAAAAATGATGGTATACCTAGATAAATTACACATTTTTATTCATAGTGTGGCCTAATTCTAGGAAACTTTGAACAAAAATATTCGGTGAAGTACATATATTTTTTCATGCCCAAAAGGGTGCCATGTTTTTCTAGTACAACTTAATAGTAGGATCAATCGCTATTTGGGAGGATCTTCATCAGTAATTCCTCTACCAATCTAGTTGAACCCAAAGGAGAAAAAGAATCCATGATCTCTCTATCTGTGAAAAACATGAGAATGAGAGAGTATAAAATTTCAATATTATATTTAAAGGTATGATATATTTTTTGGTACATTTAACTTCAATGAGAGTAATTTTTGGAAATTTATGTAGAGAATGTCCCGGATGAGTTAACAAAAATGCCCATTTTGTATAATAAACATAGTGGGATCTGACTATTTTTTATAATAACACAAAATTTGGAGTACGTAATTCAAATTACCAAAATGAAATCTCAAAAAACACCATAATCCCAAAAAATGAAGCATGAAAGATGAAACTTTGGTTCTTACTCTCAATTGATCATAAACACAAACCTTAGGTCTTAACTCAATAAAATTAAATACAATTACTACTATAGAGAAATAACAATAAGACACTATTGTAATAGTGGGTGTCCTAGACCCAACTTGAATATTAATTTTCAATTACCATTGATGTATACAGTGAGTTATACATGATTTACACTTACCATTACAGTTTTGATATTTCTGCATCCACTATTTAAATGGCAATTTCTATAGATTATTTTTTATATCAAAAGGCTATAGAAGTTCCTATTCTATAATGAGAACCTAGAGATACTATTAATTTAATATTAAACATATTTTTTATGGTCTAGACACAACATAATGACTGGATGTGGTTGATGTTTGACTATCAGGTGATGGGGTCTCATAAGCATTGATTCTTTTTCTCATGAATTTCACACATGGTGATCTCTGGTAAGTGAGATCATTATGATAGGCCTGCCAATAATAAAACCCCATTTTTCAGGTGTCATTGGATGTTCCCATCTATGAAAATGTGTTTTGGTCTCCTGAATTAATATCATTACCAATGTGTTCTATTTGATTGCGTACTTTGATACAAGGAAAAATCATGAAATTGAAGTCACAGTGAGGTAGCATGTGTTGGGTGCATCCTCAGTGGTGCAGAATTGGTTGAATGGTGAAGATATAATTTCTTTCTTCTGATTTGAGGAAGTGATGTCTTGGGCCTAGTTGATCAGGATGGTAGTGCCTTTATAAATCCTTGGACAAGGTAGTCAAAGGAAAATCTGTCTAGTTATATCAAAAAATAATAAATCAAGGAAGGATGATGACACAGTTCTCTATCCTGCTTTATGAGATATCATGATACAAATAGATTTTATTACATAGTGCATGATCTAAGGATGGTTGTCGTTGATATGACTTATTCTTATCTCATTAGGGGCCTTGATGGGTTTTTATAATTCTCTCTTAGTCTATGAATAGTATTCACTACAATTAAGATAAATCCCTAGAGGGTCACCCATAATAGCGTATTCAATAATCTATCATATTATGATGAATAGGTATATAGGACGTTGTGGGACCCACCATGTGGTCTGATAGTTTTATAAGTGATTGATCCCCAATAGATAAATAATTTTAATATTATTTTAGTATATAATAATTATATTGAATTTATTTATTAAAGTTATTCAATAGCTATTGAGTGAATAATGGAAAAAAGATATTATATGAATAAATATTATTTTAATATTCAAGGTTCATTTAATAATAGTAGGAATTATGAGTCAAGTTAATGACTTTGTTTTATCAGGTAATATATTTATTATATATTACAAGGAGGTGATAAAATATAAATGGGGTTAATGGCACAGTTAGTTTGTAATAACATGTCATTTACTCCTTGTTTAGTGGGAATTTTATTTTCAAGGTTAGGGAACACTTTTTAGGTATTTGAGCCTCCCACCATATAATTAAGAGGATAAGCTCATTCCAATGACTATTCATGATAATGTAATGAGATATTTTATCTCCTGTCATATCCTAAAGAGAGAAAATCTCTCTTCAATCGAAAAATCTAAGAACACCTTTGATGGATCGAAGGGATGAGATCAAGGTGATCATCATGATGTCTAAGTAATTGTCTGAACTCTATGCTAGCACTCAAAATACAATGATCGGTATCCTTATGTATTTTTGGAGCATAATCAGATGATCTAGAGTGTTTCAGATTTAGATCCTTTGAGAAAAGATCTTCGGAAACTAACTATAGTCAAATATTCCTATAAAATCGAATGAGGTAATCATTTTGTTATTTTTTTAATTATTAAATCCAGGTGATATGCAAGGTCATCTACTAAGGCACAAATCATTAAAGATGATTTATTTTCATCCCTTTGATGATGAAAAACTTTAGATCATTATCTCAATGGCTTCATATGTGTGCCTCAGTACAAGAAATTTTTATTAGAGGGATCACGTGAATTTTATGAGCCAATAAAAAATAATTTTCATTTAATTAAGTATAGTATTTTAATTTGGCCTTAATAGAACATATTGTGTGTTGATTTGATATATTTTTACCAAGTAATGGTCATCCAAAAAAATTAATATGGATTGAAGGTGGTTATTTTATGGTTATAAATTTTTAAATAACAAAAAAAATTAGGATTCTTTAATTGGTCTCTGGTGTGTGATAAAGATTATAGTTACACGACACAATCGCTAGTGTTTTTTATAGTAATCCTGGAAAAATTATGGAGACCATTTTTTTCATCCAGAAGGTAGATGAAAATTCAACCAAATGTGGAATATTTCAAAAATAAAATAATAATAAACAAAAAGTCTAAATTATAGAGTTTTTGAAAAAAATCAAAAATTATTTAATCAAGATCACTTTATTTTAATGGGGTGGTTGGAAATGGTTGTGTGGGTCAAAAAATGAAAAAAGAACAAAAAAATTCTTCTTTTGAGGAAAATTCCAGAAGAATATTGTAGTTTTCCTTATACCAGGCTGAGACCACCATATCCATGGATTCTTACTTGCATGTGAGGAGACATGCACTATATCCTCCCACACTTAAACACTACATGAGCCATTTTATGCCACCACTGGCCACCCCAGTAGCCACCTCCCCACCTCTACTTCACTATAGTTCAAACCATCCAACTGTTGACCTTGCCATCAGGTTTTGTTGCCACTATCTCCCAAACCCCTTTCCACCTCTAAATCCATCTTCCACCTGGTCTGGTTGCTACTGAGCAGTATGACATGGCATGCCTGAAGTAAGTACATATTGCGGTCAAGACTTCCATCCTAGCTCATAGTTCACCCTATCCCAAGAATTGTCAGACGATCCCACTATCATAGATATATCCTTATTCCCTCCTTTGTTCATGCCACTGAGCCTTAGATCCAAAGCAGCAATATCCCCATGGACCAAGCTCCCCACAGACTATCCATGTGAACCCCTTCCTATGTACCCCTTCTAGTTCGGCTGGCCTGCAATCGTTTTGCAAGTATTATCTACCCCACTTATCCAACAATGGGCCTTGGTAGTTCAACCATCCCATAATAGGACAAAGCATGTTTTCCTGGCCTATTTCACCATGCACTGGGTCTATCTGGACTAGAATGGACCTGTGCAGGGTCGGCCCAACTCACATTGGCCTTGCATGGGGGTTTTGAGGCCTGGAAAAAAATTAAATATAAAAAAATAATTTTTTCGATTTTATATTATAAAAATAATAATTTTAATATTCTAAATAATTAATTTAATTTTCAGTGTAAAAATTGAATTATTCATTTAATTTAATTTTGGAATAAAAATTAAATTAACAATTAGACTAAATAAAATGAAATTATTTTAATTTTTTTAAATACCATCATACTTAAATGCATTACATTTAATTTTTATCGTAATCTACTCTTACCCACTAATAGGTCTTTATTAGGGATCGTCCCTCGTATTTTTCTAGGTTATTCAATTTTATTATTTATTATCTTTATGTGATGATTGTAATATTTAATTACTTTTATTGGTGGTTTGTGCATCATCATTGTTTATTCAATATGTATACAGGTTTGTGTGTTCATTTTTATCTGTATGTATAGTGTTCTTCCTGAGGCCCCCTCGCCTGTATGAAAGTATTAATGTACTATTTATGATGACATTATAATTCGTGGACGCAGTCAATTTGACATGAAATCTATATGATAATTAGACACACTGGACTGTGGATGAGTCACATCATGAGTCAAGACCCGACTCAGGTATGATACCACTAGGTCACAATAGATCCATTGTGTTTAAATGGATCAACAAATATTAGATGTTCAAGAATAGTTAGGTGATGTTATTTCATTTATGTATTGTTTATTATTTTATGCATTTTCAGGATAGTGGGAAACCCAGAAAATAATAGATAGAAAAAATGCATAATGATGTGATGAATTTTTTTCTATTAATGTTTAGTTGTGAGTGTGACAACATAGTATGAATATATTAATATAAATGGATTAAATTCATTAAAAATATTAAAACCCTCAAAGAAATATTAGGTCATGAACGCCTTCCATCACTCAAATTCGAACAAAACTATGTGTACGGGGTGCTCGTCATCCAAAGTTGAGGGTGCCTCCTACAACCGAGGATTTATTATGAGAGTGATGGGTTGGTTTAACTGATTATGGATTAAAATAAGTATCCAAAGTTATATTTTTTAAACTTTAGAATCAATCATTAATTAAATCATGTTTATGATTTTAAAATATAGGACTTCACTCAACAGTTCAAGGAGCTGCGAGTTAATGTGGTTTGCCAGTATAATGCCTACCTAGAAACTCTCCAAGTAGTGGCATAGCCAAAGATTTTAGACTATGAGGAGTGGTTTCAAGGATTCTTTCCCCTATAATAATTAATAAATAAATTATCCTAATTCTAGTACATAGGGTATCTATAGTTTGATAAAATAGTGGGAGATATTTAATGATTAAATTAATCGATTTTGTCTAATTGGTAATCAAGATAAAAGAACTAATCTGATAGATTTTTTTGTAGAAAATGTAATGCAATACCACAAGTATACTATGATAATACTGGAAAAATAAAATTTTCAAACTAGCATGGTTTTCTAACAGATAGTACAGTTTCTTCCATAGAGTACTATAATATTATAAATTCAAGGTGTTGGTGTCCCCAATACTTGTTAAGGGAATCGAGGGTATAAATATGCTTATAGAAGACACATGTATAATGCATATGATGGTTATTTCATAATTTTATCATCAAAATTCAATGTGATTTGTGGATAAAACACTAATACATGGATTATTTCACATGTAGTCTCATCTTTAAGAATCTTGCAAGGAGAAAGTGAAGTGAGATATGAATAAATGACTGTTACACTGGATTCGTGTAAATTGAAAGATAGATCAAAATATTTCAATGCATCCCCTTCTCATATAATTTTCACCCATTTACTCAAGTTTCATTTTTGATTAAAAAACAAATATTAAATGGATAATTTTATTTATTACATTTTAGGTAAGGTTCTAAAAGATAAATAATAACTTAAAGAAAGTATTAGTTCTTATAGTGAACAAGTTGAAAGAAAAGGTGAAAAGGTCAATGTAAAGTGTAGTTTCAAAGGAACATTATCAACTTCATTCAAACAAAATATTTTGATTACAATATAGGAGGTTGTTTTCTAAGCATGTCATGAGATAATACTATGGAATTAAAAATGGAATGAATTGTATAGAAGAATCAAGTGGTCATTTCTTCTTCATATATATTTATCAATTGTAAGTAATGTTTCTATCATAATTTATGTGTATTGAATACAATATTAAAATAAGATGTGTGTATTTAAATACATTAAACAAGTATAGAAATGTTTTAAGAATTAAGTTGAATTCTCCAAGAAACTTAGAAAGGGTGATTCCAAAGTCGATAGTGAGAAGTGCACAACTTCTATATTTCCAAGTTTAATTATTCTAGTTGAATTCTTGGAGTATCACCAAAACATTTATATCACATGTATTTTGGAAACTAGGTGAAATTATTATATTTCAAGAATTAATGTTTACTTTTGTGTCTAATACTAAACCAATAGTTCATTGATACATAAATATTAGGAAATACATGATGAATATAAAATGTAAGACTTATATACCCATTTGTGGAAAGATAATACTTTTACAAGAAAAAATAAATAGTTTTCAAGGATATACACAGTATTGTTTTAGACTCTTTGGAGTTAAATACACTAGTTTTTATCAACATACTTATATACTTAGTTTTGGACAAAGAAACCTTTATAAATAATGGTAAGTCACAAAGTTTTTGGGATTATTTCAACTAGAGAACATGAAATATTCCAAGGGTAAGCTAGTGGTGAATATACTTCATTGGATTATTTTAATTGTTTATTAAGGAATGTGAAAGTGAAGCATAATATATTCATAGTTAGAAGATATGAGTTTCTTCAGGACAGCATGCTGAATAATATCTTAACCAAGCACTCATTTATCAATATAATGTATCATGGAGTATTTCTTAAACACACATTGCATTATCTATATCAAAGTCATGATGTTAATAAAGATGATCAATAATAATACTTACATGTAAACATTGATTAATAAATGTAGTGTGGGGTAATTTTTAAATGTAAATTTCATTATACACATTAGATTCATGATGTAAGTAAAAGGAATATAAATGTTACAACTAATATCCATTGTAGATACTTCCATTATTTTCAAGACATGAATTGAAAATAATGGCATTATCCCATAATAAAATGCCAACTATAATGAAAAATGGATATCATATGAGATATTTTATGATATAAATCCATTATTTAATAAGGGAATTTGTTTAGATGCAAAGATTTTGTCAGAAAATAAACAAACTTGCATTAATAAAAAAACATTGTACATATAAAGTAATTATCCTAAATATTTATTAGGATATTATAGAAATCCATAAGATAGAAAATTGATAGTCAATTTATATACTATATTCCTATAAAGTGTTTCACATATCTATTTTAGATAGTAGGATAAATATTGACTTGGGTTTAGTCAATTCCAGAGATTAACAAATAGTTTACATAGGAATGAGCTCCACAAGAGGTGTGGAAGAGGAATGTTCCAAAGACACATCCTGTGTAGGATGAATAAAACCATTATAATGGTTTCTATATTCACCACATATGATGATACATTATTCATTGAGAATAATTAATCTTGTAATTAAGTTGTATATGGTAATCAACTAATATTTAAATGATCAATTAAAATTTAATAATTGATTCCATGTATCAAAGAATATGGGGTTATTATTTTCAATACCATAGTGGGTATTCTGGTGAAACTATACATGGATGGTACAAGTGTAGAACCAATAGGCTCGATTGGTCACACCAAGTCATTATACCTAAGTCTATTAGAATTTTTTTCATCATGGTTACTTTATATTATCATTAAATTGGGAATTGAATTTCAAGACCACCAATCACAAAAGGCATCTATATGACGCAACTAAGAAGGAATAGTGAAATCATAGAATTCCAATAAGGGGTTCAAGTTACTAAAATCCAATTTAGGATTCAAGTAAGCAACAAGATCATAGAATATTAATTTGGAATGAATATTTACCATATGTCTACAAGAGGTTAGTGGGAGAATTATGGTTTTCAAGTGAAATGTTTTTGGTATCATATGGAAAACAATTATTGGTCTTATAATTAGTCAAGAATAGAATAAAATTTACTCTCCAAAGATTGAATTATAGTATCTACCTACACTTTAGGGGATGTGATATAATAAGGTAGATATAAAGGTTACTTAGACCTTGTATATAGTATATATATTTACAAGGTATTATAAAATAAAAGTTGGAACAATTATAGAGGGAATTTTTACCATTATCACATAGAAAAAATCACTCTAAGAAGACAGGAATAGACATAAGAGGAGATTAATGAGGTCAGTTGAATTCCATACACTTTTTTGATGGGTCAATAACATATTAAATGGTATATAAAAAATTGATATTTCCAAAATATACTTTATTGAAGGAAAATATCATTTATATCTATAAGAACAACATATGAAGTAGTCAGAACTATCCAAGTGTACTTGAATAAGTAAAAAGGATATGTACCTGGTATGTGGGAAGGAAGGGATATTAGTTTTTAGGGGACACAAACTAGTATTACTTGGATCAATATAATCTAATATCGAAATAATCCTAAGTTAACGAGTGACACAATCTTAAATATGAAAGTGGTAACCATATCTACAAATACCAAGTTTGTTGCAGCTTCTGAGGCAGCTAAAGAATCAATAAAATTTTGAGTGATTTGTTCTAGTTCTTGGAATCACACCTAGTAAGTAATTTTTTATTATTATGATAATTATATTACTAGTACTAGATAAGATATTAATTTAATACAATGTAAAAAAGGGATATACTTAGGGATATAATCTCTTGATACGTATTACTCAAAGAGGTATAGTCACATATAGAATAATAGCCAAGCAGCGGAGACATGGAAAGCCCGTGACTAAATCAATAAACTTAGTAGAAGTATGATCATATCATGTGAGTTCTAATAAGGTTAGTTATAAATTTATATCTAGTGAAAGAGGGAGTTTTGTAATAATGGGTTCCATAGACCCAATTTAAATAGTACTTTTCAATTACCATACCATGTATACAGTGAGTTATACATAATGTACACTTACCATTATAGTTTTGATATTAATGTATCCACTATTTAAATGGTAATGTATATAAATTATTTTTCATATCAAAAGGTTATAAAAGTTATCATGTTATAATGAGAACCTTGAGATACTATGACATTAATTTTAAATATATGTCGTATGGTCTAGACACATCATACTGACTAGACATAGTTTATGTCTAACTATCAGGTTTTGGGGGCTCATAAGCATTGAGACTTATTCTCATGTAGTTCACACTTAGTGATCTCTGGTAAGTGAGATCATGAGTAAAGACCTTCCAATAGGAACACCACGTGTTTTGAGTGTTATTGAATTTTCCTATCTATGAATATGTGAATTGGTCTCCTAACTTGGTATCATTACTAATGTGTTCCATATGATCATATAATTTGATATAAGGAAAAAACAATGACATTGAATTCAGGGTGAGGTAGCTTTTGTTGGGTGTGTCAAAGGTGGTATGACATTAGTTGAATGATCATTATGGATTTTTCCTCTTCTGAGTTTGGGAAGTGAAATATCATGCCTAGTTGATCAGGATGGTAGTACCTTTATAAATCCTTATCCAAGGTATTTTAAGGAAAGTTTATCTAGTTAGACCAATAAATAATAAAGCAAGGAAGGATGACGACACAAGAGTGTGTCCTGCTTTATGAGATATCACGAGACATAGATTATATTACACAATTCATGTTCATAGTATGGTTGTCCTTTCTATGACTTTTCCTTATCTATTTAGGGGCCTTGATGGGTTGTTAGACTCTTATCATGCACTGTGAATAGTATTTACTTCTATCGAGATAGGGGTTTAGAGTGTCGCACACAATAGTGTGTTCAAGAATCAACCCTATTCTAGTGAATAGGTATATAGGAAGTGGTAGGCCCAACCATAGGGTCAGAGAGTTGTACAAGTAATTGATCACCAAAGAATAAATAAATAAATTATTATTTGAGTATAGAATAATTGGATTGAATTTATTTATTAATGGTATTCACAAGGTATTAAGTGAATATAAGAAAAAATATTATACGAATGAATATTATTTTAATATTCAAGCTTCATTTAATATTATTTGGAATTATGAGTCGGGTTAATTACTTGAGTTTATCAAATAATATATTTATTATATATTACAAGGAGGTGATAAAATATAAATGATTTTAATGACATATTCATCTCATCATAACATGTCATTTACTATTTATTTAGTGGGTTTTTTATGTCTAGGGGCCAGTGAACGCTTTTCAGGTATTTGAGAATCCTGCAATATAAGAAGGGTAAGATCATTCCAATGAATATTAATGGAAATAAAATGATAGATTCTATCTCCTCCCACATCCTAGAGATAAAGTCTCTATTCGATCAACCAATACAATAACACCTTCAATGGATCAAAGGGATGAGATCGAGGTTATCATCACACTGTCGATGGAATCGTCAAAGATTTGTGCTATCCCTCGGAATATAATGATCGTCATCTTTGAAAATTCTTAGAGAATATTTGGTTGATCTAGAGAGGTTCATATTTTAATCCTTTAAGAAATTATCTTTAGAATCTAGCTTCAATTAAAATCACCTATGAATCTAATGAGGTACTATTTTATTTATTTTTATTCTTATTAAATCCACATGAGATCCTCATACCTCTACTAAAGCTTAGATCACTAGAGACAACATAGTTTTTCCACTTCAGTGATGAAAATTTTTAAATAACCATCCCATCGGCTTCTGTTGTGTGCCCCAGTACCATCACACACACTCCCTAATATGAAAACATAAGATATGATAAAGTAATATATGCATAAAGACTTTGAAAACAAAAAGGGGGTTTATTTCTTTCAGGGTGATTGGGTTTCAAGATACTTCATTTCTTTATTAGAAAATTGCTTTTATTATTGTAGTTCAAGAAACCAAATGAATATGGTATGATTTATCACTACAATTATTACCCTAACCATTGGATTTTGGTACATATGATCTAAGAATTATCCATCTTCAAAGGCTTTCTATAATATATGGTTGATTAGAGCCAAGTGATTCTAGACTACCATAAGGTGAATGTGACATATGTGTCAGCCACTATTCCAGAGAAATTAGAAGAGTGGAAATATTTATATAATAGAAATGTGTAGAAATTAAATAACAATATAACTTAGAAGTCATGGAATTATGCACATTATATAATCATGGAATTACTAAATCAATCATTCATCGCCCTTATTCACTTTAAAACTCTAGCAATAATACCTTCTACTTATCAACTTTCTAAAAACTGATGCAATTGATTTAAATGAAATAAATAATATGAATATATTACCTTATAGGTTGAAATATTAGTAAAAACACTCATGGAATTCATTACCCCATCATTAGTAGGATGGATATAAACCCACCAATTGAAACCCTCTACCAATGAGGAATACCAGTTTTCCTTGGTTAATGTTATCTCATTAATAGATAGGTACACTAAGTAGGTATGATTGACCTATTTATAAGAAAATTAACCCAAAAATCATGCATCATTAAACCATTCATGATTTCATAAAATAAATCACCTCTCATTCATGAATGTTGGCATGTTTGTACAACTATAGTTCCATGTACCATATTTTTTAGGTCAGAGTATTCTTGACTTGCCCAATAATCCTTACATTGCTCCAAGTTTCTACATAATATATTTAAAATAAATTTAAAATACTATATATACTTTCTTATACAAACACCTAATGATATTCTCTACTTTATAACTTTTCAACATGCTTTTTCAAAAAACATAAGTTGAAATCTGCAAAAATCCAACTTGGGGATTTTTTCTAACATTTATGTTATAAACGTTGCATCATTATTTATAGGATAATGAAATTTACTTGGTCTCCCACATAGATCCCTTAAAATATATCTTGGGTTATCCTATATTTATTGGGTAGTTAGAAAGGTGTTTTAGCATCCTCCAGTAATTTTTTATTTGTTTCATCTCCTAGAAGGAAACCAAGGGACATGCATTGGAATATTTTCTAGTAACACATATATCCCTAGAAGAATCACCTTTAGATACTGAACTCCCTGGGGAATAATTCCTCTATATTAATAAGGAAATACATACATGGTAATTATACTTTGATGTTGCTTCTTGAATTCCAAATAAAAAATGGTATGGGGGAACCAAGACATAATCAAGTAGATTTAGGAGTTATGTTCATCTCTCCAGTAAAGGCACTATTTCCTTACTCATTCCTCTTATCAAAAGGTTACACTAATAATTAAGAGAAATATTAATCCCTTTCCATATGATTTTAATTATACTTGAAAATATAAGTCACCCACCTAAACATAAAAAGTGATTATGTATTAGTGATCATATAAATTAATGGAGAGTATTCCATTGATAAATAAGAACTAATTACTTCTCTTAACAATACATGAGAATAAATCATTTAGTTCCCCTTATAACTAGTATATCTAATATTCTACAATTGAAAAATGATCAAGCTAATGAATTGGATAATTAATCCATGAATATTTTCATTTCTCATAAATATGATATAATCATCTATATTTCTCATTGGAGTTTGTTCATTAATTTTTTTAGTAAAGAAAAGGAGTGAGTGGGAGAAATTGATGCAATCTCTCCCCTAAGTAGATTTCCATATCCACCATCTAATCAATCAACCAATTGTATTTACTTTATAATCAATTATCTTCATAACAGAGTGTTTCCTCAAGATAATTCCAAGAATGAATCGATTCAATGATGGGAGTCCAACTCCATCCTCTATGATAGCTCAAACTCTCATAATACAATCTACAAACAAGGCTGTGATAGTGTCCTTCTCAAGTGAATTAATAGATAAGTGATCCTCATTGTTATATATGAATTATATGTTAGTGCATATGGTGCACATAAAATATGAACTAAGTTCTATAACCAAATCAGAGGACTATGGTACTTTTGGATGACCGTGATGTATGACTATGTTGAATTCACAAAGATATTCCACACATGTCACGTTCATGCCAACTTCATTAATCAGCTGCTAGAGTTTCTACATGCAAAAAAATATCCCTATATGTTTATCATATAGTGGTACATGTTATGGGTACATACCCTCCAGAAACCATAATGTAGTTCAAATTCAATATCACTTTCATATACTTCTTTTACAAATAGGATAAATCCATACCCTTGAAGGAGGTTAGAATAAAATTTATGATTAATGTTGAAAATTACAACATAGCTAATATATTTTAAATACCCTACATTATCCTCATGGATAATGGAATAAAATTATGTGTGTCTAATTTAAAGAAGTTTTATTAAAAGTATAATATTAAATCCAATCATCCATCCCAAAATCATAAAATTACAAATGGAAAAATAGAGTTCTTTAATAAGACTATATCAAATATCCCGTAAAAATGGTGGAAAAGTTTAGAAATTTCGTCCTAACAAATTACAAGATCCATTAAGGGTTTACCACATTATCACATGAACCCATGAAAATCAACCCTATATTTATTATTTTATGATACTAAATTAGTCTTTTTAATTGATATTCAATCCCTAACATTATATATCCATCTATGATTAATTGATCGAATATTAATGGTCACAAATTATATTGAATGATCTAGATTAACATGATGAGAAAAGGTTTTTGAGCCCTTAATAATCTCATGGTTTATCAGAATCACATAGAATGGGTATTTAATATGAAATTTCACCTATTCTCATTCATTAAATAAAAATTGGAATTAGAATTAAAGATGTCGGTGATATTATGGAAGAAACCCCAAAAATTAGAACTGAAATGGGAAGGGACTTACATAATATATAATTTATAATCCAAAGGATATTAATTCTTGATGGTGAACCATTTATTAATAGTTACATGGCCACCTTGGAAGTCCATAGTGTGTTATAGCACATTAATTTGTAGTTTCCTCGTGTCACATGCATAAGGAAGACATGTGAAATTAGCAGATGAAGTCTACTTGTGTGAGCATGAAAGAGATAAGTATTGAGGTGTTTATTGATGTATGTAACCAAGTAATAGAGGGAATTAACATAAGAGAAATCAATATAAGGGCTATATATTCAAATGAGAATTAGTGGAAGTTTTGTGTTTGGTTTTATTGCTTCATATTTCTTCTACATGAATTCCTCAGTTCTTCTCTAGCATATTCACTCTAACTTTCCACATTCTCTCTCAAGTAAATCTTCCACTTATTAGTGAAATCACAGGTATATATAAGGTTTACTATGATAATTATACTAGTATCATTCAGTTCCATGTGGTTAGAAATTAATTTGTGTCTTATCCTGTTAGGACACTCTTATGATTTAGAGAACTAAGTTATTACTTCTAGTACAAAGGATTGGATTTCAACTCTTGTTTCTTCACCCAATAATCTTAGTTAATATACTATTTGATCATTATAGAAAACAATTAATTATAGAATAATAAGAATAAATTTACAATATAATTAATTTAATATTTAAGTAGTAATACACAACTACACCTCTCCCCAACCTAACTAGATGATTTTCCACAGATATTAATATTATGTTCTCAAAACTGAATGATCTATAATAATTTTATCTAATGATGATATTAAAAGAAAATTATAATAATTACCTTATCTATAAGATCCTTAATTTCCTCCACTTTTTCCAAATTATAAACACTCTCCTCTATGAATGATATCTTCCTTTTGTAATTCCTCTTAATTTTCATAATCATTCCATGTGGATTGGAAAGTAATGAGGTCAATCCAAGTGGAAAACAACTTGTATTCCCCTTGGTAAAACTCAAATAACTTTCCTATATAGATCTTATTTTATCTCCCTTAAATCAATTTTTATATATTCAGATCATTATTATATTCTCCAATTTGGTTAGATGGTTTTTTACAGGGACTGCTTTAGTCTCAACAAGTTCTGCATGTGCTCCTTGTGGAAACATCAATGTTCAATGGATCCTGATTATATAGATACTTTCCTTTCTTATAATTAAATAATTTAAAGTATTTTTCTTATTATTTTGGTATGAATGATTACTTATTATTTCTTATAATACTTTATAGATTAAACTATAACATTTTCTAAAATTAGATTCCTAATGATTTGTTGGATGCAACGTATCCTATATTGTGGCTCGGAATTACGTTGTATTATAAATTTAGTATCAAGTTTGTGGCATCTAGGATAAAAATAGTGTTGGTGTATCTTATGTCACTATATAATATTATGTTGGAGAGTGAATATATTCTTAGGGTGTAATGAAATTTGTGTTGTATTGGATGTATTCTTGGAATGTAATGTGAACTTTATTAGCTTCACCCAAATTTTCAAATTCCTAGAAGTAAAGTATCATAATATAGAGGTAATTTTCTTGATTTCATAGGTTTTATTACCCCTAATGCTACATTTAATCATAGAAATATCCTTCATTAGCTACCGCACAACAACTTTGGTGACAACATCACCTCAAGTGATTCCCTTATGCTATGTTGTGGTTGGTATAGTCTATGTAAGTTGATGAAGTGTCCATTTATGAGTTAATGTAACAAAAAAACTATTGAATTAAAGATTTTATTGGAGCTCCAGTATACTCTCAATATCTAATGTGAGGATTTATTGGCATTTATTCAATCCTAATGTTCTTGATGATGATATGTTGTATCCATGACACCCTCTCAAGTGTTTATCAAAAACAACATTGGTCGGGGATGTCTTCTTGAGGTTACCAATATATATTACATTGTCCCCAAACATAATATTAACTCTAAAATGTGAAATTTTTGTAGATTTTTTCATATTTTTTTTCTTATTTCATTGACTCCCCCCTTTCATCCAAACACATACAAAAATAAATCATTCATCCTAAAATATATCAAGATTTAAATTTAATATTTAGTGAATCAAAATAAATTCATGGATGTTTAATATTGAGATCATATTCCTAAAACTAAAATAATTCTATAAACTATCATAAAACAACTAAGAATTAAAAAATGCTCAAAAAAAAAGAAATATTTAACAAAAACAAAGATAAATTTGTAAAATACACTTACTTCTTGAACACTCAAGAAAAAATGTGCATTACACCCTCTACAATTTAAGGTTTATACAAAACAACTATCTATAAAATATCACATTAGATTCATAGGTCCTTATCATAAGACCCTAAAATGTATGAAATAAGGTCCTTTCCACATGACCTTAAATTATACGGTATATGGTTCACCCCATATGACCTTAAACTTATTGGAACAATCCATCCTGTATGATTTTAGACTACTTGGAGTGGCTCATTCCATATGACCGTAAGCTATGAAACTATCTTTAAATAGAATCCATATCTACCTAATAGATCCTTTTCTTAGTATATTTTATAATAAAAATGACATTTTCCTATAACTACATGTGTCTGGATTATTATTACTATTGGAATTATAGTTATTCCCATAACTCTTATCTCGATCCTAATCAAAAATACAATTTACACTCCATTCCCTATTTATATTTTCCTATTGTATGGTTCTATCTACTCACATTGGGTTTCTTTTCATTAATAAAATGATAGGATAAAAAATCTCATTTCTAAAACTATGTGTGTATTGATTAATATTAATACAAGATACATAAAGATTCTTATATCTTCTAACCTAGTTCAATACATAATCCCCTCTTCAATTTAGTTCTCTATTCCACATTGGTGATCAGGTCCTGCTAATTCACATCAGTTTTAATCTCTCATCATTATACTAAGGATCCCCTATCTCCAACTTAGATATTTATGTTTCCTATAAACTAACATTAGGGTTCTCATTCAAAAGTTATATCTATAACTATGTGTGTCTTGATTCTTGTTACCATAATAGATAAAGTGACACATGGATCTCCTATCATGTTCCCAATTGTAAATTCCCTATTTTTCCTAAATAAAATATTATATAAACCTATATTTCATTGATAGTATTATTTTATAATCCTTTTCATACTTTTCAAGAGGTGTGGTAATGAAACCATCATTAAAATATGTCCATAAATTTATCTAGACTATCCAATATCCTTTAATAATATCAAGTTTAAGATATATCAAGCTAAGACTTACATTATTCAATATCCTTGTGTTCAAAGAATTAGAAATTATTTTAGCTCTCATGATTCAATTCTGTGTTCACCTTGACTACCCTTTCAGAAGTAGGGTTTCTTTTAATAGTGCTTGATCCTCCATTAATGTAGGGTTAATGATAGTTACATAAGTAAATTAACCCAATACTCTACCACTTGTTCAAATCTATATAACCTAAAACTTTAGAAAACAAATTTGGTTCAAGAAATATGACTTTACATTGTGGGAATTTTTTCCCCTCTGATATTTCCCATGTTGATGTTGTGTATATTATTCACATCAAGTCACTTCAATCTATTTTTTCTCATAGGAGACCTCTCTTTTAGTAAAAGATATATGAACCTAGACTTCATCCACATTTTCAATAAAATCTATATGACCTTAAAATTTATCCACACGTTTAGTAAAGGTTATATGGCCTTTATCTTAAAGTTCCACTAGTTAAATGCTATATGACCATAGAATGTAGCCACAATTTGGTTATAACTTTAAGGTTATAAATGAAGAGATGTTATTTTTTCCAAAGCACAAGACCTTAAACAAAAAAAAGAGTCATAAAAAATTTTAATATTAAACACCATAAAGGGGGACCTATTAAAAAATAAGTATTCTCTCACTAATCCTAGTTAATTTATGGTTTAGTAAAAAGTTTGAGTATATAAAAAATGTACAAAATCTTATAATGACCAATGTTTGGTCCTATAAAAAGGTGAGTTCCACTCATCATATCTATATATCTAGGGAAAAATTAATTCTATTTTATGCTTCTTACTTACATTGTTTCAGATAATTTGTAAAAGAAGCATAATCACGTGATTTTAAGGTTAGTCAAACCCTTTTTACCTTGTTTAATCCATCCTAAAACCTATTAATAATTTAATTTATCTATATTCACTCATATGTTTATATCTGAATCGACTAGCATGGCTTATAGTGATGGAACAGACGATGCTTATACAGCTTTCCTATACCTGAATAAAAGAACAAAGTCTATAAAGAAATAAAATCTCATTCATATTTTATCTAATATGATAATATTTACCTATTATGGAAGAAGATATGCTATATATTCATCCTTCCCATACTCGTTTCAAATAACATGTCATAAGAGACAATTGACTGATCAAAAACTCTTATAATTAACTCAATTATTTTAAATCATGATTTTAAAAAATAATTATCATTAAACATTTTGATGGATTAAATTATTAAAATATTACTCTTAATTTGATTTTTAAAGATATTTGGAGGTAATTTTTGCTCAAATGAATAGAAAATCCAGATTACTATGAGAGGATCAAATGACTGTGGAGTCAATCTGATCATAATATTATAATACAAAGTTATATAAATTTATAAGTAAATTTCTTATAATAAAATAATATTTTCATTTGTGAGTAGCGAGGGAACATCCATAATTAGGGGCCTCTCTAAGATAAATTAACACAAAATAGAAACATATGTCAATAATAAAATCATGAAAAAAGTTTTTTTGAAAGATCTAAATTAATTTATACTTGGTGAGAATAATTAATCAACCATTAAGGGCCTTATTACTTAGTAGTATCTACTTTATCTAATAATCATTTCTAATTAATCCTTAATACTAGACTCTTACATCCCTTATAAATGTTCTCAACTATGAATTCCACTTTTTCTAGCTTCACCTTCATTATTAACCAATAGTATTTTTGTTGTTATATCATTATTTCTTTAATGGTAATCCAATTTTGGAGTTGGGATTCTTTCATACCTTACTAATTAAATTATTGAGTAATATAATCCAAGAATTTAGTAGAAAAGTTTATTGTTTTTATAACATTTATGTCATCTTCTTAATCCTCTAATTGTTCCTAGACAACTAGAATCTTTCAAAAAATGGAATGTAACACTTGATAATTAAAACCACTGGGCATGAATCCTATTAAGAGCTGGTAGAGGTGACCACCTTGATACCTATATCCACTAAGGTGGTCCCGGTAATCACTGTATAAAAATTTTATCATTCCCTCTTCCC
Organism: Viscum album; assembly: GCA_963277665.1. NCBI lineage: Eukaryota > Viridiplantae > Streptophyta > Magnoliopsida > Santalales > Viscaceae > Viscum > Viscum album. Next base: position 638,123,895 of record OY728153.1, read on the forward strand.
TACTATTTTATTTTTGATGATGGTCTCATAGATAAATTTCACCTCATCATATGGGATTAACATGTATGTTGTAATGAGGCTAATCACAAAAAAAGACCTTATAGTCACACACATGAATATAGTAGTAAAAAAATATAATCATTTTCTGGTGAGAGTTTTTAGATCTGGTAGGCTATATTCAAAATAAAATTATGAATTTTTTGAATCATGAGATTCTCTATAGATTATTCGTCCTCTAAATGATTTTATCCTATGTTGATATGAACCTATTATGTAAGTGATATAAGTGTAAATTTTCATAATATATTAATTGGAAAAGTGTAGTTTAAATACCTTGTTCAACTAGATACGACTCCATTGGAGAATAGGTGTCTATAGCCCTTTATTAATGGATAGAGGATCAATATCGATAGCATCATCATCAAAATATATTCCTTGAATATCCATGTTATGAGAATATCTTTCACCCACCTTGAATGTTTATATTGGTGGTCTCCCTTAGTAAATACTATACTAATTTGAGAATTATTATTTGAATATTGTATGATATAAGGTCCATTCATTTAATAAACCAACCCTTTTAGTAGAGAGTTTGGGTAACACATGATCTATACATAGCCATACTCTATAGATAGGCAAGATATTTTAGTATCATGTGGTAGAGATAGTCTCATATTTTTATCCTCACGGGACAATATAAACCAAAAAATTTGAACAATCATTGGGTGTTTCTCAGCACATACCCCATAATATGATGGTGGTTTAATCCCTTCAACAAACCTAAATTTTATTTCAAAATAATAACGAGTGTAAGGTTCATAAATAGTGATTAAATTAATTCAAGTAGAAATTTTCCCATTTTAAAATGAGATTATATAATAATTATCATCATATATACTAGTAATTTTGTTTATTACCATTCAATGAGTATTCTATAAGGGTTTAATGTAAACTAATATAAAATCCTATCATGAAATAAATTTTTTTTAACATCTAAGATATGTGTTTATTCATCTATATAGAAACTGAATTAGGATACTAGTTCGATATAGATCCAATCATTTTTGAATATTTATAAGAACTTGATAAATTATTTTTAAAACTAACAGATCAAGATTAATTCATTTCCCTGGAACTAAGAATGCCTCCATGATAAAGGTAGTGACCTTAACTCCTATACAGGATTCTTAAAATGGTAATATCCATCAACTGAGAAACATTATTAAAAATTTAATCAGCCAACATAGAGGAATTACCCCATACCGGGCTCATAAACCCAATTTTTATACTAACCTTCTTCTAAAATAGACTAATATTATAAGGCCCCAGCCTTAAAATATTACTTAATCTTGAGTTAAAACAAGAATTCAAATTGAGTATCTTTTTGGGTTTAGAGTTTTACAGAATTAGGTCATAACTATTACATTACATCTCAAATATTACAAAGTAGACACTTCTACTCTAACTAATTGTTTCACAAAAAATAAAACTCCTTAAATAAAACAATAGTTCTTTTATTTATATAAATCTTCTTGAATTATTCCTTTCTCTTACCCTTCCTTATAACCTGTGATAAACATTTCAAAAACATGGGATGAGCATAAAAAAGATCAGTAAGGGTTATAAAATAAGGAAAGAAAACATCATCCCATCGATTCATACAAATAAATTAAATCATGATTTTCACTCATATAATATAAGCTCTTTAACATACCTCATATAATAATAATATTTATGAATAACAAACATAAATTATAAATCATAAAGGTAACTTGTGGAATCTATAACATACTTACATTGTATCTTTCACAGTTATATAGGGAGTTATGTTTGGAATACCCATCACAGTATATTCCCTAAATCTCTTAGGATAAACATTAACGTTTACCTCCATCACATTACCCTATTAATTGGAGAGATATCTCGAGCTCACCATCCCATGGTTTATCACAGAACCACCCATATTTGGTTTATCATGTAACCACCCATAAAATGTCCAATTACTGTTATATAATTATAACACATAAATGTTTGAATTTATCAACATTTCACTAATAAATCAAAATAAATCAATTCAAGATATTTTAATATTCAATCCATTTCCAAAACTAGTTAAAACATTTTATAAAGAGATTTTTGAATCAAACTGTCGCATACCACTTTGAAAATTTTGAAAGGAATTAAAATTTTAAAACATTAATTCCCATATAAATAAATCCTTAAAACCATTTTAAAAACATGGACATTAATGAGAAATATTTAGAAAAATAAATCTTTTAATCTTTTAAAATGATATTTTAGTGAAAGAGTCTTGTATCACTTGAGAAACACTTGAATAAAAATAATTAAATAATAACATCAAAGAAAACATTAAATATCATGTGAATATATAAATTCATGATATAAAATGTCTAAATGGTTGTATGTACACTTTATATGATATTAAAGGTGCACAATATCAGGATATGCCTCAATGAAAGAAGATTGAGGCGTAGTCCTCAACATCGATTGTATCAATGGTGTAAGAATTTATCAATGGGGTGATTATGTGTATAAATAGTATACCCATACAAAGGAAAGTTTAAATTACAACATAAAGAAATAAACAGTGATTACATTCATAATCTTGGCATAATATAATCAACTAAGTATGCGTAAAACCCAATGAGAGGAAATTTAGTTTAGAAATTCCCTTACAAAAATTCGGCCGCCTAACGGTGTTACTTAAAATTTCATAAAATGAGTTGATGAGAGAGAAAAGATTATATCATCACTTGGACATATAATTTACACAATTAAGGATATATAATAACATATCCCAACATGATAAAATGGAACTTAAAAGGCATAACATAACATAATCCATTGACTAAAAGAGGAGGGTGAAAGGTTCCCTTACCTTACGACTGATTCATCATGTATGTTTTTTGTTCTTCCTGAATAATAAAATTAAGATAATTTCTACTTGATTAAGAAAAAATTTCAAGTTTATTATTACTTTTATATCACTTATTTCCATGTTACAAAAATTATGTAATTATTTAATTTAATATCGGTGGTTTTGTCGATATTCGGTACTTGAGTCAAAAATGAACTTGTTATAATTACAAATTGTCCATGAGGACAAAATTAAATTATCTCCATAATTATATTCATGATTTAAATATCATATATATCATATATATCTGGTATATATGTATTTATAATATTCCATAACATTCGGAGATAAGAAATGAAATGCACCATTCATGGAGCCGGTAAGTCGTGTGTACGCATGAACACTACTTTCATTTCTTTTTTTAGTTTTTAAAGGACTAAAAAATAAATGATACGTAAGTATATTATAATTAAATTATAATATCATATGATATATATATATATATTAAATAAGTTCATTAATTTCATCTTTTATACCTTTCTTGTATGGCATGAATGACTCATCTCACTTTGAGGGGCGTTAGTCTGCGCTTCCTCAAATGAAATTATCGTATTTACACATTATGGAAATAATAAAGGTATTATGTAAATAAAATTACAGAATAATATAATATATATCATATATAAATATATTTACATCATAATGGACACCATGAGAGGTGGTAGGAGATAATTGAACAATCATCATTTCGTGGGGCAGTAGTTCGCCATCCATAGAAATAGTATGTTCTAAATACATTATATGGAGGTTTGTGTGATTTTAGGTAAAATAATTGGAATAAAAACATCATAGTATATTTAGTATACATTATTATAAAATAATTTAATAAAGATAGTTTATGGGGTTGGAGAAGGGAAAATAAATGAAAGAAGCTTGAGAGAAGACATTACCTCAAATCGGGTAACTCCTTTTGATTTAAGATAAAAGGACTTCTTGAATTTCCTTATTCCCAAGGTAAGTATTCTAGGATGAATAGATTTCTGTTGGTAGATTATTTTTGAAGAGTTTGGATGAGAAAAGGGGGCTTGAGAGGTGTTATTAAGGGTTAGAGGTGATTCCATTTTATAAGGGGGAGGAGGGGCACTTTAAGAATGTCTTAAAAGATTATTTTATTATAAACTGAATTTCGATTTCAAAAGGTCCCAAAATAATTTAATTTGAATATAAGGTGAGGATTTTTATAAATTTTCTCAAACAAGTGTTTTTAGACAAGTTTTCGGTTTCAAATTTAACCTTATAATTTAGCTTTAACCCTTAGTTAACTTATTTATCTCTGACCATGTCTTCTTGTATATTCATTCTATATGGTTAATATATTTACTATAAATTCCAATAGAACCTAAATTGGTTAATTAATGATATTTTCAACCTTATCAAATTAATGTTTCCCAATATTATATTTTTTGGACTATTATATCATTTAATAAAATAGTATTTTTTTTAAAACTCATTTATGTCAATTTATATACTATTCATATCAGGACTTTTAAAAAAACCATAACAACATGATTCATTTGAAAAACCTTCATTAATTAAAATATAACAAGTAATAATTATCCCTCAAATTATTTTATTGAATAAAAAGTTTAAAATTAAATTTATTTTAATTTTTATAATCTCATTTATTTAAAACTTTCATTAATAAGGTAATAACTACATCATCATTGTGTCATAAATAAATTTATTTATTTGATGTATAAAAGTTATAAATAAAATTCCATGATGTAGGAAATATTTTTATATTTATAATGAATATTTATAGTCAATTATATCACTTATATAACCACATATAAAAATTTTTTTAGTAAAAGATATATGTTTATGTTATGTTTTCCTTAACTTTAAATTAAAAGTAATTAAATGCCATTTTCACACACAAGTTACTCCATGGGGTCCTAAAATCAACTCAATGATTCCTATAGTTTTAAATATATCATAAAATAGTATTAGAATACGTTTTAGGGTAATTTAATATTATTATAATATTAATTTTTACCCTTATTTTCCAGATTTACCCTTTAACCATGGTAAATAAAATATTTACTGAAGTTACTATTCGTAATGTCTAAAAATAAAAGTTACCTATTTACACAATTTAGACTTACTGATTCTAATTATGGAATCCATTTTTCCAAATTCAAAACACAAAAATTCCAAAAATTAATTTAAAATTAATTCTCATTGTCAAAACCAAAAAACGTGTTTTTAAGAGGTAAAAACTACCAAAATATTGACATGTGTTTATGTACAATTAAAATGTGAAATTACTTCCCATGACCATAATTCAATTAAATGATCAAAATATAATCCAATTATAATTTAAAACCAATTAAAAGTACAATCAAACTATATATATAAATTAGATGAAAAGGAAGCTTTGAATTAAAATGTAGTATTTTCCACTATTCGTTAAAAAAATGAACTTTATCAGGAAAATATCAAAATTTCATCCAAAGTAAATTTTTATATCCCACATATAAATAAGTTTTTTATTTTTTTCAAATAGAACATATAATAGTGAAATAAAAACTAGATTTAAAAAGGGTTCACCATCAAAAGGCGGTAAAACGACCTTTTAAAAAAAATTAGAGTTTTTCATGCTAAAAATCAGATTAATTATTATTTTAATCCTCTAAAATTTATTGGATAAATGTAAAAACATTTAACAAACATGTGTAATTATAATTCATTTAGTTCCTTTCATTCCCAGCAATACAACGGCTTTGCGTTAACTACCATTTAAAATAATATAATTATTTTTTGGTATAACTCAAAGTTGTGTGCAATGTAATATTTCAAATAAACCTATTGTTGTTGTATTGAGTACTCTATCAGACAAAGTGTCCTATTTAACATAAAATTAATATCATATTCATAAATATTAATATATATTAAAATGTATTATTCTATAAATACCTGGGTCGTTACATCCTTCTTTCCTTTTGGAAATTTTGTCCTCACAATTTTAAAATTGGGCTCAGAAACTTCATTGAAATACCCACATTGGAAAAAGAGTAAATAAAACTATCACTTAAAAAAAAGAGAAGTAAAAATTTCACCTAATATAACTCATAATAGGATTCCATGTAGGAAAACATGTATATGGAAGAGAAACTAACCATCAATTTCTGATGGAGATTGGTAGAAAACATGATGAGGATAAAGTTAACCACCATAAATCACAACTTGTGATAGATTAAATGGTTTTTGATTTCACAGTAGGAAAATTAAAAAACAATGTTTTTGTTTTAATACACTTTTAATAAATTTGAGGAATTTATTTATGATCTTTAATAAGAACATAAGGAAACATAATTACTTTTCATATAGACTTTCATACATTACTAAATTTATACCACAAACTCATCTTTTCTCCAAGAAATGAATATTCAAGATGACTTGGTCACATATTAAGTTCTAGAATAAACCACTAGAGAATCACATAATCCAAAAAAGATTAACTTTATATTTCCCCTATCTTTAGACATTAACCAAAACAAAAATGGTTAGTACGAGATCCGATAATCTCTAAAAAGGATAATCATTTATAAAAATAAATACTACTCTTAGTCTCAAAAATTCAACAAAAAATACGCAAAGTTCAAAAAATACCATTCAATAAACAATTGTAGTTGGAATTATTCAAAATAATACAAACTAATATTAAAACCCAAAACTCAAAAGGATTTAATCGCATAGTCTTCCACAATAAATCATAACGTTTATATCCAAATAACATTTAATACTCTTAAAGTCTCATACTGAAGTGTAATTAACCAAATCACATATTCTCTATGATAGGTTAATCATTTCCATAACTAACTTAAATTGATATAAGTCCGCAATAAAAACATATATTCTTCCAAAATAAAAAAATTCAACCATTACTCCTCAAATTAAGTCCCATAGTATTCTATTTTCCTTAGGCATATAGTGTTCTCAAAAGAGAAAACATATTCCAAAATAACCTTTATCACTTAATCACAAAATCATTTTCCTATACTAAGGATATCCATATATTCCCAAAATCAAATTATTCTTGATCCATAAAATCATTTAACTAAAAATTATAAGTCATACTAATCAGGAACTTCACATAGGCCAATGGTAGGTAATGTGCCCTTTTCACCCTTCGATTGTGGGTTTGATTTCTAGATCCTTACCAAACGCGAAGGGTTGTTACCCATCTTATGGGTTATCCTTTTTCTAAAACCATATCACTATTATAACATTCTCAAAAAAAAGATAATTTTCTCAAAAATAAGCATAACCTACTTTATCCTCAAAGGTTACCTAATAACTTTCATTTTTCATCCCAAAAACTAATAACCCATTATTTCCTTAAAAAAATATCACATAAACCCCTAAGGTTATCCATTATGTCCACACAAGAAAAGATAATTATTCCTTGAATAAAATTTTCACATATCAAACTTTAGGGTTACACATACTAGAAACATTCTTCCAAAGTATTCATATCATTAATACATTTAAACATATCATCATCCATAGATCCAACATAACTCTTAAATTCATTGACATCTTAATCATAAAACATTATTCATGATCTTTTATCCATGATTTTTCATTTTATTATTTTATACTTATTTCCTACAAAAAAATCATTTATAATGTCCTAAGATTTTACTAATTTCAAAACATGAGCTAAGAAATAATCCATACCTTTCATAGGTCACTTTAAACTTCCTCATCTTAAATTGGAATGGCATTAGGAATTGGTAAACATTTATTTTTATGGTACTGCTGATCCCATTCATGAACCTTATTCATAGGACATCTATTTTTTTAATGACCATTTACACCACATTTAAAACATTCAATTGATACCTTAGAAAGAACTTCTTTCCCTTTCATGGATTTAACTAGACGCTTCCTTTTTCCATGGCAGGTTATTGCTTTATAACCTTCATTACCACATCTGAAACATCTTACCGTCCCTTTGAAGCATTTTCCTAGGTGTTTCTTTCCACATCCTTGAAACAAAGGTTTTTTAATATACTTACCTTTATGATTATTACCTGGACTTCCATTGGGATTTGTTTCTCACATATATGATGCCTTATAAAAACCACCATGGTTCAAATGCTCAATCATGAATCTAGATAGTTGGTTAAGAATAACCACAAGATTTATCATTGTAGCTCCCATTTCATCCAGTTTATTATTCAGAAAACCACCCCAATTTCATTCACATCCATTGTTACTTTGGATCCTACTAGATCCATCCATTTACTAAAACCAAAAAGGTTAGTGTGAATATATCAGTAAAATATTCATATAAAATATTATGAGGAGGGTAAACACTAAGATATACTTATTCATGTTATCTTAAACTCATTCAATTTATATAAAATAACTATGACTCTTTATAATATTTTAATCATTATAGTTATGTAACCTATGCTTAAATAACACCCAAACCTCTAAAGTTATCTAACCCAATATCTGATACCAACTATAAGGCCCCATCCTTAAAACATTACTTAATATTGAGTTAAAACAATAATTCACATTGGGGGTCTTTTTGGGTTTATATTTTTAGAGAATTAGGCCATAACTATTCTATTACATCTTAAATATTAAAAAGTAGACACTTCTATTCTAGCAAAAAAAATTCACAAAAATAAAACTCCTTAAATAAAACAAGAATTACTTTCTTGATATAAATCTTCTTGAATTCTTCCTTTATCTTACCCTTTCTTATAACCTATGATAAACATTTCAAAAACTTGGTATGAGCATAAAAAAGGATAGTAAGGGTTATAAAATAAGTAAAGAAAACATCATTCCATCAATTCATACAAATAAATGAAATCATTATTTTCTCTCATATAATATAATCTCTTTTACATACCTCCTGAAATCATAATATTTAGGAATAACACACAGAAATCATAAATCATAAAGGTAACTTGTGGAATCCAAAACATACTTACATTGTACTTTCAGAGCTACATAGAGAGTTGCGTTTGGAATACCAATCAAATAATATGCCCTAAATCTCTTAGTAGAAACGTTAAAGTTTACCTTTATCACGTTACCCAATGCATTGGAGAGCTATCTCGGGATCACCTGCCCTAGGTTTATCACGGAACCACCCGTATTTGGTTTATCACATAACAACCCGTCAAATTTCCAGATACCATTACATAATCATAAAACATAAAAGTTTTAATTTATCAACATTTCACTCATCAATCATAAGAAATCAATTCAATATATTGAAATATTCAATCCATTTTTAAAACCATTGAAAAAATTATAAAGATATTTTTGAATCAAAGTGTCCCATACCACTTTGAAACTTTTAAAAGGAATTAACATTTTAAAACATTAATTTTTATATAAATAAATCCTTAAAACCATTTTAAAAATATGGAAATTAATGAGAAATATTTATAAAAATAAATCTTTAAAACTTTTAAAACAATGTTTTAGAGAAATAGTCTCGTGTCACTTGAGAAACACTTGAATAAAAAAAATTAAAGAATAACATCAAAAAACATTAAATATCATTAGAATATATAAATTCATGATATAAAATGTCAAAATGGTTGTATATACACCTTATTTGATATTAAAGTTGCACAATATCATGATATGCCTCAATGAAAGGAGATTGAGACGTTGTCTTTTACATCAATTGTATAAATTATGTAATATTTTATTAATGGGGTGATTAGGTGTAGAAATGTTATATCCATACAAAGGGAAGTTTAAATTACAACATAAATAAATAAACAGTTATTCCACACATAATCTTGGCATTATATAATCAACTAAGTATGTGTAAAACCCAATGAGACGAAATTGAGTTTAGAAATTCTCTTACAAACATTCGACAGCCTAACGGCGTCACATAAAAATTCAGAAAATGAGTTGATGAGAGAGAAAAGGGTATCTCATAACTTGGAAATAAAATTTATAGAAATAATTCTATAGAAGAACATATCCCAATATTATAAAATTGAACTTAAAATACATTACATAAAAGTAGTCTTTGACTAAAAGTGGAGGGTGAAAGGTTCCCTTACCTTACCTTTGATTCATCACGTATGTTCCTTGTTCTTCCTGAATAATAAACTTAAGCTAATTTATACTTGATTAATAACCTTTTTCAAGTTTATTATTCATTTTATATCACTTATTTATATTTTATAAAAATTACATAATTATTTAAGTTAATATCGGTCGTTTTGTCGATATTCTATACTTGAGTCAAAAATGAACTTGTTATAATTACAAATTGTCCATGAGGTCAAAATTCCATTTTCTCTAGAAATATATTCATGATAAAAATATCATATATATCATATATATCTATTAAATATGTATTTATAATATTCCATAACATTTGGTGATAAGAAATCAAATGCACTATTCATGAAGATGGTAAGTCGTACGTACGCATGAACACTACTTTCATTTCTTTTCTTAATTTTTAAAAGAATGAAAAATAAATGATACATAGGTATATTATAATTACAGTATAATATAATATGATATATACATTACAAAATTTCATTAACTCTATCATTTATACATTCTATGTATGGCATGAATGACTCATCTCACTTTGAGGGAGCGGTAGTCCACACTTCCTCAAATGAAATTATCATATTTACACATTATGGAAAGAATAAATTTATGTTTTAAATAAAATTACATAATAATATAATATATATCATATATAAATATATTTTCATCATAATTTCTACTATGATAGGCAGTAAGAGATAATTGAACATTCGTCGTTTTGTGAGGCATTAGTTTCCATCCACAGAAACAGTATGTTCTAAATCCATTATATGGAGGTGTGTGTGAGTGTAGGTATAATACTTGGAATATAAACATATTATTATATTTAATATATTGGTGTTGTTATAAAATAATTTAATAAATATAGTTTATGGGGTTGGAGAAGGGAAAATAAATGAAAGAAGCTTGAGAGAAGACATTACCTCAAATCTGGTAACTCCTTTTGATTTAAGATAAAAGACCTTCTTGAATTTCATTATGCCCAAGTTAATTCTTCTAGGAGTAATTGAGGGATTATGGTATATTATTTGGGCATAAGTGGGATGATCAATGGGGGATTTAGAGTTGTTATTGAGGGTTATATGTGATTCCCTTTTATAAGAGGGAGGAGGGGCACTTTAGGAATGTCTTGAAAGATTATTTTATTATAAACTGAATTTCGATTTAAAAAGGTCCCCAACTCATTTAATTAGAATATAAGGTTATTATTGTTCTAAATACTCTCAACCAATAGTTTTTAGACACTTTTTTGTTTCAAATTTAACCTTATAATTTAACTTTAATCCTTAGTTAACTTATTTGACTCTTACCATGTCTTCTTGTATATTCATACTATATGGGTAATATAGTTACTATAAAATGACAATAGAACATAAAGTGGTTAATTAATGACATTTTAAACCTTATATACTTCATTTGGACTAATATTATTTTTTTATGACTATTATATCATTTAATAAAATAATATTTGTTTTAAAAACTCATTTATGTAAATTTATATGCTATTCAAATCGTGACTTTTAAAAAATACATAACAACTTTATTATTTAGAAAAAACTTTATTAATTAAAATATAACCAGTAATAATTATACCTAAAATTATTTTATGGCATAAAAATTTTCAAATAAAATTTATTTTAATTTTTATAATCTCATTTTTTTAAAACATTCATTAATAAGGTAATAACTATATCATCATTGTTTCATAAATAAATTTATTTATTTGATATCTAAAAATTATAAATAAAATTACATGATGTATTAAATACTTTTAACTTTCTAATTACTATTTATAGTCAAATATATCACTTATATAACCACATATAAAAAACATTTAGTCAAAGATATGTGTTTATGTTATATTTTCCTTAACTTTAAATTAAAAGTAATTAAATGTCATTTTCACACAAAAGTGGCTCCATAGGGTCCTAAAATCGACCCAAGGATTTACATTGTCAGAAATATCTCATCCAATAGGATTAGGACATATGTTAGGGTAATTTAATATTATTATAATATTATTTTTTAATCTTATTTACCAGATTTACCCTTTAACCATGGTAAATAAAATATTTACTGAACCTACTATTCATAATGTCTAAAAATAAAATATACTCATTTACATAATTTGGATGTCCTGATTCAAAATATGTAATCCATTTTTCCAAATTCAAAACACAGAAACTTCATAAATTAATTTAAAATTTATTCTCGTTGTCAAAACCAAAAAGCGTGTTTTTAAGAAGTAAAAACTACCAAAAGATTGACATGTGTTTATGTACAATTAAAATGTAAAATTACTTTACATGAACATAATTGTATTAAATGATAAAAATATAATCCAATTATACTTTAAAACAAATTAAAAGGATAATATAACTATATAAATAAATTATATGAAAAGTCGGTTTTGAATTAAAATGCAGTATTTTTCACAATTCATTAAAAATGAACTTTATCAGAAAAATACCAAAATTTGATCCAAAGTAAATTTTGATGTCCCGCTTATTAAGAATATTTTTATTTTGTAAAATATAACATATAATAATGACAAAAACTTTATTTAAAAATGGTTCTCCATCAAAAGCCGGTAAAATGACCTTTTAAAAAAATAGAGTTTTTCATGCTTAAAATCAGATTCATTCTTATTTTAATCATCTAAACTATATTGGATAAATGTAACAACATTTAACAAACATGTGTAATCATAATTTAATTAGTTGTTTTCATTCCCTGGAATACAACAGCTATGATTTAACTACCATTTAAAATAATATTATTATTTTTCTGTATAACTCAAAGTTGTGTGCAATATAAGATTTCAAAGAAACCTGTTGTTGCATGTTGAGTACGCTATCAAAAAAAGTGTCATATTTAACATAAAATTAATATATTATTCATAAATATTAATAGATATGAAAATTTATTATTCTATAAACACTTGGGTCATTACAAATATGCTCCATTAGTCCCATGAGAATACTGAAATATACAAGATCTCTATCTTTTTTCTTTTATTAACCCATGAGGCTAAAAGATTTCAATCCCCCTATTGAATGAAATGAATTTTTAGATTTAAATTCTCTTTATAAGTGGATCTATATCATTTTTAATATCTTCTTCAATAGGATTGGGTCTGTACCATGTTGTACCATACATTTCATGCTGGGAGAAACTCATTATACGTATTACCAAGAATTTGAATTCCTCAAGTTTTTTACATATCTTAAAGACTATTTATAACCTCTCCATGTCATAAGTGAAAGGTGTTGGTCTCTGAAAAACATTTTTTAATTAATTTTAGGATAAGGTTAGCATGTAGATATAAATAAAACTATGATATCTATAACACTTCATAAAATCCAATAGATTTCAGATTTTATTCAAATTATTCATAGATTAGATTAAACTAGTAGTCTCATGAACATTATTTGGAAAAATTCCCTCAGGATCAAAGGTTCCACTAAGAAATCCATCTCTTCCTATGATCACTCATTGAGAATAAAAAAATGTTTGATTAGATAGATATGGATGGTATTTTTACTTGGATATGATTTTCTATTATAAATAGGGAGTGTGATAGAGTATATTTTTCCTCATATTTATTATAGTAAACATGTTTTCTATTGAAAAAAAAATCCTCAACATAGTCCCAAGAATAATTTAACCATAGGGTTGGAAGATCATTTTTCAAATAAATAATTAGTGTGTCATAAATAACATTGAATATATGTAAAAGGATTTTATCATATAATTGATAATTGAGAATATTTATCCCTATGAAGCATAAAAGTACTTAATGATGAGGCGAAACAAAATACCACAGGTCATACTCGATATTTTCAACCATAGAAGCCCTAATTCCTTTAGTATCTATTATATTTTAATGTGAATAAATGTCAACCATTTTATTTCTATTATAAAAGAGAAAATAAATAGTGATAATGAGATATTATGGTATAAAGCATGGAGTGGGGGAATTTAACAAAGTAAAAAAAATTGTCTAACCTTTTTTACCCAGATTCAAGAACTCACCTATGTGTGTACAAGTTAATTTTCCAATGATTGTTTTCCCATACTGATGCACCCTACATTGTGCACAAAGATCTATGCACTGATACTCTGGTGGGGTAATGTTTTTCCCAGACTTCCAAAAGAAGATTGAGTGTGTTTCTTAACACAGGTAAAAAAAAGATTGTGGAAGTATATAGGGCTTTATAATGTCAGTGAACATTTTCAACATGGTCCCATATATTTATAAAGGGGATAATTTAGCTTTAAATCCTATTTTATCACCCATAATCTTAGTATATCACGTTCTCTACATCAAAGTAGTGTGCATGTACCATGCCCACACCCACCTTTGACCTAAGAATTCACCCTGATTCAAGAAAAATCTTATGCCCAAGATTTATTTTCCTAAAAATTTGAACCTTTTCATTTTGAATGGATCCAATTCTAAGGGTATAATTTTTTAGCATCCAATAATTGTTAAATTCATTAATAAAAATTGGAATAAAAAATTAAGAACTATGAACAACAATATTTCCAAGAACACTAGTGAAATCTAGAAAAGTGGCTTTCATTTAGCCAAGTGAAATTGATCTTTTCAGCTAGCACACACACCCTTCATTATGACAGAATTATCTCTCTCTTTTATACTAATATGTACACCTTCTTTATATCCATCACACTCGGTAGGTAGATAACTCATGCCTATTTACACTATGGATCACATATTCCATTTATAGGGTTGAGTGTTAGAGGTTATTATTTCCCAAATATTGGTGATTAATCATGGGTTTCTTATAAAAGGTTACCCCACCACCAAACTCAATAGAAAGAGATAAAGAAAAATATATCTAGAACAATATCACATAGATCCTTATTTTGATCACCAAAATACTCTAAAAACTTCCATGAGTGATTTCTAAATCAAAATTGAAGGGAAAAATATACAAGATGGGGATATTTGTGTCATCTAAGGGTTTCACAAATAAGATCACCATGAAAGAACTCTTTTCCAAAGTATTTATATAAACTAGGGTGAAGGACCCCTATGAGTAAGATCTAAAGTAGAGAATTATGAAATTACTTAGCACTCTTGTTCCTTCTATTTAGGCCTATCATGCCCAACTTTTAAGGGATAACATGGTTGAACCGCTTTTCCAAGTCACATATCCATGTGAAGTAACTTCATATCACCCTAATTCATTCTTGTACCTTATAGGTATCCTTTTTCCCATATCAAACCCCTAAAAAATCCAACCTCTCCTAAACTTAAACCATAGTAACCTGATGAGCATGACTGGTTCATTTACCACAATCATGTAGCCCCCAAAATTATTTATTCCATTTATAATGGGAATCTAACATCATATAATAGATCTCTCCTAGTTTTCCTCTTTCTATTATGGGTTATTAGAGTCTTTTAAATCATTCCCTCCTTTAACAATGAGGATACCCTATCTTGAGGAAACCATTTGAATCTATCCTAGCCCAGAATATGTATCTTGGTTGATCCTCATTAGTACTCACATCCTTTTTTCAAATTGATGAAAGGGAGGTAAAAATGGGATACCATTATAATGTAGTGATCTCTTATATTCACCTGGATCATCTTCTAGAGTAAACCAAAAAGGGACACTCATGAATAAGTTTCACACTTAAGTTATTTCAAATCATTTATCACCTATTTTTCTTTGTATTATGACCTTAAACTATAATACAGAATACTCTTGGATGAAATACCTTAAAAAGGAACTCCATTGGTCCTAAATTAATGACCTTAAAAGGAACATTATTTGTTCTTATCAAACATAATTACCATGTACAACATGCCTTGATATATGGAATTGAAAAACATAGGTTTTTATTCTATTAATTGGTATATATAGGTTTCCCATTTCTTGAGTCCAATCAAATCATTATAAAACCACATGTATCTCCTCATCCCATAGGTATTCTTGGATGATGTTAAATTTATAGCACCTTATTATATGGATTTAAAATATAGAGTAATCAATTAATTAGATCAAATATGATACAACATGATTCCTTTATTTAATATTATTTTAAATTCATTGGTTTCAATAAATCACTTGAATAAAAGGGTAACTGGCATTGATTCTGGTAAGTA
The DNA here is from genome assembly GCA_963277665.1 of Viscum album. Classification (NCBI taxonomy): domain Eukaryota; kingdom Viridiplantae; phylum Streptophyta; class Magnoliopsida; order Santalales; family Viscaceae; genus Viscum; species Viscum album. The sequence continues at coordinate 638,140,031 of OY728153.1, forward strand.
TTTCACAAACATAAATTAAATTTATAATAGAGTCTACGATTCAATAGATAGATCTTTTATAGTATGATTTGGCCTCCTATCCTCTCAATTTTAACATGAACTCCCAACAAAATTGAATTAAATGAGTCTAAAATAAAACATCATAAACAAATACCAAAATAGTGATGCAGAAATATCATCTAAAATTAGGGGTATGGAGTCCATATATTTGATTCACATTAAGGATATAAAATACTTCAATAAATGGTTCCTTGTATTCTGGATATTGATACGGAATATTCACTTTTTCCAATATAAATAATAGTAACATCTAGGCCCCTATAAATTTTAAACCATATATACCTTATCCTAAAATAGTAAAATTCTCCATCTTATAAATTTCATATTCACAATACAACAAAAAAATAATATACTAAAGGATTTTAATAATAATATTTTAAATATTTTTACTAAAAAAATTTCATATTGTAAAGAGTGGGAAACTCTTATATAATTTTGATTTCGTACATCTAAATAAACCCTTTAAAACCTCAAAACTTCTCTAAATTGGAGAGATAGATAAATAAGAGTAATATTAAGAGATAAAATAAAGATAAAACTATATTTTTGGCATGGTTAATGGACTGGAGAGCTGTAAATTTATAAGTGAAAATTTAGGGACAATTCCAAGTAGTATGAGATTGGTAAAGGGTGTTTTTTAGATCCTTGAGGTTGGTGGGGATAATAAAATTCAAATTTTTCAAAGGTTATTTGTATAAAATATTATATTTTTATAAATATGATTTATATACTTGTAAAACATGGTTTCTAAATGTGATAAACCCAGTCCAGAACCCAAAACATTGAGACTTGAGCTAGGATTTCCCCATGGCCTAAAGTATATTTCTCGATTGCTAAAGGATTGAAACTAGTGTTAATTTATACAACATAATAATTAGAGGAATATTTTCCCTAAAATAAAATATAAAGCTACATAATATAAAAATTAAATTTTTATTTAAAATCAAAAACCGTTACTTTAAGAATAAACCATTTAATGTAAGAAAAAAATAGAATGCAGTAGAAATAAAATGATAATGGGTTTGTCAAGAAATGGAAAAATAAGAAATTATTTCTATCCATTTTGGATAGTTCAACCCCTACTATACATGTAAACAATGTCATTAAAAAAATTATCACATTTTAAAAACAAAATAATTTATCAGGTGGTACAGAATAAATCCATGTCAGCACAAGAAAATAGTGTGTCATCCTTTATCCATAAAAATTTTACGAGATATGATAAATATGAAATAATATATTTAAAAACATATATATTATCATATTATACACCCATTTTGGATCTTCATTGCCTCAGTATTTCTTAAAAACCATATCCCTCTATATTCGTTTCACACACAATAGAACTTCCCCCCAAATATAATTACTCGATATTTTCATATGTTCATGACTCTTCAATGTTGTTTCTCATACTCAAATTCATTTAATTTCCCAAAACTATTTTTTCTTCAACAAAATTTTCCAAAATAAATTCACTTGAATACATTATATTAAATTCATCTAATTTCAAATATTAAAACCCATTATTTTCCAAATATTCTATATTTAAAACTAAATCTCATGTTTTTTCTTAAAATTCTAAAATTTAGGTTTTGTAGATCTAGAAAACCATAGTTTTATCAAATAAATTTCATAAAATTATCCAATAAAAATCCCCATTAGAAAATGAATTAAAAGCACATCATCACATAATCAGGAATTAAAATCCATTGTGTAATTAATAAGAGAAACCTTTCATAGATAAAAAATATATATAAATACCAGGAAACACTATATTTAGTATCAATAATCATGATCTAATCCATTGAAAACTAACATCTTCAACACAAGATTGTGATTATTTCATTTATGATTCAAGATCTTTACTTTCATCACTCTATATCTAAAGAATCGTGTTAAATTTTACTAGAGAAAGATTCAAAAAATAATGATATCATTGAGATATAACCTTCAATTTGATTTCAATACAATAAATCCTACCAAAAATTTCATTTTACACTATTGAAAAAGTCCCAAAATCAATCCCAATGAGCCCCAGGTACACCCAAAGTCATAAGAGTGTGTTAATGATGGTTTTAAAAGATTTATTATAGTCTTAAATGAAAGAACATGTATATAACAACCCTAGTTTTTTATGGACCCTTGGGAATTTTTTAGATGAAACTATTCTTTTGTTCTAGATTGGGACTTTCCCATCTTGTTATCTAAAGTGTGTTAGGTGTTGGAGATGTATGGAGGGTGTTTGAGGAGGAAAATGATCTAGTAAAGATAAGTTTCAGTTGTGGGTTTTAATTCATGGTGTGAATTTTAAATTCATGGCATGACTTTTTCGGAAAGAGTTTCAGGAGGTTCTATCTTAAAAGGATTCAAAATGTGAATAACTTTGTCCATGGCATTAAATCCTTCCATCTATTGTGGATATGGAGATAGATTTTTCAATGGATGTAAACCATGTGAGGTTCATGGCATGAACTAGGGATCCAAACTATGAACGGATAAATCCCTATATTTTTTATAAGTTTTTAAACCCTTCAATTTTATTAGTTTGACATTAATTCCTCTCAAACTCCAGGATATTCCCTGATGATTTTCAGAGATCTTCCAGCCCAAAATTCATGGTTTTGATCACTAGAATATAGAGAAAATATTTTGGGAATTCAATGTTTTTTGGGATCATCATTGATGAAAAAATTACCAAAAACACTAATGAAATTATTGAGGATTCATTATTCATAAATGATCAATCCAACAATGAGGTAAGTATTGTTTATTTATGAATTATTCCTTATTATTCTTATTTTAAACTTGGATAGATTTTTAGATTTTGAAACCATGTGACCGAGAATTATATGGCCCTAAAAATAATTACTTTTGGACTTGTAATGTTTTATGTCTAGGAATTATCTTATTTTATTTTTGATTTCTGATATTATGATTGATGGAAAAAAATTTATGGACTTCGGTGCTTTAGAATTTGATGTTTTATTGATTTCTCCCTTTTTATTTGTGTTCTTCATCATCATCCCATGTAGCTGATGATTCAACTATTTCTATATTTTTTTAAGCATTATCAAACCTATGAATACATGATATAAATATTTATATGTTGGGAATAATCTGATTGAATGGTATCACATGACTGTTGATGAGATCGTGGGATATAGTAGTGATGGATGGGCATGCATGGGGTAGAACGATGGTTTCTTAAATTAGAAATGCATAAATAATGAAGATTAAGAGATCTAGATGACTGTATATTGATGTTTCTAATGAAGGGTGACTGGAAATGGGTGTCTAATAAGGGTATATGTTTGGAAAATTCATAATAAGAGATATTTAGTGGAAATCGTAGCTGTAGAAAAAGTTGTGTTGAAGATCGATGGGAACCAGGGATTCTATAGGTCGTATTAACAACATGAATAACTATGACACACCTTGAATATTTTTGAATGAATTATCATAAGTATCTAAGAATAATTCTTATCATGAATTTTTATTTCATGCTATGAGTTGGTCAAGGCTGAGTCATGGTGGGAATTTCCCTTTCATGCCCTGAGTTATGCCTACCAGGGGTGTTTTGGTTTCATTATTTTATGATGTGTTTGGTTGGGCTAACCTTGATTGTCTACATGATTTGATGATTGGATGATATGTTCTAAAAATCTATTTTTGTTTATGGTAGGTTTTGAGTGTGATTATTGTAGTTTATTCTAGGATTGTCACTCCCTTAATGATGGGACTATTAGGGCATGGGTCTCACATATCCTATATAGAGGTAGATTCGATACTCCCCATACGCACCAAGGCATGGGTCCTCTATTTATAGAGTATTTAAACCCATGTCACTGGGATCTGGTAAGGATCAGATCCTCCAATAGATTCATAACACCCTTGGATGAGATATATACTTGTGAGGTGTGGATCTGCCACTATATTTCGGTGAGGTTTACATTGGACATAAAGTATTAAGACATAACTAGATATTATAGTTGTGTTAGATTCAACTTTCTTAGCTAGCTATAAATATTTTCCTCTCTCTTTGATTGGATTTTTCTTTAATGGAATATAGGTTTTTTGTTTTGATTCTCTCTTTTCCTTTTGGGTTGAGCTGACTATCTTATTGTTGTTGCTCCCTTTTTGTTGTTGGGTGCCTTCTACCAGGTATATATATATACTCACCTTTACATGGGATTTTTCTCACACATGTAAAACTATATTAAGATTATAGGAATATTGGTGGATACATTGGTGGACCCATAGTAGGTGAATCATAGTTATAATAGGAGACTATGACTGTATACGGTGGTCAGTTCCTGAGATTGTGAGTAGGGATCTCTCCATTATCCTCATCATTTTTTGGGTTTGGATACTTTCATCTTGGTTGGGCATGTATTTTTTCTTATTTACTATCTATATCTTATTTTTCTACATTTATATATTTCTTAGAGGTTATTTCATGCATTTTTTACACTCTATATTTTACATTTTTTTTATTATACTATATTGTTTCTTACATCTTGGTGGTGTGAATGTGTATAGATACTATAGGCTAAATCCTCCCATTTGTGTAATATTCATACTCACTACTAAACTTTATCCTATAGCCTACTAGAGGTATAATTAGGGGGTCTCCCTTATCTTATCTTCACTCTAGTAAGGTCCCTGATATGTCAGGTTATGATATATTTTTATTAGATAATGTTTGTATTATGGATGGTTTTTTGGATATAGTTGTGTTGTGAGGTTTGGTTTGGGAACATAAGGCAATGGTGTTAAAGTTCATCAAGTACAAATCTTAGTCTAGGGAACCCAGTGATGGTTTAGTGGAAAATGTATCGATATACCAAGACTCTAACCACTTTCTTATTTACTCAGTGTACAAGGGAATCATTTATAAGGAAACAAAGGGTACATGAATCATATAGGAATGGGTATTTGACTTCCATGTTCTTCTTGATTCAGTTCCCCATATATTCTTATCTAACAGTGGTATATCCTGTTAACTTTTAGGATGCATCCACAGTGACATCCAACTGGGATTCTGAGACAGGGTCATGATAATGACTAATTGAGTGATAAGGACTCAATACAGGGTCATATCCATGATGTGTTACCTCTATGTGAGTAGAGAGTAGTTCTTACACCTAATGAGAAATGTTTATACTGGACTCTAATAGTTAGGGATGGTTTTAAACTTCTAGTTTACTATATGGTTGTTCCAGTATGATATAACGATGATCCACATAGGATGATCACATTGTATAAGTTCCAACAATAGAGGTCATTCGGGTTTTATAGTGATCCATACCCTCGGGAAGTAGAGGATTGGATTGAGTCCATAGTTTGAATTTTCTATCTCATGTTGACCCTATCCAATCAAATGTTTTCACTTGTAACTTGTATTATTCATATATTAGTAGGGTGATAGTGGGGTCTAGTCACTCAGACCCCCGATGAGGTGAAACTCACATGGAAAAACTTTTATAAATTTTTCCACAACTAGTATTATCCCTCGATAATACACTCTATACATAACCAAGATCTTCTAGATCTATGGTAGGGTGATATTCCAGTTAAAAATTATTCATTGAGGTTTACTAATCTCATAGGTTACTCTCTTGATATAGTGTGAGATGGATATTTTTAGGCGTTGAAGTTTTAGTAGGTCCTCTATAGGGATATCAGAGTTAGTGTGGTATATTTGTTCCTTCCCAACTATGTACGAGTGTTGGAGTGGGCCTTAGTGGTAGAGATATTCTTGTAAGAGGAACATCGGGTAGCTATAGAAAGTAGTGGTTATCATGGGTCTGAGTCATCTTCATTATCTAGCAAGAGTTGATTATCATGGTCTCGGCACAGGAGGCATACTCATACTCAAACCCAAATGTAGGGATCTATAGCATAGGGATCTTGAATAATATCCAATAATAAAATATCTGGATGATGTTATTCTTTTGATGGTTGAGGTCACATGGTACATTATTTTTTTACTTTACGTTCTACTGATGGTGGGAAGTTTGTGGATGGACCTTCACTATAATGGTAGAATCACAATCAAGGATATCTCATGGGTGGTCAGGGAATCCCTCAAGTAATAAAAACTAACATAGGGGTATGAAGAGGCCTTATAGGAAGAACTATTATTGAAGTATAAAATTATTACATACTTCTACCACCGCACCCATGTGGTCTACAACAAGCCCAAAGAGCTGGCAGTAAAGGGTGTGGTCCATTACAGGCTATGGGGAGATGTGATTAAGATGCACATGATATGATTATAGGTATGATGTAACACCCTCCAAGTAACTAGTATATATTCATATGAGGATAATTTATCCCTTTATGTGTTCTTGGATTTTCTAGGTTTCAATATTTGTAATCGGGGGTTTTTTGGGAGAAACATACTAGGAATATTTTTTGGGCAAGGTATTAAATCATGGGTCTAACCATGTGATGTGACTGTATTTTTTAATAGTGGGGTTTTTCAAGGTTTTAGAAAAAAAATTTAAAACCATAATAAACATTAGGGTAAATAACCTGGTATATTTTGGGTGGACAGTGGCACTCGCATGGTTGTCACATTGTTTTCTTAACCATGATGCCTTTTCAATCTCATTAAAAGTGTGTTTTTACCTTTATCCCCCTATTGATTTTTAAGTGTATGTAACCACATTGTTCCTCCTCCATCATTATTATCCTTCTCCCCTAGATTTTATATTCTTACCTATTCATTGGTGTGGATGTCCCTTGGAGATCAAGGTGTTTTGGATTCAGGTAAAGTTGATTTCTTCTGTATTTTTTCTTCTTCTCCCTCTCTCAATCCTTGTTCATCCATTTTCATCGATATGTATAACCCTAAGGGTGTTATTAGATGAATATAGGGTATGTAATGGGGGTTTTTATTTCATTTATTATTCCTTAGGTTTGAGGACTTGTTCTACCTCTTCTGAGTGGTCATCATTAAGAACGATGAGTTTTGGCCTAAATCTGAGGTAGGTGTCTCTATTTAAGGGTATTTTCCATAGAATAAATTTAAATTTATAATCACATTTTTTTTTAATTAAATATTCTCTAAAATGAGTTATTATTGGTTTTTATTCCATGTTTTATGTGTTTCATGGTTTATCTTGGCAATTTTGTTGTTTAAAAGGAGTTTTCCATATGGGTGTGGATTATATGCCCACCAAGTGTTTGATAAAATGAATCAAAGTGGTTTTGTGATTATAAATGGAATTATAAAGTGGTTTTAGAAATTTTTTTACCTTAACAAAGGTGTTTTTGATAATAAAAAGTCATGTTTTTTATGAAATTAATTATGTTATAGCTCGATTGATATAAGCACTTATTTATGGATGTGTTGGCATGGAATGGCATATGGGTTGATCATGGTGTGAGTGATGGGTTTGTTTGAGGGGTCATAGAGCCTTTAGAGGGAAGACCTTGTGATATTCCGTATTAGGTTTTCTGACTAGCCATGTGATCTCTCATATAGAGGCCTATGCGAGCCTCCAATTTGGTTTCCAAAGGACCATGAGAGCATTTGGGTAGGAAGACCATGAGAGCTTCCATGTTGGACCAGAGGAAGATTGTGAGAGATTATATTTTATTGGATATTAAGAATAATTGTTTAATCACTCATTATAGGCCTGATGGTTAGTTTTATAGGTTCACTTTACTAATTTTAGTTAGTTTTAAATGTTTTATACATTAGTTTTTTCCATTTTTATTTGGTGATATGTCTTATTCCCATTTTTCATTTTCATTAGTATGGTTATTTTTTTTATTTTATGTTAACAATTTTTATTACTTGTTTGTTTATAATCATGTTGAGACTTGTTTTATTTATTTATCCATGTTGGTACTGTTTTTTTTTTAAACTAAATCTATTGTAATGGAAAACCAAATGGATTTAAAAGGGAAATTTAAAAATAGTATGTTTTCAAAGTGGTTTAGTTTTGAAAATGTTTTCAAACTATTTTATTAGTTTTCATGGGTAAAATCAATAAACATATTGTTAGTTGGTATCATACCAATCTTTGTGCATCGCACCCTACTTAGGCCTTTAGGTGTTTACAGATTTCATTTTGTAGGACATGGGTTAGGGTAAGGGAACCATGTTCTAAGGTGGCTCTTCTTGATTATCATTGTCTAGTGTTTTATGTAGGAAACATGGTCTCATAGAGATGGAATCATGTGGAATATTTTTTGGTATTTTATACTCATTGGGTTTTACTTAATCATTTTTTTCATTTTACCCCTTTATTTGGGTTTTGGGTTTCGTTTCTAAGAAACCATGTATGTATATAACTTTTTATGGAATGTTTTATTATAATGTATGTCATTTTTTATAGTATATATTTATATTTTGTGGTTGAATCTGATTGTGTGGTGTGTTCATCCTAATTATGTATGGGTCATGCTAATTGACCAATGGTGAAACATTTCCCAAACTTTAGTTGGATATTCTCAGTGCTTGTCATTGGCCCATAGAAATCGAGAATGCTCTTTGAGCTAGTGGGGTGCCGACTCGGGCGACAGGTTGGTTTGACCCAATTTGGTTCATTAAAAAATGGTATCAAACCCATTTTAATTTATAGTTAGTGGTAGATGGGATCTAGGACCTTCAATAATAAATAGTTATGGATGGGGGAGTGCATGGACATCTCTTCTTCATGTTGAACCTTGAGTTTCCATGAGTGATTTGGGATTGTAGTTATGTTTTGAACATGGTTATGGGTTGTTTTGATGATGGTTTTACTCCATATTAATTGGATTTTTTTATGATTCCCATGTTGGGGGGTTATTTTGGTACTTTTTATGTGGTTTTATTTTGTATTGTTCTTGATAAATCTTGTGCTCTATGTCTTGTTTTAGCACCCCCAATATTTCATATTACATTATCTCTTCAAAGTAATTCAATAACTTGCGCAACATGCAACACCGAGTTTGAGCGCACCACAACTAACCAAACTAGCTGTTCAAAAATTGGTTATGAATAGTGTAAATTGAATTTTTAATTTCATATACTCTATAAAATTTTAGAACCATATTATATGTTTCTTAGACATAATATAAGAACAAATTCATTTTTTTCAGATAAAAGAAGTATTTTTCAAAAAAAGAAATTCTACCGCTTTTTAATGGTGAACCCTTTTTAAATCCGATATTTAACACTTTTATATATTCAATTTGACAAAATAAAATTCTTCTTTATAATCGGGATATAAAAATCTAGTTTTGATAAATTTTTGGTGTTTTCTAATAACTTTCAGATTTTGGTGAATAGTGAAAAATATTAAATTTTAACTGAAAACAACGTTTTTAATCAAAATAATTTATAGCGTTCAATTATATATTTGAATGGTTTGGAATTATAATTAGATTATATTTTTATCATTTAATACAATATTGGTCATTATAAGTAATTTCACATTTAAATTTGATATAAACACATGTCAGTCTTTTGATAGTTTTTACTTTTTAAAAAACCCACTTTTTGGTTTTGACAATGGGAATTGATTTTAAATTAATAAATGCAACTTATATGTTTTGAATTTGGTAAAATATAATTCCTTTTTTAATTCAGAATATCAAAATTATCTTAGGGTGAATTTTTGATATTTTTCTGAAAACTTTTAGTTTTTGATGAGTTGTGAAAAATACTAAATTTTAATTAAAAACAACTTTTTTAATCAAAATAATTTATAGTGATAAATTATAATATTGAGTAGTTTTAAATTATAATTAGATTATATTTTTACTATTTAATCCAATTTTGGTCCTTGTATATAATTTCACATTTAAACTACACATAAAAAAGCGTCAATATTTTGATAGTTATTATTTCTTAAAAAAAGCATTTTGTTTTGACAGCGGGAATTAATTTTAAATTAATTTCTGACAATTATTTATTTTGAATTTTTAATAATTTATTCTATATTTGGAATCAGGAGGTCCAAATTTTGTAAATAGGTAAGTTTTATTTTTATACATTATGAATAATTACTTCAGTAAACATTTTATTTACCATGGTTAAAGGGTAAATCCGGTAAATAAGGGTAAACAAATAATATTATAATAATAATAAATTACCCTAACATGTGTCTTATTCCAATTGGTTGATTAATTTCCGACCATTGTCATCCTTGTGTTGACTTTGGGACCCCATGGAGCCACATGGGTGTGATAATGACATTTTATATTAAATAATCTAAAGTAAAGACAAAAATAACAAAAGTTTATATGAGGATATATAATTGATCTATTTGACTATAAATAGTCATTATAAATATAAAAATATTTCATACATCATGATATTTTATTTATAATTTTTAGACATAAAATAAATATATTTATATATGACACAATAATGATGCAATATTTTTTTATTAATGAACGAATCAAATAAATGATATTATAAATATTAAAATAAATATAATTTGAATGTTTTTATTCCATAAACTAATTTTATAGTTTACTATGACATGTTAAGGTTGATTCAATGAAATTTTTTCTAAGTAATAATGTTGTTATGACTTTAACAAAATAAATTATTAAATAATGTCAAATTTGACATAATTGAGTTTTTATAACAAATACTTTATTATTGGTTGATATTATATTTCTAAAAGTCTAAGGTTCGTCCAAAGGGCCTAAATAATATTATATGTGTCATTAATGAACCTATTGGGGTTATCATATGAGTTTATGTAATGTTTATTAACCATATATTAGAAAAATACAAAGGGACATGGTAAAAGTCAAACTATTTAACTAAGAGTTAAATCTAATTGATAAAGTTAATATGGTAACCTAAACCTGTCTAAAACCTATTTGTTGAGATTATTTCGACCCATATACACCCTATCCTAGAAATAAATTATTTTTAATCCATTAGAAACCAAACATTATTTTATTATAAAATAATATTTCAAGCTTTTCCTAAACTGACCTTCACCTCTCTTATAAAATGGCACTTACCCTTCTCTTAATTTAACACATCCAAAGCATTTTGGTTAGGCCAAACCCTAGCCAAATATCCTCCCAACATCACTCACTTCATCTTAGAGGCCTTACTTTTTTCATAAATCCAACCTAATGATCCCTTTTGATCAAATCAAAAGGAAGAACCCGAAGAAGAGGTAAATATTTCGTCACCTCTTTCAAGTTCTTTTCTTCTTCCACATCCTCTTTATTTTTTGTTTCCATTATAAAATAATAACTTCAGTATCTTATATATACTATTAAGTTATTATAAAAAAAATCAAACATATTTATTATTCTATCCATCATATGAATGACAAAGTCACTATATGTGTGTATGTACGGCATACCGTCTCCACGTCGTGGTGTAGTTGTTATTCAATACATTATTTTGGATGGGTATAATAATGATGTATAATTGATGTAAATAATAAATATAACATGTTAATTATTATAAATATATTATATACCATCTATTTAGATACTATTTTAATATCAAAATAATGATATTGTCGCTCGTGCGCACGTACGGACTACCGTCTCTAAGAACGTGATGAGATTCATTCCTCATCATAACCATTCAAGAATAATTTTCATTTGATGATTAAAAATAATTTTTAAAGACTTGATATCATTTTGGATATGAATAACATACATCCCATCCATAACAAACATGACTCACATAACAAAGAATATAAAGGAAAATTAATCAGTTAACACCTGAAACGACGATAATACTAAAATATTATTAACAAATCATTATTAGAAGATTATATATGATATCATAATTATGTATATGGTTATTGTATAATTTAATAACAATTACTTAACTATTATATAAGAGTTTAGCGTACCCTTTACCAAGTAAAAGTAAAGGTAAGGGGTTTTCATCTCACACATTATTCCCGTGAGATTCATGCTATATTGCCACTATTTCCTTTTGTGTAGTATATGTACTGCCCATAATTGTATTCTTTTTGTAATACAATTTAATTTATGTGTATTTACATATTCATTATATGATACTTCTTTCATGGGGTTTATGTTTTGTAAGTTACCAAATTAGTAAGGGTTAATTTCACAATCTCTTTATTATCCGAGGTAGTTTTATACATGAGTATCTACTGGGACATCTTTATCATCCACATCTTCATTTTCTTAAAAATGTATTTCAAAACATCTTTAATATTTACTAAACTATGGTTTAAAGTCATTTATATCCTTATTTGACATTATATGTTTTGAAAGGAAACTTTCTGTCATTTTCCAAACAATTTATTTATGACCTTTTCGACAAAATTAAGGTAAGAATGTTTTTTTTAACTTATATGGTGGGTGCCGCTATTTTCTGTCGTTATAACATCATATAAGATTACCTTAAAATCTTATAAAAATGTTTTCAAAATAAATGTTTTCTTTTATAATTATGTGACTTTAAATGATTTCAAAAAAAAATAAAGAGATATTTATGTAAAATAGTTTTAATTTCATCTATGTCAACATCCTTTGATGGATTTTACACTTGTTTGAAGTCGATTCAATATGATACAAATCTTCCATATTTTATTGAATGTTTTGTGATATGTTTGAGTGTGAATGTGTTATCTTTATAACATTCATGGTTTATGGTTAAAGTATTGACATTTCGTATGCTAGTTTTAATACTAATGTTTGTGTTATGTTTCAAACTTTTTATATGAGGAATGTATTGGACTTAGTATGTGACGGGTGGAACTCAATATAGCTACTTAGTGCATCGGTAGGTATCATGAGACAATTAGACGTAGAATTTTCCAAGGCCTTTCCCAATTTGACATATGGTTTTGGCTGAGGCCTTAATCATTTTTAGACGTCTTGGCTGAGGCCTTGACAAGATGTTTTAGAATTTCTGACATTATACATTCCCTCATTAGGAAAATAATATTGATGGATCTTGTGGTTATTAGACTAGTATAATACCCATGACTATGTTTTATTATTTCATTATTCACTCATCTCATATTCCTACCATAAAAGTTTTCATGTTTACTATTTGTAAAGGCATGTGTTTTCAATTATTCACTATGCCTAATATTTATGTTATCTTCCACTATATTTCTTACCCTTACTGAGTGTTTGAGCTCACCCTTTTCTTATGTTTTATTTTCCCAATATATGAAGAAGTTAGTTATGAGTGACTTGTAGGAATAATCTAGGAGGCTTGGATGTTTCTAATGGAATAAATTAGTGTTGTATTTCTTTTCAAGTTGTAAAGTTGAACTTATGTATAAATCTTGTTTCCAATAATACTAAACTGATCAGTCTTTCGAGACATGATTTCCTTGTGATCATGCCAATGTTATGTAATAATGAACCGACTCTAGGTAACTGGGGTTGGTTCATTACAGTTGGTATCAGATTAAGTTTAGTAAAAACCTTGTAAACTAGATTTAGATAAACTCTGATTAGAGCACGTTACTCTAAGATAGACTTTAAGGATTAGTATAGAAGAACTTCATAGAATTTTGGTAATATAGAGGTTTTGTTTATTTTCCAAGAAATACATCCCTATCTAGATACGAGCAGGTAGAGGAGGCTCTAGCACAGATGTACCTAGAGGTAAAACCCAAAAACATCGCTTTTAGCTAGACTCAAATGGGAACTGGTGCACGACAACGGGCCTTGCTGCACTCTTGGTTACGACACTCCTGAGGGATATGCTTAGGATAATTCTCATTTTCTTTAAAACCCATTATGAAGGGTTTATGAGTATATAATTACTTAAAGAAAACATTATTATGATTATGGATTATATCCATAAACTGTTCAATTTATGTTAGGTATTTTACAAGTTTTTAATTATTCATTGTGATTCATAAACTGACCCTGTGTATGCCATTATTTAGAAATGGTGCCCAGTAGAAGGAATGAGAACTCCAACAATACGTGTGATCCAAAGAGTAAGACGGATCATATATTTCATGGTATTAATCCAAAATTTAGAAGGGAAATATTCTCCCACGTATTCTCAACATATGAAGAAATAGTATCATGTGTTAATAAGATAAGTAAAGAATTCTATGAGTTCTATGGATTTGAGGGGAAGTAAGAGAAGAAAAGGATAGTAGATAGAAATATGGATAAAGGGAAGAGGTGAAAGAAAGATTTTCCCATATGTGATAACTATGGAAAGAAGCACCTTGGTAATTGCTTGAAGGGAATGGGAGTTTGTTATAAGTGTAGAGAAAAAGGACACCAAGTACGTGATTGCAAGGGTAAGAAAAGGGTTTCAAATATAAAATGCTTCATCTGCAAGGAGTTGGGACACTACATGAATCAATGTCTCAATCATTAGAGTATACCGCAAATGACGCTATTGGATAATAATCAAGTTATGATACTACCACAGATGAAGAGAAATTATTAGTTTTCTTATGTTGTTACTAATGAATTATGTCATTTCAGCATTGTATCGATGATATACCAGTCATATGAATTATTGAAATAAATATGGATTGTATTGTAGTACTATTTCATTGAGGATTTGAGATTATATGGTTCTATGAAAAGTGACTCAACAACAAGTTAAAATTTTTGAAAAATACATGGTTAGAGGAAAGGTAATCCTTAATATGGTCTTGATACTGAGGTAGTGATTTTGGAATAAAATATGGTTGATTTGTATAAATTATATTGGATATTCTTGACTTCCTTGTAACTGATTAATGGTTTGTTTATTCCATCATTGCTGGAGTATTCAAAATTTTCACATATAAGGAATATAATTAGTATTATATAAGGAATAAGGGAGCATTAATGTAATAAATAAGGTTGTTACCATGTTTTGAAAAAAAAATACATGATGAAAGTATACACATGTTATTATATGGAAAAAAGGATCTTCATTGTGTTTACCTTATAAATTTTGGACTGTGAGTTTGGAAAAAAGTATTTTGGATAATTACAAAGGTTGGAATGGATTAAGTTTGACATTGGATACTATTATTAAGGATAAATAATTTTTTATAAGATTATTTTTGGATTGTTATAAAAAGGACAACCCTGAGGTCGGGCAATAACCTGTCACGTTCGGTAAGGCCGCGAGACTTGAACCCACAACCGAAGGACGACAAGGGTGCATCACCTACCACTTTCCTACGTGATTTCCTAGTTTGTGTAATGTAGTTTTTTTAAAATATTCTGAAAAATGAATTATAAATTCATTATTTTTGGAACATTATACAATTATGATAAATAGAATATTTTTTATCTTTTGGGGTGAAAGATGAGTTTGTGGTAGGAATTAGTTGAAGGATAATGCTATACTTGTCAAGTATATATATATATATATACATTCTTTCCTCTTATTATATGAATAAATTAATTCTTAAACTTTAGGGAAGGGATATTAAAACCAAAAATGTGTTATCCTAATACCTTATGTTTTTTTGAACCAATGATATTTTAAATCATCATATATTGATGATTTTACACTTTTTTGTGATTGATGACCTCAATCACTCCCTATAAATATTTACGTTTTCCTCTAATTATGTGTCTCTAATTTCCACCAATTTTCTATTAATTGAGATCATAATTTGGTGGTGACTTTTCATTTCCCTTTCCCTCTTATTAAGACTAGATTTTATTAACCCAATTTCCAATGTGGGTCTTCCGCAAAGGTATTTTCTATTTTTAACCTTTTATTTTTGAAGAACAATTTCAAATTTTGAGGACGCAATTTATTGAAGGTGGAGAGAATTTAACACCCCAATATTTCATAGTACATTATCTCTTCAAATTAATTCAATAACTTGCGCAACATGCAACACCGAGTTTGAGCGCACCACAACTTACCAAACCAGCAGTTCAAAAAAAAGGTTATGAATAGTGTAAACTGAATTTTGAATTTTATATACTCTATAAAATTTTTTAATCCATATAATTTTTTTCTTAGACATAATATAAGAACAAATTCATTTTTTTTAGATAAAAGAAGTATTTTTTTTAAAAGCAATTTTACCGCCTTTTAATGGAAAACCCTTTTTAAATCCAATATTTGACACATTTATTTATTCAATTTGACAAAATAAACTTCTTATTTTGAATCAGGACATAAAAATTTAGTTTTGATAAATTTTTGGAGTTTTCTGATAACTTTCATATTTGGGTGAATAGTGAAAAATACTAAATTTTAACTGAAAATAACCTTTTTAATCAAAATAATTTATAGTGTTAAATTATATATTTGAATGGTTTGGAAGTATAATTATATTATATTTTTATCATTTAATACAATTTTAGTCATCATAAGTAATTTTACATTTAAATTTGACATAAACACATGTTAATCTTTTAATAGTTTTTACTTTTTAAAAAACCTGATTTTTGGTTTTGACAATGGGAATTAATTTTAAATTAATAAATACAACTTCTATGTTTTTAATTTAGAAAAATAGACTTAATTTTTTAATTTAGAATATCAGAATTATCTTAGGGTTAATTTTTGGTATTTTTCTGAAAATTTTCAATTTTTTATGAGTTATGAAAAATACTAAATTTTAATTAAAAACAACTTTTTTAATCAAAATAATTTAAAGTGATAAATTATAATATCAAGTAGTTTTAAATTATAATTAGATTATATTTTTTTCCATTTAATCCAATGTTGTTCATTGGATGTAATTTCACATTTAAACAAGACATAAACAAGCGTTAATCTTTTGATTGTTATTTTTTCTTAAAAACATGCTTTTTTATTTTGATAGTGGGAATTAATTTTAAATTAATTTCTGCCACTTATATGTTTTGAATTTGGAATAATGGATTCTATATTTGGAACCAGGAGATCCAAATTTTTTAAATAGGTAACTTTTATTTTTTGACATTATGAATAATTATTTCGGTAAATATTTTATTTACCATGGTTAAAAGGTAAATCTGGTAAATAAGGGTAAAAAAAATAATCTTATAATAATACTAAATTACCCTAACATGTGTCATATTCCTATTGTTTGATTAATTTCGGACCATGGGAATCCTTGGGTTGACTTTAGGACCCCATGGAGCCACATGGGTGTGATAATGACATTTTATATTAAATAATCTAAAGTAAAGAAAAAAATAATAAAAGCAAATATCTTTTAGTAAAACAATTTTTATATGAGGATATATAATTGGTCTATTATACTATAAATTTTTACTAGAAATATAAATATATTTCATACATCATGATATTTTATTTATAATTTTTAGACATAAAATAAATATATTTATATATGACAAAATAATGATGCAGTATTTTCCTTATTAATGAAAGAATCAAATAAATGATATTATAAATATTAAAATAAATATAATTTGAACATTTCGATTCCATCAAAGAATTTTATAGGTTAATATGACATGTTAAGTTTGATTCAATGAAATTTGTTTGAAATAATAATGTTGTTATGACTTTAACAAAAATAAATTATTAAATAATGTCAAAATTGACATAATTGAGTTTTTTAAAACAAATACTATATTATTGGTTGATATAATATTACTAAAAGTATAAGGTTCGTCCAAAGGTCCTAAATAATATTATATGTGTCATTAATGAACCTATTGGGGTTCTCTTGGGAGTTTATGGTATGTTTATTAACCATATAATATAAAAATACAAAGGGACATAGTAAAAGTCAAACTATTTAACTAAGAGTTAAATCTAAATGATAAAGTTAATATGGTAAACTAAATCTATCTAAAACCTATTTATTTAGAGGATTTCGACCCATACCCACCCTATCCTAGAAATAAATCATTTTTTAGCCAATAAAAACTGAAAATTATTTTATTATAAAATAATATTTCAATCTATTCCTAAAGTGACCTTCACCTATCTTATAAAAGGGAACTTACCCTTCGCTTAATTTCAAACCTCCAAAGCATTTTGGTTCGGCCAATACCTAACCAAATATCCTCCCAACATCCCTATATTAATCCTATAGGCCTTACTTTTGTCATAAATCTAACCTAAGGATCCCTTTTGATCAAATCAAAAGGAAGAACCAGAAGAAGAGGTAAATATTTCATCACCTCTTTCAAGTTCTTTTCTTCTTCCACTTCCTCTTTCTATGTTGTTTCCATTATAAAATAATGACCCCAGTATATTCTATATACTGTGATATTGTTATAAAAAAATTTCAACCATATTCATTATTCTATCCATCATATGAATGACAAAGTTACCATACGTGCGTACGTACGGCTTACCGTCTCCACGTCATGGTGCAGTTGTTATTCAATACATTATTTTTGGATGGGTATAATAATGATATATAATTGATATAAATAATAAATATAACATGTAAATTATTCTCAATGTATGATATACCATCTATTTAGATATTATTTTAATATCAAAATAATGATATTTTCGCTCGTGCGTACGTACGGACTACCGTCTCCACGAACGTGATGTGATTCATTCCCCATCATAACCATTCAAGACTAATTTTCATTTGATGATGAAAAATAATGTTTAAAGACTTTATATAATTCTAGATATGAATAATATACATCCCATCCATAACAATCATGACTCACGTAACAAATAGTATAAAGGAAAACGAATCAGTTAACACCTGAAATGACGATAATACTAAAATATTATTAACAAAGAACTATTAGAAGATCATATATAATATCATAATTATGTATATGGTTATTTTATAATTTAATAACAATTACTTAACTATTATGCATGAGGTTAATGTACCCTCGACCAAGGAAAAGTACAAGGTAATTGGTTTTCATCTCACCCATTATTCCCGTTAGATTCATGCTATATTGCCACTATTTCCTTTTATGTGGGTTATGTACTGCCCATAATTGTATTCTTTGTGTAATACACTTTAATTTATGTGTATTTACATATTCATTGTATGATTAATCTTTAATGGGGTTTATGTTTCGTAAGTTACCAAATTGGTAAAGGTTAATTTCACAATCTCTTTATTATCCGAAGTTGTTTTATACGTGAGTATCTACTGGGAAATCTTTATCATCCACATCCATGTTTTCTTAAAAATGTATTTAAAAAAATATTTAATATTTACTAAACTATGGTTTAAATTAATTTATACCCTTATTTGATCTTCTATGTTTTGAAAGGATTCTTTCTGTCGTTTTCCAAACAATGTACTTTATGACCTTTTCGAAAAATTATGGTAAGAATGTTTTTTTAACTTATACGGCAGGTGCCACTATTTTTCACCATTATAACATCATCAAAGATTCCCTTATAATATTATAAGAATATTTTCAAAATAAATTTTTTTCTTTTATAATTATGTGACTTTAAATGATTTAAAAAAAAGAGATATTTCTATCAAATAGTTTTGATTTCATCTATGTCAACATCCTTTGATGGATTTTATACTTGTTTGAAGTAGATTCATTATAATATAAATCATCCATATTTTATTGAAGGTTTTGTGATATTTTTGACTGTGGATGTGTTATTTTTATACCATTCATTTTTTTATGGTTAAAGTATTTACATTTAGTATGCTAGTTTTAATACGAATGTTTGTGTTATGTTTCAAACTTTTCATATGAGGAATGTATTGGACTTTGTATGTGATGGGTGGAGCCTGCTATAGCTCCTCAGTGCATTGGTAGGTCTCATGAGACAATTATATGTGGAATTGGCTGAGGCCTTTCCCAATTTGATGTATGGTTTTGGCTGAGGCCTTAATCATTTTTAGACGTCTTGGATGAGGCCTTGACAAGATGTTTTAGAATGTCTGGCATTATACATTCCCTCATCATGAAAATATTATTGATGGATCATGTTTTTATTCGACTAGTAGAATACCCATGACTATGTTTTATTATGGAATTATTTACTCATCTCATATTCCTTCCATAAAAGTTTTCATGTTTATTATTTTTAAAGGAATGTGTTTTCAATTATTCACCATTCCTAATATTTATATTGTCTTCCATTGTATTGCTCACCCTTACTGAGCATTTGAGTTCACCCCTTTCTTATGTTTCATTTTCCCAAGATATGAAGAAGTTAGTTATGAGTGAATTTCAGGCATAATCTAGGAGGCTTGGATGTTTCTAATGGAATAATTTTTTGTTGTATTTATTTTCAAGTTGTAAAGTTGAACTTATGTATGAATCTTGTTTCCAATAATACTAAACGGATCAGTCTTTTGGGACATGATTTCCTTGTGATCATGCTAATGTTATGTAATAATACACCGACTCTAGGTAACTGGGGTCGGGTCATTACACTTATAGACAATTCCTCCCAAAAGGACCTCATCTAGGAATAGTGAGGGTGCAGTGGAGAGTACCCCATAGGTGAACCCTCCCATTGATCTTGTTTTAGTAGAGTTAGTGATTCATTTGATCCAAAAAGTGGGTCAAGTGGGTGTTCATGATAAGATACAGATCATGGACCATTATCAATAGTTCTGATGCAGAATCCATCAGTGTTTCATGGTAATAAGGGACCCAATGAGCATGAGGAGTGGTTAGATCATATCGAGTATATATTGGAGTTTTTTGAAGATCCTTTATACCTCTAAAGTGGTATTTTCCATGTATGTGTTGAAAGGACCAGGTGGGAAGTGGTGGGAATTGACGACACTTTTCAAAAATCCTAAATATATCACATGGACCACTTTCAAAGTGGCATTCAATCACCAGTTATACCTGGAGACTTTAAGAGTGGTGAAGACTCGTGATTTTCTGAAGCTAGAGTAGGGTGATCATTCAGTGATGGAGTATGCCCCCATATTTATTGATTTGGTTTATTTATCTTTGGGTCTCTTTGTTAATGATTACCTCATGGATCAGTATTTTGATATGGTCTTGATTCCATAGACTGAATATATCCTCATCCTTTTATTTCTACCAACTTATTCAGAGGATTTTGACAAGGAATCTATGGTAGAGGTAGATTTTACTAGAAATATAAGTATCAGTGGTGTTCCTTTAGTGGTAAGTAGAAAATTTTATTCATCATGACATAAGTGAAAGTAATATGAGTCTCATAGGGGTAGTTAAAAGAGTGTCTACGAATATTTAGTTTTAGTTCTTGTGGATTCTTAAGAGTTTAATCCCATTTGTTTCTATTAGGCTAGGAAGGTAGGACGCATTGGGCTTCCGTACTCAGATACTATGAGGGTATGACACCGGTGTGGCTAGTCGGGGAATATCTAATGCTTCTTTCGATTGTCTTCATAGGGGAGGGGTATAGACTCTTCCTTTTATAAAGACTATCATGTGTGATAAGATACTTCCAAGAGTGGTGGATTTCACCCTCATGGCAAGGGATATTCTCACTAGTGGAAGAAGGTGTGAGGAGGGTCTGATATAGGGTGTCTCCATGCAGTAGAAGCTATGCTAGAGGACCCAGATTCCGGCCTGGCCATTTTTAGAGGTATGGTGTTTATTACTTATTCTATAGCATTATTTTTTTTAAATAGTGAATCCCATTCATTTGTTTCACTTAAGATATGTTAGGGCCAAAAGGGACCTAGATACCCTAAGAGGGGGGTGAATCAGGGTATGGATATTCTTTTAAAAATTATCCCTATCCCACTGGATCTTGACCTCATTATTATAGGGGTCACTTTATTTGCATTTATGTTTTATTATTGATTTTATTCTTTGTTTCTTTATCTGATGATGATGCATTGAATGTAATGCAGAGAACCAAGCAGGAAGACATGGATATTTTTACTTGGTTCACCCTCATTAGGCTATTTACAAGGAGAATACAATGGTGGTGTGCTGATGTACCAAATCCACTAAAGCTCACTACCCATTTAAAATTTTTGGGCTAGATCACTTTTATGCCCAGGCTCACTGCCTTTAGAAAGTTTAGGGTCAACTCACAGCTTTCCCAAGGGTCACTCCCTGTTTCTCTCTCTCTGGATCACTGCCGGTGGAGAGGATCACATTATTACTCTTCCTTTACTCACTACTCTAGAAAGGATCCACTCACAGTTTAAAGACTTGTAGGTCCCTTCATTATCATAGAAGAATGCATCTTTCACTGTATGTAGATACACTGTTGGAGTCTAACTTTCATCCACGGATGAATACCACTTTGCACCAGATGTATCGGGCAATCTTCCAACTTCCGTGCAGCCCTATAATGACCGACGTGCTTCTCCAAGTATAGCGCATAGGTGTCACCAAACCACTTGCGCGACACTCTCTTATTCAACCCAAAACTTGGGTGACTCACACCCTTTAACACCCAAACCAATATTGGCATGAAACTATCAATCGGCGCCCTTCTTCAAGCATGGCGTGCAAGTGTCACCAAAACACTTGTGTGATACTCCCTTTTCCAAATAATAACTTGGGTGACTCGAACCCTTTTACACTGAAATGAATATTAGCACACAACTATCAATTGGCCCGCAACTTCTGAATATCATTATACTTGTGTGGCCACACCACCACTTGTGTGCCCAAACCACATGCGTGATAAGAGCTCTAATTTTCTCTAAGTGTTGAACTCCGTGAAAAATGAGGAGTGGTGGACCTCTATTTATTGTCATTTTGACCACCCTAAGCATTGGTGCACAAGTCTCCTACCAGCACGCATGTCCTGCCGCCCTAGTCTCCCTCTCCCTAATCACCTTGCACGCCCAAACTAAAATTGGGTCTCCCCTCTTTACTTTTCCATATATTGATATTATGATTTTGAAAAACATATGGCATGCTAGTTTTCAATCCTCCAAGACATCGGCATGGAAGTCCCTTTTCCAAAAACACTTTTCTCCATTTGTCAATTTTGAGGCCCAAAAATTTGGTAAATAATGGAAAACAGCTCCACTTTGTATATGCTCTTTTTTACCACCTCCAGATCATTCATTCCTTTATCTAGGTTCTTCTACCAATAAAGGATTGTCAACAACATCTCTTGAACTCAAAAACTCACCATGTAAACCCCCTTTGTCAACAAATTGAACATTTTGTTCTGCTTTGTCAACAAACACAACATGGAGGCCCGCTTTGTCAACAAAAACAATCACGTCAAAAATGATTTAATGATACCTTGAGGAATTTTTTTCCAACAATATCCCCCTTTGGGTTTGTTGAAAACTCTTCTCATAAAATGATATATCGTTAAATCTCTTTCCATATTCATACATCATTTGCCTCTTACGATCTAGATAGCGATCAAGGATTTACTCAACACATACTCTAAGCCCACATGAGCAATGCTCGGCGTGAGAAATAAGAGTAAATGAATATTTCATCAATGAATAACTTCATTTCTGACACCAACTGTTGACACCAAACTGATACCAATTTCTAAACTGATACCAATTATTGATTTCTAGAAATCTTCTAACACCATTCCAATTCCACTCTTCTGCTTTTATCACGATCCCCAGCTGTCATGATATATATGCTTTGATCGATCACTTCTAGCATCGTTAGTATTAATACTCTCCTTATTCACTTCTTGGGTATTGGGTTTTCCAAGATAATCTCTAGTTGGTCACTTCAAACACCACATACTCTAATCATAGTTCTCCCCCTATCATATTCTTCACCTATCTTGATAAATTCCCCCTATCTCACTACTCCACCTGTCAGCTTCTCCCCGTGTCTTTGAAAAATAAAATGTCTCCCTTCTTTAGCTACAGTTTCTCCCTCATTAGGAGTCACTCTTTCTCCCCCTTTGTCAACGAATCCAAAGGTCACTCCTTTGTGGTCTGCAACATAGTATAGAGCATAGATTAGTACAGTAAGAAAAACACACCATACCTTAGGGAGAGGGGGTGGTCCCACATCCACACTTTTTCAAGTGCGAGGAGTCGATTGGACTCCCAAATCCAACTGATGCCTCTCAAATTCATCCTTGAGTAAGGCCATTGTCAAAATTTCTGCAACCTATAGCTCTATAGGCACATACTCCAACTTCTCTATCCCTTTCTCAAATTTCTCCTTGATAAAATTATATTTTATTTCAATGTGCTTTTTCCGTAAATGATGGAATGGATTTTTTTCTAAGATTGATAGAACTTGAGTTATATCATTGGATTATGATTAGAGACTTCACTTCAACTCCCATATCATCAAGCTACTGCTTCATCGACAATAATTGTATGCATGCTTGAGTGGTTTCAATATACTCAGCTTCCACGGTGCTTAATGAAATGAAATCCTGCTTCTTGCTTAGCCAAGTGATACATAGTCCACCAAGAAAGAATGCACCTCCCGACGTTGATTTCCTGTCATGTGTTGAACCATCCCAATATGCATCAGTATATCCCAATAACTCTGACTGAGATTTTCCATTATATATCAAGCTGAAATCCACCGTGTCCTTGATATACCTAAGTATTATTTTAATTGTAAGAATGTGGAATTCATTTGGATTACTTTGATATCTCACTTCTTGGAATGTGGTTAATACAATGTCAATCCTTATCACGGTCAATCACAGTAAAATTCCAATAATTTTTATGTATTCTGTGATATTGACCACCTTTCCTTCATCATCCTTTGATTACAATAATTTTTGAAATACATATTGCAATCAATTCTGCCATGCCAAAAACGGATCTTCTTCAAAAACCAATCCATCATTGAATTCCATTCTCTTCTAGCTACTCAATATTCAATTCTTATTTCAGAATCCAAAATCAAAAATACAGAATTATCATGCATATGGAACACTCTGAACATCTGTTGCATTGTAATGGACAAGAATAATCTGATCTTTCAACCTCAAAACCATCTCCCATGTTTTATTCTTCTCAACTTGGTCAAGATCTTCACATAGATTAAACCCAAATCTCATCACGATTTCCTTCTTCAAACTATTTAGGATCTACGTATGATAAGTATCATGCTTTTTGTAGAGTTATCATCTTCCTTGTCTACACTGACACCATCTAATAACCAATGATATTTTTTCTATCAATTTCATCTCGACTCTTTGGAATATTTGAAGATATATACTTGAATTCCTTAGGCTCATTATCAATATTTTCTTTGGCATCATCATTTTCCACTTTTTCTCCCCATGACTCTCTTACCACTTCATTACTTTCAACAAGAATATTTCCACTGTGTCATTTCATTTCTTTCAACTTCTTTTCTCATCTTCTTGTTGAAAAGTTTTTGATATTCTCTCGTAGCTTCTTGGTATCCTGAAAATTGTTAGATGATACCATATTATTAGAAAAAAATAGATAATCATGAAAAACCTGAGTGTTTCTCCTTGTCCTACAATCATTCTTTATGACTATAAACATTCATCCTTTATATCCCATTGAGATCTTGCATCTGATTAGGAGATATTGATCTCCCCCTATGATGTGTAACTCTTCCTATTGTTGAGACCAATTTTTTGGAACAAAATAATTCTCCTTCTCCTGCATCATATACTCTCATGTGACACTTTGTAATGAGCCATCAACAAAACCTATAAGCCTACAGTGTCAAACTCAGTGTTGTAAACAATAGATAAAGTTAATAACATAATAATTGTCTATTGCACTCAATTACTTCCACCTGTCTCATGCAGCCATATAACATTAACTCCTTTCATGGAATTCTTCTAGATTCTTTCTTCAGCTCTGGTAACTGATTTGAGTCAGCTGACAATTTGGATCACATCACATAACTACTTTTAATCTTTTGATGACACTTACCCTTGGATAATATCTCCCCTTGAACCTAAAACGCCTTAACATTAGTTAATAGAATTTATATACATAGGGATAGGGGAATTTATAGAATCCTCAAGATGAGGATTGTGGTTGATCCTGACAAGTCAAACCTTTGATTCTTTCTTGTAGAGCATCGCACTCCTTCCTTGTTTCTTCTAGAAACCTGGCCAACTTCAACTGCTCTGGTCGTATAACTAAGAATTAATTACCCACATGCTGAGTCTTTTTCTGATATGTACATTATATAGTCCTATCCTTTGTCATAGTTTGGGGTTTAAGCCCACTGGTACATATTTCCATCTTTGATGTTCCGCCAATATGCCACTTCCCTTGATTCCTTCTCTAGATAGGAATCTCTCTACTTGTCATATTCCCTTGCTTCTTCCACCATTGTATGGATCTTCATCTTTCCTCCTCTTCTCTTCATGGCACATGACATACAAACTTTTCGATGCATTCTTTGTTCATATTTATTTTACAAGATATCTAAGTCGCCACACTTTTTTGAACCGGTGGTACTTCCTCCACTGAATGTACATTATTCCTACTCACAACTGCAGCATCTCCTCCCTTTATCTTCCAGATTTTTTCATGTTCTTTCTGAGTGAGCTATTGTAAGTGTGACATAGGAGGTGGCTGATACACATTTTGTTCAGCTCCTTGTGATTCCCCTAAGGATCTAAGCCTATTCTTCAACATACCACTTTGTCTCTTAGTGTATAATTTCTCATTACACATCATTAGAGTCAAGAATCTTTTTTTGAGTCCATTTTCATTTCCTACTTTCTCCTTACTACATTGTCTTTCCATATTCCCATAATCAGAACATACAAAACATCTTCTATCAAAGGAATACCTCATTTAAAAATTTCTTAGACGAGATGTTGATGCATCTTAAGTTATTCTTCTGACATTGATCTTTTGAGATTCCGGACACATACTCATAGTGTGTACCATTATTCCATAGTAATAGCATCTGATGAATGTTTCCCTCTGAGAGACTCTTCTCTCTGATTTCTCATGAAACTTCTTCTTATTCTCAGATTTATTACAGTTTCTATCTTCATAGCCTGAAATGTATTTCTGGGCCTCTAAACAGAAGCTTTTTGTATGACCATGAATCCCACAAAAATTTCACATACTATCATTACATGCTGTAAAATATTTTTTAGGTATATCTCTATCACCTACAAGGTTTTTCCTATATCTGGATCTTTTCACTGCTCTTTTCCTAACACACATAGGAGTGGTATCATCATATCCAATTCTAGATTTTACCAAAATGAATGACCTTTGGGATGATACAATTCTTTTATGATTCTCCTTTGATGTAGCATATTTATATTTTATTTCATCATCACCTACCAAAGGATAATAAAATAGTGAGTGTAAGGCATCCTTCAACTTGGCCTTGTCTTTGGAATTAGATTTCTCCATTTCTTTCTTGACTAATTCTATCTCTTCCTCTAGTTTCTGAATCTTCTTTTCTTTTGATTCAAGTTGATCATTGAGTTATCTTCTATGATTTTTCCTGCTACTCATCTCATCTTTTAGTTCTCATGTGATATTATCTACCATATCACTTTGGTCCTTTATTTTTAATTTTTCTTGAGCATCAGAATTAGAAAAAACATTCATTATCTTATTCTATCCTTTGATTATTCTAAAATTGTTCATACAACTGTGTAGAAAGATCATAATTTATGGCTTTCATATTCTGAACTTCATCTGACTTCTGATTCTCTTCATATTCATCAGCCTTTTGTTTTCCATTCATTCTACCCATCTTTTGTAGTTCTTCACCTTGAGAATCATCCTTCTACCTCAGGTTAGTATCCACATCAATAAGCCTTTTATTTAAGAATCATATCTTGTTGACCTCAATTTCCAGTACTTGGATTTGGATATCTTTAGATTTAACTTCTTTATCCAATTTCCAATCCAATTCTTTTTTCATGTTGACATCATCTACTAGTGGCCTCCTTGAAACTTCTTCATCATACGTAGCTTCAACATAAATTTGAATTTCAAGTAATTCAATCTTTCCTACATTATTATTGATTTAATATATGTTTTCCCTATCTGATTCATCCAAGCCTTCCTTTAGAAAGTTATTTTATTCCTTTAGTTTAATCACACTTTTTCCATAAACACTTCCACAATGAGGAATACACCTGACTTCTGATTCTTTTTTAATTTTTTCCCTTTTCTATAGCACAACAAAATAATAGAAGACTAAATATTTAACTTGAGAAATCAACTGAACCAAGTCATAGAAAATAAATCTGATAAAATAAACCTTCCCTCTGATACCAATTGTTATAGCCAAAAGGGGCCTAGATACACTGAGAGGGGGTAAATCAGGGTATGGATATTCTTTTCAAAATTATCTCTATCCCAATAGATCTTGACCTCTTTATTATAAGGGTTACTTTTTTTGCATTTATGTTTTACTATTGATCTTATTCTTTCCTACTTTATCTGATGATGATTCTTTGAATGTAATGCAGAGAAGCAAGCAAGCAGACACGGATATTTTTACTTGGTTCACCCTTACTGGGCTACGTCCAGGGAACATACAACGGCGATGTGCGGATGTACCAAATCCACTAAATCTCACTTATAATTTATAATGTTTGGGCTAGATCACTTCTATGCCCAGGATCATTGCCTTTACAAAGTTTAGGGTAAGCTCACAACTTTCCCAAGGGTCACTCCCTATTTCTCTCTCTCTGGATCACTACCAGTGGAGAGGATCACCTTTTTCCTCTTCCTTTTCTCACTAATCTGAAAAGGATCCACTCACAGTTTAAATATTTTTAGGTCCCTTCATTATCACATATGAATGCATCCTCCGCTATATGTAGATGCACTATTGAAGTCCAACTTTCATCCATGGATGAATACCACTTTTCACTAGATTTATCGGGAAATCTTCCAGCTTTCATGTAGCCCTAGAAAGACCGGTGCACTTCTCCAAGTCTGAAGCACAGGTGTCACCAAACTACTTGCACGACACTCCCTTCTTCAACCCAAAACTTGGTAGACTTACACCCTTTTATTCCCAAACCAATATTGATGTGAAACTACTAACTAGCGTGTTTCTTCAAGCCCAGCACGCAAGTGTCCCAAAACCAGTTACATGACACTCCCTTCGCAAACTCAAAATTTGGGAGACACAAACCCTTTTATGCCCAAACCAATATTGGTACGCAACTATCAATTGGCGTGAAACTTCTTAATAACCTTATACTTGAGCGCCGACACCACCACTTATTGAGTCAAAAGTTCTCTTTTGTATTTTATGTCTTGTTTTGGAAATAACAAATGTATTCATATATGCTTATCGTACTAACTATGTTTATCATACTGACTATGTTTATCGTACTGACTATGTTTATCATACTGACTCTGTCAATCATACTGACTCTGTCAATCATACTGAATCTGTCAATCATACTGACTCTGTCATTCATACTGACCCTGTCAATCATACTGACTCTGTCAATTGTACTGACTAAATCGTATAGACTCTATCAATCGTATTGACTCTGTCAATCGTATTGACTCTGTCAATCGTACTAACTTGTGTGCATCATACTCACTAGGTATCATATCAATACATTACACTAAATAATACTTATAGTACTCATATTTTTATCACATGCTTGTTTTTATCCTTTATCAACACATGTCAATCGTACTCATGTTTATCATCTTCATATATCTTTGGTTTTAACCAAAACAACGTCATGGAGTTAGTTATAAACTAATAAAAATGATATCGTATTTTCTATTTCAATGTGACCATTATAATCCCAGGTGTCCAAGTCCCTCCGAGTTTTCTAGAGAGATATGACCGTTAGAGGAAATGTGATTGTTAGAACCTGAGGCCTATAAATAGAAGTTCATTTGAAGCAGAGAAGAAAAACTGAGAGACTTTTGATCATTCTTTGCTACTATAAAGTTCTAGAGAGAGACGTTGTGAATTCTCTGTTGCTTCGTGCGAAAGCCTTGAAATTACAAAATGTGAATGGCTCGTTCTTAGTTTTTGTATTTCAATAAGTGCTTTGTTTTGCTTTGTGCGACCGATCAGATGATAACGATTGAGGGTAGCTAAGGATAGGTAGAAGGTGCTAACGATCTTCGTATCGAGGTATTTCAAGTGTTTGAAAGACAGAGGTTCTGATTACCTGAAAAATCGAGGGCTTGTGGGGATAGAAAGACAGACGTACTGATCATCTTATCGAGGGCTTACCAAGGTGGTGGTAAGACAGACCTCTTATCCTAGCTGAAAGGAAACCCTTCTCTTTGGGATAATATAATTGTAATAATTTTACATTTCCACTGCTATTTTTTTTAGAAAGGGAATTTTATTGTTTCCTTTCTTCATTTCATATTCATTTGTAATTGTTTCAATTACAATTATACTATTACATATTATATCGATAGATTCTATATGCTTTATGGTATAATCCTTCACTATTATATTACTCTGATTATTGTATTCTTTTTAAATACAATTTCTTTACACTTCTTATAGTATTACATCATATCATACCTTTATACTCAATACAATTGTGGTTAATTGTATTTTTTGTGAATTGTATTTGTTTAAGATCATTTAAACTAATTTTCTTAAGTGTTTAGGCACAATGTTTTTAGGCTTACAATACACCCCCCCCCCTCTCCCTCTTTTATTGTTCCATTTAATATACATATTCATCTATATATCGATCTAACAATTGGTATCAGAGGAGGTTTCCACTGATTTGTATTACTAGCTCTATTTCTTTCTTTCAAATTTCCGTTTCAACTACTTACTGCACTAATGTGTGGAGTGGAAAAGATTTTGTTTTATTAGATGGTATGAATGAATATTGGATCAATTGACAATCTAAATCCAACTAGACCACATATCTTTGATGGGAATGATTATGAGTACTAGAGAGATCGAATAGAGACATTTTTTATCAATACTGGTGTAGAAAATTTTATTATGCTTACTGGAGGTTACAAAATTCCTGACAAAGAAGTCAGTACTTTAACCAATCAAGAAAAGCAAGAATATCAACTGAATTACAAGGTACGCAATACTTTTCTATGTTATATGACCAGGAATATATACATCCAGATATCATCTTGTGAAGCATCCAACTGTATTTGGAAGAAATTGGAAGTGGCACATTTTGGTACATACAAGGTTATAGAAATAAGAAGATAAATGCTTCGAGCAGAGTATCATGGATTTACTTTTCCTTATGGAGAGCCAGTATGTAAAGTGCAACAAAGATTCATGACTATTGTAAATAGTTTACAATCTATGGTAGAAAAAGGTCTTGATGATGAAGCTCTTGTAGACAAAATTATTGATATAATGCCAAACTAATGGGAGTCAAAAAGGAAATCTATTGATGAAAATATAAAAGTTTCTCAGATTACTCTTGATGAACTCTTTGGAACTCTTCTACAGCACAAGACAAGAATGAAGATAGATGTTGATTTCAATAAAAAGAAAAATGGAAATGGAAATGTAGCTTTTACTACTACATCTAATGCTAAAAGACCTGAAAGAATAACAAGATCCAAATCTAAGAAAGTTTTTTTATCAGAATCAAGTGATTGTGATCATTCAGATAATGAGTTATCCAATATTGCTCGAAGTATGAACAATATTATGGGAAATAAAGACTTCCAATACAGATTCAAAAAGAAAGATAGGAAGGATAAGAAAGATTTAGAGGTAACTTGTTATGAATGTAAGAAAGTAGGTCATATAAGACCTGATTGTCCTTTATTTAAGAGAAAAGATATAAAGGATAAACATTCTGAAAGAAATAAGAAAAATTATTACAAGAAAAAGACAAAGAAAGTCTTGAAGGCCAATGATACTTGGAGCACAAGTGGTAGCGATTCATCAGATGATTCTTCAGAATATGAATCCTCAGGAAAAAGAAATATTGGAATTATAGCCAGACTACCAATTGAAGATCATTGTTTCATGTCTAAGGTACACAATGTTGAATCCATTAAAAATGTATCCTTGAATAAAAATCATACTGATAATAAATATTATGAATCTTCAAATGATGAGTCTTCTTCATTAGAAGATAATACATTACCTTCTTATGAAGAGGTGTCTAGGTTTTTTAAACTTAATGAGAATAAAAATTCTAAACTCAAGAAAAATCTTGATAAAGAAAATTCTAGAATTTAAATTTTAACTAAAGAAGTATCAGATCTTTCTAATGATCGTGATATGAAAACTTCTGATTTTGAGAGAATTTTAAAAACCCTTGAGAAAGTAAATTCGGGTAAGGATAAACTTTCTAAGGATCTTGAAAATGTAATTTCTAAGAATAATGTTTTCAAGCCTAACTCTAGTTCCAAATCAAATATTTTGGAGGATAAAAACATAGTTTTAAAACTAAAGTCAGAATTTTTTCCTTGAAGAAATGTTTGTCAGACTTTACTTATGGAAAAGAAAACTTTGATAAAATGCCTTCTCAAATTCGACCTTTGATAAATCATTCTTGTTTTGGTTATACTCATTCTAAACCAGTTTTTAGTAATAACTATTTTGTTCCTAAAAGTACCCATTTTTTTACTAAGTGTCAATGTGGTTGACACTAGAAAAGAGAATTTTCTCTTAATAAAACTCAGTCTTTAGGATTTCATAAAGATCATTTTTCAAAACAAATGTGGATTCCTAAAATTCTTTTATCTAACCCTTCTGGATCCAAACAGGTTTGGATTCCAAAAAACTAATTGTTTCTTTTTTAGGAAAATAAGAAGTGTACCAACAAGAATATTTGGTACATGGATACTGGTTATTTTCGACACATGACTGGAAAAAAAGATTTCTTTGAAAATATTATCAAAACAAAAGGTGGAGAAGTTACCTTTGGTGATAATTCTCAAGGAAAGATTATTGGAATAGGTAATATTGTTTTTCTAGGAAAAGTTCTTATTTTAAATGTTTTGTTTGTTAAATTTCTTAAGAACAATATAATAAGCATAAGTCAATTATGTTATGAAGGATACCTTGTGAATTTTAGAAATGATAAATGATTAGTTCACCATTCCAAGGATGATTTTATTCTATCTGCCCATAGGCAAGATAATGTATACACTATTAACTTAGAAGACCTTAGGAGCCAAAATTTACCTTGCTTAAGTGAAATAGAAGACCAATCATGGTTATGGCATAGAAGACTAGGACACTTCAACCTAAGAAACCTTTGTAAACTTTCAAAGAAAATACTTGTAAAGGGACTACCGGATCTTAGATATGATTCTTCAAAGTTCTATGATCCTTGTTAATTTGGAAAGCAACATAAAACTAAATTTAAATCAATTAATGAAGTTTTAACTTCTAATGCATTACAGCTAGTTCAAATGGATCTTTTTGGTCCTTCACAAACTGGAAGCATTGGAGGAAAATACTATGTATTTGTTTTAGTTGATGACTTTACTAGATTTACATGGGTCTATTTTCTAAAAAAGAAATCTGAAGCCTTTTTCTATTTCAAAATTTTTAGAGCCCAAGTTAAAAATGATAAAAACCTACCATTGATAACTATCCATAGTAATCATGGTGGTGAATTTCAAAATTCATATTTTGAAACTTTTTGTAGTAAGAAAGGTATTACTCACAATTTTTCAACACCAAGAACTCCTCAGTAAAATGGTGTTGTTGAGAGAAGAAATTGCATTATTCAGGAAATGACAAGAACTATGTTGAGTGAATACTAAATTGCTAAGCATTTTTGGGATGAAGTTGTTAGTACTTCTTGTTATACTATAAATCATGTTTTAACTAGAAATTTTCTTAATAAAACACCTTATGAAATGTGGATTGGCCGAAAACCTAAAGTTTCATACTTCAAAGTTTTTGGATGCAAAGTATTCATTCTGAATACTAAAGATAATTTAAAAAAATTAACACCAAAATCTGTTGAAGGAATATTTCTAGGATATTTTACAACCTCCAAGGATTATAGAGTTTTCAATAAAAATACTTGCACTGTTGATGAAACAGTTCATGTTAAATTTGATGAAACTAATACTTTTGTTTTCAAACAATCCCAACCTATATCTTCGGATGTGTTTTCAAAAACTGATTATCAACCTCTATTAGAAGATCCTTCTGAAAAGGAAAATGTTCAAGAAAGTGTTCCTAAAACTTTTAACCCAGAAGATTTTCTACCATACATTGATGAACAGGTTCTGCAAAACCCAAATAAATTGCTTCTTAAGAATCATCCCAGTGATAACATCATTGGCAATGTAAATCAACCTGTAAGGACCAGAAATTCCTTGAGAAATGAAATAGAACATCCTTCCTTTCTTTCCCAATTCAAACCTAAAAGTCTAAGTGAGGAATTAGGTGATGAAGATTGGATTATAGAAATGCAAGATGAACTAAATTAATTTGAAAGGAATCAAGTTTAGACTTTAGTTGAAAGACCTAAAAAAACAACTGTAATTGGTGTAAAATAGGTTTTCAGAAATAAAAGTGATGAAAATGGAATCATTGTAATAAATAAAGCAAGACTTGTTGCTAAGGTATATAATCAACAAGAGGGAATAAAATATAAAGAAACATATGCTCCAGTAGCTATACTTGAATCTATTCATATTCTATTAGCCTTTGCAGCATACTTTAATTTCAAATTATTTCAAATGGATGTTAAATGTGCTTTTCTAAATGGTTTTCTTCAAGAAGAATTTTTCGTTGAACACCCTCCTGGTTTTATAGATTCAAAACATCCTAATCATGTTTTTAAACTTACCAAAGCTTTATATGGCCTTAAATAAGCCCCTAGAGCATGGTATGATAGACTTATAGGAATTATATTACAAAACAATTATGCAAAAGGTATAGCGGATCCAACCCTTTTTATAAAAATGGAAAATAAAAATGTTTTGATTGTTCAAATTTATGTTGATGACATCATATTTGGATCAACTCAGTAGTCTTTAACTGATTCTTCGGTGAATTTAATGAAATCTGAGTTTGAAATGAGTATGATGGGTGAGTTAACATTCTTTTTAGGTTTTTAGATTTCACAAAAACCAGAAGGAACATATATATCTCAACATAAGTATATAAAATATTTACTCAAAAAGTATGGATACGACAATACTAAAAGTATTATCACTATAATTGGTACCTCAAATACACTTGATCTTGATGAAACTGGGAAACCAATAGATCAAAAAACTTTTAGAGGTATGATAGGAAGTTTGTTATACTTAACAGCTAGTCTACCAGACTTAATTTTTTTTTATGCTTATATGCAAGACACCAATTTAATCCAAAAGAGTCTCATTTAAAATCTGTGAAAATAATCTTTCGGTATTTAAAAGGAACTCTAGATTTATGTCTTTTTTATTCTTCTATAAATGATTTTGTTTTAAAAAGTTTTTCAGATGATGATTTTCATGGTTGTAGAATATATAGAAAGAGTACATCTGGAACATGTCATTTCTTAGGAGATTCCTTAGTTTCTTGGTCCTACAAGAAACAACACTCATTAGAAATTTCCACTGCTAAAGCTAAATATGTAGTAGCTAGAAGTTATTGTGCTCAAGTGTTGTGGATGTAACACACACTCACTGACTATGGATTGATATTTTCCAAAACTAAAATTATTTTTGATTATACTAGTGCCATATCTCTTAGTAAAAACCCAGCACATCACTCTCATGCAAAACACATAGATATTAGGAATCACTTTCTTAGGGATCACACACAAAAAGGAGATATTATTTTACAATTCATCGGAACGCAAGAACAACTTGCTGACATTTTTACAAAACCATTACCTTCTGATAGATTTGAGTTTATAAAATAGAAGTTAGGAATGATTACATTAAAATAATCATTCATATCTACTTCATGTTTTACACTTCTCCTTAAATTAAACTCCTCTTAAAATGGGGAGAACATTTTTTTTTATTTACCTTATATATTTCTTAAACTTTTCCTTCTTTATTCGTTTATTCTTTTGGTTTTATATATTTCTGATTATCGTTTTGACTATTTGGTTATTATTTTAATTATTTGTCATCTTGTTTGACTGATTATCGTATTGCTTTTTTGTTTTCCATCGGCACATCAACCTATGGTAACAACTTTGTTTTCCATCGGCATGAAAACCTATGGTAATGACTTTGTTTTCTATCGGCCTGACAACCTATGGTAATGACTTTGTTTTCCATCAGCATGACAACCTATGGTAACGACTTTGTTTTCCATCGGCTTAACAACCTATGGTAATGACTTTGTTTTCCATCAGCCTGACAACCTATGGTAATGACTTTGTTTTCCATCGTCCTGACAACCTATGGTATTGACTTTGTTTTCCATCGGGGTGACAACCTATGGTAATGAATTTTTTTTCCATCGGCTTGACAACCTATGGTAATGACTTTGTTTTACATCGGCTTGACAACCTATGGTAATGACTTTGTTTTCCATCGGCATGACAACCTATGGTAATGACTTTTTTTTCCATCGACCTGACAACCTATGGTAATGGATTTTTTTTCCATCATCATCACAACCTATGGTAATGACTTTGTTTTCCATCGGCATGACAACCTATAGTAACGACTTTGTTTTCCATCAGCTTGAAAACCTATGGAAATGACTTTGTTTTACATCTTCCTGACAACCTATGGTAATGACTTTGTTTTCCATCGGCATGACAACCTATAGTAATGAATTTGTTTTCCATTAGCTTGACAATCTATGGTAATGAATTTGTTTTCTATCAGTCTCACAACCGATCTTTTTGTTTTTCCTCGAACTCGTGTATTTTATTTTTTCTATTGTATTGTACTATGTTAATACTATTAAACCAACAAATCCTTAAAATCTATGATAGGTACAATCTTTATTTCTGTGTTTTTTTCTTATTGTTTCCCTTTTTTTAAAAAAACTCCTTTAAATCCCCACCATTGATTTTTTTCTTCTAATCTCAACCGTAGAAGATCAACGATCGACCTTTTTTCGCCTATAAATAGACCCTCCCCCTCCCCAAACCCACACTCGTTTTTCAGATCTTGTGGCGAAGCACTGTCCCTTTTTTTAAGACTCCGTACGATCTTCCCTTTGTCACATCTATATGTCTCAGTCCTCTTCCAACACTCCTGCCGAAATTTCTTCAAAAAAGTTTTCATAGAAAGACTTATTCAGAGAAAGGTTAGTTTCTTGGGACTTCTTTGATACGTTTGATTCAACAATAAGAAGGATTATTTTGTTTTAAGGATGGGAACATCTTTGTGTTGAAAAAACTGTATCTCAAATTTTGATTCTTGTTGAAGAAGTTAGTCAATTCTATAAAACCATGTATTTTGACATAAATATGATGATCAACTTTGCTGTGTATGATAGAAAAATATCAATGTCTATGAAACAGGCAGCCCACTTTCTAAATGTCTCAACATAAGGTGATTATTTTGGTCCATCTCATAAACTACTAGAGGAAGTTGGTACGTTTAATAAAGAAAGTGTCGAAAAGTCTTTATTTCTTATAAATGAAGAGAAGAGAAAAGTAGCTCATTTTTCTCCAGATAACAGTTTTGTTGTACTTTGGATGCAAGGTTTTCTTATCCCAAGGAAAGGGGATAGAGAAACTCTTAAAGTCTCTGATATATTTATGCTAGACTATCTTGTAAACATGAGAAAGGTAAATCTCATGGGGTACATTTTTGAAACAATCAAGAATGTAAAGTCAGGAGCGATTAAATCTCATTTTATTATGTATCCCTCTATTCTTACAAAGTTAATTATTGAGAGATTGTAGTTTTATAATATTCCTTTGAAAGGGAAATTGAAAGAAATGAATCCTTCTTTGATAAGTAAGAATACATTGAAGAAGTTGTATGTTTGTTTTGATGAAAACTCAAAGATTTTTCTCAAAGATGTGGAAGCTGAATCGACACCAAACCAATTGGCACCAAACCAATCAGCACCTTTTCCAATCGAAGATAATCCAATTGTTGTTGCTCCTCAAAATTCAGATCTTTAAACCAGTACTAAGACAAAGAAGAAAACTAAATACAGCAAGGAGGTTGTGGCCAAGTGGAGGAAAGATAGAGAACAAAGAAAATAAGGTGATCCTAAGTTCAGTCTTGATCCAACTGAATCTTTAGCTGAGAGAATAAGGGTAGAGGATAATCTTCAAGCTGAGAAGAAAAAGAATAATCTTTTGAAAAGGAAATATCAAGACTTTGATGTTTCTAAAATCATGAAAATGGTTGAGGAGGCTAGTTATCAACTAACGGAAGAAGTGCATCAAGAACCTATCATACAGAGTCTTCCAGAGAAAGATAAAGGGAAACAAATTTTGAAATAAGTACTAGAAGTTGAAGAAGAGGAAGAATATTTTCTTTTGGAATTTCTTCAGAGTTCAAAAAATAGTAGAGAAGAATCTTTTCAAAAGAAAATTGATGGTATTCAATAGGTTCCTCATGCCGATCAAGTACCAGCTGAATCTCTTGAAACTCTAGATATAATTTCTTCCCAAGTAAAGCAAGTGATAAATATTCTCATACCGAAAAAGTAATCATTATCAGTGACAAAGTGGAAGAAGAATGAATGGATAAAGAAAAAATCAAAAGGAAAACATCCAGTTGAATACTCAAGACGATCAAATGAATTGGATTTGTACGATGGGGATACTGATTCAGAACACACAATTTCTCTCAAGAAGAGTGATTACATTGTTCATGTTTTGAGGAGAATTGAGAATAATGTTCCTTATTTTCCTATACTTGAAGGAAAAATTGATTTCATCACTGACAATCAAAGGAAGAAGTTTGGTTCTATAAGAGAACATAGAAAGAGAGTATTGTCAATTGGAGCTGATTTAAAAGTACTGTCTGAAAGTCCGGCTGCTCATAAGAAGGCTTGCAATAGAATGACTAAGTGGTCATACAAAATAGAAATCTCAGTGAATTGTCATGAAATATCAATTGAAGACTTAAGGATTGTTTAAAATGATCTTTTTATTGCTTTCAATAAGCTTGACAAAGAAACCATTTAAAGTCTGAATCTGGTTTCAAAAACTCATGGAGCCGATATCCCTTCAATAAAAGAGCTGCAAGAGAGAATGAATGATTTTCAGTCAGAGTTTTTGAAGGTTTCAAATTTCAAAGATGAAATAATCCTATTGAAGAAGAAAAATTATATGTTATCTAAAGACAATAATAATTTTCAAGAAAAAATTGATACTCTTGAAGAAGTAATCAGATTCCAAGAAGAGACTATCAAGAATTAGGATCAGCTTTTTGCTGATCAACAAGATCTTCTCAAATCCCAGGGTGATTCTATCTCCAAAGACAATAAATAAATTAAAAAGATAAAATTCATTCTTTATGATATGATCAAGAAATAAAAGGAAAGAGAAAACAAATGAGTGTTATTGTATCTTTCTTTGTTCATTTCTAGAATTCTATAGACTTTTGTTATCTCAATGAGATTTATGTTATCTTTCCCATTGCCTTGCATTTCTTTTCTCTAACTCTTTCAGGAAACTCAAGATTACCCCATTCTTTTTGTAAATCACAAAGGAGGAGAATGATTTATAAGGGTAGAATGTTTTGATCAAATACTTCTAAATCAAGGAAAATTTACAAATACAATCCTTATGAAAGTACATACCTAAGGGGGAGTTAGTTGTATTCAATTTCTTATCCAGAAGAGTTTACAATAACTCGGGGGGAGATAAGTATTTCTTTTTGTTTTTACTTTATGTTTTGTGCCTTCCAAAAATGGGGATATTTTTGAGTCAAAAGTTCTCTTTTGACTTTTATGTATTGTTTTGGAAATCACAAATGTATTCATATATGCTTATCGTACTAACTATGTTTATCGTACTCACTATGTTTACCGTACTGACTATGTTTATCATATTGACTTTTTAAATCGTATTGACTTTATCAATCGTATTGACTCTGTAAATCATACTAACCCTGTCAATCATACAGACTCTGTCAATCATACTGACTCTGTCAATCGTACTGACTTTTGTACATCATACTCATTGTATATCATATCAATACATTACACTGAGTAATACTTATAGTACTCATATTTTTATCACATGATTGTTTTTATCCTTTATCAACACATTTCAATCATACTCATTTTTATCATCTTTATATATCTTTTGTTTTAACCAAAACGATGTCGTGGAGTTAGTTATAAACTAATCAAAAAGATGTCATGTTTCCTGTTTCAATATGACCGTTATAATGCCAAGTGTCCAAGTCCCTTCGAGTTTTCCGAAGTAATATGATCATTGGAGGAAATGTGACCGTTGGAACCTGAGGCCTATAAATAGGAGGTCATTTGAAGTTGAGAAGAAAAAATGAGATACTTTTGATCATTCTTTTCTACTATCAAGTTCTAGAGAGAGACGTTGTGACTTGTCTCTTACTTCGTGTGAGAGCCTTGAAATTAAAAAACTAGAACGGGTTGTTCTTAGTTTTTTTATTTCAATAAGTGATTTGTTTTTCTTTGTGTGACCTATCATGTGATAACGATCGAGGGATGCTGAGGATAGGTAGATGGTGCCTCCAATCTTCGTATCAAGGGCTTTCAAGTGTTTAAAAGACAGAGGTGCCGATTACCTGCAAAATCGAGGGCTTGCGGAGATAGCAAGACAGACGTATCGATCATCGTATCGAGGGATTACCAAGGTGGTAGTAAGATAGACCTCTTATCCTAGGTGAAAGTATACCCTTCTCTTTGGGATAAAATAATTGTAATACTTTTACATTTCTGCTGCAGTTTTGTTTTAGAAAGGGAATTGTATTGTTTCCTTTCATTATTTCATATTCATTTGTAATTGTTTCAATTACAATTATACTATTACATATTTTACCGATAGATTCTAAATGCTTTATGGTATAATCCTTCAATATTGTATTACTCTGATTATTGTATTCATTTTAAATACAATTTCTTTACACTTCTTATAGTATTACATCATATCATACCTTTATACTCAATATAATTGTGGTTAATTTTATTTTTTGTGAATTGTATTAGTTTAAGATCATTTAAACTAATATTCTTAAGTGTTTAAACACAAAGTTTTTAAACCTAAAATTCACCCCCACCCCTCTTGTATTGTTCCATCTAATATACATATTTATCTATATATCAATCCAACACCACTTGTGCGCCCAAACCACCTACAAGACTGGAGCTCTAATTTTATATAAGTGTTGAACTCCATGAAAAATGAGGAGGTGTGTACCTCTATTTATAGGCATTTTTACCACCCTAAGCATCGGCGCAAAAGTCTCCTACCAGAGCGCAAGTCATGCCACCCTAGTCTCTGTCGCCCAAGTCACCTTGCACGCCCAAACTAAAACTTGGGCGCTCCTCTTTCCTTTTTTATATTTTGATATTATGATCTTGAAAAAAATATTGTGCTCAAGTTTCCAAGCCGCCAAGACACCAGTTCACAAGTCCCTTTTCCAAAAACACTTTTCCCCATTTGTTAATTTTGAGGCCCAAAAATTTGGCAAACACTGGAAAACAGCTCCACCTTGTATCTTCACTTTTTCTACTACCTCTAGATCATTCATTCCTTTGTTGAGGTTCTTCTACCAATAAAGGATTGTCAACAACCTCTCTTGAACTCGACAAATAACCATGTAAACCCCCCTTTTCAGCAAATTTAACATTATGGTCTGCTTCATCAACAAACAAAACATGGAGTCCCACTTTGTCAGCAAACACAGTCACCTAAAAAATGATTTAATGATACCTTGAGGGATTTTTTTCCAACCAGATGATTGATGCCTTGGGTATACAGGTTGAATTGAAACTATATTTTTTGGATCTTTTATCCCCATTGGGTAAAAATAAGGAGAAATTTTTCAGGTGTCTGGAGTGTTGTGTTGTGGTAGATGGCATGGAATTCATCTAGGACTTCTGTATTTTGGACCTGGATATTATTGTCCTTATTATCAGCACGGATTCATTGATCTTATTCAAGGTGTTGGTTGATTTTTATCACTATAGGGTCCAATTCCGTACTTCTTATGGGATCTATGATATCTTTCAGGGTGATTGGGATCCGCATTCAGGGAGGGTGGGACTAGTTTCTTCTGATATGGGGTTGATATCATGCTAATTTTCCAACTTGTTCCTTTAGGTTATTGTGAAAGGATTAGTGGGTGAACTTCCAGCAGTCATGGATAGGTACCAAGACATGTTTCCATTGGATTTCTCAGAATTTATGCCCTAGTGAGAGGTTGAGTTTACTATCAATTTACTTCACAAGATTATTCTGATATCCTTAACATCATATGGGATGGATCTAGCTAAATTTAAGGTGCTATAATTTTAGTTAAAGGATCTTGAGGGGAAAGGTTTTATCCATACCAGTGTGTCACTGTGGGATTCACCAAAACTTTTTTCAAATAAGGTGGATGGTAGCCATCGACTTTGCATAGAATATTGTAATCTTATCCATGTGATAGTAAAGAATAAATAACTATTTAACATAATGGATGATATTATTTATCATTTTAGAGGGGATCTTTAGTTTTTTTTAGGATCGATTTGAGATCAGGGTACCACCAGTTGAGGGTCTGGGAAGTGGATGTTCCAAATACTACTTTTCAAAGATGGTATGGAAATTTTAATTATTCGGTTCTATCATTTGGTATTAATAATTCTACCACATTTTTTATGGAATTAATGAATCTAATCTTCCATTACTATTTGTAATCCTTTGTAGTCATGTTTATGGAAGAGATATTAGTGTATTCCAAGACAAATAAACAGAATACTGACCATCTGGAGGTTTTTTGGGTGTTTTAAGAGAGCATCGTATATTTTATAATTTTTCTATGTTCCATTTTTAGATCTAGGAAGTGATGTTTTTGGGCCATGTGATTTTTGAGTTAGGAGTTTTAGTGGATCCAGAGAATTTTTAAGAAGTCCTGTCTTGGGAACATCCTAATAATGTGTTCAATATTTTTAGTTTTTTATTCTTTACTGAGTATTATAGAAATTTTTTAAAGGGCATCTCCATGATAGCTTCTACCTTGATATATTTTACTAGGAAAGGGGTAAATTTTTATTGGGATGAGAAGTACCATATTAGTTTTAGAATTTACATACCCTTATGAAATCCACACCTATTTTGATTCTTATTCATCCTAGGATAGCTTCTGAAGTTTATTTTTTTGCTTCTAGTGTGGTTTTGGGGTGTGTTATGATGTAGGATGAATGTGTCATAGCTTATGGATCAAGTAAGTTATACCCACATGAGTGGAATTGCCCCATCCACACCCAATAATTGGAATTCATTATGCATGCGCTAAAGACATGGTGAAATTACCTAATTAGGGATTTTTTTCCAGTGTATTCATATCATAAGTGACTAAAATACATTTTCACACAGAGAGACTCAAAACTCAGGAAGAGAAGCTGGGTTGAATAACTTAAAATTTTTGATTTTGATATTACATATATGACTACAAAGGGAAATTTCGTCACTGAAACATTGATAAGGAACCTTCCAATGCAGATCATTCATGAATCAATAGATAAGTGAGATATAATGTGTTTTTTTACTGATATAAGGATGGATGTAAATAAGGATAAATGGAATTTATTTTTTTCTAGTGTGTAGATCACCCCCTCTCTCATCAATTAGGGGAGGATTGAGAAGGTATCATACCACAAGTTCTAGTATATTAGCAGTTCCTTAAATAGTGGGGAGACCTCGGGTGATTGGTCTAAGTATCTTGATAGTTCTCTTATCTTCTAAAAGTGAATAGTCATTAATTTTATCCTAAGGTAAGAGGTGATATAAAAGGTAAATCACTCTAATAAGGACATTCACCCTAGGGTGACCAAGATATTATATACCTTGAGAGGACAATATTGGTTGTCTAGGATGAGATGTGTAGTAACAGAATTTATTTCCAAGTGCTTGACCTACCATAGGATCAAATCATAGAATTAGAGGCCAGTCGGGCTGTTTCATCCACTTCCCATGCTATTGTACAAGTGGGATGATATCTCTATAGATTTTATGATTAGGTTACCTTATAATATTAGTGGGAAGGATTCCATATGGGTATTATCGATCATCTAATGAAATTAGCTCAATAATCTAATTTTCTACCCATCAGTGAGTTGAAAAGGTAGAGGACCTAAAAATATATATATGTTTGAGAAGTTTTTTGGCTTTACAGAGTTCCCTCAACAATAGATTCAGAACAGAATGCACGTTTTACATGTTTTCTTAATGGACTCCATAATTATTTTGGAACCAAGTTATAATTGAGCATCATGTATCACCCGTAGATGAATGGCCAGTCTGAGCAGACCATCCAGATTCAAGAGGATATGTTGAGGGCTCATGTGATTTATTTTGGTGGTTCATGGTAAAGGCACCTTCCATTATCCAAGTTTTATTATAACAAAATTTATCATGTCTTGATCAATATGAACCTATTTGAGGCATTTTATGGTCGATCATGCCGATCCCTATTATGATGGGATGAGGTGTACAAACTTTACTTAGTTGGACTGTACCTCATTTAGAAAAAAAAATAAAGTTAGCGAGACTAATTTATAAATGGTTAGTGATAGATCAAATTCTCTAGAAGTCATGTGTTGACTATAGTCACCATATTCGGAGTTTTAGGTTGGTGATTCTCTACATATCAATTTAGTTGGGTCATCGTCATTTGGGAAATAAGGGGATATTAGCACCATGTTATAATGGGA
Organism: Viscum album; assembly: GCA_963277665.1. NCBI lineage: Eukaryota > Viridiplantae > Streptophyta > Magnoliopsida > Santalales > Viscaceae > Viscum > Viscum album. Next base: position 638,184,539 of record OY728153.1, read on the forward strand.
CATTTAATATTATGGAGAAACTACAGAAGGTATCCTACCTAATAGAACTACTAGTGTGGATGACCTTGATTCATGAATTCATCCACATCTCACATCTGAAGAGATACCATCTAGAACCATCTCACATGCTAGAGTGGGAAGATTTGGAGATAGAACCTGATGCCTCTATTTTGGAGTGGCTTATTTGTGTCATGAATGTTTATAACATGGTACTCCATGGTAATATTATCCTATTGTCAGATGTTATTTGGTATTGTGGTGGTGATATCCATGAAAAATGGGAGTAGGAAGGTTGAGTGAGGGATTAGTGGACTCACCATTTTTCCTCTAGTGAAGCCTGAGGACTTTGGGAGAGAAGTGGAATGGTGGGGACTTTGTAACACCCTTTAGATCACTGGTAAATATTATTTTGAGTTTTATTTATCCCTTTATTCATTTTTGGAGTTCTTGGGTGTCTGGAGTTAGAACCAGAAGTTTTGGTGGAGAAGCAGACCAAGCACACAGTTAGCACATGATCCGTTAAACTATGCAGCTAACCTTGTGAGGGGGTGTAGTTTTTAACAGTGGGGTTTTTCAAGGTTTGAGCATGGTTTTTCACGACATGGAACATCTCAAGGAAAATCATCAGGCCTATTTTTTGTGTATATTGGAACCCCCACAGTTGGTTCACGGTTTTCCTAACCATGCATCCAAACTATGTGACCCTTTCTAACTCATTAAAAAGTGTGTCTTTACCCTTTTCCCCTAACAATTTTTAAAGTTTTTGACCCTTATTTATCCTCCTCCATCATATATATCCCTCTCCCTTGTCTTATAGCCTATTCCCTCTTCTTTAGTGTGGATTTATCTTGGATATCACGGTGATTTGGCTTTAGGTAAGTTGATTTCTTCTTATTTTCCCCCTTTAAATACTATTTCTTCCATTTTCAAGGAGATATGGTGCCTTGTGGGTGGTTTTGGATGAATATAGGATATTTAATGGGTATTTTTGTTTTATTTATTCTGTATTAGGTGTATAAGTCATTTTTCTACCTCTTCCAGGTGGTCATCATTATGGACGATGAGTTTTGCACTAAATCTGAGGTAGGTGTCTCTATTTAAGGGAGTTTTCCAGGTCATACCTTTAAATTTCTATTCACAATTATTTTTTTCTATTAAATTTAAACTTAAATGATTTATTATTTCTAGTAATTACACGTTTTATGTGTTTCATAGATTTTATTTCCAATTTTTTTGTTTTAAGGGGATTCCCAAATGGTTGTGGCAAGTATTCCCACCAAGTGTTTGATAAAATGAATGAAATAGTTTTTTTCATTCTAAATGGATTTATAAAGTGTTTTTATAAATACTTTAAACTTGAAAAGGGTTTTTTGGATAAATTAGAAGTGTTTTTTTTAAATATCTTATATTTTAGATTGATTAATATGGGAACTTATTTGTGTATTTTTTGGTATGAAGTGGCACATGGAATAGTCAGGGTGTGAGTGAGGGGTTTTTTTGAGGGATCATGTGAGCATTCAGAGGTAAGGATATGAAATCTTCCATATTTGTTAGTCTGAGTTTCCATGTGATCCATCAAATGGAGGATTGTATAAGCCTCCAATTTGGTTTCCAAAAGAACGTGAGATCCTTTAGGTAGGAATACCATGATAGATTCCATGTTGGGTTTGGGAAGACTGTGAGAGATTACATTTTCTTATATAGATATAATAGATGTTAACTCACTCACAATAATCCTAATGGTTAAATACCTATGTGTACTTTACTCATATTTGATTGGTTTATATGCTTTATGCATTGATTTTTTCCAATTTCATGTGGTGTGATGTATTATTCACATTTTTTTGTTTCCTTTAGTGTGGTTTTTTTATGTTACACACACTATTATTATGACTTGTTTATTTATGAGCATGTTGATCCTTGTTTTATCGATCCATTTTGGTATTATTTTTGGAAATCGTTTCTCTTAAAATGAAAAACCTAAGGGATTTAAAAGGGTTATTTGAAAATGGACTTTTTTCAAAGTGGTTTAGTTTTGAAAATGTTTTCAAACTATTTTATTGGTTTTCATGGATAAAAGACTTAAATAGATTCATCATGGAATCTTACTAGGATTCATACCTCACACCCTATTTAGGCCTTTGTACGTTTTTAGATTTAGTTTTTTGGGACATAAGTAAGGGAAAGGGAACCATGTTCCAAAGTGGCACTACTTGATTAATTCCATCCAGTGTTTTTTGGAATAGATGTAATCTCATGAGGATGGACTCATATGGATTAATTTTTGGTATTTTATACCAATGGGGTTATACTTGGGGATTTTTTATCATTTTAACCCTTTATTTTGATTTTGAGTTTTCATGAGATTCCATGTATGTATATGACCAATTATGACATGTTTTTTATGATGTATGTCATTGTTTACTATATATTTTTATAATATGAAGATGAATATGATGTTGTGGTGTGGTTTTCCTGCTTATGAATGGTTCATGTTATGTTACAAGGGGTAAAACCATTCCAAGATTCAGTTGGATATGCCTAGTTCTTGTCTCCATCCCCTGGAAATTGGTAACACACTTTGGTTGGTTAACAGTCCGGCTCGAGTGACAGGTTGGGCCAGCTCGGGTAGGTTTATTACATATGATTTGTGTCTTCTCTACTTTATCCTCTATACTTTTAGACACAAGTATGAATCATTATTTCTTTTCCATATCCCATATGGAAGAGATGTGTATTCCTATAGAGGCATTAGACTATTGGTTGTGGTTAGAGGTTCTCAGAGGTATTGATTCCACTATTCTTCACATCTTCAAGTATTACATGTTAAATATAAGTGGAGAGAGTTTTTTTAGACCACTTGGTTGTTTCAATGAAACTGTAAGATTTCATTTTGGGTATGGACTGGATATCCATAGTATGCCCCTAGATAAACTATCACCATAGTAGAGTTAGATGTCTATGGGAAGATGGGATGATATTTTCCTTCTATGGGGATAAGGTTCTAATGGCATAATGACTAGTTCTCATGAAGAAGAAGATTCACCCTATATCCCATCAGTTGGAAAGTTTTTTCCTTGGTACAATAGGCTCTTTAGACATATAGATTCTATTGGTAGTGTAATAATTTATATACATCTTCCCCAAAAATGTTTCGATACTACCTCCATGGAGAGATATCAACTTCTGTAATGAATATAACCCTAGTAACACTCTAATATCTTCTATATCGTATTTGATATCCCATGATGTGATCCAAGAGTTGATATTGAAATTGGAGGACATCCAATAAAAGTGTATTATTAGACATAGTGTGTCCCCCAAATCTTCTTTGTTGTTGTTCATCAAGAAGTAAGATGGGATATTGAGGCTATTCGTTAATTACCATCACCAAAATCATGTGACAATCAAGAATAAGTGCCCCTTGTCAAGGATCTATAAACTATTCAACCAACTGAATAGTGTAAGATAATTCTCAAAGTTTGATCTTAGGTTTTACTACTACCAGTTGAAAGATCACTAAGATTACATCCCGAAGATTAAATTTTGATATCTCTATGGGCACTATCAGTTCATGGTGATTCCCTTTGGTGTAACTAATTCCCCTAAAGTCTTCATGGTAATTATAAATCAGATATTTAAAATGTTCTTAGATCAGTTCATAGTTTTATTTATTGATGATTCTCTCATTTACTTTGCATATGAGGATGAGCACCCAAATCATTTTAGGATGGTCCTAGAATTACTTCAAAAGAATCAATTATATATTAATCTATTGAAGTTTAAATTATGGATTATAGAGGTTTATTTTTTTATATCATCCCATATCATTGTTTAATAGTTTACTAGGTAAAGATATAGGTAGTTCTATTTTGGGATCCACCTAAGAGTGTGTTGGAGGTGCAGAGTTTCCTCAAGTTGGTAGGGTACTATTAGAGGTTTATGGAAAAAAATATAGGATTATACACCCTTTAATTGAATTGACTTGAAAAGGGTTTTTGTTTTCTTGGACTAAGAAGTGTTATATAGCCTTCAAGGAGTTGAGGTAGAGTTTGAAAAGTGATCCTATGTTGAGACTTTCAATGGAGGGTATCAATTATATAGTGTTTTTTGATGCCTTGGGATCTAGGATTATATAAAAGTTGATGTAGAGGAAAGTAGTGATCACTTATGGATTGAGGTAACTGAGACTCTATGAGAAAAACTTTGTGACCCATGACTTGGATTTGATAAATTTATTCTTCACCTTGAAGATGTATAGGAATTATATTTTTTGAGATTTATTTGTAGTCTTTTTAGAAAAATGGAGTCTTAGATACATCATTACATAGAGAGACCTAAACCTAAGACAGATTCTTTGGTTAGAGTTTCTATAGGACTGTAACTTCAATATAGTCTATATACCAAGAAATGGAAACATGGTGTAATATTACCTTAGTAGGAAATCTTTTTCCCGCTTGGTGGAGGAGGTGTGTGAGTAGTTGGCCTCTTCACAGCTGACCCTAGTGATAGAAAGAGGGACATCTTATCTATAGTCGATGGTGGTGACCCCAAAAATTCTTCAATGTGAGATAGATGATCAATTGGGATACGTTTACTATGAAGTTATTTGTGACTATATATCCTATAGAGATACAAAAAATCAATTTTATGAAGGTGGGTAGAACAATATTCTTTTCCATTTATGGATGGTCGTTTTGAACTCATTGCTTGAGTAAGTGATAAGGAAGTTTTAAACCTCATCTATGGTAGTAAATCCTAGATTAAAAAAGATATACCATGAAATTTGATGAAAGTTTAGGTGTCCTAATGTGAGGTAGAGTGTTTCTAAGTTTGTTTATCATTGCCTCACATGTCAGCAGGTGAAGGAAGAACATCATGTTCCAATGGGTTTAAGTCTGCCTCTTGATATCCCAAAGTGGAAGTGGGATGGCATATCGATGGATTTTTTATGTGTCTTCCACATATAGTGATAGACCATGAATCTATCTGGGTAATTTTTAATTGACTTACCAAGTTATCTCACTTTATTTCCATCAAGAAGCAAAGTTCAATTGAGAGTTTGGGGCACTTTTACGTATAGGAGACCACCCAGCTTCATGGGATACCATTGATGATTGTCTTAGACTATTATGCTTGGTTTACATCACAATTTTAAAGGGGTTTTTAGTATTATTTAGTGACCCAATTACAAATTACCATAGATTTTCACCCCTAAAAAGATGACTGGATTGAATAGACCATTCAAGTCTTAGAGGAAATGTTGATAACATGTGTGTTATATTTTGATGGGAGTTGAGAAGATCACTTTCCATTGGAATATTTTTCTCATAATAACTTCTACCACTCCTCTATGAGCATGGAACCATTCTAGGATTTGTATAAGATACCCTAAGGGTCACCCTTGTACTAGAATAACATTAGAAAGACATCACTTGTTGGGATAGGGATGGTGAGGGAGATGATAGAGAAGGTATAGGTGACCCACAAGCATATGAGGACAGCTCAATGTCAGAATAAATCTTACATAGATCGGCATTATAGGGCCTTAGATTTAAAGCAGGGAGACTATGTTTTCTTGAATTTCTATCCTTGATGTGGATTTTAGAGGTTTGTTTAGGGTACTAAGTTATCCCTGAGGTTCATCGGGTCGTTATAAATATTGGGAAATATTGGTGAGGTTACCTACCACTTGGATATACCCCAGTAGTTGGAATGAATACATGAATTATTAAACATGTACTAGTTAATTAGAAACATGTATGACACATCATAATTCATTAATTTGGGAGAGTTGTACATTGAGTATGAAGTTACCTTTTTGAAGTACTTGATAGTAATCCAAGACCAATAGGATAGGATCCTATGTGGATAGACCATTCCACCAGTTCAAGTTCTTTAGTGTCATGATAATCTTTAAGAGAGATCATGGGAGCATGAAATCCAGATGAAATCGTAGTACCCTCACCTATTTAAGTGGGTTTGTATTTTTAAGAAAAAATACTTGAACTTTGGGAGGGTGTAATGACCCTAGTTTTTGTTTTATGTACCCTTTAGAATTTTTTGGATAATTCCTTTATTTTGATCCATCTTAGGGCCTTTCTATCCTGTTATATTATGTTTTGAGTGTTGTAGTTTCCCATAGGTTTTTTGGGAAGGATAAGTATTGAGTGGAGTATAGTTTCATCTTTAGGTATAAATTCAAGGCATGAATATGTAATTCATAGTGTGACTCTTCATAGAAGAGATTCTAAAGGTTTTTACTTTAAAGGATCTAGGACATGAATAAATTCATTAATGTTGTAAAATCCTTCCAGTTATTATGGATAAAGTGGTGGTTTTTTGGTGGATAAAAACCATGTGAGGTTCATGAAGTGAACCATGGATTCAAACCATGAACCAATCAATCCACGTATTTTTTAATAAATTTCAGAGCCCTCTCATTTTATTTATTCTAACTTATTTACTCTCAAAATCAATAAAATTACCTAGCTATTTTTAGATATCTTCTAGCCCTTGATTCTTGGATTTGATCCCTAGTATCAAGAGATCAATTTTCAGAAATCCAGAGCTATTTGGATTCATCATCAATAATAAAATTCTTGGAAATCACCAATGACATCATAGAGGATTTTTCCATCATCATTGATCGATACAATGATGGGGTAGGGATTTCTTATTAATTAATTCTATATTTTTATTCTTGTTTCAAGAATAGGTCAATTATTTACTTTTTAAGCCTTGAAACCTAACATCATATATCCCTATGAAATCATTACTTTTTGCCTTGGTATATTTTATGTGTTATAATTATTCCCTTTTATTTTTGATTTTTTAACATATTATTGATGACAAATTCAAGAATTTGTTTGGTTCTTTAAACTTTAATGTTTGATATATTTCTCCCCTTGTTTTTTTATTCTTCATCATCGGCCCATGTGGTCAGTGATTCAACTATTATCAGATTGATTTAGGAATGATACAACCTCCATATAAATGCTACAGATATTTGTGTATTAGATGAAACCCTGTTAACATAGGATCCCATGACCAGTTATTATATCATGGTATATAGTGGTGATGTATGGGAAATCATGGGTAAGATAGATGGTTTCTTGAATGTAAAATGTGTAGCGGATAAAGATTGGGTGATTTGGATGACTAGAGATTGTTGTTTCAGATGATGGGTGACTGGAAATGGGTGTATGGTGAGGGTATGTGTTTAGAAAATGTATCGTAAGAGATCTTTAATTTAAATAATGGCTAAAGTAGTGGCTATGTTTAAGACATATAGGAATCTGGGGTTCTAGAATTCATGTTCATGGTATGAAGAACTACGTCACACTTTGAATATTGGAGACCGAATTCTTAGAATTTTCCATGATTAAACTCTCACCGTGAAAGTATATTTCATGTTATGATCTGTTCAGGTCCAATTCATGATGTGAATTTCCCTTTCAATCCATGATATATGCCTTCTAGGGGTGTTTTAGCTATATTATTTTATGACGTGTTCCGTCACACCAACCTGAGTTGTCTTCTTGATATGATGAGAAGATGATCAGTTCTATAACTTCATTTAGGTTGAAGGTAGGGTTTGTTTTTTATTATAAGAGTTTAGGTTGGGATTAGTACACCCATGATAATAGGACTCTCAAGTCACATGTCTCATTTATCCTATGTATAGGTAGAATCAGTACTCCCCATACTCATCAAAGCATAGTTCCCCTATTCATGGAGTTGGTACTCCCACATCATTAAGCTATGGTGGGGAGTGGATCCTCCACTATATTTGGAACTCCCTCGGGTAAGACATCTACCAGAGAGCCATTTGATCTCCATTATATTCCGATGAGTTTTATGTTGGACTTATAGTATCGGGATAACACTAACTCTTGGAGCTATGGAAAACTCACCTTTCTTAATTAACTGTAAAGATCAAGATTCCTATCTCTTCAACCGGGGTTCTCTTTATGAGAATATCTATTTTTGATTGTATCCCCACTTTGTATTGTGGGTTGAGCTGACTATATTTTTGTTTCTTCTCCCTTATTATTGTTCAGGGTGTCCTTCTAGGTATATATATACTCACTTCTACATGGGATTCACCCACACATGTCTTTTTATATGTAGGCAGTGGTAAGATTGCTGAAAACATAGGTGGATCCAGAGTATGTGGAGATTATTTTTAAAAAGAGACGGTGACCGCCTATGGTGGTTAGTTCTCGATATCGTGAGCAGGGTTCTCTCCTTCATCCTCAGTAGTTATTCAATTTGGGATACTTTCATTTGGTTTGGCATGTATTTTTTCCTCTTTACTATCTATATCTTATTATTGTACTCTAATGTATTTACTAGATGTTATTTCATGTATTTTTTAGACTCTATAGGTTACATTTTATTATTACTCTACATTTTTTATTGGATATTTGTGGTGTGTGTGTTCACATGTACATTAGGATAAGGCCTTATATTTGTGTGATATGCCTACTCAACAATATTCCCCATCCCTGACCTATTGTAGGTCATATTAAGGTTTCACTCTTGGATTTATAAATATCCATTTGGGGCCCTAGATTAGGTCATGATAGCATAACTTGTATCTAATTTCACGGTTAGTCCGTACAATCTAGAAGATAATGCACCCAACTATTTGGGACTCCTTGCCTTCAAACTCAGGTCATGCAGTTAGGATGCATGGTCTCTCAAACAATGTGAAAGTCTTTGACCTTTTTGGTATTCACATGGTTATTATGTATGCTATACGAAATCATATACCTAATCATGAACTCTTCTCTACATCCCCCAAAACTCCAAATTTCAATATAAAACCATCAAAACTCAAACGGGACTTACCTAACAAGTCCAAGATGTCACACTAGAACAATTACATTATTAAATTTAATCAAATTTCATTCATAAAAAATATCATACATGAATATGGTGTTTCACTATTCATCTATATATTTTAATATTTATATAAATTATCAAAAACTTTACATGCACCTAATCTTAATATCTTGAATCCAAATTTGAATTCAATTTTTTAAAAATAAATCTCTATGTGTAAGAAATTTAATTATTAAATAAAAAAATTAATTGCATTAAAATTTTCATATTTTGAAGGAATTAATTACTTGTTTTTATTATGATAAAGAATAAAACTGGATTATTTTTTCTAGATTAATAGTTATTATTTTCCTATAATAATTTAATAATTTCTAGTTGTGATCAAATATTTTAATGGACACAAGGATCTTTCCCTTAATAGTCGTATCACTATTCCAATAACCATATTACTATTCTGATGATCAAATTTACAATGAATATCTTACTCTTAGAGTGGTCAAATTACCCTTTTATCTTCTTATAAATTCTCTCATATTCTACTCCAAAATCATATATTATGTTCCTTCAAGTTTCTCTCAAGGGTTTAGAAAATGTGTATCTCAATTCTAATGTTGTTATTCCTTGTAACCTTAGTTATTATGGATATTATATTTATGAAATTCTATGAGTCATTATATTTTCAACTTATATTCATGATCTTTTTATACATTTATCACACTATTTTATTTTTAATAGTTTTATTGAATATATATGTCCTTGATTAGTAATGTTCAATTATAAAACAATAAAATTATGAATATGTTATAATGTGGTGCATATAATTTTTTTATTATATATTTTTCTACTTGTATTTATCATTTTGTAATGAGAATAAAATAAAAAATAAGTTAATTAAAACATCCATAATAATTAAGAGAGAAATATATATATACACACACCCACACTCGATTAATATATTCTTGAACATTGTATTTGGGATATAATAAAAAGATTAAATATCTATAAGATTATGTTAGCTTTTCTTTATTTTTATTCCTTTTTGTTTTTTTTATTCTATTATTTATCTAGTCTTGGAATTGAGTAAATTTTATCCAATATGGAATAAATGTTGTACTCTCAAATAAGATTTCATCGTTGTTTCTAGAATTACTAATAATACCTACTTAGATAGGTGCTTTTTTACTATCATTCAAATATTCTATGTTGTATATCATTTATTTTTATAAAAATAGTACTCTATGGTGTTATTCCATGCACATTAATCCAACTATAATAGAATAGTTTAAATCATTTGTTTTAATTTACTATAAAGTTTTTTCTTTTGATCAAGAATATTTCTTACATATGATATTGTTTATCAATTTTATTTCATGTATTACTATATATTAATAGTTTTTACCATGAATCATTTTTAGTTTTGTTCATTAAATTTGATTCTTTAATCGATATTATCAATTTATTGATTATTTTCAAAGGTTATTTACATTCTGTGTACATTTTTATTTCTTGATTTTTAAAAATTTAATAACGATTAATAAAATTTATTTTTGGACTATGGTTCAAAATTTCTTAAAAAATATCACATAAAAAAAAATAATATGTTTTTAATATGTTTTTAATATTATTTTAGAAATATATATTTTTGAGAAATTTATAACATTGATGTTCGAAGTGAACTTTTATTAGATTTTATATAAAAACTAAATTAGACTAAATCAATCCTTATGTCTTTTACTATTGATTTATAGTTGATGAATCGTCCTGATTTTATAGCTAGTACCAAGCTACAAAATTAATTTCAACACATTCCAATCTTTTGGACTTATTATTTATCTGTATTTGAGGAATCATCTTTCTATTTTTTCTATGTATTTTTAACTTTTCTATTCATTTTTTTATTAATAAAACACTCACATGTTCCTAATATGCATAAATATAACTTCAACCTTAATATTTCATCCATATCAAACTAACTCAACTCAATTAACCTTTTAAATATTCCTAGTCTTCTTAAAATAATAATTTTTTTAATCCAAATACTTTATAAAATTAGTATTAAAAATTATTAACCTAGTCATTAATTTATCATGAAAAATAGCTCTTAATTAAAGTTATTATAAAATAACTAAGAATAAAATATACTTTACATCATATATATAGAAAAAAATAATCAAAATAAAAAATATTATCACCATTGAAAATATGGAGAACAATCGACATAAGGAGAGGGGAAGAAGGTGTATCTAACTAATGACTGTGATTATTAGAACAATGACCAAGTCAAACTTGTATTCACTATTTAAAGGAATTGTGATTATAGGTTCCTTATATCTATATTTAGCCTCCAACCTCAGTTAAAAACACAACATATAGTTATAATTATAATAATCATTGTAGTAGTCATATATTTTCAAGATTTTAAAAATCATGATGATAGAACCAAGAAAAAATATTATAATTCTAACAGTATATAGAAACTGGTAATTTTCACTATAAATTATCATTAGAAATTTTCATTGGGATTACCAATAGAAATTTTACATTATACACACTTCAGGTATTTTAATAAACATTTCACTGATATTCCAAAATATTATTCTAAAGTGAAAATTTCCAAAATCATTTATTTGAATAACCTCTACTGGATCTATTCCAAACAGTACCATCCCTTAACTCACCCCTTTCCTATTTCTATCCATTTCTATTTCAGGTAAATAAAATGTGAAAGTTTTTTACAAACTATAAACAAAAAAATGGTGCATTGATGAAGTAGTATAGCAAATTTTTATACTACTAAACACTACAAAATTGAGTGAACTTTTTCATTATATATTTTTTTCTTCATAAGAAAACAAAGTGACATGTGTACCTATAGAGGCCCGGATTTCTCATGGTCCTTTAAGTTATGGATTTGAGGTGTTTAGGGTGTTGGGATAAAGTTTAGAGAAATTTTTTGGAATAAAGGTGTTTTTTAGCTAAAATTATAGCTAGAGGTATGGATCAAATAATAATCATTGGTGTTGTGTCATGGATTTTTTTCAAAGTATGGGAGTTGGATGGGACTGGTGTATTGCATTGTGGTGTTGATAATTTTTATGTGATGATGTGTTTTACAGAATGGGGATTAAGCTATGAAATTTTGGTGTGCCTCTATATGGATGATGTTAAGTCATTGTATCATGGTTTCCTAGACTGTGGCAATGATAGTTGTATTGCTCTATGGATGTTTGGATGTGAAATATTGGTGTCTCTCAATTCGATAGAATTTTACCATGGTAGTTCATATTTCATCATGGTTCTAGTCAATGGAGATATTGGGATTTAGTGAAGTAGGTTAGGGTTTTCATCATGATTCCCGAATATCCAAGAAATACAGCATGGTGGTCCTCATATAATCATTATCTTCCTTGTTTTCATCAATTATAAAATGTTTTTGACCCTTGTAAATTGGGGATATCACATTTTGATTCTTCGATTGAACCACCATTGCACCGTCACAACCCTCATAACATCATGATCTTATGTTTCCATATTTTTAATATAAATTTGAGTGACTGCTCAAATTCTATTCAATTTCTTGGATCTTATTTGAACCCTAGCTGTTTTTTGGATCATCTTTAGTTATATTTTGACATCCTTTGGTGGTTACTTTTCCTTGGATTTGTGAGATATAATTCTAGACAAACTAAGTTGTTCTCCCTATTTTTTTCTTTTATCATTTCCTTTATATTCTCCTTATTAAATCTATAGAAGTGGGTGTTCTCGGGACTTAGTGATTTTTGGACATGTTCATGATGGGGGATTGTTGGGAATAGATTTTTAGGTGGGTTATTTCAGGTTTTGTGAAATTTATTCATTAATTTTTTCTCACCTTTGTGTTTTAATTTTTGAATCTCTATTTGATATAGGAGATTTGAACCTCCTCCTATTTATTTACTACGAACTTTTGGAATTATTGTGATTTAGTTTTCTTGGTGTAAATAGCTTCAATTAACCAAAGAATATAATAACCAGACATGATAAAATGAAACAAAATGTATGATAGTGCCATCAAACATGCTTTACATGTTTTCATTTTCTATAATCAGACATTGATTATTTGTTGCTGGTTGAAATTTCATTGGTGTTCTATTTTTATTTACATATATATTGGTGTGTTAACATGTTAAAATTGATAATCAACTTAAATTTTGTAATGTAAAGGGAGAATAAGGTTTTGGAAATTATATTTCTTGATTTTTTCAGGTTACTCCCTCATTCTTATATGGTTATTGTTGTGTTTTTTTATACCAAAATTTATGTGGGGGTGATTTTTGTGACCTTGTGTAGTTGGATTGATGGGATAAAGTAGGATGAGATAGTTGTGTTATTATTTTTATGGAGTGTTGATTATATTGTATGCATATGTGATATGTGGTTATTATGATTATGTAGTATGAAGTTTTGTTTGTGATGTGGATATGGTCTATAGTATGTGCCATTGGATATGTGGTTGTGGTTGTGATGTGGTTGTGTGGATAGGGGGAGAATGATAGTGCTAGGACATAACCTATTAGGGTGTGAGGGTGACTACCTCAGTAGGGAAGTAGATGTGAGATAATTTTCCATCTATATTTTCTAATTAATGTTATTATACTTATGTGTTATATTTTTTGATTATTAAGCTATCAATCTCATATTATATCTCTCTATCTCACTCTCTCTATCTCTCGCCATCTATCTCCTCTCACCCTCTACCTCTCTATCTTTCCCTCTCCCTCCCCCCAATCCCCCACTCTCCCCCTCTCTCCCCATCTTTCACTTACTCTCTCTCACTCTCTCATTATCTATATATCTCTTTCTACCTCTATCTCTCTCTCTCACTCTATCCATATCTCTCTCTATCTTACTCTCTCTCTCTCTCTCCCTCTATACTTCTCTCTCTCTCTCCTTCTATATCACCCCTACCATCTCTCTCACACACTCTCTTGTTCTCTCTCTTATTATATCTCTCTCTAACTCTCTCACCCAGTATCTCTCTCTTTATCCCTCTTTCTCTCATTGTTTCTCCCTATCTCACATATCTCTCCTCCATATCCTACTCTCTATATCTCTCTCTCACTCCCTCTCTCCCTCTCTCCTTTTCTTTCCCCTTCTCTATCTCTTCCTCTATCTCCCTCTCTTTCTCTCTCTCTATCTCACCCTCTCTCTTTCTCTCTATATATCTATCAATATATCTTTATATACCTCTCTCCCTACCTCTCTATCCCTCTCTATTTCTCTCCCTCCCTCCCTCACTCCCCCTCTCCCACTATCACTCTCCCCCCTCTCCCGCTCTCACTCCCCCTCACCTTCTCTTATTTACCTTCCCTCCCACACTCCCTCTCTCCCTCCCTCAATATCACTCTCTATCTCTCTACATCCCCCCGCTCCCACCATCCCTCCCTCCCTTGCTCACTCACTCACTCGCTCCCTCCCTCCCTCCCTCTATCTCTACCCCATTCCTCCCTCCTTCTCCCCCACCCTCTCTCTCTCTCTATCTCTCTATCCCACCCTACCTCTATCTATCTCTCCCTCTCCCCTATACCTCTCCCAATATCTCTCTATCTAAAGAAAATAAAATTATGATTCACCATCGTTAAAAAAATCCTACGGGATTTTTTAGGGGATAATTTTTTTCTCATGGGTAAAATATTTTTTAATATTGTTTTTTATTTTTACTAACACTCCTTTCATGTTTGGCCACATAACCACCCCTGGTACATGAAACCCATACACTGAGCTCCCCCACCATTCTTTAATTATTTTTTGGTCTTTTAAATGGTTTTTATTGTTTATCTGAACTCCAATTCATGAACCATCTTCATTATTGGGACTATATTATCACCCTCTACTCGAATATTAGAAAATTTAATTAAAATTTAAACTTAAAAAATTTACACAACCACATTGGTTTCACTTGAAGGAGCCTAAGTAAGAAAGAAGCATGACTAACCAATTTTTTAAAAAATTTCATGTCATTTTTATCACTAAATAATATAACTATCATACCATTGTTTGATTTCATCCATAGATCATATACAAATAAAGTTAAGTATAAGAATGAGACAAAATGATACATCGATGGTACGATGTGATCCTAGCATGCTTCACTCGCCTACAAATCACCATAGCTTGATGGAACAAAGTAGGGTATCCTATATATTTCCCATGTGGGCACCATATCTCATAATTTTCTATTATATAATATTTTTGTTTTTTAATGAAATTATCAATACCCTTATGATTCCCCTCTGATCACATGAAGAATGCATGATCAGTTTGTTAAGAAAAATTCATCAAAACTTATTATTTCTTCATTTTTCACTCTCAAAATTGAGATATAGCTTGGGAGAAATTTAAATTTGTTCAAGGGGGATTCTATCTTTTTTGGGGTTATGGTTTGGTTTTTATACCTAGGTTTAAGTTTCTTTTAATTTCAGTGTATCGCTTTAAGAAACTTAAATAATAATATTGACACATTTAGCCACCAAGAACTTAGTTAACTCATCGTAAGTGTCATTAATATTTCACCACCAACCTGTGAAACTCTCATATATCACAGGATAAAACTCGTTCCTCATAAATACAATTAACAAATCTTTAATAAATATTATTTGTTTAAAAAAATATTTTCCTCATATTCACTTTTTATATTTAAATAAATTATCATTACCTTGATAAATAAATTTAATTATAATTATTTTAAACATGAATAATATATAATTGAATTTAATGATTTAATTACTTATGATCATTCACACTTGGATATTAACTAACCCACATGCATTGGGCTCATATCATCCAAAACTCTAATTAATTTGAATTATTGGAACTTATGAATACACTTTGTGTGTAACCCTCTAGGCCCATATCTCAATATTAGTGAGTCACACTCACATATCAGGAGTAGTATCTATAAACACATATATAAGGATATGAAACACCAACCATAAAAAGTTAAACCATTTAAATCTTTAAGAATGGAAAAAATATCCAAAAACTCTTTAGACTATAAGGATCCATCAACATTGATGTATCAGAACTTTAGAATTCAAGTCACACCCCAAATCACCACACTAAGTGGACACTCCTATAAACTAAAAATAAAAAATCAAAACCGATCATAAACAAATAATTCAAGTGAAATAAATCATACAAGAAATGGTCAACATATATTTACATGGTTCAGACGTTAGTCCTACATTCATGGGAGAACATTATTGTTTCCTTTCATTTAATGATAGTTACAATATTATAATAATAATATATTGATTTTTATTGATATTATATAACACGTTCATGACACATGTAGAATTGGTCCCACCCCACCTTTATATTAGGGTCTATCCGACCAATCGGTTTCACTATTCTCTAACATTGAAAAGAGACCCACGTTTTTACCTTGGCCACCTCCAATAGCTGGTAGGTGCCTCTTCTTTGAATTCCAAATTTTAGGGAACTGAACAAGTTACTCTTACATTCAATCCTAATAAACCTAATATGGATCCTTTTAAAATTCCCATAAAGTGAAAAACTTCATTTATCATTAAAAAACTTATGAGATGCATTTTTCTCAAAAAAATACTAAAAACCATTATGTATCATCGTCAATAAAAATATACATATCAAATTTCTCTCATCCCTAATCTGAATGATGACCATTGCACACAACTTATGAAGCATGAACTTCTGGACCACTACCTCTATTATAATCCCACTGTTGTAAGTCTTCATGAGTCCAAAATATAAGTTCTAAAGTTCCTTCTTCTTGATATCTAAATTGTAACTTGAAACAGATTTCTCATTTTCTAAAAATACTCCCAATTGAATATTTATTTCAATGAAAACATGACAACAACCAAAAATTGGGAAAATCTATGATTAATCCACATTTTACAACAACAACAGTTTCTCTTACGACTTTAAATCACCCTAGTATCATTAAGTCATAATGTTACCTCATGAATTTATGGACTAAAATCTTGGTGAACATATCAGTCAGGTTCTAACTTTAACATATATCCCATAACTCCAACACCTTATCCTCTAGTATCTTCCAGATGAAATGATATTTCAATTCAATGTTATTAATTCGTGAGGGAAATATAGGATTCTTATCTAAATTATTTTCACTCTGGATATAATATAATAACAATGATGATATGAATTTTCTAAAGACCCATCGCCAATAAATTATTATTTACCTAATCATACAATATAGTGCACATCCAGGGTCGATCTCTCGGGGAGGCCACTCACACACACCAATTTTATATTATAATTGTTTATAAACTAACTAATATACTAATAATGATATAATAATATAATGTGGTGGTTGGATATTCATAAAATATATAAACATTAAAACGAAACAAAAAGAATAATATAATTAAAAAGAAGTTAGTGCAGAAGTGTTGTTGTTCTTAGGAGATCTTGGTGATGTTATATTTGTTCTTTAATGAATATAATATCATTATAAAATTCAGTGTAGAGATTAACCCTATCACTATACGCACTATTATTTAATTATTATTATCCCAAAATGACCCTTTTCATGTGGTATAACACTCCCTCACATCATCACTATAATTCTACTCTACCTTGTATGCAGCATTATGATGACCAATGAGAGGAATAAAAATTAAACAGGAAGAAGAACTAAATAGTATAGAAAGTAGGTTAGAACCTTCACCAAAACCAATTTCAACACTATTGAAATTATCAAAATAGAAGATTTAAAAACATTGTAGTGCATGAACTCTCAATCATCGCCACTCCTCCCTTGAACAAGCTCCAAGTTAGTTATCTATTTTCATAGAGTTAAGAAGAGAATAATGGAAGAACACAAAATTGAAAATGAAAGAGAAGAGTGGAAGATGAAATAAAATATATTAAGAATAAAAAACACTATTAAATAATATTTAACCCTAATTATAATCAAAATGGTGAATTAAAAAATACAACCCTTTAGAATAGAGTGGATGTGAAAATTTTTATAAAAAAATTTGGCTAGATTTCCCTCTAAAACATCCTCCAAAATATGGATTATTTTAGGCCCAATTAATGGATGAATATGGAAAAGTTTTAAAATAATTTTTTTTTACACTTTTTCTTCCATGTTCACCCAAAAATTAGAGCTTCATTTTCCATTTAATGAAGGAACTATAAATAAATCATTAAAAAAATCTGGCATGGCAGTCTATTCATATTACCGTTATCTAAATTCCCATGCATTTATGACCTTTAGAGAGGAAAAATTTAATGTTTACATGGTTAATTAAGTTTTTACGTAGACTATTATATATCTCCATATGAAATTTATTATCATTTGGGTTGGTAAGTTATGAGATATGGGCCCATCTAAAAAATTCTCCAAATCTAGGCATAGATTGAAAGGACTATCTTGTGAGCTCAATTTGGGGATCAAAATGTGGAATTTCTATTTGGATCCTATTATATTAAATGAATCCAAATGAATATTCAATCCTAAAAAACTAATTTCACATTTTGGATTAGTGTAAAATAATTAATGGGAAAAATACTAATCTTATATAAAAATATTTAAATTCCAAAATTATATTATTTTCACAATTAAGCTCAAATTATTAATAAAACCTAAAATTGTGATAATTACCCTCAAAATATTAATTTTTTTGGATTAAAAAAATAATTATATAATTTTATATTTGAAATAATAAGCTTATAAATCCCCCAAACATAAACATTACACTCTTTAGAAACCATAAAATATACAAATCAAAATCCACACCAAAATAAAAAGTGAGAAAATTTCAAAGATCCTTACCAAAATAGAATTTTATCATTTATAATCTATAAAAATAATCCATTTCATTTTAATCTATCACAAATAAATTTATTTAACCGCAAACACCCATCCATGGCCTAATCACACCTGCCTCTAATTTAAATTCATGTCACTCTTCCCTCAAGATAAATTAAATTTGGAGTTATGTTCATTCTTGGAAAGTGCATGTGTCACCATAGACTTGTGAAAATTATCATCTCTCTACAATGTAAGACATAAAAAATATTTTTAATCATGATTAATTTATCAAGGTGAATAATGTGGCTAAGGGTCATTGGGTTAAATATTTAAAATTTTAAGTCTAAAAAGAGGTTGTTGAACTATTAAATACCAATGCATTAATATTAAAGTGAAAAAAAATAAATATACCTCACTTAACTCCCATTAAAAATGTAAATAATTAACCCTTTGACATGGGATATTATTCAATAAGTGAATACAATAAATTATTTCATTTTAATTATATCTTTTTCATTATTTTTTGTTTTTTAGGGAGCATGAGATGAAAATTAGATACAATGAAAGAATGAAAATAATGCCCTAAATTTTTGATAAGGACATGATACATAAATGTAATCATAGTGAATAATTTAGTCTCATCACCATTTTTTTATTTTTCTTTTTTTCTTTTTTTTTAATTATTTCCTTTTTTAGGAGAAGTGGATGATTGAAATGAAGCACAAATAATGAAATTTTTTAATGACCATTCTTCAAATTCCCAAGATGTTGTATTACACCACCCACCTCCCTAAAATGTTTTGTACACCATATAACTCACATGAAAGGCCCTTCCTCCATACTCAAACTTAAAATATTCGTGAAAAAATATAAAAAATATACGTGAGGATAATTTTCCATGTAATGTGGCTTAAACCTATTAGGAAATTCATGACTTATAAGGTCTAAACAAGGGTAAATGTAAATGTGGGTCTCAATTGAAAATATGGAATGCCAAAAAAAGCCTCAATCACATCACAAACATTTTACGAACACTAAATATTTGAAATATAATAATCACAAGTTATAGTATGCACAAAAAAATCTAAGTTTCTCTCAAGAAAGTGTGGGAATTATAAATAATATAAACAAAAGGGCTTATAATACATCGCAATAAGAAAAAAAAATTTGAGTAAGTGTTTCATGGGAATGGATTTAAAAAAAATTCTAAACTCATAAAAATGCTTGGAAATCAAAATCCAAGAAAAAGTTTCCACATCAACAATCATTTAAAATCCATTTTACCCAAAATCAAGAAAACTCAATTAAAATCAATTCAAGTGTGACAAATGAAAATATATATTCATTGAATCGCAAAGTTCCTAAAAAAGAAAAATAAAATGAAAAATAAAAAAAAGTCTTCTAATTATATTGACACTCCCTCCACACATAAATTTAACTACCCTTTAATTAAGATCAAAAAAATAAAAAGATAAGGGCATAAACCCCAAATAAAAGGAAAGATACTAACTAATTTTATTTTCTAGTGGAAGTCTTGAGTTAGACACCTAGGTGATACCGCATAGACTTAGAAATCAAGAACAAAACAAAAAATAAGAAAAAAATTAAAGGTAAAGGGAATGGGAAAAGAAGAGGGATGGAACATAATTTTAACCCCCAATTGGGTTCTCGGTTTTTACTTCCCCTAGTCAGGTTGTTGTATCGCTTTATCCATAATATGAAGGGGATAGGTTTTATTTATTAGAAACAAAAACATGTTATTTATCCCAACACCCATAAGTGTATGATAAGAGTGGGAACCCCCATAAAATATAAAAAATATCCCAACCCTAAAAAGATAAGAAATATATAATTTGAGGTGTATATGGGAAGGCAAACGAATGAGGGGGTTCTCCCTATCAACTATCATGGTGTCCCACTTTATGTGATATGAAATTTGATTTGGAGGTGGTAGTCTCATCACCAAATTATCCTCCAGATTTTCTTCTTCACCTCCATCAAATTAAAACACCATATTCTCCTGGGTGGTGGTCAATTCAAAATTATCATCATCATTATCTAGCGCAAAAATTGGTGTTGATTATATAAAAGAAAAATGTGGGTAGTGAATTGGATTTGATGATAGTGTAAAATCAAAAACAATATAATCTTGGGTTAATTACACTCCCTTAAATTGATTAGCTTCAAGTGTTGGATATTTTAGCAATGAATCTATGATGATTTTAAAAAAATTTGGTAAAAAAGGGTTTTACATTTTAATTTTCTCGTTCATTATGACTTTATAAAAACTTGAAAATATGATATCTTTTTTTTACATGGCCTCCTCTTGCTGTAACTCTATATAGTAGTGTGAGTATTCGTTTAGCTCCAAGGACAGGTCTTCTAAAATTGATTTCTCTTATTATTCCATTAGGTTATATTTGACATCTTTAAAAGAATAAATTTGAATGAATATCTATTACAATTATACATAAAAACCCCTCGCACTTTTTTTTCTAAAATTCAAAAGTTTCCACTCAAATTAGTAGAGAGTTCATCATCATCAAATCCCATTTTTCATAAATTTTTGAAATTTATTATTTTTTGGTGTTTTTTTATGTAAAATGGTGTGTGAAAAGCACTTGGAATTGCCAGAAATAGTTCCAAATTGATGGTAGGTATTTATTTAAAATCACCCACCAATAAATTTTTATTACCTATTAATGAAATATAGTGTGAACCCTAGGATATATCACTCAAGGAGTCCACTCACACACACTATTTTTCTATTATCATTATTTATAAACAAACTAATATACTACTGATGATATAATAAAATAGTTTGGGGTTGTAAATGCATAAAATATATAGATATTAAAACCAAATTCAAATAATAAGATAAGGAATAAATAATTTATTAAAAAAGCGTTATTGTTCTTATGATATCATGGTGATGTTATCATTTTTCTTCAAATAATATAATCTCATTTTCCCATTTAGTGTAGAGAACAACCTTATCACTCTACACCATCATGTTGAATTGTTATTATCCAAAACATAACCTCCACATGTGGTACAATACTCCCACAAATCATCACCACAATGCTACTCCAACCCATATATAGTATTATAAAAACAAAGGAGAGGAATAAAAATTAAACATGATGAAGAACTCAATTGTAGAGAAAGTTGGGTGAACCCTTCAAAAAATACAATGTTACCACTACTTAAATTAACATAATAGAATAATGAGAAAAATTTTAGTGCATGAACTGAATCATAATTATCCCACCCTCCTATAACAAGACCCAAAGTTAGTTCTCTATTTTCATGGTGTTAATAAGGGAATGATATAAGAATGCAAAAGAAAAAATGAAAGAGAAGAGTGGAAGATGAGATAAAATATATTAAATATAAAAAAAATTAAAGTATCAAAACCCTAATTATACTCAAAATGTATAAACAAAATAGCCAAACCTCTATAAAGGAGTGGAGGTGGAATTTTTAGAAAAATGTGTGGTAGTATTTTCCTCAAAAACTATCCTCTAAAATTTAGATTACTTAAATTCAAATTAAAGGCCAAATTTGGGAAATTTGTAAACTAAAAAGTTATTTTCTTTTTTCATACATGTAAACCTAAAAAATTTGACTTAATTTTATATGTAATTAAGGGGTTATGGAAAAATAATTAATAAAAACCTTTCTGTCCATGTATCTTGTTTATATTCCCATGATCTGACTTCCCATGCATTTATAACCTTGAGTAAAGTAAAATTTAACGTTTCTATAGATAATGAATTTATTTACCAGAATATTATATATATCCATGGGAAATTTTATCTCATTTGGTTAGGTGATTTGTGAGAAATTTTCCCATCATAAATATTATTCAAATCAGGGCCTCAATTCCAAGGACTATCTTGTGAGATTGATTTGGGCCTCAAAATATTGGATTGAACTTTGGATCATACTAGATGAAATGAATACAAATAAATATTTAATAATAATAAAGTAATTTCACATTTTTTTATTAGTGTATAATATGTTCAAAATACCAATCTAATATAAAAAATATATATATTCAAAAAATAGATATTTTTCACAATTAAGCTCAAATTATTAAAAAACCTAAAATGTGAAAATTACCCTAAAAATATGAAATTATTGGGATTAAAACATTAGACTAAAGGATTATATGTGTGAAATTATGAGCTTTATTAGTCCTCCATGATTAATCATTTCACTCCTTGGAAGTCATCAAATATACGAATCAAAATCCAAGCCAAAATAAAAAGTGAGAAAATTTCCAAGATCATTTCCAAAATATAATTTCATCATGTCCCATATATGAAAATAAATTACCTTTATTTTTCATCACTAGTATTTAAATTTATTTAAACTCATATATCCATTAATGATAAAATCACACCAACCACTCATTTAAATTCATGTCACTCTTTACTCAAGAGATATTAAATCTGGAGTTATGGCCATACTTGGAAAGTGCATGTGTCGCCATAGGCTTGTGAAAATTTTTATCTCCACAAAATGATACATAAGAAATATTTTCAATTATGATTAATTTTTTCAAGGTGAATTCTATGGATAAGGTTCTATGGGTAAAATAGTCGAAATTTTAAGGCTAAAAATAAGAGGTTGAACTCTTAAATAATGATGCATAAATATTCAAGTGAAAAACAGGAAACATAACTCACTCAATTCCCATTAAAAATTCACACCAAACACCTTTTTACATGTTCCATGAGTCA
This sequence comes from Viscum album, assembly GCA_963277665.1. Lineage (NCBI taxonomy): Eukaryota > Viridiplantae > Streptophyta > Magnoliopsida > Santalales > Viscaceae > Viscum > Viscum album. The sequence continues at coordinate 638,207,942 of OY728153.1, forward strand.
ATAATTGAATGCAATAAATTATTTCATCCTTGTTATCCCTTTTTCATTTTTCACTTTTTCATCTTTTTGATGAAGGATGATATGAAAATCAGATAAAATGAATGAATGAAAAACATTCCATCAATTTTTGGGAGAGATATGAGTCATAAATGTAACCAAAATTAGTAATTCGATCTCAAAAACATTTTTTCTCTCTTTTTTTTTATTTTTTTAGTATATAATGATGATTGAAATGAAGAATAATTAATGAAGTTGAAGTAATTTATCCCCAATATGAATGTGGATAGGGTTTATTTCTAAGAAACCACCACATTTTATTTATCCCAACATCCATAATTGTATGAAAAGACTGAGAACCTATATTAAAAAAAATATCCCACCCCCAATAAGAGAAGAAAATGATAATTTCAGGTGTAAATGATAAGGTAAAAGACTATAGGGGGTTTATGAAAAATTGTGAGTTAAATCCCTTGTAATCCCAAGAAATGATGTCAAATTTGTGAGAGAAGTTTTTCATGAATCCTTCACCAATAAATTTTTATTACTTATGAATTCAATATAGTTTGTTCCATATAATCAATATCTCAAGGAGACCACTCACACACACTGTTTTTCTATTTTTACTATTTATAAACAGACTAATATACTACTAATAATATAAAAATATAGTGTGGAGATTAGAAATACATAAAATATAAAAATATTAAAAACAAAAACAAATAATAAAAGAATACACAAAGAAGTTAGCAAAGAAGTATTGTTTTTTAGGAGATCATGGAAATAAAATCATTGTTCTTTAAATAATATAATCTCAGTATCCCATTAAATGTGGAGATAAACCCTATTACTTTACACCCTCTCATTGAATTCTTATTATCCAACATCGACCCTCTGCATATGGTACAATACTCTCTCACATCATCACCATAATGCTACTCTAGCACATATGCACCATTATGATGATTAATGAGGGGAATAAAAATCGAATGTGAAGAAGAACTCAATAGTAGAGAAAGTGGGGTGAATCCTTCACCAAAACTAATTCCATAATTACTAAAATTCTCATAATAGAATAATGAGAAACATTATAGCGCATGAACTGAAGAATTAATACCCCCCCCAAACAAGAATAAAAGTTAGTTCTCTATTTTCATTGATAACCACTATTAAATTAATATAAATACTAATTCTATTCCAAATGGTAAAAAAAATATCCAGCCCTTTGGAAAGGGGTGGAGGAGAAAATTTATATGAAAAATTGTGGCCATATTTCCCACCAAAATTTTCCCTTAAAAGTTGTCTTAATTCTAGCTAATTTAAAGGAATAATATGTGATTTTTTAAACTAAAGAGTTGGTTCAATTTTTATTCCTCATTTTAAAAAAAACACAGATTCATTGGTCACCTAATGAATCATTTATTACCAAATAATTAATAAAAACTTTTATATCCTAGTAGTATATTCATCTTCCCATGTTCTAACTTCCCATGCATTTATAACCATAAGGGAAGAAACAAATTTCATGGCCACAGTTAATGAAATTATTACCCAGACTCTTATCTATCTCTATGTGAAATTTATGATCATTTGGGTTATTACTTTGTGAGATATGATCCCATATTAAAAATTCTCTAAATCTAGGAATAGAGTCCAAGGAGAGTCTTGTGATCTTTATTTGTGCCTCAAAATATTTGATTGAGCATTGGATCACGTTTTATTAAATGGATCCAAATGAATATTGAATCCTAAAAAAAGTAATTTAACATTTTGGATTAGTGTGTAAGAGGTTATATCCAAAATACTAGTCTGATATAAAAATAATAAAATCACAAAATTAGGTTATTTTCAAAATTAAGCTAAAATTATTAATACAACCTAAAATTATAACAATTACCCTAAAAATATGAAATTATATAGATTAAAACATTAAATTTTAAAATTATATATGTGAAATTATGAGCTTCATAAAATAATACCCTTTAATAACTCCTTTAATTTTCCTCTAAAAAATACTTTAACTATGTCGGTTCACTATAAATTTCTATGAAGACCACATATTCATAATTCATTATAGTAATTGATACCACTACATACAATCTCAACAACTAGATTATAGTTTTCCCTATTAAAGTAATCACATAGCCTATGGAACTCTTCAAAGTGTATGTATCCCCTAAAAAGCTAATTTTTACAAAACCCTGTAATGAATAATCCATTTTGAAATACAAATTTATATATCTCAAACCTTTGAGATATCGTAGAATCTGCTTCACAACATCCTAGTGTTCCTTTCCCAAATTTTCCATAAAATAAATAAAAAATACAAATATAAATGAAATTTATATCCTTGTACATATCATGGAATACATAAATCTACCTACCACTTATTCAAATAAAAATTTCACTATATACTTAGCATCATATTCAATTTTCAATACTATCTCTATGGATAAGTTTAAGTTTCTAGACAATGAAGTTGAAACTGCTTTATATCTAGTAATCCCAAATACTTCGATTACATTATAAATATATTCCATCTAGGAAAAACAAAAATTATAGTCTTCTTGTATACCTCAATTCTAATTCTAGATATTTTATTGGAATCTCCCAAAGATTTTATCTTCAATAATCCAGAAAAATCAAACTTCAAATCTTTAATTTTCTTAATGTTTGAACCCTCTAAGATTATGTCATCCACATACAAGATAAGGATGATAAATCTCCCATAATTTAATGACTTCTAGTAGAAATGGTGATCAAAGTTTCTCCGTACAAACCCCCTATCTACCATAAAGGTATCAAACATATGGTTCCATTTCCCTGGAACTTTTTTCAAGTTGTAAATAAAATTTTCAACTTACACACCAAGTCCTTGTTCTACTTCTACACAAAACAATATGGTTTATTCAAGTAAATTTCCTCCTCTAAAATACTATGCAGGTATTTTTTTCTCTAAATCTATATTTTAGGGATTGCACTAAATGGGAACCACCATTCCCTAGTGGTGAATGTGCGTGTTATGGTTAACAGACTCAATGTCTTAATTTTCTATCATATGATGCATGCATCTTCCAGATCTTTCCCCACATGGTTTCATATAGATTAAAATATTTTTAAATATTAGTCATTGGATTAGTTAAATTTGATCATCAATGAGGCATAAATCATGGGTATCTTATGATGATATTTATGATTGTAAAATGTGTTCATCATTGATAGAGAAGAATTGGGTTTTGCCTATATAAAGTGAATGTTATTCTATTCATTGGTGTGTAGATTGATCATTAATTTAACACTATTTTTTATCATCATTTTATGAAAATATTTATATTTGATCCTTCTTCTCGAAGACTCATTCATCTCACCTGATAAGGCATTATCACCCCTTCAATTGTTTCAAGTATCATCCAATTAAGATCAGGATTCAACAACTGATGTTCCCTCCTCAGAGGTAGTAATCTTTGATCAACTAATCGTAATGAACTTACTCAATAATTCTCCACAAACCAAGTAAGATAGAGTCGGATTCACTACAAGACCAATATTTCTCTATTTTATTATAATATTTCCACATTGATTTTCTTAATACATATCAGCCTATATTTGGGTTTAAATCTATTTTTAAAGATTATAAGATGGTCAAAAGAAACACATTAATGATATAAAATCTAGGCTCTTCATAAAATCATCATGTTTAATATATTAGTTTTGAAAAAAATAATATATCATAAAACATTGTGAAAAAATAGGTACCTTTACATAACTTGCATAAAGGTAAGTGTAGATTACCTTTATGAAGATGATGTTATGTAAAGTTAATAGTGGTTTACCTTTATATACACAATTCTATATAAATTTAATCACATTTTACCCTTATGCAGATGATTATTTATAAAGGTAAATGTGATATACCTTTGTGTAAAATTCATTGTATAAAGGTCATGAAATATACCTTCATGTAGTCTTTCTGTATAAAGTTATCGACAGGTTACCCTTACGTGGAATGGGGTTCTGTGTAAGGGTAAAAAATTGTTAAAAAATGTTTTTTTGACATTTAATAATTTATAATATTTATAAAATGTTTATAAATTATAGTAAAAGGTATTTTAGGAATATATTAATTTATAAAGGTTTTTTAAATTAATTAATTATAAATAATTTATAATTAATTAATCAAATTATTATGAAACATTTATATTAACAAATATTAAATTTTAATATTTAAAATATCTTTTTCTAAATTATATGGCATGCCTTATGGTTAATAAATATAATTTTTATTTAAAAATCATAAGGGTTAATTTAAAATGGGTTATAAATTATAAAACAAGGATAGAATATAAATAATTTTATTTTTAAAATTATGAATTGCACATAAATAATTAATTTGAAATTATTAAAATTAAAAAGATCCTTGTTTTGAAAAATTATTTAAACTACATCAAAAATGATTTTTAGGATTACTATGAATAAAGGTTTAAATAATATTATGCATATGATATGTAAATTATGTAAATGGGTTTACATAATATAAAATTAATTATAAATTAATTCAGAAAGTATCATATATATGTCTATATATATATATATATATTAAAATACCATATAATGTGTAATATGGAATTTTTAATATTAAAAGTGGATATAAGAGTGTTTATATCTAAAATTATATAATAACCATAATGTTTAGCTTAATTATAAATTTTTATAAAAATCTTTTATTTTTGAAAAGGGTCATAAATTGTTCTCATGTTTAAATATTTGAAATGTTCATTTATTTTGAAATCATTACTTACTTTAGTCATATATATATATATAATTTTTATATTATAAATATTCTGTAAGATTTATTTATGTGATAAATTGCTTTTGGGATATAGATCCTTTCATTTCATACTAGGTACAACTCCATAAAATTTAGTTTTTATCTACATTGAACTCAGTTTGAAATTTAAATTATCTGCTTGAATTTAGTTATTGGGCATATTTTTTATATATTAGGTGTTAAAGATATTATGAATTAAATTATATCTTGAGTAAACTCTCCCTAGGGAGAGGGATGTGGAGTCAAACTACCTACCAGTCTAGAGGCTTATGTCATGTCTTGGAAAGGTCAGTGGTGTTGGATATCTGTTTCTCAAGGCTTACTCATGTGTAGATTATCAATCTTGTATAACTCTAGGACTTTACATAAATTGTTCATGTACCTTATTTATATGATGAATTTGGATATATATATGAATGTGTTTTGATTCTGTTTTTAGGTGATTAACACATACTATAGCTTATGTAAAGAGTTACAAATTAATGGGGTGCAAGTACATTAATTTTTTTGTTAGAATAGGGATTGTAAAACTAAATAATTAGAAGAATACATACACAAATGAATAAAACATGAGAAGATAGAAATTATATAAGATGTAATAGTTATGAATTTAATATTCAATGACGTATATGAATTTGGTGATACTTTAAAAGAAAGACCCTAAAATACAAAGTGTGTGATTCCTTCTAAAGAAATACTTTTCAAGACCTTGATCATACAACCTGGTAGTTTCACGCCAAAGTGGGGTGCCCTTGGATTATCTTATGTAAGGAAATCAATTAATGAGTGACACTTGATTATATAATCAAGTAATTTCATGCCAAGTTTGTTTTCCCTTTGATAGTATTGTGTTATATTTTTTTATGTCTATTTTGGGTTATACTTATCTAGGAAACCCCAAGGGTTGGGAGACTATAAGAATAAGGTTGTGTATTATCCATAAGATGGATATAAAAGTAATTGATGAAGGGTGAAGTGAATATTTATATGTATAATGGGGAAAGAGTTTTTTAATTAGATTTTGGCACTTATGATTTGATATTTCTAAGTGGATTAAGCTTATAATTAGAAAAATATTATTATTTCATCATAAGAAATATAAATTTTATTTTTTGTATCTTTTTTAGAAAAGAAGGTATTTTATTTCTATATTAAGAACAAAAGTTTTTTGATCTATAAGAATGAAATATTTTATGTAATTAGGAATATAATTAATTTTTTATACATTATAGACATATATAATCAAGTATATAAAATTAAAAATAATAAGGTCAGAGTTGATTGTGATCCCACCAATCTTTGGCATCATTGCCTCGGACATATAAATTACAAAAAAAAAAATCAAAAAACCCATATATATGGATTGTTGGACTCATTTTATTATGAATCATTTAATACAATTGAATACTATTTATTAGGAAAAATAAAAAACACCTTTTAGGAAAAAATGTGAAAGGGATTGAGGACTATTGCATCCAAAACATAGTTATGTATGTGGACTAATGATTACACATAAAAATAGTGGTTATAGGTACTTTTTTACTTTTACCGATGAATTTAGTCAGTATGGATATGTGTTTTTAATGAAACGCAAATATTAAACTTTTAAATAATTCAAAAAAATTAGAACAAAGTATAAAATCTATTGGGAAATATTATTAAGATCATATGATCAGATCGAGGTGGTAAATGCTTAAGTCATGAATTCATAGATCATCTGAGAGATTGTGGAATTATTTCACAACTCAAACCTCATGGAATTTTATAATGGAATGAAGTTTATGAAAGTATTAATGTTCTCTATTAGACATGGTTTTATCGATGATGAATCTATGTGAACTTCCTATTTCATTATGGGGTTATTCTTTGGAAAATGTTATATTCATACTAAATCATGTTCCATCTAAATCGGTTATAAATACAAAATATAATATCTGGACTTAGAAACATCTAAATATATATTTTATGAGTATATGGGGTTTTGAAACACTCATATAGAAATTTTATTCTCACATGGTGGGCCTTAAGTTAGAAAAATTATTATTTTTTATTTATCCTAAGGAAATTTATGGATATTATTTCTACAACCCTACTGAACACAATGTGTTTATGGCTAAATATGGTGTTTTATTGAGATAAAACACATAGATCAAGTATTCATTGGGAAAAAATTTAAACTTATTGAATTTCAAGACCAACAAAAAGGAAGTGTTCCATATATGTAGGTTTAGTCAGTTTCACAAAGAGTTATGGAAGAATAACTAACTCAAGTTACATAAGAACCTATAAGATCGGGTAGGATTCATCAGGAACCTGATATATATGGATTTATTATTTCTAATTTTTATGAATTAACATTCATAATTAATGAATATACTTCCTATAATGAATTTTAGAGTTCTGATTCTGAGAAATGGTTAAAATCCATGGAATCTGAAATGGGCTCCATGTAAATTAATCAAATTTGGAAATAAATTAAAGAACATAAAGGGGTAAGACCCACAGGGTACAAGTGGTTTTTCTATAATAAAATTAACATGGAAAATATAGTGTCAACCTAGAAATAATATATTATGGAAAAGGGTTAAAAACATTCATGGTATATTCTATGAAGAAACCTTTTCTCCAGTTTTAGTGATGACCATTCAGATTCTACTTGTTATAGTATCTCATTTTAACTAAGAGATATATCTTATGGATGTCAAAACTAATTTAATTAACTATAATTTATTCGATTATTTTTATATGATATAGACCAAAGATTTTAAATTTCCAAGTGACTTTGTTTTGGTGTATAAACTAGAACGGTCTATTTAGGGATTAAAGAAGTCTTGAATCTCTGGTTTGATGATACCATCAAATATTTTGGTTCCATCAAAACTGCAGAAATTTCCAATGTATATAAGAATATTAATTTTAGTGTAGTAATGTTTTTGATATTTTATATAGATGAAATACTTCTTATCCAAAATTATATCCTGAATCTTCGCTCTATTTCTGTAAAGACCCAGACTCCAATAGCCCGGAGTTGATGCCTTACTTTATTTCATTGGCATATATACAAGGAAATCGAATCCCAAAGGACCGAATATTTTATAAATCTTGGTAAACTAGATACATATTTCAAATTAAAATTATATTTTAAACATTAAATACAAAAAATATTTTCTTTGAGAACACCATTATTCTCCTTAGCTTAACCTTGTACATCAATCATAATAAAATTCTTGGTAACCTAGGGAAATAAAACATAAGAAAGGGGTGAGATCAAATGCTCATTAAGGGAAAATTATAGTGGAATAAATAATTAATCAATGAGCATAATTAATATGTAAAGGTAATTAACTGATCACACATTCCAATTAATCAATAACTTGAGCATAATATGGTAGGAATGAAAGATGATCAAATAATTCCATTTAAATAATAAAATGATCTTAAAACTTGATCATAGATAATCTATCTAATTTATTATTCACATGGAATAACAATAATTATGGACTTATTAATGTTTAATGTATGAACGATCAAGATATATCTCCTATATAGTTACTATCAAGATCAATCCTTTTTCCAGTTTAAGTATGTGGGTAGAAACCTATCTTGAATTATCAAGATATATCCTCCAAATAGTTACTTTCAAGATCATTCCTATTTCCAAATTAATCATGTTAGTAGAAACTCATCTTGAACTATCATGATATATCCTCTAGATAGTTACTATCAAGATCATTCATCTTTCCAGTTTAAGTCTGTGGATAGAAACCTGTCTGATTTGGACAACTAATTTGTCCCATGAGTGAATAAAATTTAAAAAAACTATAAATATCATGATAATAAATAAATTAATTATATAACATGTAAAAAGGGGAATTATAAACACCGTATAAAATAATATAGGTTCATAAAAACAAAATATGACTCAACGGATGAAAATTGAGACAAATTCCCTTACAAAGATCATATCATTGAATTCAAAATTAATTAAATGAAAAGATTATGTGTATCCAATATGAATCCAAACAAAAAAGTGTAAATAAAACATAAGGTTATAAAAATTTATTTCACACATAATATTAGTATGAAATAATCAATGAAGTATAACTTTAACCTAATGAATGTAAATTGAGTTAAGAAATCCCTTACCACTTGGTAATCAGTCGAATCATATTACCCATAAAAGTAATAATTATAAAATGAAACATTGAATAATATTAATATAATTAGATTCAAGATATGATATATCAAAGGTCATTATATATACCACACAAAATTAATTAGTGTTGAATCAGACATATATCTCACATAAGTAAAAAGTGAGACAAGAAAATCCATTACTTGTGATTTCCTTTAGTTGAATGTGATTTAACCTCTTGTATAATGATTAAAGGAATGTTTTTAATGTATAACAGAACCATATTCATATTTATTATATCATCTATGAATCTCTTATATCATTTTATCTTCTTTTTGTCAATGATATTTCATTATTACCCTTGTTTCAGGTGTTAACTACTTTATTTTCCTATGCATGTTTTGTCATGTATGTCCTAGTTATTAGGACTAGGATATAGTTACATCATCTAAAGAAATATATTAAGTTTATATATATCATATTTATTAATTATATATATTTTTATAACCATTATTTATTGGTGAACATAGAAAATAAATCGCATCGCATTGTGGAGACGATAGGTCGTACATACGCACGAGCGACGATATCATTGCCTTAATGGTGAAAGGGTAAGGGATTGGACGGTATATTAATATTTAAAAAATATATTTCATGTAATAATTATAAAATATATCTATTATATCCATCATTATATCCATTCAATCAAATTAGTGATGAAAAATAAATTACACCACGACGTGGAGGCGGTAAGTCGTACGTACGCATAAGTGTCATAATTTATTTTAAAATTAAATTGATAAAATGCAACTAAAAATAGCTTTCTTGAAAATGCATTTTTATGCCCAAAAATATAATTATAACAAAATAAGTTATAATTATTATTAAAATAAAATAAATTATATTATTTATAATTAAATAATATTTAATTTACATTTATATCAAACTAAACTCACAAATAAACCTTTAATATAATGAAATTGACAGTTATATAAAAATCGGTATTTTTCACTATTCACTGGAAAATATTCATAAAAATACCAAAAATTCACCCAAAGATAATTTTAAAATTATTATTTTAAAAATTAAGTTTATTTTTTTCAAAATAATTTACAAAATTATCAAAATTTAGTTTTAAAACAAGTGCGTCATTAAAAGGCAGTAAAATTGCCTTTAGAAAAATATGGCCTTTTATGCATAAAATTGGATTTATTATTATATTATGCCTATAAAATAATTTTGGATGAATTTAAAATAATTTTATTGAATATATAATATATAAATTTCATAATTTGGTTAATATTATTCATTTCCTCCAATTTAACAGATATTTTATAATAGTTATGTTAAAATAATAATATTACTAGTATATCGTGGTTCATTTAAGCTTGGTGTTGCATGAAACATAAGATATCGAATAGGTTAAATTTAAAAATAGACATGAAATAAAATAATGGGGTATTACATTCTCCTCTCCTTTAATAAATTTTTTCCTCACAATTTTTAAATTACACTTCAAAAATCAAAGGTAGATACTTGAAAATTACTTTGTAGGAAACCCACATAGTAAATAGGGTTAATAGAACATCCTCTTAATAAGTGGTATAGAGAAATGTGAAGTACGCCAAAAACTATGCTTTCCAAATAGTAGAACATTCATGATAATACGGATATATAAGATAAATCTAACTATCAAGTTTTGATGGAGAGTGATGGAGAACAAGGTTATTAGAAATTTAACTGTTATTAAACCATAAATCAGAGATTAGTTAAAAGACCATTTATTTCTTGAATAAATTTTTTGTTCAGAAATATTTTTCCAAAATTTTAGGAATTATTTTACTATCTAGATTAACTTACATGATTTATTTCAATTTTATAAGTATAATCTCATCCTTTGGTTGCACTTTGATATATTTTCACTTCATTTTATACACCTAAAGAGGGATATTCAATAAATATTTTTATGTCTGAAACACTTTTATCAAAAGATCCATAAGTCATTCCTTCAAAAATTAAATATTCACCAAAATAAAAAATATTATTAAGTGTTATAAAACATACTTTAACCTCAAACAATAATATCCAAAGTTCAACTTAATCTATTCCATAAGTAGTTACCTTAAGGATCATTAAAAATACTTCTGTCCAAATTCAATGTCCAAAAATTTAGAAGTAAGGTCTCTAAATATCCAAAATAAAATTAACATTAGATTTCCCCAAACAACATAAATTAGCTCTTATTATCACATACTAAATATTCGATGACCTCAAAACCTTAATGAAAACATAAATTATTACAAATCCTTAAAGAATAAGTACTGTAGTACAATCCTTATATACCTCATGATTCTTATAATAAAAGAATCATTGATAAAATAGTTCTTGAATCCAAATACACAAGAACTTTAATCATTCTAATTCATTCTTAAACCATTAACTAAGCTTCACCATCTTATCCCTCCCTCCTTTTATATGTCATTTATAATCTCAATATCATTAGCAGTATAACTATTATGTGTATAACCTTGTTGATTCTCTTCATGAGTTTTCCCCATGAATATAGATTTTCATAATACCCATATTTTCCACATTTAAAATAGTCAACTATATATAATAACTTAGGGAGACTATTATCCTAAGTTTTTTATTTTTCCTCGTATTTTACTTGTTGTATATCCTTCTTTTGACTCCCAAAACACCTTTTTGTTTCTCTAATACATTCACTTGGGTGTTTCTTCTCACATTATCAACATAAAGGAAACTAAATATTCTTTACCCAGTGATTTCTACCACCTGAGATCTCTGAAAAATCTATCATTCTCTTCTTTGGTGATTCGAGGGTTTATTAAGGTAAAACTTATTAATCGTGATAATTGATTAGGAATAATCACAATATCCCTCACTCTAGTAATTATCAAAATATTATTGATCACATTCATCATTAACCCAGTTCCTTCTAGATCCATTCATTAACTAAAACCAAAAATATAGTCAAATCAATATTAATCATAGTGGTAAAACACATATCCTTGAAGAATCATTTATATAATGTATAAATCATGACACTTTCTCAATATATGAATCCTTAGATTTATCTTAGGTTATACATTTTCATTACAAAATATATAGAATTATATACTATACTTATACTTATCCACAAAGTTAGTCATAGTGTTATATTCCCTAATATATGTTTTCCTAAATCTAGTTTCCAAGAAATCTACTAAACTTCCTCTGATACTAACTATAAATACCCAAACTTCAATAGCCCGAAGTCGGTGCCTTACTTTATTACATTGGAATAGATACAAGGAAATCACATTCAAAAGGAATGAATATTTTATCAGTCTTGGTAGATTAGATACATATTTGAAATTCAAATTACATTTGTAATAACCTAGATGTTCTTTTCAGGTATGTCTTTCATTTCTTTTTGTTTTTGAGGAAAAAGAGGAGTTTTAGAAATTTTAGGAGTACACACTGTGTACCTAGTTTCCATGGGTGACCATGTACTGGACATGTAATGGTCGAGTACATGGTCGTGTGTGGTGACAAGGAGACCGCCTAAAGTGGAGGCCGGATAAGGAAAGTACACATTGTGTACTTTTAAAGAACATGTCATGTACTTTATTTTTATTTAATTGAACGGACCGGGGTTGCGTCTGATGGATAAATCATCTTCTTCTCTACCTATCTCATCTAGGAGAAAACGAGACCATTGGATCTTCACCAAGCCTCCGACTTGCCATCCGTTCTCCAATCCAAAATCTGTTGGTTTTGTTGGAATCACATCAATGAGTTATTCCTTCTTCTATAACCTCATCTCTTTATTTCTCCTCTTTCACGAGTTATTTTCTATTGAATGTTTTTAATTGTTTTTAGATCTACAATATTCTAGGGAGATTCAAGGGATCAGGTTCACGTATATCGATCTCATGACGCCAAGGTACGTGGTTTGTGCCTTTCAATAGATAGTCTTTGAATTTTATGTGAAAAAGTGCCCAATACCAAAGAATGGGGAATTGTGTGTTTATGATTTTTAGCCTTGTTATTCCCTACTATGCCTTGTTTGTTTGGATATAGGTTAATTTCTTGTGAATAGGGCTAAATTTAGAATGTTGTGGATGTTTTTCCCATGTTTTCATGTTTTGACCATTTGGTCTAGATTGCCTATTAGGCTACTTTTCCTTCCATGCCTAGTATTATTAGGGTGGAGTGATTATTATCTAACATACTGTGATATGTAGTAGACTGTTTAGCCAAGTAGTTCTTAAGGTTTACTTTGGTTGCCTTTATATTGTTGTGTACGATTGACTTACACAGGGCTGTGAGAACCTGTTGTAGTAAACCATAGGGAGAATGAACATTGAGGGCTTCTCCAGAGTGTCTGTTTACTTTACATTGTGAGACCATAGGGGGATGGAATTTGTGCTCCCTCATAGTGTCTTTAGTTTCCTCGTTAAGAGACTATTGGGGGAATTGGACGTTGAGTGCTTTCCCAGAGTGTCTATAGTTACTGATATGAGACCACAGGGGGAATTGACGGTGATTGATTCCTCAAAGAGTCTTTTCTAAAGCTGAACCAGAGGGGTTAGACTGTGTGTACATCCCAGAGGGTTTCTTGTGTTGTTTGGTTGAACCATAGGGGCTATGTTGTGAGTAATTCCTAGAGGGTTACCTATTTGTGATTATCTGATTACTTTATATGTGAAAATGAATTCAATTGAAATTATAGGATTGTTAACTTTTGACTACTTCCTTGTTTACTAATACTTTTTTCTTATTGCCTATCATATATAGTCACTAACTATTAGGCACAGATCTTTGGGTGGTTTCTTACTGAGATTTTTCTCACACCCTTTTTGGGTCATGATTTTGGGCCCAAATATATTATATTGTTGCAGTTCTAGATAAGGGCAAGTGCCCTTATACTTCAGGTACTAGACTACTTTGGAGCTGGAGAGCATGGGACCAAGCTGAGGCTTGCGATGTTGAGGAGTAATTTTCCTTGTTTTTATTATACTTTTGTTTAGTACCTTATTTCAACATGGTGATATGTTTGGATGCTTTCCTAGACATATGTTTCATGAATCATTATATATGTGATCCAGTTTATTTCTTCCAGTCTTCCGTTGTTTACTGTTGTATGGTATTATTATTACTTCTACTATTGTTATCTGTTTATTTTCATTGTGTTACTCTTCCAATGAGGGCATAGTTTCCCCACTATCACACCCAAGTCCCTCACTTCTAATCGAAAGCCTCTAGCATTTGGGTAAATGTGCTTGAGTCCATGTGACCAACCGGGTACAGGGCACCTCTGGGCGGCTCCTGAAATCGGGACGATAAAAAGTGGTATCAGAGAATTATTTTCTTCTTGACTTATTGTTTGGAGCCTACAGCCAGATATAGGAATAAAATTGGTACTTAGTAATAAGTTTTTCTAGGGAGTAGCTAACATGTGTACAGGGAAAAGACAATTTACCTCGTTATTGCAATTTTTCTGGTTTTTCAATTTTACAGTTGATTTGATTTTCACCGTTGGGTGATTCGCATGTTTTATGATATTATCATTGATAATATTGAGGTTCTATTTCTGTTGCAACCCAATGAGATGAGGGTGTTTCATATTGTCACGAACCGTCCCGATGGGGCCTGAGCCGTAACTCCCCAAGCCCGCCTCCAATAGGCCAGGGGCTGGTGACTAGCACCGAGTAGGCATGATACTAACATGGGAGGAATTGCCTATTAACCTGTACACACACACACATCTCCAAGCCCACAAAGCTGAAAAGTAAAAACTACTAAAAATGGAAAAACATGCATACACTAAAAACCCAACCAATAGAGTATGACAGGGAAATAAAGTACAGTAAAGTAAAACCCTAGGCCAAAAGTACAATCCCACCAAAAGTAAGTCTGAAACAAAGTCCAACCTATAGATAAAGGTACTGGGACTGAAACCCGTCGCCGAAGGAACACACCTTGGCCTATCTGATCTCACTGAGCACCGTCCGGTCCTAGTCCACCTAGAATCCTGTCAAAGGCTCGCTCGTCTGCACAAGACATGACACATGCAGGCAAATCCCTTGTAGGGGTGAGTATAACAATACCAAGTAGGACACCCCAAAAACCTCAAAGGAAATACAAACAAGGAAAATACCACAAAGAAAGGTACAGTAAGCTCCACACAGTATATGTATATGGAACATATATCAAGAATATCCAGAAATACTCATACACAGACGACCATCGCGAAACCACCACTAAGATCCGGCTTGAAGATTCCACTAAGAATATAACCGGGAGAACACACTACTAGGTCTGAAGAGAGAGATACGAAGTACTCATTCTGGGAGAACACACTCCATGAGTACCTTTAGAACATGATGCTTAGGTGAGGATCACAACCAAGTCATGGGGTGATTCCGACAACTCAGTCTGAGCTAATCCGATAGGTAGAGGATCGGCGCCCGGGTAAGGTAGGTCACGTCGATACCAAGAACTCTATCTAGGGTATCAGGAATGAATAGAGTATTCGGATCTAAGTCTCGTAGAGGGGATTCCAAAAACTCTATTCAGGAAGTCCTGCTGAAGGGATCATACTTCTGTATATTAGGAAATGATACCAGAAACCTTCAGAAGAAAGGCCAAGGGTACGGACCCTAAGAAGGCTAGTCCAAGTCACAGAAGACAAGTGGATCAAGCCATGAAGAAAACACGTCATGTAGTATGGTTAAACGCAATGTTCCTTGACCCTGGGTAGTGCTTGTGTAGATGGCATGTGTCGTTCGTTCATGCCGTACAAAACCAAAATACACGACGTGTAGAAAAGTACACGTCGTGTTCCTTGACCCTGGGTACTGCCTATGTAACCGGCACGTGTCATTTGGCTTGTCAGATAGAAAGAAACTACATGGAGTGTAGAAGAATCACACGCCCTGTCCGAGCACCTGGGCTCACTCCATGTACGCTGGCCATGTGCCCGTACATGGTCTTTGCCAGTGTCCGTGTCGCCTACCCATGTACCAGTACACGGGGTATCCCGTGTATCTGGTCGGGTCTGGCTGGGGAGGGGTATACACGGCATGTTCTTGGCATTGTACACTTCCAATGTCCGTGTACTCCCAGAGTGCACGCCAGGTCGTTCGCCGACGAATACATTCCGTGTAGCCCATACTACACGGCGTGTAGTTGGGATTTTTCCATAAACGTCGTATTCCTCCACGCGCCCCGGCTGATCCTCTGGACATCAATCCAGCTGTCTGTTTACCGCGAAACTCAAGATGTCGGATCTCCTCGTCATCATGATGCCTAATCCATGGGTTTCGGCCCTTCAATCAGCTCCAAAATCCGATTCCAGTCACCTGTGTGGAAATCGTTCGAAGAACGATTTCTTCCAATCTGTTTTGGTCAGTCTGTCGCCACCACAGCTGCACCTCCGTAGGGTCATACCGATGCCAGATCTTCAATTTGGGACCATTTCATCACACAACGGGTGCAAAACGATCCGTTTTTCCTCTTCCCGCGAAGAACGTGAAGAATATTCACAAAGAACACGATATATTTGGGGAAGAGACAAACACAAATCGAGAGGGATGAACCTCGATCGATGTTCGTGTCGATCTTGGTCTGTCACCGTTAGAAGGTTGAACGAAACCAAACAATAACAAGAATCAAATCCCCAAAATCCCTGCAAAATCCCATCCTGCAAGAACGATCAATCCGCGGGCAAATTTGTTTTTGGATTAGCCTACGTTCTTCATAGAAATCAAAAATGGGGAAGAATAAAATCACAATGACATATTACCTGGATCCCAGCATTCGTTGGCGAAGATTCAGTCATCGTGTCGTCGTCACCGATGAAATCCGTAAAGAATGTCATCACTGCGTTGGGGGTTTCCTCCAGAGATTTCCCAGAGCCTCCAAGGGATAATCAGGGTTATGGGGATTGTAACCCTGATCCACTACGTAATATCTATTTAAAAGATAAGAGATATTTGACATAATAAGGTTTAAATAAAAATATTTTAATTAACTATTTTATTACTATTGCGTCCAAAAACCAGATTTCACCACCGACCTGCGCTGGACGATGTTAGGCCTCACCTTAGGTAAAATCACTATTATGAACGCAACGGTGCCCTCAGAGTTCTGATCCGAGAACCCGTTTGGGAGTTATTACACTTTTTCATGAAAACCGCATGCGCGCGTAATTTAATTATTAAATTAAATTCAAACATTTGTTCCGGGCTCACTGGGCCTCGGAACTGCACGACGTATCAGAGCCTGGTCTCGAATGAATTCCCATATAATATTAAAATAATACATGGAAAATCCGGGACATTACATCACACCCACCTTAGGGCTTTTACGTCCTCAAAAATCCAAAACAAGGGCTACTCAAAAAGATGTGGGTACTGCACGCGAATATGAGCCTCCCGCTCCCACGTGCTCTCCTGGAGATTCTCGTGATGCCACCGGAAACGCACCAAGGGAATAGCTCATCCATGAAGGATCTTCTCCTGCTGATCCTCGATCTCCACAGGGTACTCAGCAAAGGTCGCTCCATCATCGATGTCCAGCTCACCCCAGTTGATGACGTGCGATGGATCATGCACGTACCTCTGTAGCTGCGACACATGGAAGATGTTGTGTACCCGGTCCATATGAGGAGGTAGATTCAAGCGATATTCCACCTCTCCAACTCTACTCAGAATCTGAAAAGGGACAACGAACCTCAGAGATAGCTTTCCGACTCGGCCAAATCTCCGCTATCCCCGTCGAGGTGAAACCTGAAGGAACACATGGTCTCCTTCCTCGAACTCCAAGGGCCTACGTCTCTGGTCGGTATAAGAATTTTTCCGACTCTGTGCAGTCTTCATCCACTCCTAGATGACCTGCACCTTCTCTGTAGTAGCTCTCACCATCTCTGGGCCCATGAGTGTTGACTCTCCCGAGTCAGTCCAGCAAAGTGGCGACCTGCAAGGTCTCCCGTATAGATCCTCGAATGATGCCATACCAATAGTGGAATGATAACTATTGTTATAAGAAAATTCTACCAGTGGTAGGTGATCCTCCTAACTACGACCAAAGTCAAGTATTCAAGCTTATAGCATGTCTTCCAATACATGGATGGTCCGCTCTGTCTGACCATCAGTTTGGGGATGAAACGCTGTTCTCAAGCGTAACTGGGTCCCAAAAGCATCCTGCAATCCCTTCCACAACCGGGATGTGAAATGAGCTTCAAGATCTAAGACGATCGAGGATGGTACTCCATGAATTAGAACTATCTTCTATACATAGAGGCGTCCCAAGATCTCTACTAAACTTTTCTCCCATAAGGATAGGAAGTGGGCCGACTTGGTGAGTCGATGAATGATCACCTAGATGGCATCGTTCCCCCTGGACGTACATGGTAAACCTGTCATGAAGTTTATAGATATACCATCCCACTTACACTCTGGCACCTCAAGGGGATGAGTCAAACCTGCTGGAACCTGGTGCTCAGCCTTTACTTGCTGACAAGTAAGGCACCGAGAAACAAACTCTGCCACACTCTTCTTCATTCCTGGCCACCATAACTGACATCGGAGGTCCTGGTACATCATTGTCATGACTGGATTCACCGCCAAATGGGATATATGGAACTCCCTCAGAACCTCCTCCTGCAACGTCACTGGTACTACCATGCGCCCTCTGAAAAGGACATTGTGCCCTCCACCTTCTGAATATCCATCAGCAGCATCATCTGTGGATATCTGAGCACGTAGAGTCTCACAGCTAGCATCCTCGCATTGTGCTTCCCTGACTCACTATAAGAGTGGAGGGATAATAACCATCAACTGAAGGTAAGCTCCCTCATCTCCATCCATGAAGGACGACTGCAAAGATACCAACTACCTTGTCACCTCATCTAGCAACTGCGAATTGAATTTTCTACTGAGAGCATCTGCCACCACGTTCCCCTTCCCAGGAGTATAAACGATCTCAAAGTCATAATCCTGGAGGAACTCAATCCATCGCCTCTATCTCAAATTTAGATCCTTCTGAGAGAATATATGGCTGAGACTCTTGTGATTAGAGTAGACGGTAAATCGCTCACCCATCAGGTAGTGCCGCCACATATTCAATGTGAAGACCACCGCTACCAACTCAAGATCATGGGTTGAGTAGTTCTGCTCGTGTGGTCTCAACTGACATGATCCATAGGCAATCACCGCTTTCCTCTACATTAGGACACAACCAAGCCCGGTTCCTAATGCGTCGTAGAACACAACGTACTCGACACCCTCCTCTGGTAATCTCAAGATCGGGGTTCTTGTCAGACTCTGTTTCAACCGTTGGAAATCTTGTTGGTACCTCTCGGTCCACACAAAAGGCTATCCCTTTTGGTTCAAAGCTGTCATGGGTGCTGCAATCCTGGAGAAATCATGGATGAATCTCCGATAGTAGCCTACCAACCCAAGGAAACTCCGCACCTCCATCACGCTCTGGGGTGGCTCCCATGCTAGCATTGCCCCCACCTTTTCTAGGTCCACTGCTACACCATACACTGAGATAACATGTCCTAGAAAGTGGACCTTCTGTAACTAGAACTGACACTTAGAGAGTTTTCCATACAACCGGTGCTCTCAGAGTGTGTCCAGAACCATTCTTAGGTGTCTCGCGTGCTCCTCCTTAGACACAGAGTACACAAGGATATCATCGATGAAGACCAATACAAACCAGTCTAGATAGGGCTGAAAGATCCGGTTCATGAGTCCCATGAACACTGCCGGGGCATTCTTCACGCCGAAGGGAATCACCAAGTACTCATAGTGACCGTAGCGACGTCTAAAAGTTGTCTTTGGTATATCCTTCTCCCGTACTCGCAACTGGTGATAGCCTGATCATAGATCAACCTTCGAGAATCATCATGCCCCTCTCAACTGGTCAAAGAGGTCATCGATCCTCGGTAGTGGATACCGGTTCTTCATGGTCACCTAATTTAAGCGTCGGTAATCCACATACAACCTCAAGCTCCCGTCTGCCTTCTTAGAAAATAACACTGGGGCTACCCAGAGTGAAACACTAGGTCTCACAAAGCCCTTCTTCTACAAGTCATCCAGCTTCATCCTCAGTTCATAAAGCTCTTCAGGAGCCATCCGATAAGCTGATGCTGATATCGGGGTCGTCCCGGGTTGCAACTCAATGCAGAAATCTATCTCCCGACGGGGAGGTAGCTCGAGGACATCCTTTGGAAAGACGTCCTCATACTCAGCCACCACTGCTGGAAACTTTAATCTCATAAAATCTGCCGCGCCAAGGGCTAGGCTAGCCAACTGATGTGAAATTGGTTGTACCCTCCTATGCTCGAGTCCGTATTGCGTTGTCTGGGTCTCTCTTTCACCAACAAAATAGAACCTCATCCCATAACTACGGACACACTGCACCCTTCACCTAAAACAATAAACCTGGGCATGAACTGTGGATATAAAATCCATACCAAGAATGAAATCATAAGGCCTCTAACCTACCACCAAGAGGTTCCAACCGAAACTCTCACCTCCAAGGGTCGGGTCACACTGCCTGCAAAGGTTTGTGATATATGAATCTTCTCCAGTTGGTGTTTCTAAGCGTAAGGGTTGAGTCAATGGCTCAACTGGAATCTCAAGGTATCGAACAAGATAAGAATCTAGAAAGGAATGACTAGAACCAGTATCTATCAATACGGTATCCAATGTAGAAAAGACACAGATTGTACCTCTAATAATTCCGGGAGTACATGGGTCATAAGCCTCTGCCACCTACAGTTGTCCCTGCCTCTGTCCACGATCTCCCTGAGCCTGGGGTGGACCTCCTAGGGGTGGTGGTGGTAAAGGGTCGAAACGCCGACCACCTCCAACTGCTCTCCTAGCTCCTCTGCCATGTCCTTCGCCTCGCTGATCTGCCTGCTCCACACGTTGCCTCTGCCTCGGTGGTCCATCCACTACTCCTGTGTCAGTAGTACGGCGGGTCGGACAATCTCGAGCGAGATGTCCCCTGCTGTCACATGAGTAACATCGCCTCTCTCGAGGCTGGCTGGATACACCCTGTGAACCCTGTACGGCTGATCCCCTATCCTGGGATCTCCTCTGGAAACATCTCCCATGCCTGGTCCCCTGACATCGGCTCCCTTCTGCCGAGGTCTCTGCTCCAGCTCGCCCACTACTGACAATTATCGGCTGTCCCTACTCCGCCAAGAAGCTCTAGACCACCAAAGCTTGTTCGAGCACCCCAGCATAAGTAGGAATACTTATAGGGATGATGCTAGCTCAGATATCTCTGCGCAAGCCCCGCTCAAAATTCCGAGCTCTGAAGTACTGATCTCTGACCATATCCATTGAGTACCGCGAGAGGTCGGTAAACCACAATGAATAGTCAGCCACTGTAATGGTTCCCTGCTAAATCTGAAGAAGCTCTTGTATGCGTACTGATCTCAGGGTAACCGGTGAAAAATCCTCTCTAAAGAGATGCTCAAACTCCGACCAAGAAAGTGTCACCTCGTTGTGAGTCTGGATAACTAAACTCCACCATCATCCTGTCGAGCCCTATAGAAGGCTCGCTGCCAGGATCACCATCTGGTCTGCTGGTGTCCTGACCAAACAGAAGACTCTTTTCACTGCCTCAAGCCAGTCCTCTACTGCCTGAGGGTCAGGCTCACCTCGAAACCTGAGGGGTCTCTGTCTCTGAAAATCATGGAGTGTGCTCAGCCTGCACTCCTCCTCCACTAGTACAGCAGGCATTAAACACTGCCCCACAGGTGGTGGAAAAACTAGCACACCACCTGGTGGTATAACTGGGGGATCTGGTCTATATATCAAAGCTTCATCACTAAGGGGGTCATCCTCGTGATCGAGCTTTTGGATCCTAGTGGGTGTGTGTCGCGGAGGCATCCTGTTTAAGAAACAAGATGTATCACAGTTAGTGAGTATATCTGGAGAGCTGACTCAAGAAGGACATGGAAACCACAACCCATTTCTATATGATGAATGTACCATTATTTTTCCCCCATGCAACTAGTTTTTTCATGTTCTGAGTCGAAAAGCAAGTTATCAGAGTCCTGGTGTATGGATACGTCGGTCGCCGCACCAACACTGGGGTCCCTGTCCTGAGAGACGAACTCGAAACACTTAACACTGTTGCCCCAAACCAACTCACAGACTCTCGGTCCTAAGGTAGAACTGACCCCTCTGATACCACTCTGTCGCAACCCGTCCCAGTGGGGCCCGAGCCACAACTTCCCAAGCCCGCCTCCAATAGGCTAGGGGCTGGTGACTAGCACCGAGTAGGCATGCTACTAACATGGGAGGCATTGCCTATAAACCTGTACACACGCACACACATCTCCAAGCCCACAAAGATGAAAAGTAAAAAGTACTAAAGATGGAAAAACATGCATACACTAAAAACCCAACCAACAGAGTATGACAGGGAAATAAAGTAAAGTAAAGTAAAACCCTGGGCCAAAAGTACAAGCCCACCAAAAGAAAGTCTACAGCAAAGTCCAACCTGTAGATAAAGGTACTGGGACTGCAACCCGTCACCGAAGGAACACACCTCGGCCTGTATGATCTCACTGAACACCGTCCGGTCCTGGTCCGCCTAGAATCCTGTCAAAGGCTCACACGTTTGCACAAGACACGGCACGTGCGGGCAAAGCCCATGTAGGGGTGAGTATAACAATACCCAGTAGGACACCCCAAAAACCACAAAAAAATACAAACAAGGAAAATACAACAAAGAAAGGTGCAGTCATCTCCACACAGTATATTTCTACAGAACATATATCAAGAATATTCAGATATACTCATACACAGACAACCATCGTGAAACCACCACTAATATCCAGCTTGAAGATTCCACTAAGCATACAACCGGGAGAACACACTCTTAGGTCTGAAGAGAGAGATACGAAGTACTCGTTTCAGGAGAACACACTCCACGAGTACCTTGAGAACATGATTCTCAGGTGAGGATCACAACCAAGTCATGGGGTGATTCCGACAACTCAGTCTGAGCTAATCCGCTAGGCAGAGTATCGGCGCTTGGGTAAGGTAGGTCACGTCGATACCAAGAACTCTACCTAGGGTATCAGAAATGAATAGAGGATCCAGCTCTAAGTCTCACAGAGGGGTTTCCAACAACTCTATTCCAGAAGTCATGCTGAAGGGATCATACTTCTGTATATTAGGAAATGATACCGGAAACCTTCAGGAGAAAGGCCAAGGGTACGGACCCTAAGAAGGCTAGTCCAAGTCACGGAAGACAAGTGGCTCAAGCCATGAAGAAAAAGGTTACACGGCATGTAGTATGGTTACACACCCTTTTCCTTGACCCTGGGTACTGCCCGTGTAGACGGCCCATGTCGTTCGTTCAAGTCGTGCAAAACCAAACTACACGGCGTATAGAAAGGTACACGCCATGTTCCTTGACCCCGGGTACTGCCCGTGTAACCGGCCCGTGTCATTTGGCTTGTCGGATAAAAAGAAACTACACAGCATGTAGAATAATCACACACTGTGTCCGAGCACCTGGGCTCGCTCCGTGTACGCTGGCCATGTGCCCGTACACAGTCTCTGCCCGTGTCCGTGTCGTCTGCCCGTGTACCAGTACACGGGGCATCCCGTGTATCTGTTCGGGTCTGGATGGGGAGGGGTATACATGGCGTGTCCTTGGCCGTGTACCCTTCTCGTGTCCGTGTACTCCTGGAGTACACGCCAGTTCATTCACTGATGAACACACACCGTGTATCCCATACTACACGGCGTGTAGTCGGGATTTTTCCAGAAATGTCGTCTTCCTCCGCGCGCCTCGGCTGATCCTCCGAACTTTGATTCAGCCGTCTGTTTTCTGCGAAACTCAAGATGCTGGATCGCCTCGTCATCGTGATGCTAAATCCATGGGTTTTGGGCCTTCAATTGGCTCCAAAATCCGATTTCGGTCACCCGTGCGAAAATCGTTCGAAGAACGATTTATTCCAATCCATTTCGATCCGTCCATTGTCACCATAGTTGCACCTCTGTAGGGTCATACTGATTCCAGATCTTCAATTTGGGACCGTTGCATCACACAACGGGTGTGCAACGATCAGTTGTTCCTCATCCCATGAAGAACGCAAAGAACACTCACGAAGAACGTGATAAATTTGGGGAAGAGACACACACAAATCAAGAGGGACGAACCTCGATCGATGTTCGTGTTGATCTTGGTCTGTCACTATTAGAATTTTGAACAAAACCAAACAATAACAAGAATCAAATCCACAAAATCCCCACAAAATCCCATCCTACAAGAACGATCGATCCACGGGCTAATCTGTTTGTAGATTAGCCCGCGTTCGTCGTAGAAATCAAAAACAGGGAAGAATAAAATCACAACGACATCCTACCTAGATCTCAGCGTTCGTTGGTGAAGATCTGGTCGCCGCGTCGTCGCCGCTGATGAAATCCGTCAATAATGTCGCCGCCGCATTGGGGGTTTCCTCCAGAGCTTTCCCAGAGCCTCCAGGGAAAAATCAGGGTTATGGGGATTGTAACCCTGATCCCCTGTGTAATATCTATTTAAAAGATAAGAGATATTTGACGTAACAAGGTTTAAATAAAAATATTTTAATTTACTATTTTATTACTATTGCGTCCAAAAACCAGATTTCACCACCGACCTGCGTCGGCCGATGTTAGGCCTCGCCTTAGGTAAAATCGTTGTTCTGAATGCAACGGTGCCCTCATATTTCTGATCTGAGCACTCGTTTGGGAGTTATTACACTTTTTCAGGAAAAATGCACGCACGTGTAATTTAATTATTAAATTAAATTCAAACATTTGTTCTGGGCTCACTGGACCTCGGAACTGCAGACCATCTCAGAGCCTGGTCTCGAATTAATTCCCATATAATATTAAAATAATACATTGAAAAATCTAGGACATTACACATATCATGCATCACATAGGCACTTGCTCGAGATCACATTTCATGCATTCTTTTTGTTCTATTTAGGGTGCATTAGTGATTTCATGTTGTTGTGATAGATGTTTTGTTAGATATGCATGTTGTTTTGATAGATGCCTTGATAGAATACCTAATTTTTGATAGGGTATTTAATTATATAAGTTTTTGATTTAATGAGTGACAAACTTTGGTTCTTGAGGTTTTATGGACCCTCATGGACTGGGATTTGGTGGATCATTGATCTGTTATGTTTATATATAACATTATAAGATTCCAAGCTTTGATTCGTGGGGAGTATGGGCCCTCACAGATCAGAATTTGGAACCTTAATGTTTGTTTCAGTGTTCCTGGGTTTCGGAGTAGTTTTTGAGGCTTACTGTCTAGAAAAACCTAGAATACACGGTGTGTAATGATGAATACATGCCATCTTTCCTTCTATTTGGGAAGGAATTGGTTTTCTTAAGTACACATTGTGTACTATATGTACACTCCATGTAGTCTCTAATTGTGTCACTGGATGTGTGGGTAGAGACACGGGGTTGGGAAATATTTGGTGGGACACACCGTGTACCGGATGTACATGTCGTGTTGTGTAGACCATGTGTCCACCCATGTGACAGACGACACAGATGGATAAAACTTAGGTTATACACACCTTGTTAAGCTTAAACACGCCGTGTAGTTTAACCCATGTATATGGTCGTGTAACTAACAACACGGGTCGGTGAAATCCTTCTAGTACACACCATGTATGGCACAAACATGTCTTATAGAGTCAACCATGTCTTTGACCATGTGTCTAATGACACAGGCTATTGAAACTTATGTGGTACATGTCATGTTCAAGGAGAACACGCCATGTGGTCTTGTTTTAGAATAATCTTGTGGGTTAGTCGTGTAGAGGAACTCGGGCAGGGGAACACAAATCAAGTACACACCATGTCTTGTGAGAACGCATCGTGCATATGGAGTGTTACATGACCATTTTTGGTAGAATTATATGACCATTTGAAGTCTTAAGGGAACACGTTGTGTAGGTGTTATACACGTCGTGTATCCATATTTTGAAAAACTTGATTGTTTTTTTATATCTTGTTCCCTTATTTAACTTCTAAGTTTTGGTCCTTGTTAATCTTGATCGAAGGAGTGCGCTTGACCATGCAGAGTCATGCCACTAAGACGTCCTCCGGTTGTACGCCAGTTACAGGGCGGTGATCAAACTCTGAACATGGATGATCAGGGACTGCCAGCAGATCCTTATGTAGTTCCAGTCTTGGCACCAGTCGTCATTCCAGACGTAGGTGTTGACGCACAGTTCCAAGAGGGCTTTATGAGGTTTATTCGTACCTTCCGAGGATTACCGCATCCTTCCCCCTCTGTGGAAGAATTGACATGGGTTTTCTAGTAGAAGCATCCTCCCACTTTCATAGGGGATGGAGGACCTCAGGCTGTAGATTCATGGTTAGAATCCATGCTATCTATCTTCAACCATCTGGAGACACCTCTAGAGATGAGGGTTAATCTTGCCACATATATGCTTTGGGATTCTACCAAGAAATGGTGGGATGTGATCTCACAGACAGGACGCCAACAAGTCATGGAATGGGATGAGTTCCAGAATGCCTTCTATAATTACTTATACCCAGATACTTTGAGGGATGATATATCCTGAGAGGTCATGAGTCTAGAGTAGGGTACTCTTTCAGTTATGGAGTATTCTTCTTGATTCACAAAGCCATAGTGCATCACACCCATCCCAGGAGGTGATGAGTTATTCCTGGAAAGGAAGTTCGAGGATGGTCTTAGGCACGACATCCGATCTCAGATGAACATCTTCAGGTTGACTTCAATCACTTCTATAGTCAACTAGGCGCTAATCACGAAGCGAAATATGAGGGATTATGGAGTTGTGAGACAGGGTGGATCAACATCTAGAGTCGGTATCCCTCCTAATAATAGCATGAAGCGTTGTAGGGAGTCTACAAGCAAAGATCCGAGGAGACAAGAGACATCTTTTGGTATCCAAGTGGTGTGCTACCAGTGCGGGAAGAGTGGGAATATGAGTCCACATTGCCCGAGAGACCCAATGAAGTGCTGATATTGTGGCAAGATGGAGTACCTTCAGTTTTTCTGTCAATTTTTCTCACCAGCAACTGGAGAAAGGGGTTATTCTATGACTCCGCATTTAGGAGAAGAACCACCAGTTTCTCATCTGTCAGGGAACTGGAGTTCTTATGGCTGTTTAGGCTGATGTGGAGGTCATGGTCGTGGTATCCAGTTGCCAGGATTTCAGTGAAAACAGGGTGGATTAGCTTAGGGTGGTCAGGCAGGGTCGCAAGGCCGCGGTGTAGGTCAGACTTTTGCAGTGGAGAAAACCCAGTAGGACCAGGATCCCAAACCCTCTACATTTAAAGGTATGATCCTAGTTCCCTCTATTTTTGCTACTGCTCTTTTCAATACAGGGGATTCCTGTAGCTTTATATATGTTGTTGTTTTGGAGATCCTTTTTCTCTTTATCTTTTCTACTGTTGATATCTTGACGCTAGACACTCCATTGGGGACAAGAACGGCTAGTCTACAACAATGCAAGGAGTTCCCTCTAGAGGTTGGTGGGTGTCACTTATTATGAGACCTCTATGTCTTAGAGATTATGGGCTATGATTTCATTCTTAGAATGGAATGGTTAGCTCCCTTTCAGGTTGTAGTCGATGGCTATTACCGTAGGGTGAGTTTCACATCACCAGAGGGAGGATCGTTTCTTTATAAGGGAGAATGGGATGTTCAGGAGAGAAGATCAAGACCCGAGCATCATGGGTTGGGAGGAGTTATATTCCATATTTCTAGTCTATATCTGGATGACCAGGGGACTTCACAGATGGACTTTCCCTCAGTGGTGGATCTTTTTAGGGACATCTTTCCAGATTAATTTTCAGGTTTTCCTTCAGAGTGAGAGGTGAACTTTTCTATTGATCTTATTCCAGGAGCGTCACTAGTGTCAATTCATCCTTATAGGATGGCTACACCAGAGTTGAAGGATATCAAGAACCAATTGGAGGAGTTGCAGGCAAAGGGTTTCATTTGACCCAGTACTTCTCCTTGGGGTTCGCCAGTCCTGTTTGCAAAGAAGGCGGATGGTACCCTCACACTTTGTGTGGATTATCGGAAGTTGAACTAGTTTATGGTCAAGAACTGATATCCCTTTCCAAGTATTGATGATCTTTTTTATCAGCTTCAAGGATCCCGGGTGTTCTCAAAGATTGAATTGTGGTCCAGATGCCATCATTTGTGCGTTAGACCTACTGATATACCTCTTACATCCTTCTGGAGCAGGTATGGTCTATATGAGTATGTAGTTATGCTCTTTGGTCTCACGAACGTGCCTTCATTCTTCATGGCATTGATGAACCGAGTGTTCTATCCATACTTGGATTCTTTTGTGGTAGTCTTCATGGACGATATCTTGGTGTACTCTCACACTCAGCACGACCATGCCACACATCTTGAGATCATTTTGAGTACACTGAGAGAGCATCATTTATATGCTAAGCTCTCAAAATGATACTTTTGGATGGACCAAATTTACTTCTTGGGTCATGTTATCTCAGATACAGGAGTATCAGTAGACCCATAGAAAATGAGAGCAGTAGTTTCCTAGGAGCAGCCAAAAAACGTCTTTGAGGTAAAGAGTTTTCTATGGATGGATGGTTACTACAGACATTTCATACAGGACTTTTCATGCCTAACAGCACCACTGATGAGCCTGACTAAGAAGGTTGTGAAGTACTTGTGGTCAGATTCTTGTGAGTCAGCCTTTTAGGAGCTGAAAGGAAGGTTGAATTCAGCACCGATACTAGTTTTTCTAGATCCTGTAAAGATCTATACTTTTTACTGTGATGCATTAGGTATCGGGCTGGGATCAGTTCTTATGCATGGATAAGGGGTCGTTGCTTATGGTTCTCAGCATTTGAGTCCACATGAGAGGAATTACCCAATGCACAATATCGAGATGGCTGTAGTTTTTCATGCTTTACGCTATTGGAGACATTATCTTCTTGGAGAGAATTTTTTGGTTTTCACCAACCACAAAAGTCTCAAGTATATCTTCACTCAGCATGACCTAAATTTGAGACAGTGAAGGTGGGTTGATTACCTTCAGTCCTTTGACTTTAATCTTGCCTATACGCCTGGGAAAGGCAATGCAGTAGCTGATGTGTTGAGCATGAGGACTCAGATACAAGAATTTTAGGAGGCCAGTAGTGAGTGGAAACTTATGGCTCTGTTCTCTAAGATGCATTTGGAGGTGTACGATAGATAGGGTTAGACATTTCTTTCTTTTGTAGTTGTTACCTCTACTCTACTTGATCGAGTGCGAATGAGGCAGCTATTAGATTCTGAAGGCCTAGTCCTATGGGAGAGTGTGTCAGGAAAGGACCCTATTCCTATATGGACAGTAGGAGAGGATGAAATCTTGTGTTTTCATGGGCATGTATGGGTGTCAGCAGACATACGTGAGGAGATTATGTGGGACTTTCATTCCTCAGTTTGGGCAGTTCATCCTAGTGTCACCAAGATGTATCAAGATCTACACCATCAGTATTGGTGGACAAGTATGAAGAGAGATGTTTCTGGTTTTTTCATGAGGTGTTCCACCTATCATCAAGTGAAGCCGGAGCATCAACAACCAACAGGGATTTTGCAGCAGTTACCCATTCCCAAGTAGAATTGTAATGATGTCATGATGGACTTCGTGATAGGCTTACTGAGGATGCCTTGAGGGAATGATGCATTTTGGGTTGTCATTAACAGACTCACGAAGGTTTCTCACTTCTTTCCGATCCAGGAGACCTTTACTATAGATGAGCTAGGAAGGTTGTACATCTGAGATATTGTATATCTACATGGGGTTCCACACTCCATTTTTTTAGATAGGGATTCATGTTTTACTTCTCGGGGATGGCAGGGACTTCAAAGGGCTTTGGGAACACAGGTACTTCAGAGTACAACATACCATCCTTAGACAAATGGTCAGTCCTAACATACAATTCGGGTGATTGAGGACATGCTTCAAGCATGCATCCTTGATTTTGGACATTCTTGGTAGAAGAACATACCTCTTGTGGAGTTTTCCTACAATAATAGTTTTCAAGCAACTATTCAGATGGCACCTTATGAGGATTTGTACAGTAGATCATACCGATCACCCTTATGTTGGCTGCAGTCAAGAGAGGCAGCTATACTGGGACCTCGTCTTGTCCAGGATACCACATAGTAGATAGAGTTGATTCAGAAGAGGATGGCTATTGCACAGTCATGATAGAATTCCTATACTGATCGATGGATATGACCTATGGATTTTGAGGTTGGGGATCAGGTTTTTCTACATGTCACACCAAGGTTGGGACACAAGAGGATTAGGATGCAGTGTAAGCTTTCACCGAGGTACGTCGGGCTGTTTGAGGTTTTGGAGAGAGTCGGGTCGATTGCCTATCGGTTGTAGTTACCTCAAAGGTACTAGTATATGTATGATTTCTTCCACGTTTCTCAGCTCCGACGTTACTTCTCAGACCCATCTCATGTTTTCCAACCCGAGGAGGTTGAGTTGGAGGTGGATGCCTCATTCAAGGAGCATCCTATCCGGATTATTGATCAAAGTTCAAAAGTTCTTTGTGGCTGGTCTGTTCCTATAGTACGAGTTCTATGGAAGCATGGGAAATTACAATACAAGACTTAGGAGAGGGAGGTTGATGTATGATCGCAATGGACGGAGCTTTTCGAGTATTATTCTTCTACGCCACCTTGCTAGGAAAATTTAGGGACGAATTTATTTAAGGGGGGAATTTTTTAAGAACCTGGATATTCTTTTCAGGTATGTATTTCATTTCTGGTTGTTTTTTAGGAAAAAGAAAAGTTTTGAAAATTTTAGGAGTACACGTCGTGTACCCGGTTACCACGGGGGACCATAAATGGCTGTGTAACGGTCGAGTACATGGCTGTGTGTGGTGACTAGGAGACCACCTAAAGCAGAGGTTGGATAAGAAAAGTACATGTCGTGTACTTTTAAAGAACACGTTGTGTAATTTATTTTTATTTCATTAAATGTACTGGGGCTACGTCTGATGGACAGAACCATCTTCTTCTCGACCTATCTCATCCATGAGAGAATGAGACCACCGGATCTTCACTGAGCCCCCGAATTGTTGTTTGTTCTCTGATCAAAACTCCATCAGTTGCGTTGGAATCACATCGGTGAGTTCTTCCTTCTTCTAGAACCTCGTCTCTTGATTTCTCCTCTTTCACGAGTCATCCTCAGTTGAACATTTTTAACATTTTTATAGATCTATGGCGTTCTAGGGTGATTCAAGGCTTGAGGTTCACATATATCGATCTCATGATGCCAAGTTAGGTGGTTTTTTCCTTTCCGTAGATAGTATTTGAATTTTATGTGCAAAATTTCACAATACCCAAGAACAGGGTATTGCGGTTTATGATTTTTAGCCCTGTTATTGCCTATTATGCCATATTTTTTTGGATAGAGGTTAATTTTTTGTGAATACAGTTAATGTTTCCATGCTATGGATCTTTTTCCCATGTTTTCTTGTTTTGAACATTTGGTCTAGCTGGCCTGTTAGGCTACTTTACCTTCCATGCCTAGTATTGTTAGGGTGGAGTGATTATTATCTGACATGTTGTTATATGTTGTAGACTATTTAGCCAAGTATTTCTTGAGGTTTAATTTGGATGCCTTTATATCATTGTGAAAAATTGACTTACACAGGTCCGTGAGAACCTGGTGTAGTAGACCATAGGGAGAATGGAAGTTGAGGGCTTATCCAGAGTGTCTGTTTACTTTACGTTGTGAGATTATAGGGGGTGGACTTTGTGATCCCTCAGAGTGTCTGTAATTTCCTCATTACGAGACCACAGGGGGAATTGGACATTGATTAATTCTCCATAGTATCTATACTTATATGAGACCACGGGGGGAATTGATGGTGAGTTCTTCCTCAAAGAGTCTTTGCTAAAGCTGAACCAGAGGGGTTAGACTGTTTGTATATCCCATAGGGTTTCTTGTGTTGTTTGGTTGAACCAGAGGGGTTAGGCTATGAGTAATTCCCATAGGGTTAACTGTTTTTGATTAGCTTCTTACTTGATATGTAAAAATTAATGCAAATAAAATTGTAGGATTGTTTACTTTTGAGTACTTCCTTGTTTACTGTTACTTTTTGCTTATTGCCTACCATATATATTCACTGACTGTTAGGCACAGATCTTTAGGTGGTTTCCTACTGGGATTCGTCTCACACCCTATTTGGGTCATGCTTTTGGACCCAAATAGATTATATTTTTGTAGGTCTAGATAAGGGAAAGTGACCTTCAACTTCAGTTACTTGACTACTTTAGAGCTAGAGAGCATGGGACCAAGATGAGGCTTGCAATGCTTAGGATTTGTTTTCCTTGTTTTTCTTGTACTTTGGTTTAGTACTATATTTCAACATGGTGACATTTTTGGCTAAATTCCTAGACATATGTGTCATGCATAATTATATATGTGCTCCGGTTTATTTATTACAATCTTTCATTTTTTACTATTGTATGGTATTTTTATTTCTTCTGCTATTATTATCCTTTTATTTCTACTGTGTTGCTCTACCAATTAGGGTATAGTTTCCCCACTATCACACCCAAGGCCCTCGCTGCTAGTCTGCAGCCTCTGGAATTTGGGAAAATGAACTTGAGGCCATGTGACCAACTCGGTACGGGGCACCTCTGGGAAGCTCTCGGAACTGGGATGTTACAAAATTTTAAACATAAAATACAAAAAAAAATATTTTCTTTGAGAACACCATTATTCCCCTTAGCGTAACCTTGCACATCACTCATAATAAACTTCTTGGAAACCACGGAATAATAAAACATAAGAAAGGAGTGTTCGAAAATTCTTAGAACGTTATAATTAAAGAGTAATCAATAATGAATTGATGATAATAATTAAATTGGAAAGGTAATTAATTGATCACACATGCCAATTAATCAATAAATTGAAAAAAAAATGGAAGGAATAGAAGATGATCAAATAATGCCATATAAATAATCACATGAGCTTAAAACATGACCATGGATAATATAACTAATCAATTAGTAACATGTAAAAACAAAAATGATGGAATTCATAATTTCAGCCATCTGAACTATCAAGATATATCCTCAAGATAGTTATTGTCATGATAAATCCTCTTTCCAGTTTAAGTATGTGGGTAGAACCCCATCTTGAACAATAAAGATATAACCTCCAGATAGTTAATTTTAAGATCATTCCTCTTTCCATTTTATGACTTTGGGTATAAACCCATCTTGAACTATCAATATACATCCTCTATATAGATACTATCAAGATCATTCCTCGTGACAGTTTAAGTATATAGGTAGAAACCTATCTGATTTGGACTGATTTGTACCATGAATGAATAAAATTTAGAAAAACCTTAAATATCATGAGAATAAATAAATCCATGATATAAAATATAAAAAGAGGTTTTATATACACCTAATAAAATAATATAGGTTCATAACATCAAAATATGACTCAACAAATGAAAATTGAGATGAAATCCCTTATAAAGATCATATAATTGAAGTGAGCATTAATCAAATGAATAGACTATGTGTATCTACTATAAATACACATAAAATAATTGGAATTAAAACATAAGGTAATCAAAATTCATTTCACACATAATATTAGTATGACATAATCAATTAATTATAAGTTTAACCCAATGAATGTAAATTGAGTTAAGAAATCCCTTACCACTTTGAAATCAGTCGAATCATATACCCCATAAAAGTAATAGTTATAAAATTAAAGATTTAATACCATGTAGATAATCAGATTCATGATATGATATATCAAGGTTAATTATATACACCTCACAAAAGTAATTAGTGGTTAATCAGGCATATATCTCATAGAAGTAAAAATTGAGACGAGAAAAACCTTCGCCTTGTACTTTCCTATAGTTAAACATGGTTTAACCTCCTTTATAATGGTTAAAATAATGATATTAATTTATACCATAAAAATATTTATATTTATTATATCATATATAATTATCTTATATCATTTTATCACCCATTTTCAATGATATTTTCTTATTACACTTGTTTCGGTTGTTAACTGCTTCATTTTCCTATACATGTTTTGTCATGTAAGTCTAAGTCATTATGCATAGGATATAGTTACATCATATAAATAATTATATTAAGGTCATATATATAATATTTATTAATTATATAAATTTTTAGAGCCATTATTTAATGGTGAACATGGAAAATGAATCGCATTGCATCGTGGAGACGAAAGGTCATACATATACGCGAGCGGCGGTATCATTCCCTTAATGGTGAAAGGGTAAGGGAGTGGATGGTATATTAATTTTTCTAGAATCTATATAATTCCATAATTATCATATATATATATATATATTATCAATCATTATATCCATCCAAATAAATTTGTGATGAAAAACAAATTACACCATAGCATGGGGACGGTAAGTCGTACGTACGCATGCGCAGTGCTTTCTTTTTTCATAGGATGGATAAAAGGTGTAATATGGTTGTACCATAATAATAATAACATATAAGTATATATATGATACTGTATTTATTACTTTATCATGGAAAAACACATAAATAGTAAGTGGAATAAGAAATAATCATGAAAGAGTCGATAAAGATTATTACCTTCTCCTTCAGCGTACTTCCTTTAATCTCTCTTTAGGGATCTAGGGTTGGTTTTTTTGAAGGCCCAGAACATCAAGAACTTAAATAAGGATTTTTAGAAGATAAATATATATATTTTTAGTCTATATATAAGGCTCAAGGTTGTGAAATTAAATGAAGGAATGAGTTCCCTTTCATAATTTAGGTGAGGCGCACCCTTCAAAATCCTCAAAATATTAAATTATAATAAATTAATTTTCTATAAAAATACCACAAAATGTTCATGGATTAGAATATAAGATGAAATAAGGTTTTAATATAATCAACCAAAAAAATTTACATGTTTTTTTTTATTTTAAACCTTTTCATTTTTATTGACCTTAGTTAACTTATTTTAATTTTAATTACACTAACATATTATTTAATATTAAAAGGTGGTAATTTTAACTTATAAAATTTCAATTAGACCATGAATGAATAATTTTTGAAATTTATACCAAATAATAATCACTTTTTTATTTTTTAATATTTTTTTATGATTTTTAAATAATTTAATAAAATATTATTTTGATAAAATATCATTGGTGTCAATTTTCACACTATTCATTAATTTGGCCTTAAGAAATATAATACAATAATATAACTTATAAAAAACATTAAATATAACCCTTATATTTCATAATAATCCATAAAAATCATGGATATCCTTAATTAATTCAAATTATATTTATTGTAATATTTTTAATATCATTTATTTGATTGTTTTATTAATAAAATAATTATTGCATCATCGTTGTATAATTATTTAAGGTAATTGTATATTAACTAAAATTTAAAAATAAAATACCATAATGTATATAAATATTTCATATAAAAAAATAATATCTATTTTCAAATATATCTTATAAATAACATCATATAAAAAATAGTATAATTATCAAACAAATGAATGTGACATCTTTTCCTTTTCTTTAAATAAATTATTATAAATATCATAACCTCACCCAAATATCCCCCAAAATGTCATAAATAAATTTATATAATAAAAATAAGTTTATTAAGTTAAAAATTGACACTTATATTCATTCATAACCTACATTCAGTCCCATGTGGATACATAATAGCTATTTAAGACAAAGAAAGTGACATTTTGTGGCTTTCCTTGATTTTAATAATATCAATGTCATTTTTATAAAAATTATTAATTAAATAACTAAAATTAAAAAATTATGTGTTAAGGGTCTAATATGAATCATCCAATAAAATTTTGGAATGTTTTAGGGTAATTTTATAATCCTTATCATATTATTTTTACCCTAAATTTCCATATTTACCCTTAACTTTGGTAATAAAAATTACCAAAGTTACTATTCAAATCAACCAAAAAAAGGATATTATTTACTAAATTTGGACCTTATAATTCCAAATATTGAATCCATTTTTAAAAATCAATACATATAAGTGGTATAATTTAATTTAAAATTAAACTAATGAAATGCAACTAAAAAAGGTTTCCTTGAAAATGTATTTTTAAGCACAAAAATGTAATTATACCAAAATAAGGTATAGTAATGATTAAAATGAAATAAATTTGATTATTTATAACTAAATATTATTTAATTTAAATTGAGATAAAACTAATATCATAAATATACTTTTAATATAATGAAATTTATTGTTTTATAAAAATTGGTATTTTTCATTATTCACTAGAACATAAATATTTTTAGAAAAATACCAAAAATTCATCCTAAGCTAATTTTTACATTCCTATTTTAAAAATTAATTTTATTTTGTTCAATATAATTTATAAAAGTGTCAATTTTTAGTTTTAAAACAAGTTCACCATTAAAAGGTGGTAAAATTACCTTTAGAAAAATATTGTCTTTTTTATTTATAAAATTGGATTTATTATTATCTTGTGCCTGTAAAATATTTTAGATGAATGTAAAAACATTTTATTGGTTATATAATACATAAATTTAAAATTTTGGTTAATACTATTCATTCCCTATAGTTTAATGGATAGTTTTTAATGGTTGTTTTAAAATAATAATGTTACTAGTATATCATGGTTTGTTTAAGCTTGGTGTTGGGTGAAACATAAGATATTGAAGAGGTTAGATTTAAAAAGATACATTCCATAAAATCATGGGGTGTTACAATTTCTCAATAAAAAAAATGCGTTAAGTTTCCTATATACTTGGTATGAATATTTATAGAGATAGATCTGGATGGTTGTTTAGACTCAGTCAAGAAACATATATTGGTAAAGTGATAAAGCGGTTCAGCATGGAGAACTCAAAGAAGAATCATTTACCAATATTTCATGGAATGAATCATAGGAATATTAAAGATACTTATAAATAGTTATAAGGTATGGATATAATTCCCATCTGTTCCATTCATAGTATTTTCAATGTTATGTACTCAACCTGAAGTCGCCTGTGATCTTAGCATTACAAGTAGATACCAATCTAATCCTTGTGAGTGTTGTTATATTTTTTTAAGAACATTCTTAAGAAATTGATAAAGACTAAGGATTTATTCTTGGTATTTTGAGGAGAATATGATATATGTGTAAAAGGTAACATAGATTCTAGTTTCCAATTAGACAAATATGATTTTAAATATAAATACAGATTCATGTATTTCTTTAATGGTGGTTTTATCACTTGGAAGAGTTTCAAACAAGACACCAAATCAGAATCAATAAATGGGGTAGGGTATATCATTATATCAAATGTTACTAAGGAATTTTTTTAGATTAGGAATTTCATATTTGAACTTAATGTGGTCACTAGCATTCAAGGTAAAATTGAGCTCTACTGTGATAATAGTGGATTTATCGCTCGGGATAAAGAACCCTAGTCTTACCAAAGAACCAACCACATACTTCAAAAATAAAATCTTATATAGGAGATCGTTTATAGGGGTGATTTAAAGATCATTTGACTATATATTAGTGATAATATAGTAGATCTTTTGATTAATCTATTTGTGTAGAAAAAATGTGAAGGTTATGTTTGGTATCTAAGTATTCAATACTTGATAGATTGATGTAATGGATATAAATGTATCATGATATTATAATAAATAAAATATTTATTTATCATTCATTTATGTGTGATTCCATTTACTTTGCATTAATATTTGAATGATAAAATCCCCTTAAAGTATAAAACTTTGAGTTGAACCTAATCAATGATCATTATGGAGTATAATAGTATATGGTGATATGTTCATATTAGCCTAAATAGATTCATGTACTAATTAAAAAGGTTTTTATAAGAGATACAAATAATATATTCATGAGGTAATAAGTAGATACTTATTACTTAGAATTCTCTCCAAATTATATCTCATAGAATTTCATAATATCATTGATATTATTAGGAATTCATACTTATTATCAATCCCCATTACCTAAGTTTGGAGAGATACTTATAATGAGAACCTTTATATTTTTATACCCTGTTACACAAGTAAAAATATGAACTTAGATAATAATGGGATATTTGGGTATGTGGTTGATCTTGTCATCAATTGGAGTGAAACCAAGATGGGATATTTTTAACTTGAATTACAAGTTAATACATTTGGACCTTGATGGAATTAGACTGAGGAAATTCATGGCCATTATTAGTTGAGTCACATACGATGTGTTCAACTACTTTGATAAGGGTCATGATATGTTCTAATCCATTTTATTAATGATATGTAATGTATTCATCGACTTTGTTAGTCTATTTTGGAGAATCAAGAAAACGTGATATGGACTATACTATATTAACAGGTTCTATGTCTAGTGGTTACTTGATTTCATGGAAAATAAGAATTCATAGGCATTTATATGATGTATATGATTCATATAGTGGTTAGAATGTTCATATAAATATATTATTATGTTTGATGAATATCACATAATACCCCTTAGTATCTTGAGTATCATTGGTAATTTTCTAGAGGCCTCTCTTTTCTTACATGTATAAAATATATATTTCAAATTTATTTGCAATGTTGTCAAGGAACATAAGGAAACATAGTTAGTTCCCTAGATAAGGATATAAAAATTCACTAAGTGTTTTTTACAAAATGAAAAGAGATTGGTGAAAATGTATCCAAAAGAGTATGGATTTATTCACAAAGATTTCTAAAGTTTGGAACTATGAGATTTTAGTATAAGTGGGAGATTGTTGGGAGTGAAATAAAACGGTAACCACTATGTTGTAGTGGTACATGTGCATGTCATGGTTGATATCCTAAATTACTTTGTGTTGTACACATATGATGCATGCATCTACCGCATATTTCATGATACAATTTCATATATATTAAAATATTTTCAAATATCAATCATTGAATGAGTTTAATTTAATCATCAATGAGGAATAAATAATGGGTATCATTTGATGATTCCTAATGACTACAAAATATATTTATCATTGATGATGAACCATTGGGCTTTACCTATGTAAAGATAATGTGATTCTATTTTTTGGTGTGTGGGTCGATTATTCATTTTACACTATTTTTAATCATCAGCTTCATGAAAATATTTATATAATATACTTATTATAGAAGCCTCATTCATCTCACATGAGAAGTCATAATAACTGTAAGAACCCGGTTCTTATTTTTGAGGTATGGGCTTATTCTTTTTCCTTTTCCTTAAGTGTTTTTGAGAAAATATGGAAAATGGGGAAAATCCTAAATTTTGGAACTACACGTCATGTACTTTTCCACATGTCGTGTAATTTTGTCCATGTTGGGATGAGTACACGGGGTGTGTAGCTATGCCGGCGATGAGGGGTGTAGGAACCGACTACACGTCGTGTAGTGGTACCTTACACGCCATGTAGTCAGTCGGTAGGCCTAAACAATAAGGCAGTGGAGTCACCGCCAGCTGGGTGACAGTACACGTCGTGTACTTGCGAGTACATGTCGCGTACCCATGTCGACGGATGAACAGTGTGTCGGTGCCGCCAAATGAAAAGTTAAATGAAAGAAGTACACGTCGTATACTCTGAAGTACATGCCGTGTACTTTGTTTTTTTGGCTTAAAACAGGCAGTAGCCTCCTCATTTGGAAGAGGAGGCGTTTGAGCCATTTTGGAGCAAAGGAGGATGGTCGGACCTTTGAAGATCTGTCGGGTGTTCGTCTGGAATCTGATTCGGCTTTGGATGATCTCGTTGGAACCGCACGGGTAATCCCTCTCCTCTCCTGGTACCGTTCTTACCAATTATTTCCTGAGGGGAAGTTATTTACGTTTGAATGGGTTTCATTCTTCGTCAGATCTATGCCATTCTTGGGCGTTTCTGGAGTCGACATTCGGGTATAGAGTTCGTTGGCATATAAGGTAGGTGTCTTTGTGTTTATTTTCTAATTGCCATGCGTTTTTGTGCCTTTTTGTGCCTTTTTGTGCCATGAACCCATGTTGGGGTGTCGTGAGGCTGAGGTCGTTGCTATATTTAATGCCTAGAATTACATAGGTGATCAAATTGTGATGATAAGATGCTGGTTGGGATCGTTGCTTGGATCTGGAACCACCCTGGGGGGTGTGTTTCACTTTTTATCCGTTTGTCCAGGATACCTGAGGGTATGCCTTCAATGTAGTAATTGTAGAATTTCCTTGAGAGGAATTTCTTGTTTTCTGCATTTTGATATGTTGGGCATGGCCCAGTTACCTGTTCAGCCTGAGGGCGTTGTTGTGATTAGCCTGAGGGAACTGCACTATTTAGCCCAAGGGTTGTAGTATTTCACCTGAGGGAAACCTTTCGTGCCTGAGGTCTTGACTTCTGTGCCTGAGGGCGACACTTCGTATGCCTGAGGGTAATTTCTGTTACGCATGAGGGCTATACCTGCGGGTGGGATTCTGATTACCTGAGGGTAAGGTTTTTCTTGTCTGAGGACGTTGACTGTTTACTTAAAAATGCACTGTGGTGATTTCTTATATTAAATGGATTAAAATGAATAATAAAATTGAAATATAACTGGTAATTAGTTACTTTTGAGTACTGTTTACTTTCTTGCATTTTACTACTTCACACTATTGTTTCATGCTTACACGTAGTTGGGAACGGGCCTTTGGTGGGTTCCTACTGAGATATATTTCTCACACCCTATTTGGGTCACGCTTTTCGGCCCAAACAGATTACATTGTTGTAGGTGTAGATAGGGGAAAGAGTCCCTATATAGGTACTTGACTTTTGCTGAGGAGTAAGAGGGCATGGGACCGAGCCTAGGCTCGCGATGCCACTGCCAGCTATTTTGCTTGTTTTTTTGTACTCTATGTTTTGTTGTATTATATTGATTTATAACATGTTATGTCTATTTTCTTAGAACTTGAAACATGTAGCATCATCACTTTTATACTTTTGGTTATATCCACTGCAGTAGTTTATTTCAGTTGTGTATGTTTACTACTTCTGCTGTCGTTGTATGTTTATTCTGTATTCTGTTGCGCTACACTTTGACAAATGAGGGAATAGTTTCCCCACTATCAGACCTAGGCCCTCGCTGCTAGTCGGTAGCCTCTGGCCTTTGAGGAAATGTGCTTGAGGTCACATGGAGAACCGAGCTCAGGGCACCCGTTGCATGGCACCCGGTTCCAGGACGTTACAATAACCCCTTAAAGTGTTTCAGTTATCCTATGATTGAGATTAGGATCCATTTTTTGGTGTTCCCCCCTCATAGGTAGAAGTCATAGATCAACTTATCCTTGTAATATTCCTTGATCATTCTCCACAAACCAAGTAAGAAAGAGTTTATTTCACTAAAAGATAATGTATTCTCTATTTTACAATAATATTTACACATTAATTTCTTGTAGTTATATCATCGTTTGTTTGG
Organism: Viscum album; assembly: GCA_963277665.1. NCBI lineage: Eukaryota > Viridiplantae > Streptophyta > Magnoliopsida > Santalales > Viscaceae > Viscum > Viscum album. Next base: position 638,249,452 of record OY728153.1, read on the forward strand.
GATTATTTTTTCAGTTAAACATCGTATTATAATAAAAAAACACATCTATTCTATATGTAATCTTTCAAAAGAAAACAAATCTTATCACTGTCTTTATGGTTGTATATTTGACAATGGGTGAGAAAAAAAGGAAGAAATCCCCAAATTCTTTATATTTAAACCCTTTTCAAACTATCATATCCTTGTACCTTTTCCTTTTATCACACTACTGGAAAAGTCATTTTTACCAATGGTTCTTTACCAACGGTTTGGTTAAATCGTTGGTAAAAATGGTTTAGCTAACCCTTTTCCAATGGTTCACTAGAACCGTTGGGAAAGGGTACCCCTTTGCCAATGGTCAACGGGGTGTTTAAGTTACCCTTTCCCAATGGTTTCATAAAACCATTGGGAAAGGGTACTATTGGGAAAGGGTACCCTCAACAACCCTTTGCCAACGGTTTTTAAAAACCGTTGGTAAAGGTTTTCCCCAAATACAGTCGGGCCGCTGCTCTCTCCCATTCATGACAGAACCCTAATTAATCTGCCGCTCTGCTCCTCTCGCGAACTCCCCCATCCGAACAGGTGAAAACCCATCTCAAATCAGGTATTTTATTCTTTATACACATATGTTACCTTGTTTTTATTGTTATTAATCTAATATTTTTGTTTTAAGTTTGGATTTTGATGTGATTTCACCGTGAAAATAGGGAAATGATCAAATATTTTGTTAATTAATTAGTTTCCCATTAAATATCATTTGTGTTATAATGTCCATGCTAAATAAATGGGTAATGTAATAAAATACCTTGAATAAATTGTGGAATTTGGGGTATGTTGCTTCTATGAGAGGTTTTTTGTTGTGTTTCATTGTATGTTGTAGGCTTTTGTATGGTGATTGAGGTGATGAGTTGAGATTTGTGATATGTGGGGTTTTAATGTGATGGTTAGTGGTCATGGATGTGACATGTGAAGTTGTGTGATAGTTATGATGTGTGGTGGTGTTGTGTCGTGTGGTGGTGTTGTGTGATGAGGTTGTGGTGTATGATGTGGTGAGGTGGTTTTGGTTGTGCGGTGGTTTGTGATGTGCAATATTTTTGTTGTTATATGTGGTTGTTTTGGTGAGATGGTTGGCTGATGTAACATGTTGGTGATGGTTATTGTGAGATGGTGAGTTGTTGTGTGGTGGTTTTATTAGTTTCCTGGTTATCTATGGAATAAATTATATTGTTATAACAAAAAAAAAGATAGTGAATAAATGAGATGGAATAGAAATGGATGTGTGGTAAATGGATTTAATTAATTTAACATTAAATGAATGGACAATGTAAGTGTGAATGAAGTGGATTATAAATTAAAGTGGGAAATGCTATGTGTCTTGTGTGGTGGTGGTTTGGTGTGTTGCATATAGTGGTGAAAGTGGTTGTGATGGTTTATGTGTTGTATGGTAGTAGTTAAGTGTGTGATTATGTAGTTAATGTGAACCCATAGGTTGGGTATTTTGTGTTATCTATATATCATGTATTTTATGTTATTTCTACACATCCCCAACCAGAGTTGGATATACTTACCAATGATGAGAGGTTTTGAGTTATGGGTATTTTTTCTAATATCTAGGATGGTGGTTATATGGTTGGATAGCTACCATGTCTTCCCTACTCTTCCTCCATAAGTGATTGACCATGTGTTTTTAGGCAAGATGCGATGTGATTGTCCATGTGTCTTCAGGTGAGATGTACTATGATTTCCCTAGTGTTTTCAGGTGAGGTGTGATGTGATAAGTCTATAATAAGATGTGGCATGTGGTTGGGGTCATGTAGGGTAGGAGGATGGCACAAGGTTGATGTTATTCATGTTCATGATACCCTACTAATATGGTTATGGTATGAGGCATGTTGTGATGTGATAACACATTAAGTTCTTGTTGGTTTTACATTTTTTCAATAACACATTAGTATATTTTTTTCACATGTGTAGTTGATACCTTGATTATTTTCTTCCTTTATCATTTACTTAAATTTATTTTCTATTAAAGTTCAATCCTGTTGAATTGTTTATGACAAAATGACTTATATAAATTCTTTTTACAGAATGGACAGAAGTTGGATGTATGAAACCGATCAGATCTCAGGCGATTTTCAAAACAATTTGGAGAGATTTATAGATTTTTCATTTCACAATGCTTTAGATAGTGGTCACATACACTACCCATGTTCCAATTGTGTTGGTAGACCTTGGTTGAGCCGTGAAGAAGTCAGATACCACATAACCAAAAATGGTTTTCAAGCAAACTACTTTGTGTGGTATCACAATGGGGAGAAAATGAAATCTCAAATTGGTGATGATTGAAATGAAAGGACTGAAATGGAGAATTTGTTAGATGATCGGTTTTCGTTTATTATTCATCATGAAAAAGAAAGGATTTCGACTCAAGAAGACTTCGATATGAGGATAGCTGATGCATCTAGTGAAAATTAGGATATTGATAGGGTGAAAAAATTGAATGATGCTTCCACGACTCTAGTATATCGACAATGCAATAAAATGAAAAAGCTGTAATTTTTAATCCGATTGTTTCATGGGAAAACTATGTATGGGATTTCTAATATAGAAATCGATTACATTCTTACCCTCTTGAAGGATTTACTTCTAGATGATGTAGATATTCCCTCAAACCACTATATGGCATGGAAGTTAGTTGAGGAACTTGGATTTTCAAGAAACAAAATTCATTCTTTCCCGAAAGATTGTAGTTTATTCTGGGAGGAAACCGCTGAATGAAATGATTGTATAAAATGTGGCACATCCCTCTGGAAGTCAAAATATGATGGAACGCCATCCCGCATTCTACAGAAAGTAATGTGGCACTTTCCATTGATCCCCAGACTCCAGAATCTTTTTATATCTGATGACATATCAATAAAAATGAGATGGCATGATACCGAGAGAAAGAAGACTAATGATGAGTTGGTTCATCCTACAGATGGATTTGCATGGCAGAGATTTGATGCTCGACATCCTGATTTTGTAGCTGACGTGCGTAATGTGAGGCTGGGTCTTTCATGCGATGGTTTTAATCTGTTTGGGAAGATGCTTACTTCACACAGCACATGGCTAGTTTTTATACACATTTATAATCTTCCCCCATGGTTGTATATGAAAAAACCTTTCACTTTCATGAGTATACTCATATCTGGTCCTTCTGATCCCAGCATTGATATTGATGTATACATGCAACCTTTAATAAAAGAGTTGAAACTTATTTGGGATGTGGGTGTGCGCACATAAGATGCATGTTCGAAAGACATATTTCAGTTGCGTGCTACGCTTATGTGGACGATCAATGATTTTCCCTCTTATGAAATGATGTATGGATGGAGCACGAAGGGAAAACTGTCATGTCTAGTTTGTATGAAGAAAACACGATCCAAAAGACTGAAACATCGTTGTAGTTTCAGTTTTTTGGGACATCGACGATTCTTGCCAAAGGATCATCCATATATATTGAATCGTCGAAGATTTGATAATACCATAGAGACTGATGATCCACCTCAGCGTATGTCTGGAACTGATGTTCTTAATGAATTGAAAGATTTCGGTTTTTCATTCGGGAAGGGTCAAATGAAATCTGGAAAGAGAAAGAATGTTTCTACTAAAACCTGTTAAAATTGGAGGAAGAGAAGTATCTTTTTTGATTTTCCTTATTGGTTAGCCAATTTGTTATGCCATTTCTTAGAAGTAATTCATATTGAAAATAATATATGCGAAATGTTGCTTTCGGTTCTTCTAAATGTCAAGAGGAAGACAAAAGATGAATTACGATCTCGGCGTGACTTGGTGGATTGGGGCATCAGACCAGAATTGCATCCTGCGTGTATTAGTGAAAATAAATGGAAACTTCCATGTGCTTCTTATGTGATGAAACCTACGGAAAAAATAATTTCTAGAAGTATTAGAGACTATTAGAGTTCCTGATGGCTATTCAAGCAACATATCTAAACGGGTCAACAGAAAATATTTGACGCTAAAATCTTTGAAGACTCGTGATTATCACATTCTACTACATGAGTTGCTTCCAATAGCAATCTGTCATATTTTGTCCAATAATGTAAGGGTGGTTTTTATTCGGTTGTTCCATTTGTTTAGAGATCTTTGTGCTAAGAAGTTTTCTAAGTCTTTCTTGCAAAAAAATTTGACAGATTCCCCATTAATTTTGTGTGAGTTGGAGAAAATATTTCCTCCATTATTTTTCACATGCATGCTTCATTTGACTGTCCATATTCTCACTGAAATACTTCTCGGAGGACCTGTTTCTTTTCTTTGGATGTATCCAACTGAAATAAATATGTTCACATTGAAGTCTTATTTCCGAAACAGAAATCATCCCGAAGGTTCTATCGTGAACGGTTACCAGGCTCAAGAATGTATGGATTTATTCTCGATGTATTTTTCTAATCTTACTACAAGATTGAACAGACCAATGAGAAATGAAGAAGAACAGTATGAGAAAATTGAACCCAGTTTTCCATCACTTCCTCAAACAGGAGGAATTCCTGTATCATATACATTGAAGACATTAAGCCATGAAGAGCGGGAGATGGCACATCACACAGTTTTGTTCAACTATGATTTTTTCGATGACTATATCAGGTAACTAAATTAATTATGTATATCTTACATATATATCTATTAAACTATTCATATTTTTTATCTACAGGGAACATAAAACAATGATAAATAGGAAGCATCATTCTTTATCTTTGAGAAGGAGAGAGACTTTGCATAGAAAAGAGTTTTCTGCTTGGTTAAAATTGAAGGTAAAAATATTACTGTTTAAATTAATTATTTCAATATTTAATTAAATTTAATAGTCATTTATATTGCAGGTATTGAGTTTTTCTGCTGACTTTGTCTCTGAGGAAATAAGAGATTTGGATTTTGGTCCCAATACCATGGTTCGTGACTGTAAATCAATTGTTATCAATGGGTAAAAATTTATTGTCACTGAATGATCAAAGAACATGAGAACACAACATGATGGTGTTATGGTTACTTCCACAATAGATTGTTATGCTAGTGCATCAGATATTAGACCAAGATTTGAAAATGTGGGTTATTATGGAGTCATTGAGAAAATAATAATATTGGATTATTACTCTCATGGACGAGTCACAATGATGAAATTCCATTGGTTTGATTCGATGATGATCCATGGAAAATTTATTGATGATTTTGGATTTCGAGTAATTAATATGACTCGCACTCTTGCTACTAAAGAACCATATGTGTTGGAATCAATGGATAAACAAGTTTTTTATGTCAAATACCAACTTCGACCTGAATTTCGTGTCATAGTTGAAGTAATTCCAAGAAATATTTTTGATGATGGTGATGATGGAATTGAAACTGTCCCTATTGCCATTGGAACCAATCTATTTATTTCTTTTGATGACTCCAATAGCTCAATTTTCAGAGTTGATTGTGAACCTGAAGTTGTGGTTGAAAATATATAGAATCATTCATCCATGTTCTGAATTCTTTTGGTTTACCTCGAGTTGGGTTGTTAAGGTTGATAATATTCAAATTGATTTAGTATTGATCACAAATATGTTTTAGCTGACTTGACCGTTATGTGAATTTTCAATGCTTATTGGTTTCTGTTTTATTTGAATTGCATTTTCTAATTTGGAATTGCACTATATTAACACCTAGTCAAACAATATTTCTAACTTGATGAACATTACAACTTGTATGATTTATTAAATTCATTTAATCTCTTCTAAAACAAGTGATAGCTAAATTATCAATGAATCCCCATATTCCCTCATATATTTAGTTTTTTTGTTTACACATTAGTTTCCTTTTTCTAATTAATTACATATTTGTTTTCAAAAGAAATAAATGCAGCCAATTGAAGAGAGACGAAGGAAAAAAATGATGGAGAACAATCGTCGGATGGAGAAGATGGTCGTTCCACCATTAGTGCCTACAGTGAGTACTTTATTTCAAATATATATATATATATATATATTTAAAGAACATATAATGTCATGTGATTAATTTTTTTGTAAACATTTTTGTAGGATCCACCTATACGTCGACAGTTATTCGAGGAGGAGCCTAGTACTGGTCCTAGTACTCAGGCCGGTGGTACGAGGAGGGTTCGTACCAGAGGTGGACGATCAGCTGTGCGTGCCCGACTAGACCCTGCCCCTCCCACTGACATGTCATCCTTCCCACATTCTGATCTCGGTGTGTCATTAGGGACACATGGGATATTTAGGCCTCCCATGTTTTCGCTACCTTCTGCATTTTTTGGCCCATCATTTTCACATCCCATGATGATTCCCACTCCCCAGTCAGCATCTGGTCATACTGTTGTCCCATATTCTTTTCCCTATACTTCTGTCTCTCCGAGCTTCTATATTCCATCGTCTTCGACTCCTGTTCCACCACAGGGTGTTCCATCAGTTTCTGTGGATCCGGCAGCGCTCAGTGATCTGACCGGCACAGGTATATTTATAGAACCCTAACAAATTTTTATAGCAATATTTATTTTCATTATAACATGTTTTGATAAAATATTTGTTTTTCTTTCGTGACAGATACATCTACTGACAGGAGGTGTGGACGGGGTCGTACACGCATGCATTCGGTGTGGAACTACCATACACAGGTTATGGTGGATTATAATGAAGACAACCAAATGGTTGAGAAAACAGGGCAGTAATGTCGGAGTTTTTTGGCGAAGCTTGCCAAATACTCCGACATCATTCCCGTCAGCCCACTGTCATGGAGACATTTGCCACATAAGGTCAAGGATAGATCTTGGGAAGAGATATGGGTAAAAAAATCTGTTCTATTTAATGCCATGAATTATTTTTGTATTTATATGAATTAATATTTTGATTTCAGCTTCGATTTAATTTTCCCGATGGTGAGGGTGCACGAACGGAACGTCTAAAGGATTTAGGCGAGCTTTGGAGAGCCTAAAAGCATGAGTTGTATATTGGCTGGGTTTCTAGAGTTGGCACTGAGTTAGAGGTGGTACCAGTGGTGGATGATTGTCCTATAGAGCAGTATCGTCAGATGATTACTCATTGGACGAGTATCCAGTTTAAGGTATGAATAACATTTAAGGTATTTAAATAATAACTTTCATGTTTTTCATTAATACTATCTTTTATATTTTTGAATTTTATTTAGGAATCATATAGAAAAAATAAAAATAACATTGATGCAAAAAAATTCCTCCACACACTGGGACGCACTACGATGCCTGATCATGAGAGGAAGCAGGTATGACAATTGTTTATAAGTTTTCTTTACGACTTAAACTTTCTTTTGTTTCCTCAAGTTTTCTAAATTTTTCATATAACTTTAGTTTTCAATGTCATTGTAGAAGCAAATACAAAATATTGAAGGATGTGTGCCTCGAGAAAAACTGTTTTTCTCAAGTAGACGGAAAAAGGATGCAAGTGCCGTCAACGAAGCGACTCAACAGTAGATTGTAAGTTTTAATCTGTTGATTTTATATTTTAATATCTATTTTGTAACTTAATGATATATTTATATTTGTAACAGGCTGATTTAGAGGCCCTCTATGCCCAAAAACCCCTCGAACACCCCCGGACAGCCCCTCGGACAGCCCCCCGGACAGCCCCCCCCCCCCCCACACACTCTTCCTTGGACCCCAGACAACCCCTCAAACGCCCCCGGACAGCCCCCGAACAGCCCCCCGGACAGCACCCCCCCCCCCCCCCCACCCTCCTCCCTGGACCCCGGACAGCCCCCCGGACAGCCCCCCATACATCCCCCCAGACAACCCCCCACCCTCCTCCTTGGACCCCGGACAACCCCCTTAACACCCCCCGGATAGCCCCCCGCACAGCCCCCCCCCCCCCCACCCTCCTCCTTGGTCCCCGGACAGCCCCCCGGACACCCACCCGACAACCCCATGGACAGCCCCGCCGGACAGCCCCCCCACCCTCCTTGATTTCATTTAATACTAGAAAATCTATAATATATATTTTATTTATTTTCATCATGATAATCAATGTAAATCACATTTACACATCTAATCAATATCATAGATTCTTGGTATGTTATAAAAGAGATGTATTCATTGGGCATGACAATGTTAGCTCCAAAATGTTTCATAGCATGATAAACTAAAATCTAATCCATACTAATAATGATATAAAAATATTTTATATAAATGCCCACAAGATTTTAAGTAAATACCATTCCACTAATAGACACATGAGGATTCTCATAAAATGGACAACATTTTAAGCACATATGGAAAACCGACCAAACGCATTTTTTTTCCATTGAAACTTTAGGAGAACGATCCATGGGTCATATGTGACGTGTATGAATCAACCCCGCCACAATACGAGGCGCAGTGTGACCGCCACCACTCAAAGTGTCTGCCTTTTATTTCAAAAGGACGTAATTTTAATTGAAAAACATCAACTGGCATACAGAAAACAGACCAAATGCATTTGGATTGTGTCGATACTTTAGCACAAAGATCCATGGTTCATATGTGACATGTACGAGTCAACCCCGCCTCAATATGAGGTGTGGTGTGGCTGCCACCACTCAAAGTGTCTATCTTTTGTTTCAAAAGGACGTCATTTTAAGTGAAAAACATCAACTGGCATACGAAAAACCGACCAAACGCATTAGGATTGTGTCGATACTTTATCAAAATGATCCATGGGTCATATGTGACGTGTATAAGTCAACCCCGCCTTAATCTAAGGCACGGTGTGGCCGAAATCACTCTAAGTGGCTCTCTTTTTCTTAAAATGGACAACATTTTAAGTACATATGGAAAACCGACCAAACGCATTCGGATTCCATTGAAACTTTAGTATAACGATTCATGGGTCATATATGACATGTACGAATCAATCCCGCCTTAATTTGAGACGTGGTGTGGCCGAAAACACTCAAAGTGTCTGCCTTTTGTTTCAAAAGGAGGTCGTTTTAATTGAAAAACATCAACTAGCATACGGAAAACCGACCAAACACATTCGTATTGTGTCGATACTTTAGAACAACGATCCATGGGTCATATGTGACGTGTACGAGTCAACCTCTCCTTAATCTGAGGCATGGTGTGGCCGCCACCACTCAAAGTGTATGTCTTTTGTTTAAAATGGACAACATTTTAAGTACATACGGAAAACTGACCAAATTCATTCTGTTTTTGTTGAAACTTTAGAAGAATGATTCATGGGTCATATGTGACGTGTAATAATCAACCTTGCCTCAATATGAGATGCGGTGTGGCCGGCACCACTCAAAGTGTTTGTCTTCTGTTTCAAAAGGACGTCATTTTAATTGAAAAACATCAACTGGCACACGAAAAACCGACCAAATGCATTAGTATTGTGTCTATACATTTGAACAACAATCCATGGGTCATATTTGATGTGTACGAGTCAACACATCCTCAATCCGAGGTGCGGTGTGGCTGCCACCACTCAAAGTGTCTGTCTTTTGTTTCAAAAGGACATCATTTTAAGTGAAAAACATCAACTGCCATACGGAAAACCGACCAAATTCATTCGGATTGTGTAAATAATTTTGAACAACGATCCATGGGTCATATGTGCTGTGAAAAAGTCAACCCCTCTTTAATCGGAGGCACAGTGTGGCCAGAATCGCTCTAAGTGGCTCTCTTTTGTTTAAAATGGACAATATTTTAAGTACATACGGAAAACCGACCAAACGCATTCGGTTTCCATTGAAAATTTAGGAGAACGATTCATGGGTCATATGTGATGTGTACGAATCAACCCCGCCTCAATTTGAGACGCGGTGTGGCCGACACCACTCAAAGTGTCTGCCTTTTGTTTCAAAAGGGCGTTATTTTAATTGAAAAACATCAACTGGCATACGGAAAACTGACCAAACGCATTTGTATTGTGTCGATACAATAGAAAAATTATCCATGGGTCATATGTGACATGTACGAGTCAACCCCGCCTCAATCCGAGGCACGGTGTGGCTGCCACCACTCAAATTTTCTGCCTTTTGTTTCAAAAGGACGTCATTTTAATTGAAAAACATCAACTGGCATTTGGAAAACCAACCAAACGCATTAGGATTGTATTGATACTTTAGAACAATGATCCATGGGTCATATGTGATGTGTACGAGTTAACCCCGCCTCAATCTGAGGCGCGGTGTGGCCGCCACCACTCAAAGTGTCTGTCTTTTGTTTCAAAAGGATGTCATTTTAAGTGAAAAATATCAACTGGCATACGGAAAAGTGACCAAACGCATTCTTATTGTGTCGATAATTTAGCACAACGATACATGGGTCATATGTGACGTGTACGAGTCAACCCCGCCTTAATCTAAGTCACGGTGTGGCCGGAATCACTCTAAATGTCTCTCTTTTGTTTAAAATGGACAACATTTTAAGTACATATGAAAAACCGACCAAACACATTTGGTTTCCATTGAAACTTTAGGAGAACGATTCATGGGTCATATATGACGTGTACTAATCAACCCCGCCTCAATTTGAGATGCGGTGTGGCCGATACCACTAAAATTGTCTGCCTTTTGTTTCAAAATGACGTCATTTTAATTGAAAAACATCAACTGGAATACGGAAAACTGACCAAACACATTCAGATTGTGTCGATACTTTAGCACAACGATCCATGGGTCATATGTGACGTGTACGTGTCAACCCCTCCTCAATAAAAGGTGTGGTGTGGCTGCCACCACTCAAAGTGTCTGTATTTTGTATCAAAAGGATGTCATTTTAAGTGAAAAACATCAACTGCCATACGTAAAACCGACCAAACGCATTCAGATTGTGTCGATAATTTAGAACAATGATCCATATATGTGACGTTTACGATTCAACCTCACCTTAATCGGAGGCACGGTGTGGCTAGAATCACTCTAAGTGGCTCTCTTTTGTTTAAAATGGAAAACATTTTAAGTACATATGGAAAACTGACCAAAAGCATTCGGTTTCTGTTGAAAATTTAGGAGACTGATTCATGGGTCATATGTGAAGTGTAAAAATCAACCCAGCCTCAGTTTGAGATGTGGTGTGGCTGGGACCACTCAAAGTGTTTGCCTTTTGTTTCAAAAGGACGTCATTTTATTTGAAAAACATCAACTGGCATACAGAAAACCGACCAAATGCATTCGGATTGGGCCGATACATTAGCAAAACGATCCATGGGTCATATGTGATGTGTACGAGTCAACCCTGCCTCAATATGAGGCACGGTGTGGCCGCCACCACTCAAAGTGTCTACCTTTTGATTCAAAAGGACGTCATTTTAATTGAAAAACATCAACTGGCATACGGAAAAGCGACCAAACGCATTCGGATTGTGTCGATACTTTAGTACAATGATCCATGGGTCATATGTGACGTGTACAAGTCAACCTCGCCTCAATCTGAGGTGCGGTGTGGCCGCCACCACTCCAAGTGTTTGTCTTTTATTTCAAAAGGACGCTATTTTAAGTGAAAAATATCAACTGGCATATAGAAAAGTGACCAAACGCATTCGGATTGTGTCAATAATTTAGCACAGCAATCCATGGGTCATATGTGATGTGTAAGAGTCAACCCTGCCTTAATATGAGGCACGGTGTGGCCGGAATCACTCTAAATATCTCTCTTTTGTTTAAAATGGCCAACATTTTAAGTACATATGGAAAACCGACCAAACGCATTTGGTTTCTGTTGAAACTTTAGGAGAACGATTAATGGGTCATATGTGATGTGTACGAATCAACCCCGCCTTAATCTGAGATGCGGTGTGGCTGGCACCACTCAAAGTGTCTGCCTTTTGTTTCAAAAGGATGTCATTTTAATTGAAAAACATCAACTAGAATACGGAAAACCGACCAAATGCATTCGGATTTTGCCGATACTTTAGAAAAATGATCCATGGGTCATATGTAACGTGTACGTGTCAAATCCTTCTCAATCCGAGGCGCGGTGTGGCTGCCACCACTCAAAGTGTATATCTTTTGTTTCAAAAGGATGTCATTTTAATTGAAAAACATCAACTGCCATACGGAAAACCAACCAAATTCATTAGGATTGTGTCGATACTTTAGAAGAATGATCCATGGGTCATAAGTGACATGTACGAGTCAACCCTTCCTTAATCAGAGGCACGATGTGGCCAGAATCACTCTAAGTGGATCTCTTTTGTTTAAAATGGACAACATTTTAAGTACATACGGAAAACCGACCAAACGCATTCGGTTTCCATTGAAACTTTAGGAGAACGATTCATGGGTCATATGTGACATGTACGAATCAACCCCTCCTCAATTTGAGACGTGGTGTGGCCGACACCACTCAAAGTGTCTACCTTTTGTTTCAAAAGGACGTCATTTTAATTAAAAAACATCAACTGGCATATGGAAAACCAACCAAACGCATTCTTATTAGGTCGATACATTAGAACAACGATCCATTTGTCATATGTGACGTGTACGAGTCAACCCTGCCTCAATCCGAGGCGCGGTGTGGCCACCACCACTCAAAGTTTCTGCCTTTTGTTTCAAAAGGACGTCATTTTAATTAAAAAACATCAACTGTCATACGGAAAACCGACCAAACGCATTCGTATTGTGTCCATACTTTTGAAAAACGATCCATGGGTCATATGTGATGTGTACGAGTCAACCCTGCCTCAATATGAGGTGTGTTGTGGCCGCCACCACTCAAAGTGTTTGTCTTTTGTTTCAAAAGGACGTCATTTTAAGTGAAAAATATCAACTGGCATACGGAAAAGTGACCAAATGCATCCGTATTGTGTCGATACTTTAGCACAACGATCCATGGGTCATATGTGACATGTACGAGTCAACCCCGCCTTAATCTGAGGCACGGTGTGGCTGGAATCACTCTAAGTGGCTCTCTTTTTTTAAAAATGGACAACATTTTAAGTACATACGTAAAACCGACCAAACGCATTCGGTTTCCGTTGAAACTTTAGGAGAACTATTCATGGGTCATATGTGACATGTACGAATAAACCCCACCTCAATATGAGATGTGGTGTGGCCGTCACCACTCAAAGTTCCTGCCTTTTGTTTCAAAAGGACGTCATTTTAATTGAAAAACATCAACTGGCATACGGAAAACCGACCAAATGCATTCGGATTGTGTTTATACTTTATCACAACGATCCATGGGTCATATGTGACGTGTACGAGTCAACCCCGCCTCAATACGAGGCACAGTGTGGCTGCCACCACTCAAAGTGTCTGTCTTTTGTTTCAAAAGGATGTCATTTTAAGTGAAAAACATCAACTGGCATACGAAAAACTGACCAAACGCATTCTGATTGTTTCTATACTTTATCACAATGATCCATGGGTCATATGTGATGTGTAAGATTCAACCCCACCTTTATCGGAGGTATGGTGTGGCCAAAATCACTCTAAGTGGCTCTCTTTTGTTTAAAATGGACAATATTTTAAGTACATACGGAAAAATGACCAAACGCATTCGGTTTCTGTTGAAACTTTATTAGAATGATTCATTGGTCATATGTGACGTGTAAGAATCAACCCTGCCTCAATCTGAGATGTGGTGTGGCTTGAACCACTCAAAGTTTCTGCCTTTTGTTTCAAAAGGACGTCATTTTAATTGAAAAACATCAACTGGCATATGGAAAACTGACCAAATGCATTCAGATTGTGTCGATAATTTATCAAAACAATTCATGGGTCATATGTGACGTGTATGAGTCAACCCCGCCTCAATCCGAGGTGCGGTGTGGCCGCCACCACTCAAAGTGTCTGTCTTTTTTTCAAAAGGACGTCATTTTAAGTGAAAAACATCAACTGACATACGGAAAACCGACCAAACGCATTCGGATTGTGTCGATACTTTAGAAAAACGATCCATGGGTCATATTTTATGTGTATGAGTCAACCCCGCATTAATCGGAGGCACAGTGTGACTGGAATCACTCTAAGTGGCTCTCTTTTGTTTAAAATGGACAACATTTTAAGTACATACGAAAAACCGACCAAACGCGTTCGGTTTCCGTTGAAACTTTAGGAGAACAATCCATGGGTCATATGTGACGTGTACAAATCAACCCTGCCTAAATCTGAGACGTGGTTTGGCCAGAACCACTCAAAGTGTCTACCTTTTGTTTCAAAAGGATGTCATTTTAATTGAAAAACATCAACTGGCATACGGAAAACCGACCAAACGCATTCGGATTGTGTCGATACTTTAGCACAACGATCCATGGGTCATATGTGATGTGTACGAGTCAACCCCACCTCAATCCGAGGTGCGGTGTGGCCGATAGCACTCCAGGTGTATGTATTTTGATTAAAATGGACATCATTTCTGGTAAAAATATATGGTATACAAAAAACCGATCAAATTATGAATTAACTTCCGGATTCCACATATAATTGTCATCTAAATTTTAAATTTAATTATAAATGAATTATGTATGTTTATAATTACGTTATGAATTCTAATTTAATTATGGATGTGTATAGTTCCAGCATTATATGTTAAATATGTATGAATTTGTTCTCTATATGTATGTGTTAGTTGGTTATTGCAGGTACAATAATTGTATATGTATTTGTTAGTTTATTGCAGGTACAATAATTGGATTGAAAATGGGAGGGCACAAAATGAGGCCTGGTGTGAAAATTGCAGACCTGCTATGCAAATTGCAGGCTGCTGTTCAATTTTCACAGCATAGTCTATGCCAACGGTTCAAAACCATTGGCATAGCATCTTGGTTCCTTTTTTTACCAATGGTTCATTGAACTGTTGGTAGAAATCCTTTCCCAATGGTTCAATGAACCGTTGGGAAAGAGGGGAATCCTTGGGATTTCCCAACGGTTCAAGCCAAACCATTGGGAAAAACTATCCCAACGGTTTGGCATAACCATTGGGATAGGTTAGGCTTTCCCCAACCTATCCCAACGGTTCACAGTAAACCGTTGGGAAAACCTTTCCCAACGGCTTACTTCCCTATGGTTTGCAGAACCATTGGTATAACATATACCAATGGTTCTGTAGCCTTTCCCAACAGTTCAAAACCGTTGGGAAAGCCTGTATTTCCATTATTGTCAGCTTATTCTTTCAAATGGAAGGTCCACTTGTTTGTAGCACTTTCTTCCCATGTGGTAATTATATTAGATCCAAGTTTTTTTTTATGTAATTAATCCAATTCATATTTCATAGATAATTCCCACTTTATAGAGTCACTAAGACTATCCATATCTTCTAGGATCTTTGGTTATCCTCCATCAATTATAGAAAAGTAATTTAAGTTAGTTATGAACCTTTTTGTCAGACATTTAAATATTGTAGATCTCAGTAATTCAACCTATAGCTCTACTATTTTCAGATCTAAAACTTCTTTAATTTCTCCTTCCAAAACTCTTACTTGATATTCCATAATACTAGAGAATTATAGTATATATTGTACTGGTTTAACTGAAACCAATAGACTTTTCATGATCCATGAACTTTCCACAACTTCTATCATTCCAGAAGTTATGTTTAGGTCACCTCAGATCTAGTATATTGATTATTTGTTCTTAATAACATTTTCCACCAATTTTTAGTATTTTAATAATACCTTCTCATTAAAAGGAAAAGTTATACTTATAATGACCTTTCAATTTTTATTATCCCAAAGTCATAAATGAAATTTTTCATCACCATACCCCACAAAGAAACAGTTATGGGACTTATCTTCAATTTTGTCTCAATCCTTGGAATCAACATGGATGTAAACTATGTGACACATCCCTATCAATATTGTTTTAAATATTATTTAATAATGTATTATTTTTGAATTTTTGAGAGTTTTCATGAGTTGGAGTTTTAAGAGTTTAAAAAATGGGGAATCAGGGTTGGTGGAAAAATTAGCACACAATTAGTACTAACTGTGTAGTTAGGCCATGCGAAGGGGGGAGGTAGTTTCTAGTGTTGTGTGCATGATTGGTGCACATTTTTTCAAAACTATATGGACAAATCAAACTGTGTAGAAAACCTTACATATGGGATGACCCAATATGATTTGTGTAAAGTTTGGGAAACTATGTGACCAAATGGTACGAGGGGTGGGGGTTCCTTCCAGTGATACCTGTGTGGTTTCCCAAACCATGTGGCCTACCAATTTCATTAAAATTTTGAAATTACCTTTATTCCCTTACATGATTTAAATTTTTTGGCCTCCCTTACCTCCCTTATTTTCATTCATCCAACCAAATGGAAACCCCACTTTTTTCTTCTCCTATTCTCCCTTATCCTATTCCCCATATGTTTTATATCCTCCTATGAACCCTAATAATTTTGTGAGTTGGATTCAGGGTATAGTTTGATTTAACCTTGGGGATTTGGTTGTTTAGGGTTTGTATAGATTATCTTCTTTCTTGGATTAACATTTTCTATCAAAGGAAAGAATTTTTTTTCTTGGAATAGAAATGTGTATATATGAAATTGCTTTGTTTGAAATACCATGGAATGCTTGGGTTTCTTTAAAATCACTCTATATTAACTTACACTTATAAGTTTTACCCATTATAGGTTAATGAAATGGTTTCAATGATTTTCATACATATAATAAAATAGTTTTATATGGATTTCTAGTATTTGATTTTCAAATGAATTTTTATTCTTTACAAGTGGTCGTTTAAATGAATAAGAGTATTTTCTAAGTAAATTTAAAGACTTTAAAGTGTTTTTAACACTGGTTTGGTTTCAAAATAGGGAAAATTTATGTTTTCAAATAAGTTATTATTAAAAAGGGTGTGTGTATCACCTTTTCTAAATAATTTTTTAGACCTATTGGTCTTTGGGGTATGTTATGATGATTTAAATAAAGTATTTATATTCAAATTATTTCTATAGGATGTTTTATTGGTTGATTTTTCTAAGGATAGGAAAAAAATTGGAATCCCATGTTGTTTTTTAAGGATTGTTTGGAACCTTTTAAAATGATTTTATTGGTAATTTTACACCCTTGCTCTAATCCCTTGCTAATTATGTGATGTGTAAAATATTTCCCCTTTATAAGATGTAAATTATTGTTGATGGTTATGAAAATTTAAAAGGAGATTGTTTCTTGTGAAGGTATTGGAGGTTATATGAGTTTTATTACTTGTGTTTTATTATTAATTAATATGATGATCATGTGGATCATTGATTTATCACCTCCACACTGTATTTATCATGAGAAATTAAGTAGCTAAGTGAGATATCTTTGTTTATTCTACACTATATTAGATTACACACTATCAATTTTCCCCTAGTTATATGTTACACCCTATATAGGGGATTTCCCTAATGAGACTATAATAGTGACTCGGGATATTATATTTATTAGGAATGAAACATAGGTCAGCAGTTGATTCCCTTTGTGTAATATCTAGGATTTCTTGTGTTAGAACCTAGTTAGTTATCCATAATATTTAGTTCCTTATTGATGATTTCATTCAAGAGATTATCAATTCATACTTACTGTATCTCCTTCTTATGAATTTACTTTGTGGCATAATTTATGTTATCATAATTTATTCTTTCTATGGTTCCTTGATATTTCACATTATAGTTCCTATATGAGTTTATATTTTCCCTCTTTCATGGTTGGGTTCATTTTATAAATAGATTTTAGTTGATAATTTGAAATAATTTTTTCAAAGATGAAAATGAAAGGTTTGATTTATGAATATGATTTTTATAAAGTTTTTTAAATGAATTGGAAGGATTTTTTTTGTTTTTATAAACTAAAAAAGCATCAGTTTTTGGAATCTAAATATTTTTTTCAAAATAATTTTTTCAATTATTTTATATAAAAAATTTGATTTATTCTTTAAGTGGTAAATAATGATACTTGTTTCATTTATTATTTCTAAAATGGAAATACATCCTTAAACATTACACAATCTAGTGTATTAAGACTAAAATTCACTTCCTTTCATACCCAAAGATCATTTAGTATTTTAGCTTTATATAATTAGTTCATAACTCTTAAATAAAAAACCCATATATAACAAAGTGGAAACTTCTACTTAGTATCCATTTTTCTCAAAATAATAAACTTTTAAAATGAAACGTGTTTATTTTTCATGAAAAATCTTCATGACTTTCAACTTGACTTCTTCTTTGTTTTTACACATCCTTAAACCCTATAAAAATATTTAAAAACATGGGATGAGAAAAAAAGCTCAGTAAGGGACATAAAAGTAATAAATACACTAGTCTAGTGAAAAACATGAAAACCCATAAAATTATTACCCTTTCCACATTATTATTTAAGTGTATAAAATAAATCATATTCATATCTAAAACATATTTTTTTCTCAAATAAAACCTTTAAAACTCATTAAAAGAAAATAGAGACCCTTATAGGAAACTTGAAGCATCATATTCATAACCTGTATTCACTCATGTTTGAAATAACTAGAGACTAGTTAAATCCATAGGATAAAACACCCTATTTAACTCGCTCTTTCTTGCCTTTAAATACAAGGAATAATACCCAATGTATTGGAGAGAGATATCAGGAACACCCATTCATGTAAGTTGTATTAGGATCACCAATTCATATAATCTCTATGAGGCACACCCATTTGTATAATCTATATCAATCCCACCCATTAATAATCTATAATTCTCAAGTACTATATCATGAATAAAAAATTTATACTCATACATTTTCAATATAAAACCTTTTGAAAAACTCTTTTAAACACATTTGAAAAAAACTTTTTGATATTCAAATACACTTTCCTTTTAAAACCTCATTTTCAAAACTGAAATGCCTAGAAACAATGGAAATAGGGTTTTTATTTGATTAAAAAATTATATATTTTAAATGAAACTAAATATAAAAAAATATTTATATAGGTATGAAATATTATTGACGTCGTACGTGTTAAAATAGAACATTCCTTTTTCCTTTTTTGTAAAAACATTCCATAAAAAGATTACTTTTTAAAAACTCTGAAAGAAATTAAAAATAAGCATAAAATTTCCTTTATAAATAATTTATTTATATATAAATACATATGTAAAATAATTTCAAGAATATAGATATGTAAGAAAATATTTATAAAATAAATCTTTAAAACATTTAAAATAAGGTTTTAAGTTAAAGTGTCTCCTACCTCGAGTCTGAATCCTCATGTGTATTCCTTATCTTTATGAATAATAAACTTATATTGATTATTTACTTTTTTAATAACAATTTTCATGTTTATTATTTGTTATATTTTATTTATTTCCATGTTATATACAATTTCTTAGTCAACTAAGTTCACATCATATGTTTTGATGATATACAGTACTTATGTCCAAAATGACTTTAATAAGTTCAATATAGTCAAAGAGTTCATTATTACGACATATAAATAATAATAATAATAATGAAAAAATTATCATTTTTATACATCAATTATACTTTTAAAACCAACCATGAAATATAGTTATGAAAAATGAACTACGTTACAATCATGAAGACGGTAGGTCGTACGTACGCATGAGTAACATTTAAATTTCTCAATGATCATTATGAAAATAAGGTATGTATTTTTTATTATTTATATAATGATTATAATATCATAAATATTATATTAAATCTTTAAATAAACTTATATATATCATCCATATGATGTGATGATGAAAAATGAATCACATCACTTCATGGAGGTGGTAGTCCACACGTACACATGAATGATGTTATCATTTTTCAATGGATGGAAAGGTAATAAATAAGATGATGTATTATATTTAAATAATTAAAAATATTACATTAATATAATATATATATATATATATAATAAATTCATCATTATAACCATTCATGAGAAGCGGTGATGGAAAACGAATTACATCAGTTTACGAGGCGGTAGTCTTCTGTACATATGAATGATGGTTTTGTTTACCATTTGATTGAAGAGGTTATGGATATAGAATATAAAATTAACATGATAAAATCTAATTATGTTTAATATACTGATTTCATTATTTCATAATAGTCTAATAAGATTTGAATAAAGTGGAAGAATAAATGAAATGAAAATGTTTGGATAAAAACTATACCTATTCTTTGTACAGCCTCTTTATATTTACACCAAAATACTTCCAAATTTAGTTTCCTAAAAAAATAAATAACTTTATAAAATTTTTAGTAATATCATTAAGGGATTCGTGTAGGGATTTTATGAACTAGAGTGCTCAAAATGTGTGAGGAAGAGAGCAGAGTAAGCTCCCTTTTATAAGTGAAGGGAGGGGCACTCTTGAAAATGCTTAAATTGTTAAATTAATATAAATTACCTTTCGTGGAAAAATGTATATAAACTGATATAATTCTAATATAATATGATTTTGGGTTAAAATAATCTCATAAAATAAGATTTGGACAAGTTTAGATGATATTTTTACCCTTATCTCTTTGTTTTGACCTCTCGTTAACCCTTTTGATGATTATCATGATATCAATGATTTTTTAAAGTATAGGAGTCTGTAAAGTTAATATAAAATTAAACATGTCCCATAAATGGACCATGGTTGATATTCTAAACCATATCCCATTCATTTGAATTATGATAATATTTTTAGTAATTTTAAATCTATTTATAGAACATTATTTATTGTAAAATCTTACTAATGTTTTGGCCTTCGAGCTACTAGGATTTTGGGCCATATTGTTTTGGGTCTGCATGATATCATGTTTTATTTAAAATTAAATCCATTGGGCCTTTAGGTAATTTTTAGGGTTACCTCTCAACCCCAGTTTAAAATAAGACTTTCTTTTCTTAATAAATAAGGAAGCATTCCTCCCTACCTGTTAAAATATATGTGTGTGTGTGTTATAATCAAAGGAAAGTGGAAATAAATTTCCAAATTTTAAAATATTGGATATTAAATTTCAAAACACACTTGTATAGTAAAATAAAGTCAAGTTATAGGGATATTTTTAGGACTTATCACATTATTTTGAACTTTAACAATTCGATTTACCTTTACCGATGTGACAAATATTTACTATGGTTACTATTCATAATGGAAAAAAATAAAAGGGGTACATTTAAAAAATGTTGGACCTCATAATTACAAATACATAATCCATTTTTCATGATTCAATTTCTAGATGTTTTATAAATTAATTTAAGATTAAAATGAAAAATGCAATGAAAAATAGTTTTTTGAAAAATGCGTTTTTAAGCCCAAAAATGAACTTATACCAAAATAAGGTATAATTATGATTATTTTTTAATTAATTAGATTATTTATAATTAAATGATTATTATGTTAATTTATGGTTAAATGGGACTTTTAATTTTTTTAATGAAAATAAATGACAGTTTTACAAAAATCAGTATTTTTTACTATTCACTGAAAAATCAATCTTTTCAAAAAAATACCAAAATTTAACCCTAAGATAATTTTGATTTTATAATTTTAAAAATAAATTTAATTTTTCCAAATAAAAATTATGAAATTTATAAATTAAACTTTTAAATATAACCTTATAAGAAAAGAAGTTTAATAAGAATAAAACTATTTCTTTTCTATTGAAAATTTACTTAATATTTTTATATTGAATATAACTATATAAAATGAAATTCATGAATGATATTAAGGCTTAAAATAGATTATTAACTTTACATAGTTTGTTATATTCTCCCCTATTTTTGAAATTATTTCCTCATAATTTTATTCATTACTTAAAAAAGTGAGGATATTTATCCTTCATAGCATTTTATGATTCTCTTGTTGTTTCTTCAACCATATGGGTTTTTCACAAAACCATAACTTTATTAATTAACTTATTCTTTAAAAAATATCTTTATGGTCAAAAATATAGATTTTTTTCCTCATAATAAATTTTTTCTTCCAACTAAACCACTTCTGGGTTTAAAACATTATATGAATCAGGCACATAATTTCTTGACAACAAAACGTAAATTATGTCATGTACCTGAGATAAAATCGAATTCAAGGCCACTTGGTAGGAAACTAATCCAAATTTTTCTATAATTTCATATGGTATAATGAACCATGGAATTATCTTCCCTTTTTTACAAAAATACATAAAATTTTTCCATGAAAATAATTTAAAAAAATTGATCACTTATCTTTAAATAACGATCTTTCTTTTGGTTATCCACATAACATTTATATATGAACCAATCCATCCTCATGTGTTGAATCATCTTAAACTTCTCAACCATTTCTTCTACCAACTCTGGTTTCATCAAATTTCTTTTTCTTACTTCATCCCAACAAGATGGATTTCAACACCTCTTTCCATATAATATCTAAAAAGTTTCCATATATATACTTGAATGAAAACTAGTATTATAAGAACACTCAACTAATGAAATATGTTGATCCCAAATCCCCTAGTAATCCATTGAACAAGAATGAATAATTTCTTCTATGTTCTAAAACATTCGCTCAGACTGTCCATTATATTGAGGAAGAAAAGTTTTACTTAAATTTAATTCAGTAATCAACGATTTATAAAGGCCTTTCCAAAAATTATAAGTGAAACTAGGATGAAATAGAGAGATTAACTCCATGTATCATGATTATACCCTTGAAATATAGTTGATAAAACTAATCTAAAATACATATTATCTCGAATGGTAAGGAAATGAGAATATTTATCTAATCAATCAACAATAACCCAAATTGTGTTATTACCATCAGATGTCTTTGGTAACCCTACCTTTAAATCCATTGATATATTTTCCCATTTCCACTATAGCACTGGTAAAGGTTAAAGCATCCCTTTCAATAATTATCATTTGTCTTTAACCTGCTAAAATTTTAAACATTTCATGGTAAACTCCATAATATATTTCTTCATTTTATCTCACTAGTAATCTCTTGAAATTTTGTATACATTTTAGTACTACCAGGATGAACATAAAAGGTAGATATGTGAGCTTCACGTACACCTATAAATCAAGAACAAAATAAAAAATAATAAAAATATTGAAAAATAAATATTAAAGGAAAATAATAGGTATATAACATGGTTTGAACCCCTAAGTGGGTACTAGGTTTTTACTGCCCCTATTCAGAAAGTTGCAGTTTTTTATCCCCAATCTGAAGGTGGATAGGGTTTCTTTCTAGAAATCACCACATGTTATTTCACATAACATCCATAAGTGGATTAAAAGAGTGGTAACCCCTATTGAAAAAATATACCAACCCTAAGAAGAGAATATGGAGATAATTTTATGTGTAGAGGATAATATAAAAGACTATTGGGGTGATTCTTATCAAATATCATGGTTTCCACCTCTATGTGATATGAAAGTCGATGTAGAGGAGCCAGTATCATTACCAAATGATCCTATGTCTTTTCTTATTCATATTCATAAAATTATAATATCATATTCTCCTCTATGGTGCCCACTTCATCATCATAATCATCTCTCCCTATAAAATTCATTGGGGATGATTATGTAAAAAAATGAGGGTAGTGAATTGGATTTGAAAACAATATAAAATCAATAATAAGAGAAACCAGTGTTAAGTACACTCCCTTTAACTGATCAGATCAAAGTATTGGTTCTTCTTTCAAGGAATCTAGGAGGATTTTATAATTTAGTGGTAAATAAGGGTTGTATGGTTTAATTTCCATCTTCATGATATCTTCATCAAAACTTGGAAAGATAATATCCTTTTTTTCCTCGACCTCCTCTTGATGGAACATCAAAAAGTTTTGTGAGGATTATTTGAGCTCCTTGATCAAGGATTCTAAAAAAAAATTCAAGATCTTCCTTTAGGTCCTCTATAATATCTTTAAATAAATATTTATTATAATTATACATAAAAACACTTTACACTTTTCTTTCTAAAATTTTAATTATTTCACTCAAAGAAGTAGAGGGTTTATAATTAATAGATCTGATTTGAAAAATTAAATTAAATTTATGATTGCTTGTAGGAGTTTTATGAAAAAAATGAGTGTAATCACTTGTAATCCCTATAAGTGACAAAAAAATGATGAGAGTTTTTTTCATGAATCCCTCAATGATAAATATTTATTACCAATGAATGAAATATAGTTTTTGACCTAGGATCAATATCTCTAGGAGACCAATCACATACACTGTTTTTTTATTATCTCTATTTATAAACTAAATAATATAATAATTATTATATACAAATAAAGTGTGGGGATTGGAATTTGAAAAAATATATAAATATGAAATCCAAGAAAAAAAGAAGAAGAGAAGATACAAAGAAGTAAGAGAAGAAGCATTATTGTTCTTAGGATTTCATGATATTTCTATCATTGTTATTTAAATAATATAATCTTAGTATCCCATTTAATGTAGAGATCAACCCTATCACTCTAAACCATCTTATTTAATTATAATCATCCCACACTGACCCTCCACATGTAGAACAATACTCCCTCACATCATCACCACAATGCTAATCCAGCCCATATACACCATTATAATGATGAAGGAGAGGAATAAAAATTAAATGGGAATAATAAATCAATAGTAGAGAAAGTGGGGTGAACCCTTCACAAAAACTAGTTTCATTATTACTAAAATTCTTATAATAGAATAATGAGAAACATTATAGCGCATGAACTCAATCATCACTCCCCCCTAAAACAAGCATCGAAGTTAGCTCCCAATTTTTATAGAGAAACACTAATAAATAATCTTAAATATTAATTCTATACAAAATGGTAAAAAAATAGTCAGCCCTTTGGAAAGGAGTGGAGATACAAATTTATAGGAAAAAGTGTGGCCAGATTTCCCTCCAAAACTATCCTTTAAAAGTTTTCTTATTTCCAGCCAATTTAATGGACTAATATGGGAAATTTGTAAACGAAAGATTTATTCCCCTTTTTATTTTTCATTAACACACAAAATAATATATTCATTTTCCACCTAATGAAGGAGTTATGACCAAATCATTAAACAAAACTTTTTTAGTGTGGTATTCTGTTCATCTTCCCATGATCCAACTTCACATGCATTTATGACCTTAATAGAAGAAAAACATTTCATGGCCACAGTTAATGAAGTTATTCCTAGAACTCTTATCTATCTCCATGTGAAATGTATGATCATTTGGGTTATTACTCTAGGAGATATGGGTCCATATTAAAAATTATCCAAATCTAGGTATAGATTCTAAAGATAATCTTGTGAGCTTGATTTGGGACTCAAAATGTTGGATTGAGATTTGGATCCTATTTTATGAAATGAATCCAAATGAATAATAAATCCTAAGAAAATTAATTTCGCATTTTTTATTAGTTTATAAGAGGTTATATCCAAAATACCAATCTAATATAAAAAATATTAAAATTACAAAATTAAAAAAAAATCACAATTAAGATCAAATTATTAATAAAACCTAAAATTGTGAAAATTACCCTAAAAAGAAGAAATTAGTGGGATTAATAAATTTAATTATAAAATTATATGTGTTAAATTATGATATTAATCCAACTTCCAAATTTAAATATTTTTATTTCAAGAATAAATTTTAAGGAAAAGTGGAAAACCAACATTCATTGAAAAATCAAAAGAAATTTAAACCATATATGAGATAAATAGACCATTATAGAATAATTTAAAGTATTTGGAATGGTTTACCTTATATAAATTCTATTATATGGATTAAACCTTCAATTATTGATTATATTTGATGAGTTCCTCAAAGTGGTAGTCCATATTTTCCCATGGCTTTACATGTTCCTATAATCTTGTTTTCCCCTCATTGAATCCACAAATAAAAAGTCAATTTTTTTCATCGATCTAATATCCTATTCTTCATTTAGATCCACTTATAGTGGTATTTCAAAAAATTTGTGAGCATATTCCTTTGATACATTGATCCAGAAGGAATCCTCAATCATGTCTTCATTATAATGAAGGATAAGCTCCTAGATATGTTCTCTGTTAACCTCCTCCTTGTCACCTCCCTCCAAAATTGCCATGTTTTCTTGAGTTCCCACAACTTCTAGCCTATGGGACTTACTTGATTTAGGTTCCAAGAGAATATTACCTCTATTTCCAGACTGGCCCTTTTCATTATCCTGCTCCTTTGTAGAATCCATAGCAAAAAAGGGTTTCTTCTGGAA
The DNA here is from genome assembly GCA_963277665.1 of Viscum album. Classification (NCBI taxonomy): domain Eukaryota; kingdom Viridiplantae; phylum Streptophyta; class Magnoliopsida; order Santalales; family Viscaceae; genus Viscum; species Viscum album. The sequence goes on from OY728153.1 coordinate 638,275,566, forward strand.
AAAAATGAACCTTTTTATAGCTGATCTTGTAACTGTGGGACTGGGTAAATTGTAATTGTCCTTACATGGCTGATATCTCCTCACTTTATTGATGGAACCATCAGAATAAACAAGGGTATTTTTTCCTTTCTTTTTGAGGACCGAATATATTCTTCTTCTAATTCTATTTCCTTTCTCCCAGAGGACCATTTTTCATAATCAGAATCATTATCAGCCTCCATCTCTTCCAACCTTCCTTCTATAGGCTTGTTCCCCTCAAGGCATGCCTCATTTACACTTCCTCCTTCAATTGGGGTATGATATTAATCTCCCAACACTAAAAATCTATATTGACATCCTATTCCATTGAAATTTTCCAGGGAGAGATTGTTGGACTGGCCCTTGTCAAGGTTATTAACATGGATCTTGAGAAAACCCTCAGATCCCCCTACCTAACCATTGAGCAAGTTCAAGCCATTATAATGAGATAATTCCTTTTACCCTTTAGGTATATCCTATGTCAACTTTAGACCCAATATCATTGTTGAGAGGTGCGTTCTATTTACTTTATCTGTATAAGAATCCCAAAATCCTTCATTTTGCTTATTATTCTTAGTATGTTAACCCTCTACAATCACAATTGCCTTCCCATAGAAGGAATCCTTATGGATCAAGTCACCCAATTTTATCATATTCAAATCAAGTGGAGTGATTCTACTTCAATAACATCTCAGGGTTGAATTACCTTAGAGGTAGCAAGAGGAGAAATAACAGGTACAATACTCATAAATTATAGGTTGTTTGTGTCTATATTCTCCCTAAATCTCAATCCAGACAATAAATAAAAAGGGAGTTTAGATATGTAGAACTAAACACAAATTATTTTTTCTATAGGATGGAAAATTGCTTGGGTCCTGATATCCACAACCAAGAAGTGTCCCACAAGATTACCTAGCATCTAAAAATGGAGAGATTTTGGAAAGAGATCAGAAAACCTGGAAGATTAACCCAAATATCTATTGTCTTTAGGATTCGATTCAAGTGCATATTTAAGGACCAATGAAGAATAATGAAATGGAAGTTTTTGGTAGATTGTGAACCATTGGACCATGTAAAAGCTACATATTCATCAGAGAAAAAACAAATCATCATTTTCTGAGAGTCAAGAAAACCAACCACCATGCATTGATAAAGACCCCACTGAGTTTTGAAGAATCTATCAACTACATACATGAAAGGAATCTTTCATCTGAAATGAGAGACCAAGGTGAGGTTGTGTAGGGGATAATCTTCTGAGAACTCTACAAGGTAGATCAAAATAAAATGGTCTCCAATGGAAAAATCGGTAACCTTATGGGCTGACACGATACCAGAAAAAATGGAAAGCAACCCTAGGTTATTGAATGGTAAAAAGTGGAGGGAAAATACAGCAAGAGAATATAAAGTGATTCCATTTATAGACTTCCCCTATAGGAGGTGAGGGTATGATGGTTCTTCTAGTTCCAATAGAACTTTAGCATCACCTGAAGGTAGGAGGAATTGGAAGATCCCTATCAAATGGAGATTAAATTATGAGCTTCATCAAATAATACCCTTTGCTAAATCCTTTCATGTTCCTCTAACAAACACATTAACCATGTTAGTTCTATCCCAACTTCTATGATGACCAAATATTTAGCATCCATTATAGTAAGTGATACCACCACCTACAATCTCAATATCTAGCTTATAGTTTTCCCTCTTAAAGTAATCACACGGCCTATGGAACTCTTTTGTATATATATATCCCCTCAAAAGTTTGTATCTATATAACCCTATAATGAATCATATATTTTGAATCGCAATGTTATATATTCCAAACCTTTGAGATACCAGAGAATCTATTTCACAACTTCTCAGTGTTCCTTTCCCTAATTTTACATAAAATGGATACAACTCCAATTATAAATGAAATTTATATCCTTATACATATCATAGAATACATCAATCTACCTTCTACAGATGAAAACAAAAATTTCTCTATATAATTAGCATTATCTTCCATTTTCAATACTTTATCTATGGATAGGTTGTAGTTTCTTTCCAATGGAGTTGAAACTACTTTACATCTGGTAATACAAAATAATTTGATTACATTCCAAATATACTCCATATAAGAAAAAAAATCTAGTCTTATTATATCTCTAAATTCTCATTCTTGATATTTTCTTGTTCTTTACAAGATCTTTTATCTTGAATATTTTAGAAATATCAAACATCACCTCTTGAATTCGCTTAATTTTTAAACCCTATAGGATAATTTCATCCACATATAAGAGAAGGATGATAAATCTCCTATACTTGAATGACTTTTAGTAGAAATGGTTATCTGAATTTCTATATACAAACCCATTATCTGACATAAAGGTATAAAACTTATGGTTCCATTGCCTTGGAACTTGTTTCAAGCTATAAATACACTTTTCAACTTACACACCAAATCCTTGTTCTAATTTTCCACAAAACCATGTGGTTGATTCATGTAAATTTACTCCTCTAAATTACCATGAAGTAATTTTGTCTTTACATATATATTTTTAGGATTTCACTAAATAGGAACCACCATGCCATGGTAGTGAATGTGCATGTTATAGTTAATGGAATTGATGAATTCATGTTTAATACATATGATGCATTCATCTACCATATATTTCCCCACATGGTTTCTTCTAGAATAAAATATTTGTAAATATCAGTCATTAAATGAGTTCAATGTGATCATCAATGAAGAGTAAATAATTGGTATCATTTGATGATACCTAATGAATGTAAAATGTGTTCTTCATTGATAAATAAAATCCAAGATTTGCCTATATAAAGTTAATGTTATTATATTAATTGGTGTGTAAATTGATCATTCATTTAAAACTATTTTTTATCATTATTTTATGAAAATCTTTATATATGCTCCTTATTCTTGAATCCATGTTCATATAACCTAATAAGGCACTACCACCCCTGTAAATGTTTCGAGTATCTTTCAATTAAGATCAGGATCCAATGGTCAATGTTCTCGTCTCATAGGAAGTAGTCTTTTATCAACTGCTCCTCATGAACTTCCTCAAGCATTCTCCACAAACCAAGGAATACATATTACGTTTCACTAAAAGTCCAAGTATGCTTTGTTTTGTGATAATATTTCCACATTTATTTCTTGAAGGCATATCAGCCTATGTTTGGGATTAATTTTTCTTATAAAGATTATAAGATGATAAAATGAACTCATCAGTGGTATCAGATATATGTTTTTCATAAAATAATCATGTTTAATCTATTAATTTTAAATAAAATCATATATCTTAAAATTTTGTGAAAAAATTGTTACCTTTACATATCTTGTATAAACTTAAGTGTGTCTTACCTTTACACAGATGAAGTTATGTAAAGGTAATAGTGTTTTACCTTTATGTATATAGTTCTACAAAAAATTCATCACATTTTACCCTTATGCATATGATTCTTTGTAAAGGTAAATGTGATACAACTTTGTGTAAAATGTGTTGTATAAAGGTCATCAAAACTACCTTTATGTGGACTATCTGCATAAAGGTCCTAACAGGTTAGCCTTATGCAGAATGGGATTTTTTGTAAGGTTAAATAAGTGTTAAAAATGTTTTTTTGATGTTTAATAATTTATAGTATTTATAAAATGTTTATAAATTATAGTAAAAGGTATTTTGGTAATATCTTAATTTATAAATAATTTATAAATTAATTAACTATAAATAATTTATAATTAATTAAATAAATTAATATAAAACATTTATATTCCCAAATATTAAATTTTAATATTTATAATACCATTTTCCAAATTATATGGTATGAATTATGATTAATAAATTAAATGTATATTTAGAAATCATAATGGGTAATTTACAAAGGGTTATAAATTACAAAACAAGGATATAATATAAATAATTTTATTTTTAAAATTGTAAATTTTTCATAAATAATTAATTTTAAATTCTTAAAATTAAAAAGATCTTTCTTTTGAAAAATTATTTTAACCACATAAAAAATTATTTTTATGATTAATATGATTAAAGGTTTAAATAATATTATGCATATGATATGTAAATTATGTAAATGGGTTTACATAATAGATAATTAATTATAAATTAATTCCTAAAATATCATATATATATATATATATATATATTGAAATGTCATATAATTTATAATATGAAAGTCCTCATTTTAAAAGTGGATATAAGAGTGTATATATCTGAAATTATGGAATAACCATAATGTTTAGCAAAATTATAAAATATTTATAATAGGATTTAATTTTTGAAAAGTATCATAAATTGTCCATATGTTTAAATATTTGAAATGTTCATTTATTTTGAAATATTTTCCTTTATTTATTCATATATATATATATATATATATATATATATATAATTATTTATATTGGGAATATTATGTTTTCTTAGTTTATGTGATAAATTTATTCTAAGATATAGAGCCTTTCATTTCATTCTAGGTACAACTCCATAAAATTTTATTTTTATCTACATTGACCTCAGTTTTTAATTGAAATTATTATCTTAAATTTTTTTATTGGACATATTTTTTTAATATTAGGTGTTAAATATATTTTTAATTAAATTATCTCTTTATTAAAGTCACCCTAAGGAGAGGGACTTGGTGTTGAACTACCTACCAGCCTGGAGGCTTATTCCATTCCTTAAAAAGGTGAATGGTGTTGGATATTTGTTGCTCTAAGATTACTCATGTAGAGATTATCAATCTTGTATAACTCTATGAATATACATGAATTTTTCATGTACCATATTCATATGATGAATTTGGATATACATGAATGTGTTTGGATTCTATTTTTAGGTGAGTAAAACATAGTATAGCTTGTGTAAATTGTTACACATTAATGTGGTGCAAACACATTAATTTTATGGTTGGAATGAGGATTATAAAACTAAATCATTAGAAGCATACATACACAAATGAATAAAACATGAGAGGATAAATATTATATAAGATGTAATAGTTAAGAACTTAATATTCAATGATGTATATTAATTTGGTGAGACTTTAAAATAAATCCCCTAAAACACTAAGTTTGATATTCCTTCCAAAGAAGAGATTTTTAAAACCTTGATCATCCAACTGGGTAGTTTCATGACAAAGTGGGGTTCCCTTGGATAGTATTTTGTTAGCTTGTTGTTTATGTCTTTTTTGGGTTGCACTTATTTAGGAAACCCTAATGGTTGGGACACTATAGTAATAAGGTTGAGTATTATCCATAAGATGGATATAAAATGAATTTATGAAGGGTGAAGTGAATCTTCGTATGGGTAATGGGGACATATTTGTTTCATTAGAGTTTAGCACTTATGATTTGATTTTTCTAAGTGGATTAATCTTAGAATTTAAAAACTTTTATTATGTCCCCACCATAAACAGAAATTTGATTTTTGTATCTTGTTTATAAAAGAAGGTATTTTCATTCTCTATTAAGAAAAAAAGTTTTTCTATATATAATAATGAAATTTTTTATGGAATTAGGAATATAATTAATGGTTTGTGCATTATATACATAGATAATTTAGTACATAACATTCAGAATAAGAAGTTTGGAGTTAATTCTAATCCCACCTATCTTTGGCATTTTTTCCTTGGACATATAAATGACAACCATTTTCAAAAATTCCATAGACATGGATTGTTGGACTCATTAAATTGTGAATAATTTAATACAAGTGAATATTTTTTATTGGGAAAAATAATAAAACGCCTTTTGAGAAAAAAGGTGAAAGGGATAATGGACTATTTCATCCCATACATAGTTATGTATATGGACCAATGAATACATAATAAAATGGTGGTTATGGGTACTTTGTTACTTTTATCGATGAATTTAGTTAGTATGGATATGTGTTTTAATGAAGAAAATGTATGAAACTTTTAAAAAGTTCAAAAGAAATATGAACAAAGTATAAAATCAATTGGGAAATAGTATTAATATTCTCCAATCAGATCAAGGTTTTGAATACTTAATCCATGAATTCATAGATCATCTGATAGATTGTGTAATTATTTCACAACTCAAACCTCATGGAATTAAATAATGTAATGGTGTTTCTTAAAAAATTAATGCTCTCTATTAGACATGGTTTGATCGATGATGATTCTATGTGACCTTCCTATTTAATTCTGGGGTTATGCTCTGGATACTACTATATTCTTACTAAATCATGTTTCATCTAAAGTGGTTATAAAGAAACCATATAATATATGTACTCAATAACATCCCAATGTATATTTTATGATTATATGAGGTTTTAAAGCACTCATATGATGATTAGATTCTAACCAGGGGGGCATAAGTTAGAACAATGATTATTTTTTTAGTTATCCCAAGGAAATTTATGGATATTATTTCTACAACCCTACTGAACACAAAGTTTATATGGATCAAGATAGTTTTTTCCTTGAGAGAAAACACATGGATTGAGTAGACAGTGGGAGGAAAGTTAAACTTGGTGAAGTTCAAGACCAAAAAAAGGAAGTGTTCCTGAGATGGAAGTTGAGTTAGTTATACAATGAGTTGTGGAAGACGAACTAATTCAAGTTACACAAGAACTTATAAGATAAGGTAGGATTCATCAAGAACCTGACATATATGGATTTATTGTGGCTAATTTTAATGAAGTAAAATACATAAGTGATGGATAAACTTCTTAACATGAATCCATTGATATTTATGATTCTAAGAAATGGTTAGAATTTATAAAATTTGAAATGGACTCCATGTACATTAATCAAATTTGGAACTCAGTTGAATAACCTAAAGGGATAAGACCTATATGGTACAAGTGGGTTTTCTACAAGAAAACTAACATGGATAGTAGAGTGTCTACCTATAAATCATTCCTGATGGCAAAGGGATATAAAAAAATCATGGTATAGACTATGAATAAACATTTTCTCTAGTTACGGTGATAAAAACCATTCATATTCTACTTTTAATAGCATCTCATTTTAACTATCAGATATATTATATGGATGTTAAAAAAAATTAATTAACTATAATTTAGTCAGGGATGTGTATATGATATAGCCTAAAGGTTTTAAAGTTCAAAGTGACTCTATTATAGTGTGTAAACTTGAATGTTCCGTTTATGGATTGAAGCATGCTTGAATATCTAGTTTGGTTATGAAACCAAAAAGTTTGGTTCCATCAAAAAGGAAGAAAAATCCTATGTATATAATAAGATTAGTGGTAGTGTGGTTTTGTTTATGATATTTTATATAGATTAAATAATACTGATCAAAAATGATATCCTGACTCTTCACTTCATTTCTCAATGAAGGAAATGGGTGAAGTTTCCTATATACTTGGTATTAAGATCTATAGAGATAGATATAAAAGGATTTTTTGACTCAATCAAGAAATGTATATTGGTAAAGTGGTAAAGTGATTAGAAGGGAGAAATCCAAGAAGGTTACTTTACTAGTATTTTATGGAATGAATCTTAAGAAGATTTGAGATCCTTCTAAAGAGTTATAAGGGATGGATAGAATTCCCTATGTGCCTGTAATAGGATTTTTCATGTTATATACTCAACCTAAAGTCATCTATGGTCTTATAATTAAAAGTAGATACCAATATAATCCTAGTGAGAGTCATTGGATTTTTTAAAGAACATTTTTAAGTACTTGAAAAGCACTAAGAATTTATTCTTAGTATTTGGAGGAGATATTGATCTATGTGTAAAAGTTTACATAGATTCTAGCTTTTAGTCTGGAAAATATTATTTTAAATATAAATATGGATTTAGTTATTTTTTTAATGGTGGTGTTATCACTTGGAAGAGTTAAAAACTAGCCAACACATAATAATAAATAACTAAGGTATGGTACATCACTGCATCAGATGTTACAAAGGAAGTTTTTTAGATCAAGAAGTTCATATTTGAACTTGAGGTGGTCCCTAGTATTCAAGGAGTAATCAAGATCTAATGTGATCACATTGGATTTATCACTTAGGATAAGGAAACATAGTTTTACCAAATAACCAACCATATTCTTAGAAAATAACATCTCATATAGGATATCATTTATAGGGGCAATGTAAAGATCAGTTGGGTGGCTACTAGTGACAATATAGTAGATCTGTTGATAAATGCATTAGCATAGCAACAATGTTTGGGTCATGTTAGGTCTATAAGTATTCAATACATGATAGAACTATTATAAATGTATCATGATATTATAATAAAGTCAATATTAATTTATCATTCATTTATGTGTGTTGTAATTTACATTACATAAACAATTGAATGAAAAAATCCCCTCAAAGTATAAAAATTTGAGTTTACCCTAACCAATGAAAATTATAGAGTATAATAGGGTATGGTGATATGTTAATATTAGCCTAAATAGATTCTTGTACTCATTATAAGGGGTTTTATAAGAGATATAAATAATATATTTATGAGTTAATAAGTAGAGACTTATTACTTGGACTACTCTCTAAATTATATCTCATGGAATTTCATATGATCATTGATATACTTGGATTCATACTTATTATCAATACCCATTACCTAAGGTTAAAGAGATACTTATCATGAGAACCTTCATACTTTGATACCATACTATGCATGTCAAAATATGAACTTAGCAAATTATGAGATAGTCGGGTATGTGGTTGATCATGTCATCAGTTGGAGTGAAACCAGGATGGTATTTTTCACTTGAATTACAAGTCAAGACATTTGTACCTTGATATAATTAGATTGAGTAAATGCATGTACATGATTGTTTAAGTCACGTATGAAATTTTTAACTACTTTTATGGTGGTAATGATATGTTCTCATCCATTAGATTAATGATATCTAATTTATTCATTGACTTGGTCAGTCTATTTCAGTGAATCAAGAAAATATGAGACGGCCTATACTAGATTGACATGTTCTATGTCTAGTTGTTACTTTATGTCATGTAAAAATGTAATGAATAGGAATATATATGATTTATATGATTCATCTATTTTTGGGCATGTTCATATAGATATATGAGTATGTTTGATTAAGATCACACAACACCCCTTAGTAGCTTGAGTAGCATTGGTTATTATCTAGGGGCCTCTCTTTGCTTACATCTATGAAATATAGATTTAAAAAAAATGTTTTTAAGTCTCATAAGGTAACATGGTTAGGACCCTAGATAAGGATAAAAAATTTCACTAAGTGTTTTATAAAAATGAAGAGAGACTAGTGAAATTATATCCAAAAGAGTTTGGACGTATTCACAAAGAGTTGCGAATTTTAGCACTATGAGATTGTAGTGAAAGTGGGAGATTTTTGTGAGTGAAATAAAATGGAAACCACTATTTTTTTAGTGTTTCATGTTCATTTCATGATCTATATCCTAAATTTATTTGTGTTTCAGACATACAATCCATGCATCTTCCATATCTTTCCTAATATAATTTTATCCATATTAAAATATTTGAAAATATTAATCATTTAATGAGTTTAATGTAATCATCAATGAGGAATAAATCATGAGTATCATTTGATGACTCTTGATTATTAAAAAACAATTTCATAATTAATAATGAAGCATCGGGATTTACCTATATAAATAGAAAGTGATTCTCTTTTTTAGCATGTGGGTTAATTTTTCATTTAACACTATTTGTGATCATCAGATTCATGCAATGATTTATATAAGCTCATTCTTATATAAAACTCATTCATCTCACCTAAGAAGGCACTATCACCACTTCAAGTGTTTCAAGCATCCTATTATTGAGATCATGACCTAGTGTTTGGTGTTCCCCCCTTGGAGGTAGTAGGCTTAGATCAACTTCTCCTCATGATATTCCTTGAGAATTCTCAACAAACCAAGGAAGATGGTGGTTATTTCATAGAAAGTAAAAGTATGATCTATTTTATAATAATATTTACATGTTAATTTCATGGATATATACAAATGTTTTTTTAGGTTTAATTCAAATACTAAATATCATAGTATAATCAAACAAAACACATCTATTCCCAATGAAATCTTTCAAAAGCAACCAAGATTAGCACTATTTGTTTGGTTATATGTTTGAAAACAGATGAGAAAAAATTTTAATAAATCCACTCCTTATTTCTATTTAAACCCATTGACAACTAGCCTAAACTTTTACCTTTTCCTACTATCAGATTATTCTTTCAAATGGAATCTCCACTTTTTTGTATCACTTTCTTCCCATGTGGTTAATTATATTAGATTCAAGTTTTTGTTTTCATATAATGAATCCAATTGATGTTTCATGGATAATTTCCACTTTATGGAATAACTAATACTAGTCAATTATTTTAGTATCTTGGGTTCCCCTCCATCCATTAGAGGCAATTAATGCAATTCAGTTATGAATCTTTGTATCAAATATCTGAATCCAGTAGATCTTATAAATTCAACCTATATCTCTACTATTTTTAAAACTAAAAATTCTAGAATTTATCCTTCCAAACCTCTGACCAGATATTCCATAGTACTAGATAATTCTAGTATAGCTTCTTCTATCCTCACTAAAACTTCCAGAATTTTCATGCTCCCTAAACTTTCTAAAACTTCTATCCTTCTGGAAGTTATGTTCATGTAAAATTGGATTTGGTATATTGATTCTTTGTTATCAACTAAATTTCCTACCAATTTTCAGTATTTCAATAATACCTTCCCATTAAAAGGTAAATTTCATCTTATAATTAATTCTCAATTGTTATTATCCCAAATTCATAAATGAAATTTTTCATCACCATATCCCACAAAGATACATTTATGGGATTAGCTTAAAGTTTTTATTTTTCCTTAGCCTCAACATGGATATAGACTATGTGACACCAACCTATCACTATTGTTTTAAATATTATTTAATAATGGGTTGTTTTTTATTTTTTAATATATTTAGGGAGTTAGAGGTTTAAGATTTTTAAAAATAGGGAATCTAGGTTGGTGGAATAATTAGTGTATAGTTAGTACTAACTATGAAGTTAGGAGGTGCGATGGGATAAGGGAGTTTTTAGTGAAGTGTGGATTATTAATACAACATTTTAAAAACTATGTGTCTAAACCAAACCATTAATAAAACCTTACTTGTGGGATGATTGAGTATGATTGGTGCACAATTTGGGAAACTATGTGGCTAAACAGTGCGAGGGGTATGGATTCCTTCCAGTGATGGTTGTGTGATTTCCCAAACCATGAGGCCTATCCAATTTCATTTAAAGTTTTAAATTACCTTTATTCCCTTACATGATTTAATTTTTTGGCCTCACTTACCTCTCTCATTTTCATTCATCCAACCAGATAGAAACACCTCTTTTTTCTTCTCTTATTCTCTCATCTCATATTCCCCATATATTTTATATCCTCCCTTGAACCCTAATAATTATGTGAGTTGGATTCTGAGTCTAGTTTGATTAAACCTTGTGGATTTGGTTGTTTAGGGTCTATAGAGGGTGTCTTCTTTCTTGGATTGAATTTTTATTTTAATGGAAAGTGTTTTCTTCTCAGAATATGAATGTGTATCTATTAAATTACTTTGTTTAAAATACCATGGAATGATTTAGTTTTTTTAAAATCACTCCATATCAACTTACACCTATAGGTTTTACCCTTTTGGGTTCATGAAATGGATTCCATGATTTTAGTACATGGAATAAAAGGGTTTTATATGGATTTATAGTTTTGTATTTTCAAATGAATGTTTATGAATGACAAGTGTTCATTTAAATTCATGAGAGGATTTTCCAAGTAAAATTAAAGATTTTAAAGTGGTCTTTAACACTGTTTTGGTATCAAAATATCAAAAATGTTTGTTTTCAAATACGTTATTCTTAAAAGGGGGGTATATGTATAACCTTTTATAAATAATTTTTTAAACATGTTCATATTTAGGGTATTTTATAATGATTTAAAGAAATTATTTATCTTCAAAATTTTTTTGGGGATGTTTTATTGGTTGAGTTTTCAAAGGATGGTAAAACAACTTCGAATTACAATTTGGTTCTGAATACTTTTTTGGAGACTTTTAAAATGAGTTTCTTTTTAATTGTAAACCCTTATTATGATCCTTTATTGATTATATGATGTGTATACTTCTTCCCCATGTAAATTATTATTTATGATTATAAACATGTGTAATGGGATTGTTTCTTTCAAGGGTAGTGTAGGTGAGATGACTTTTATTTATTGTTCTTTGTTATTAATTCATATGATGATCATGTGCCTTATTGTTTTCTCACCTCCACATTGGATTAATCATGGGAACTCAAAAAGCTAAGTGAGAGATCTATTTTTATGCTACACTGGCTTATATTATTCACTAGCTAATTTCCCATAGTTTTATGATATTCCCTAGCTGGGGGAGTGTCTTGGTGAGACTATAATAGTGAATCGAGAGCTTATATTTATTAGGAATGAAATAGATTTTGGTGGTTGATTCTCCTAGAGTTTTTTCTAGGATTGTATCATGTTGGGACCTAGTGAGTTATCCATAATTTTTAGTTTCTTATTGATTATTTCATTCAAGGTATTCTCAATTCATACTTGTTGTATCCCCTTGTTATCACTTTTCTTCGTGGTGTCATTTATATGATCGTCATTTATTCTTTTTATGGTTCCTTGACATTATGGTTAATATATGAGTTTATATTTTCCCACTTTCATGGTTGGGTTCATTTTCTAAATGGTTTTTAGATGATAACTTGAAATAATGTTTTCAAAGGGAAAAAAGAAAAGGTTTGATTTATGAATAGGATTTTGAGAAATGTTTTGAAATGAATAAGAAAGATATTTATTTGTTTTTATAAACTTAAAATCATCAGTTTCAGGGTTCTAAAAATTTTATTTCAAAATGATTTTTTCTGTTGTTTTATATAAAAAAAGTAATTTTTTACTTAAGTGTTAAAGTATGATACTTTGTTTAATTTTTTGTTTCTCAAATAGAAATATAAGGACAGAGCCTTAAACATTACACAATATAGTGTCTTTATAATATAATTCAATTCATTAAATACCCAAATATATTTTAGTATTTTAGTTTTAAAAAATTAGTTCATAACTCTTAAATAAAAATCCAATATATTACTAAGTGGAAAATTCTACTCAGTATCCATTTTTTCTCAAAATAAAAATCTTTTAAAATAAAACATGTTTTATTTTCATGAAAAAACCTTATTAATTTCAACTAGACCTCTCCTTTATTCTTGCACATCCTTAAACACTATAAAAAACATTTAAAAACATGGGATGATAAAAAATATCAATAGAAGACATAAAAGTAATAAATCCATTAGCCTAGTGAAAAACATGAAAATCCATAAAATGATTACCTTTTCTAAATTATTATTTGAGTGTATAAAATAAATCATACTCATATAGAAAACATATTTTTTTCACAAATAAAACCTTTAAAAGCCCTAAAAATAAAATAAAAACCCTTGTAAAAAACCTAAAGCATCATATTTATAACTTGTGTTCACTAATGTCTAAAATAACTAGAGCCTAATTAAGTCCATAGGATAAATCACACTATTTAACTCCCTTTTTCATGTCTTTGAAGATAAGGAATAATACCAAATTCATTGAGAGATATATCAGGAAGACCAATTCATATAAGCTGTATTAGGCTCACCCATTCATTTAAGTTTTATTAGGCTCACTCATTTGTATAAGTTTTATTGATCTCACCCATTCATCATCTATAATTTCAAAGTATTATATCATGAATAAAAAATTTATACTTTTACCTTTTCATCATAAAACCTTTTGAAAAAATCTTTTAAACCTGTATACAAAAAACTTTTGGATATTCAAATAACCTTTCATTTTAAAAAACCCATTTTAAAAACTAAAATACCCAGAAAAAAGGTAAATAGGGTTTTTATTTGATGAATAAATGAGAACTTTCAAAGGAAACCAAACATAAAATAACATTTATGGAGGCATTAAATATCATTTATGTCGTATATGTTAAAATAGAACATTCCTTTTTCCTTTTTTGTCAAAATGTTCCACAAAAAGATTACTTTTGAAAACCTCTGAAAGAAATTAAAAGGAAGCATAAAATGTCCTTTATAAATAATTTATATTTATATAAATATATCTATAAAATAATTTCAATAATATTTATATAAAGGGAAAATATTTATAAAATAAATCTTTAAAACATTTAAAATGAGTTTTTAAGTTAAATTGTCACTTACCTCGAGTCTAGATCATTATGTACATTCCTTATATTCCTAAATAATAAAATTTAAACAATTATTTACTTTATTAACAACCATTTTTATGTCTATTATTTATTTTATTTTATTTATTTTCATGTTATATATAATTTCTTAGTCAATTAAGTTCAAATCTGATGATATTCAGATCATATGTCTAAAATGAATTTGGTAAGTTGAATATGGTCAAAGAGGTAATTATTAAATCATATAAGTAATAATAATCATCAAATAATTATTATTTTTATACATAAATTATACTTTTAAAACAAAACATTAAATATAGTTATGAAAAATGAAATATGTTACAATCATGGAAATGATAGGTTGTACGTACGCATGAGTAACGTTTCGATTTTTCAATGATCGTGATAGAAAGAAGGTAATTATTATTTTATATTTATAGAATTATTATTATATAATAAATATTATATTATCACTTTAAATAAAATTACATATATCATTCATGTAATGTGGTGATGAAAAATAAATCACATCACTTCGTGGTGGTGGTGGTCCACACAAACACACGAGTGAAGTTATCATTTTTAAATAGATAGAAATGTAACAAATTAGATGACACATTATCTTTAAATAATTATAAATATTTAACTAATATAATATATATATATACAATAAATCTATCATTATAAACATCTATGAGAGGAGGTGATGGAAAATGAATTACATCGGTTCGTGAGGCGGTAGTCTGTCGTACACAAGAAAAATGGTTTTGTTTCCCATTTGATGGAAGAGGAGATGGATATAGATTATGAGATTAACATAATAACATCTCAGTGTATGTAATATACTTATGTTATAATTTCATAATAGTTTAACAAGATTTTAATGATGAAGAAGAATAAATTAAATGAAAATGTTTGGATATATATTATACCTCCTCTTTGAACAACCACTTTAGGTTTATAAGTGAGGGGAGGGGAACTCATGAAAATGCTTAAATTGTTAAATTAATATAAATTAATTTTCATGGAAAATGGTGAAAATTGATATAATTTAAGGATAATATTATTTTGGGTCTAAATAATATCATACAATAAAATTTGGGCATGTTTAGATGATTTTTTTACCCTTGTCTCTTTTTTTAATCTCTCATTAACCCTTTTGACTATTATCATGATATCAATTCTTTTTACATTATATAAGTCAATAAAGTTAATATAAAATGAAAAAATTTCACTAAATATATCATGGTTGATATTATAAACCATATCCCATTCACTTTTCCTAAGATAATATTTTTAGTAATTTTAAATCATTTAATAAGATATTTTTTATTATAAAATGACGGTAATTTCATTTTTGGGACTATTCATTTAATTTGTCTTTAAAAAAATGAACACAAAGGAATTAAAATATAAACCATTAAAACATCCCTAATATTTTTTATTTATTTATAAAAAAAATTAACACTTAAAAAAACTCAAAAATTATTACTTTTAGTGTTTCTGAAATTATTTACTTTATTTTTCTACTGCTTGCTCAAGAATTATGTAAGAGTTTAAGGTAACTATTTTATCAATAAAAAATAAAAATAAATTAATATGATAAAAAATAGTTTATATTTAAAATATAAATTTATAACCAAACATAATTTTTTTATCCCTATCACAAAATATTATAGGTTTTTAAAGTAAGATATTGACATTTTTTACTTTATGTTTACTTAAAATGATATAAATGATATAATCAAAGGAAAGTAAAAATAAATGGTCACATTTTCAAAAATTGGATAGTAAAGGTTAAAAAAAACTTGTATAGTAAAATAAATGCAAGTGATAGGGATAGTTTTAGGCCTTATCACATTATTTTGAACTTTAACTATTCAATTTACCCTTATCATTGTGAAATATATTTTCTACAGTTACTATTCATGATGACCAAAAATAAAACAGATCTATTTGAAAAATTTATACCTCATAATTTAAAATATAGAATCCATTTTTCATGATTCAATTTTTATAATTTTTTGAAATTAATTTGAGATTAAAATGAAAAATTCAATGAAAAATAGTTTTTTGAGAAATACGTTTTTGAGAAAAAAAAATGAACTTATACAAAAATAAGTTATAATGATGATTCATATGTAATTTATTAGTTTATTTATAATTTAAGTATAATTATTTTACTTTATGGTTAAATGATAATTTTAATTAATTTATTTAATGAAAATAAATGACGGTTTTACAAAAATCGGTATTTCTAACTATTCTCTAAAAATCAATTTTTTTTAAAAAAAATACCAAAATTTCACCCTAAGATAATTTAAAATTTTTTATTTCAAAAATAATGTTCATTTTTCATATAAAAATTCTAAAATTTAGAAATTAAACTTTTAACTATAACCTTATAAGAAAAGGAGTTCAATATGAATAAAACTATTTCCTTTTTGATTGAGAAAATAATTAATATTTTTATAATGAATATAACTATATAAAATATAATTCATAAATAATATTAAGGCATGAAATATATTATTAACATTACCTAGGTTGTAACATTCTTCCCCCCTTTTTGAAATTACGACCTCATAATTTTATCTATTACTTAAACAAGTGGGGATATTTTTTCTTCATATCATTTTCTAATTATCATGTTTCTTCTTCAAACATATGGTTTTTTCACAAAAGCATAACTTGATTAATTACCTTATTCTAAAAAATAATCTATATGGTCAAGAATATATGTTTTTTTTCTCATAATAAAGTTTTTATTCCAACTAAACCAATTCTAGTATTAAAACATGAGATGCATCTGACACATATTTTCTTAACAACAAAACATGAAATATGCCATGTACATAAGATAAATTTGAAGGTAGGTCCACTCAATAATAAATTGACCCAAATTTATCTATAATTTCATATAGTATAATGGACCATGGACTTTGCTTCCTTATTTTACCAAAATGCATAACACTTTTCCATGGAGATTCTTCAAGAAAAATATGATCACCTACCTATAAGGAAAGATATATCCTCCAATTAACCACATAAATTTTCTATTTATATGATATATCCTCATTTATTGTATTATATTCACCTTCTCAAACATTTAATCTAAAAACTCTGGTCTCATCAACTTCATTTTTCCTACTTCATCCCAACAAGATGGATTCTGACACTGCTTTCCATATAATACCTCAAAAGTTTCCATTTGTATAATGGAATGAAAAATGCTATTATAATAAAACTAAACTAATGAAAGATATTGATTCTAATTTCCTTGGTAATCCATTTAACAAGAATGAAGTATTTCTTTCAAGTTTTGAAACATTCGCTCAGACTGTCTATCAGATTGAGGATGAAAAGATATACTAATATTTAATTCAGTACCCAGTGACTTATGAAGGCCTTTCCAAAAATTATAAGTAAACCTAGGATATAATGGAGATAGTAACTCCATGTATCCTTGTTATCTGCTTGATATATAGTTGATAAAACTAATATAAATTCATAGTATCTATAATGGGAAGTAAGTGATAAGATTTAGTTAGTTAATCAATAATAACCTAAATTTCATTATTACCATGAGATGTATTTGGTAATCCCACCATGAAATCCATGGATATATTTTCTCATTTCCACTATAGAACTATAAAATGCTAATACATCCCTTTCAGTAATTATCATTTGTCTTTAACATTCTAACAAGTTAAAAATTTTATGGTAAACTCTGAAATATATTTATTCATTCTATCTCACCAGTAATAATCCCAAAGGTATCTATACATTTTAGTACTACCAGGATGAATAGAAAAGGGAGAGATGTGAGATTCACTCAACAATTCCTTTTTCAAATGGGATATATCTGGTTCACACAACCTTTTTCCAAATCTCAATACACCTTTCTTTTCAATGTTAAATTGATTTAACTTACCTTTCTTTACCAATTCAACCATTCCTTTTAAATCATAGTCATTCTTCCATTCTTGTTTAGTTTTTTCTAAAAATGTCGATTGCACTGAAACTTGAAACAACATAGAAGAAGTTCCTACATGCACAATTCCTATGATATCATTCATTAAATCATTTACCAAAGTATCATGTTCCAAACATAACATGGTAAATAATTAATTATCCTTTCGACTTAAAGCATTAGCTACTTTTTTTATTTTTTGAGATGGTAATGAATCTTGTAATCATAATCCTTAATCAGTTCCAACCATCTTATTTTCCTCATATTCAACTATTTATAAGTGAATATATACTTAAATCTTTTATGATCAGTATATATTTCACACTTTACTCCATATTGTTGTCTTATTCCAGCACATCTTTATTTTAATGATCCCAAATCATGTTTATTATATTTTAATAAATTTTATATTTTATGATAGTCAACTTTTTTCTAGCTAAATTGATAAAATTAGATAAATCTTGAACCTACTGTGACAACCTTCCATATGTGTAATGTACTTGTCGTGTGAAGAAATTGAACTAACCATGAAGGTTGATCAACCATGTAGAAACTACCACATGTTTTGCTCAAACTAACTACATATTAAATCAATTAATGGTGTTTCATATAAGCTAATTTTATCCAATTCATGAATTAACCATCTATTGAAGTTAAAGTGATCGATTGTTTACTCAACCTATTGAACGTTGAAGATCAACCTACCACATGAGAAAACAAGTTATCATGTGATAGGTAAGTAGAATTTTTTCAAGTATTGTATTGTCTGTGTGTATATATTTTAGTGATTGTAAGTACAATGTACCTAAAAAATGAATAAGTGAAGTTATTTTATGAACAAATGAAGCTACCATGTGAAGGGATGAATCTGCTATATAAAGGAAATAAGTTATCATGTGAACCAGTGAAGTGAACATATGAAGTATTCAACCTATCATATAAGGTAATTTACGTACCAAATGAAGATATAAAGTTACCGCAAGAGAAAATAAATTTATCTTGTAAACTGACCATGCCAACCGACCATGAGCAAAGTAACTGTGCTTTAAGTGAATAAATTGACCATATCTTACTTAAATAGTGGAGTATTTTAAAACCCTCAACGACTATATTTTAGAGAATTCATTACAAATCCAGTGCATTTAATAATTCAATAAGAATTAGTATTAAAGAATGAATATCCATCGATAGCTAGTGTAGAGAAAATCACTCCTTAATATTAAGATCCTCTCATAGAAAAAATAAATAGGAATATATGTGTATGTCTAATAGATATTTTGATACATATATAACTCATTCAGAACACTCTAAAATACTTTATTTTCCTTAATTTTCTATGTAAAACCTACTAATCCCTTCCAAATATAGATTCAAGGACTCTTAAACAACTGAATCTAATCAAACTGAGTTGCATCGAATATTCACACTTTCTATTACTTTCTCTTTCTATTCTAGATTATTTTTTAATTTGTGTTCATTAAACTCTATTTATTATTTAACAAAAACATGTGCATTGTATTGAAGAGTTATAGACACTTTATTTCATTTATTTTCATCTTTACTCCCATATATAACTGTGGAAGAGGTTGTGTATCCTAGACTTACTATGTATAGTTGTTATTCATTTATTTCTCTCACATAGATCTATAGAAGATAATCTATGTATCCTCGGTATCCTTGTACATTGTTTCTTTTTTAAAACCCAATTTAGCTTGTGGATTAATTTATTCTTTAATAAAATATTTGGTAGTGGGTGATTTTTAGGTGGAGAGGACTAGGTATCGGCTTGAGACTTAACCTCTTATATTTATTCCACTTTGTGACTTCCTATTTTTTAATCTATTTTAAAACAAAAAAGTATCTATTTTTAAAATAATAATTGAAAACATTACTTTGAAAGTTAACTTTAATTTGTGCTTTATATACTATGTTTGATTCTAGTAAATCCATTTCAAAAGATAAAATATTTTTAAACCTATTTTAACTGAGTTGTGATCAAACTTCTAAGAATATTTTTGAAAAATAAAATTACATATTTCTACTATTTTAGTTAACTGGGTGTCTTTAATAAAAATGGGGATTTAGTTTTAAATCATATTTAATAGGAGTTTTAATTGGAAACGCAATTCACCCATAATGAGTTGTACACTCCGACTAACATTTAGTATTAGAGGCATTTCAAAATACTTTTAATTATGATCTAGTTTTATCAAAAGATAAAAAATTTATTTTATTTATAATTTTTTGTCTATATGAATAATAATATTTCAAAAGGAACTGCCATTAAATATCCTTATTATTTTAATGGAACTAATTCTTCGCATTGGAAGATCAAAATAAAAATCCATATAGAGAGCATCGGATTTGATATTTGGACCGTAATTGAGGAAAAGTATGAAAAAATCAAAGCTTATAGAGTTGAATGGAGTGATTCCACTAAGTCCTTGTATGGTTGTAACTATAAATACATGAATTCATTATACTTTTATTTAAGAGAATATGAATTTAATGGAATATTTTTTATCATACCTATTTTGAACTATGAGACACACTAGTTGTTTCTCATGAAGGAGCTTCTAAGTGTTAAAGATATGCACCTAAATACTTATACCACTAAATTTGATACATTAAAGATGAAACCTAAAAAAACAATTCTGATATGTCACTCAGGTTTAATGATATTTTGTACATGATTCATGCACTTGGTAAGATAATAGTGGATAAAGATCAACTGATATGACTTCTAATATGTCTACCTGATAGGTGGAGGGGGCCTCTGTTTCCATCAAATAATAATGCGATATAAGTAAACTGATAGTAAATAAACTTATTATAAATATTATGATGTATGATTAAGAACTAAAAGTGAATAAATAAGAAAAAGATAAATCAAAGAGAAAATTAGTTTCCTTTAAGACATATGACTCAAAAATGAAATAGAAACTCAAAGATGATTGTTTCAGTGATGATGAATCACCTTTAAACTATGATGAGTAAATGGATCACTTAGCCAGATGATTTAAGAAATTCTACTAGAATAATAAATTCTTCAAAATAAAAATTATGGAGTAAAGTATGATCGAAAATGAAATTGGAAAAAATAGAATCAATTAGGTGAATTAACATGTTATGAATGAAAAATAAAAGGACATTTCAATGTTGAATGTCTTAAAATAAAATATAAGAAAAGATATAAGGTCAAAGGAAAAGGATAAAAAATGATATCAAATCCATATGGATCATATTTTGTATTGTTTAAATGATTCTAACTTGAGTAGGTAAGACAAAAATGATAGATCAAAAATGTGTTTTATGATAAACATGTTTGAGGTAATAATTACTATTTATAAATTTTCCTTTCATATTTTGAATATTTTTTGAGAATTAAAACAATGATTAAAACATGATAATTAAAGATTTATTCAAGTACTTTAATATTATAGAGGATACATTCAATGTACTTAAAGATAAATATAAAATTTTAAATAAGTAACATACTTTTTTTCTGCACTTTAAATCTGAATTTTCTATAAAAAATGATAAGAATGCCCAATTATTAAGGGGAAGAAATGAACTCAAAATATCCAATGAAAAAATAAAAAAATGATCTAGAAATATTTAAAAATTTTATAGAAACCCTTACAATAATTCTTAGAAAACAAACCACACCCAAGTATACCACTAGGATTGGTTACCAGCCTGGACAGAGGAAGATTAATATGAAAAAAAATTGTTCATAGATCAAGTTCTGAAAAATCTATAAATAATTATTATTCTTATGGTCCTAATAAAGTTTTCATTTCTAAAAATATAAATTCTATTTATATAAAACTGGTTAAAGAAATTTGGATTCCTAATTATTTTATTACTAACATTTCTAGACCCAATAAATTATGGATACCAAAATCATTTCTTATATAATTTTGTTATAGGAAACCTACTTGAAGAGTACTAGTAAACACTTATGATATCTGGATAGTGGATGTTCCAGACGCTTGACTAGGAGTTAATCAAGCTTTAATAACCTTATCAAAGTAGATGGTGGTTATGTCACTTTTGGTGACAATGCCAAAGGAAAGATAATTAGACTCATTCAAATTGGTAATTCTAGTACTATTTTTATTCCTAAAGTTTTTTTATTGATGGATTAAAATATAATCTTCTTAGTATATCACAATTATGTGATGATGGTTATCAGGTTAAATTTTAGAACAATTATTGTGAAGTTTATTATTCCAAGAATGCATTTTTCTTTACTTCCCTATATAATGATAATATTTATGTTTTTGATTTAAAATTGTTATTTTCTATAAAAAAACTTGTTTAAGTGACTATAATAAAGAGTCTTGGATTTGGAATAGGATAATGGGCAATTGAAACCTTCACTAACTTAGAATGATAACTAGGAAAGGATTAAGTAAGGATCTTCCTAAACTATAATTCCCAATAGACAAATTATGTAACCCATGTCAAAAAGGAAAGTAGCATAAGATCTCTTTCAACCCAAATAAATAAGTTTCAACTTCTCAACCCCTATAGTTGGTTCAAATATACTTTTTTAGACCATATAGAGTTTATATCTTAAATTAGAAGCACTGTATTTATTTCCAAGTATATTACTTTTATAGAAACACTTTGGTATTATTTCTATCTTAAAAAAGTGAAGCTTGTTACTATTTTTTCCAAATATTAAAATTTTGTAGAAAACATTTTTAGGATTAATATTAAGACCTTAAGAAGTGTTCACGGTCATGAGTTCAAAAATAAAGATTTTGAATCTCTATTATCACAATATAGATATAATCATAACTATTCTTCTCCTAGGATTCCATATAATAATGGTGTAGTAGAAATAAAAAATAGAACACTTTAATATATTTCCTGAACCATGATTAATGAGTATGTTTTACCTATTTACTTTTGGTTAGTGGTTATGAATAAATCTTGTTATATTATTAATAGAGTCCTAATTAGACCTCTTTTAAAGAAAACACCTTATGATTTATGGAATGAGAGAAAACAAAAGGTTAACTACTTTAGAGTTTTGGGATGCAAGGTATGTATACTCAATAAAAAGGATAATTTATATAAGTTTTTATCTAAAAGAGATGAAGGAATATTCCTTGTTTATTCAACATCCAATAAATCATATAGTGTATTCAATAAAAAAAACTAAATTTTTGGAAGAATATGTACATTTCATATTTTTTGAAAAAAAAACTACATGATTATAAGACCTCTTTATAAAACCTTGAGGATTATATTTAAAATTTAAATATTAATACCTTAACCAAACCTAGTGATAGTTATAAAAACCCTACTATAGAAAAATAACCTTGTTCTGAGGAACTATTTAAAGTAGAACCTGAATATGAAAATGAAGTACCAAATAATCCAATCCTTAGAACCATTCAGACTCATAGATACCATCCATTAGATGTTGTGGTTGGATATATAGATATAGGACCTCAAACTATATATTCTCTTATAAAATAGGTAGAACATCAAGCCTTATATCTCGTAGGTGATCATCCAGAAGATCAGATGAATAGTTTAGAATTTTGGGTATCCAATATAAGAGTTTTCCAATGACCTACCTTGGTGATCCTATTTCCCCATACAGGCCTCATATTCAGAATTTTGATTAGATTGTGGACAATATTACAAGTAAGTTAACTAATTGGAAGAATATCTTTTTATCTTTCAGGGTGAGGATCACTCTTTTCAATAGTGTACTCGCATCCATCCCAATACATTCTCTCTCAGCTATCAAAGTTTTGAATTTAATCATTGCTAAAATCGATAGAATCCTTTCAACTTTCATTTGGGATGCCAACGCTGATGGTAAATATCATTGGGCTTCCTAGAAGAGGCTGGAAAGGTCAACTCAGGCAGGGGGCATCAATGTTAAAAAATTTCCATGATACCCTTCATGGAATGCACGTGAAACTTTATTGGGATGTGTTTGAGGGTACCTATCTTTGGGGATGTGAAATAGAGGTTTTCATTCATGGGGAGAGGGAGGCCCTAGGAATCCCTTTTCGGTATGTGGTTAAGCCTCATTTTTAAACTCTCTGGGGTCACGCTCGTTATATTTTGTGTAGGTGTGAGATTTATTTATGGTATCACAAATTTTTGGGATAGAAACTTGGGTTTCCAAGGTGTCCAACAATGGAAATTACCTTTAGGTGGGAAATCCAGAATCCGGTTTTTATTAGTGCAGTTATGGATAGTGACTAACGGGCAGTTTATGATCTTATTGATGTTAATCATGATCTGGATCAATGTGTTTTTACTGGTTATTCCTCTAACACTTTCTCAATAACGGACTACCACAAGCTACTTACTCCTCACCAGATGGATCCCTAGGGAGACATCTTATGGTGTAAGGTGGAACTGAAAAAGCTCAATCTTCTCGTATGGAGGGAAATAAATAAAACCATTTCTATGGATGAGAATGTTAATCATCTCTACATCAATTTAGAATCCAACTGTGCATGTTGTGTGGATTGGTGGGAGGAAATATCATACCACTTATTCTTTGAATGGTATTTGGATCCCAATGTTTGGAAATATTTTGGTGACTTTATAGGTATTCACTCCCATGAAAATCAGGACATTCCCTTTCTCAACAGGTGGTTCAAAGTAGAAGATCAAGTGGTCCCTAAGAGGAAGTCCATGGCTCTGGTTCTATTGGTAGGATGTTGGTGTTTTTGGCAAGAAAGAAACCATGTTCAATTAAAGGGTGGTGTGTGCATGGGGAGGATGATAATTTTAAAAATTAAAAACCTAATTTTGGATTTGACCTAGTTTGTGAAGAATGTGAAATATTCTCCCACATTGAGACCATTTATTGGTATGTCCCCTCCCCACTTGATCTATGGTGCACCTCAAGGTCATTAGTTATGCTTGAGTCCTCCTGGTTTGAGCTGCAAGTATAACACTGATGGTACATTTTCCGTAGGATCTATGCATGGTAGTGGAATGTTTCGTGAACCCAAATTTAATTTCATCTTTACTTTATTAGCATGAATTGAGGTAGGCAACTCCCTCAAGGATGAGGCACTGGATATGCACTCAGGACTTATTTTTTGTAGACAGAGTGAGGTCAGTCTGATGGAGGTTGAAACTGACTCTTTAATCCTTTACAATTCCCTGAAGAACTCATGTGATACCCCATGGTCTATTGCCTATATCACTCGTAGGTACAGGAGGCTCATGTAAAACCAAACAAAGGTTATATATACTTGTAGATAAGGCAACAAGGTAGCTGACTATCTTGCTTACATACCCAATTTGGCAGCTAACATTACTCATTATCATATTGAGTATAATCTTCCTCATGAGGTGGTGAATTTTATTAGAGGAGACACTCTTAGGCTATATTATTTCAAACCTCCCTAATAAGTTTGTGTTCTTGTATTATTTCTTAATTCCCTTTCATGTTGTAGGTGTCCTTGTACTTTTCTTTTAATAAATAAATAATGATATGATGATGATGATTGAAAAAATTTGAAACAAATAATTTCTAGGAACTAGTATAAATACCTAAACACTTTCTAAATATTGGCACTAAGTGGATGTTTAGGAATAAATTTGTTGATTTTAGCACTATAATTATAAATAAAGCTAGACTAGTTTCACAAGGATATGGTCAATAGGAAGGTATTGACTATGAGGAAACCTTTTCACCAGTAGTAATAATTGAATCCATTATAATGTTGTTTTCCTATACATCACCTTTAAATTATAAATTATTTCAAATGGATGTTAATAGTGCCTTTCTAAATGGTTATATAATTGGGGATGTTTTTATAGAACAATACCATGGATTTAAAACCCCTCATTTTCCAAATCATTTTTTTAAATTAACAAAAGATTTATGTGGTTTGAAATAATATCCAAGATCTTGGTATGACAGACTCAGCTCATTTTTTGATTTTTAAAGGTTTTTCAAAATGAATAGATGGTCCTAATTTATTTACTAATATAATTTCAAAATATTTTTTAGTATTTTAAATTCAGGTTGATAATATTTTTTTTTTATCATACAAAAATTACTTATGTACTAAATTTTCAAAAATTATGCAAAATGAATTTGATATGATTTTGATGGGTGAGTTAAAATTCTTCTTTGGTTTTCAAATTTTTCAAAATAAGGAAGGAATATTTTCAAAAAAAAGTAAACTAAGGATATTTTAAAATGTTTTTTATGGATAGTACTAAATATAGTGATTCTCCCATTAGTACAATCTATAAATTGAATCTTGATAAAACTGGGAAACCATTTGATCAAAACAAATTATAGAGGTATGATTAGAAGTTTACTGTACTTAACTATTAGTTGACCTGATATTATGTTCAGTGTATTCATGTGTGAACTTTTTCAATAAAATCCAAAAGAATCAAATTTAAAAAGGATATTTAGATACCTCAAAAGTACAGACAATTTAGGGTTGTTTTATTCTAAAAGATAGGCATTTTATTTAGTTAGTTATTCAAATGTGGATTTTGGTAGTTTTAAGTTAGATAGAAAGAGAACCTCTAGAATACATAACTTTTTAGGAAAGTTTATAGTTTCATGGGTAGTAATAAATGGAACTATATTTCATTATCCACTATTAAATCTAAGTACATAATTGTAGGAATTTTTTTGTGAATATATTTTTTGGATGAAATATACATTAATAGAATATGGATATTAATTTTGGCATGTCCCTATAAATTTTGATAATACAAGTTCCATGAATATCTATAATAATATTGTATCACATTAAAGGAAAAAACATTTTGATATAAGATATAAATTTTTGATATATCATTTTTAAAAAGGATATATTACTCTTGAATTCATTGGTACTGAACATCATCTTTCTGATATATTTACAAATCCTTTGAATATTGACAGAATTAATTATGTCAGACATGAATTAGGAATGATAAACTATTTATAAAATCTTATAATTTAGTTATAACTCTTATTTTTATTTGAATCATATTTATAATTCATAACTTATATTTATTTACCTTTTTTTAAAAGTAACCATAAAGTATAATTCACACAATTAGTTAAATTGTTGTGAGTTTTTTTCATGCGTTCAATAAAGTAATTATGACCAATTGGTTATGCAGCCATTATAATTACCATGAACATTTACTCAAAGGGTTATTATACCTACCATGAGACTTAACTCATTTAGTCACTAAATTTTCTACCATAAACATAACTCATATGTTCAATATACTTACCATGAATCCATGTTCAGTAGACCTACCATGCTTAATTTTCTACAAGTACACAGTTAGCATACTTACTATGTCAATTTTATAATTTGAATTTATATTAAGTAATTTTGGTTGGATTTTCTTTACATTTATTATTATTTTATAACCCTAAATGATTGAAATAAAATTTGAATTGGAATCTGAACTGATGCGTATCTTTTCCCTAAAATCTATGTCTTCCGTTCAAAGCCATACCAACACTCAAAACCATCTCTCTTGAAACCCCCATGTCTCAAACCTCTTTTTCAAATATAAACCTTATGAGTTCAAATTGAAGAATGATAATTCCAAGAGTGAAGTGTGATTTCAATGTTTCACAACTTTTTGAATCACCCCCAACAAATAAATTGATAAAGGATTGAGGTAGCACAAGTTTTGTATTAAAACTATGCAACCGTCATTTAGTCAATCGTATATTATGTACTAAAAAATAATTTTATGCTTAGTGCTTATTGTTGAGTATATCACTGGTATGGAAAAAGATTCATATTCAAGAATTGGATGATTGGTTTAAGGGAAATGATAATCCATTCTATCCTAATCTTGTTAAGTATTTTTATGTGCATTTGGAATTTATCCCTGTAGATAAAAGAGACACCATTAAGAAAGTGGTGAATGAGTAAGTGTTTTGATTTTTCTTCAAAATACTAGTAAAATACCTTAGGTGTTCCAAATAAGGTTGAATATGAATACTATCAGAGTTCTTATCCTTTAAACCATTCCCATTTTGAATTTCAAAATTCTTTGGAAGAACTGACAAGGAATGGAATACCCAGAAGACCAATAGTTGTAGAACTCAACAGAGAGTATAGATTGCTGGATAAATTCATTCAACTCTTGATTTGTCTAAGTAAAGGTGATTTCATTATTCTGAGATACTAGGATATGTTCTTCTCATTCTTAATTAAAAATTGAATTTTAGATCAATTTGTTCAAGTATTTGATGAGGCACATGTATGAGTTGTGTAAACCATATTAAAATTTTAGTTCCCTACCTTATCTAAAGATCATATCAGCCATGTTCACTTATAAAGGTTTAGTTTTTGAAGGGGAGTAAAAGGTAACTTCTTCATATGGAATTTTCTTAACTCAGAAAATTTGTAAGTATATGAGAGTTAATTGGAATCCTTATAAAAGGGAATGGGAGACAAATTTAGAGCAATTTTATGAAAAAATTGACTCTATAAGATATCATGTTTGACCAAGGTATCAGGTGTATTTAGGTCTTGATCCATATGAGGTTGTTGAGTACTCTTCTAATGAATTTGATGATGTTTTTGTTGTATAAGAAGATGGAAAAGTTGAAGAATAATAAGTTGAAGAGGAATAAATGGATATGGTTGATCTTGATGAGAAATCCATAGAATCCCATGAGGATAATAGGGAAGTCGCTCATGTTGTATATTTTGGACCACCTAACTCTCCTCTAACTTTACCATCCCATGAAGAAGAGCTACAGGATGAGGACCTTATTGAAACTTATGTTTCTATCAGTGGTTATGTGGATGAAGTTGAATAGGATGATTCTGGTGACTCTAAAGAAGCAAAATACAACACGGATAAATATCCTATGAGAGGAATCACTCCTAAACCAAAAATACTAGATGCACATTCTAAGGGGGAAAAGTCCCTAGGATCAGTTATTCTTGAATTATAATATTCTGAGTTTGATGGTGTTGATGATGATAAACTTAGGCGAATTACACCTTGGGATAGTGGACCTATCATCCCATTTGTTCAAATATATTTAGAAGGATCATTTACTGCTAATACGGATTCTTATAATGGACTTGGGGTCTCTCTTAGACCTTCAGTAGACTAAAATTTGGATGGTTTATTTGGTCATACTCTAAGCATGACAATTTAAGATCTTGAAAAGTATCAAGACGGAACTTATTGGATCTCTCAGAACAGTTGTTCATGATCTTGATGAGGATATAGTTGATGAATAAGAAGTTTAATTTTTGAGATCTAGGTCTATGGACACTGAGAATTATGGTAGGTATCTAGTTTATGACCCATCTCCTTCAGTTCCTTTGGATACTCCTTTTATTCCTTCCACTTCCATTATTACAAAATATGATTTGGATGATTTAAAATTATATCTTATGGGAGTGATAAAATAACTCTTTATTGGTTTTGAAAGCTCTATGGAGTAAATAAGGAAGAGGATATATCCAAATTAGTTTTTTTTTATTGATCATATTCAGCCTAAATTTCATATTAAGATGGACTTGATGAGGAATGATATTGAGGACTTGAAATTATAAATAGGTTCTTTTTATGTTGACCTTTATAATATGATGTTACAGCTATACCAAATATATTTTAATTCAGTGTTTCAAGCTTTTACTTCTACTGATCTAACTCATGCTTATCATGTTCCCTTTTTTAATGAATATAGAATCAAAGAACTCATAAGTGACGAGTTAAATGTTATGATTGATGAGTTTTAGTAAACAAGGGAGATTTTATTTGAAGGATTTAAAACTCATTTTGCTAATACTTTGGTGGCAGTAAGAAAGGATGTATAATAGGCTAGAAAAGATAGTAAAACTATGAAAAAGGAAATTAAATTATACCTTAGTAGAATCATCACCATTTTAGACCTCAAGGATATGTTCATAGTATTGGGTATTGATTTTAGGATTCCTCCTTTAACCCAAGTCTTTAAGTACCAAGTGGAAAAGCTAAAAATATTAACTCTTACTCTATAGGCCATCATGAAAAAAAAATACTTTCAAGTAATGGAGAATGGATTTAGGGTGGTTAAGGATTTTACCAGACTATTTTAACCTTACCTATAAACTACCAATAAATCGTTATTAAACCTCGTTCCTTACCTATTACCTCAACCCCTATTACTTAAATCTTCACCATTAACCCTTTAGACTTTTCTCCTAGACAATGAGTCTAACATCTTAGACCCGTTTCTCGGTGTGTGGTAATATAAGACCCTACTACAAATTTTGTTCCACAACATACCCAACCAACTAAACCTCTGTCACCATATACTTCTAAGGGAAAGGATCTAATCCATGTTTATGATATTAAATATGCATCATATTCAAACTCTTATTAGATTTCCTGATAGGGACATCCCTTGTAATCCTTTTGTAATACCTTTTGATGTTATTAAAATCCATTTTTCAACCTATATACTTTTCTCATTCTCACTTATTTTTATATATATTTATTAATCCTTGATATATTTTCTCCTAAATTAACTTTTTAAAAATCAAAAAAGAGGCATAAATTGTGAAATTAATTGAAAAAATTAAGGAATTTGAGAAAACTTTTAGATATTAAGAAATATATGTTTTCATTTGTTGGAAAAAAAATTTTGATGTATTTAATTCATTTCTTTTTATATATTATGATTTTTTATCATAAAAAATTAGGTATCATTAGATTATTCTAAAACCTCATTATTTTAATGATCCCAATTCATGTTTATTACATTTATAATTAATTTCATGTTTTATGATATTCAACTATTTTAGGAAAAAATTGATAAAATTGGATAAGTATTGAACCTACCATGATAACTTAATGGATGTGTAATGTACTTACTGTGTGAAAAAATTGAACTAACCATTAAGGTAAAGTTATAATATGGAACCTATTGTGTGTTATACTCTAACTGAACAAATGTGAAATCAACTGATTGTACATTAGATAAGCTAATTCTATCCAAGTGATTAACTAACCATTCGTTAAATTTTAATGGTCGTGTGTGTACTCAACCTACCACACATTGAATATCAGCCTATCACATGAACAACCAAGTTACTATGTGATAGGTAAGTATAATTTTTATAAGTCTTTTATTGAACATGTTTTTTTATTGTAGTGACCTCAAGAAAAAAATGCCTACCACATGAAGAAGTAAATTTACCATGCGGAAAAATGAAGCTATTGTATGAAGAGATGAAGAAAATTCATGAAGGAAAGAAGAAACCATGTGAACCAGTGAAGTGAAATTAGGAATAATTCATCCTACCATGTGAAATAATGTACCAAACACATGAATAGATCAATTTAATGTAAAAGAAAATCAAGTTACTATTCTAACTGACTGTGCCAACCAACCTTTCCAACCAACCGTGTCAACTGACCGTGAGAAAAGTAAATGTGATCAAGTGAAGATAGCTAACCATGTCTAACTTAAGAAGTGTAGTATTTTAAAATCCTCAATAGATATATTTTTTATCATTAATTATATATCCAATTCATTTAAGAATGCAATGAGTGAAAGGATTTAAATAATGAATATCCTTTAATGTCCAGTTTAGAGAAAATATCTCCTTGAGATAAAGATCCTCTCATAGAAAAAATATAGAGGAATATACATGTGTTCCTAATAGATATTTTGATACATATAGGACTAGTTTAGAACACTCTATGATACTATATATTTC
Organism: Viscum album; assembly: GCA_963277665.1. Classification (NCBI taxonomy): domain Eukaryota; kingdom Viridiplantae; phylum Streptophyta; class Magnoliopsida; order Santalales; family Viscaceae; genus Viscum; species Viscum album. The sequence continues at coordinate 638,307,482 of OY728153.1, forward strand.
TAAAATTTATGTGTAAACTCAATTGAGTACTTCCAGATATAGATTCAAGGACTCCTGAATAACTGAAGCTGATCAAACTGAGCTACATCAAATATTCACACTTTTTATTCCTTTCTCTTTATGTTCTAGCTTATTTTTTAATATGTGTTTATTAAAATATATTTTTTATTTAATAAAAACTCATGTATTATAATGGAGAGTGATAAAAACTTCCTTTTATTTCTTTTCATATATACTCCCATGTAGAACTATAGAAGAGGCTATGTAGCTTGGACTTCCCATGTGAAGTTATTATTCATTTATTTCTCCCATTTAGAATTTTGGAATAGGATATATAAATCTTGGATATCATTTTAGGATGTTGATTTTGCAAATCCCGATCCAGGTTTTTGATTAGTTTATTCTTTAATAATATTCTTGGTAGTGGGTGATTGCCAAGTGAAGAGAACTAGGTCTCAGCTTGAGACTAAACCACTTGTATTTATTTCACTGTGTAATTTATTTTTTCTCTATTTTAAAATAAACTGGTATCTATATTCAAAACTATAATTGTAAAAAATTAATGGATACTTAACATTAATTTATGTTTTATATATTTTGTTTGATTATAGTAAATCTGTTTCAAAGGTTAAAATATTTTTAAACCTGTTTTGACTGAGTTGTGATTGAACTTATAAGAAGATTTTTGAAAGATAAAATTATATATTTATACTATTTTAGTTAATTGGAAATTTTTAATAAAAAGGGGGTTTAGTTTTAAATAATTTTTAAAGGAAATTTTAATTAGACACTCAATTCACCCCCCTCTTGAGTTATCTGATTTGACCAACACATATAAATGATGCCACCATATTTTAAAATCAAAAACCACAACAATTAATTCAAGATCATGTGTAGCATAATTTAACTCATGAGGTTTTATTTGATGTGAAGCATAAAAAATTACTCGATCATTGTGTATCAAAACACAACTAATTACCTTCACTAATCATCATTGTATATAAAAAAACTCATCATTACTAGGGGATAGGTCCAAAACTATAACATTCACCAATATTAGTTTTATTTCTTGGAAATAATCATCAAACTTGTTTTCTAGACGAATTTAACTCCTTTTCGAGTAAAATTGGTCAGTGGGATAGACAACTGAGACTAGTTTTCAACAAACCTATGGTAATAAATTTTTCATCCAAGAAAACTAAAAATATTTTTAAAATTTTTAGGTCTTGAACATTCTTCAAAAAAATAGTTTTTTAGGTTTAAAAATTATTCCATCTTTTGAAAAAATGTTCATGAAGAAATAAATTTTTTACAACCAAAAATCATAGCTACTAGATTTTAGATATAGTTTATTTTATTTTAAGGCTTGAAAAAAAATCCTTATGTTTCTCTCATGATCCTCATAACTTTTTTAATATACCTATATATAATTAATAAACACAACCATAAACTTATCTAAATATTCAGAGAAAAATATATTCATAATATATATGAATAAAACCAGTGTATTAGAAAACCCAAATGGAAAGACTACAAACTCATAATGCATGTATCTAGTCTGAAACATTATCTTCATAATATCATTCTCCTTCACCTTCAAATGATGGTACCCTGACCTGAGTTCAATCATTGAAAAATATTTTACTCCCTGGAGCAGATCAAACAAATCATTATTATGAGGTAAAGGATACTTGTTCTTAATAATAATGTTATTGAAGGATCAATAATAAATGAAAAGTCTCTTTGAACCATATTTTTTTTAACAAATAAAATAGGATCACCCCATGGTGAAGTTTGAGGAGTAATTATACCTTTATTTAGTAATTATTTCAACTACTTTTTCAATTCCAAAAGTTCTACTTGATCCATTCTATAGGGGATTTCTAAATTGGATTGGTATCAGGAACTAAGTCAATTGTAAACTCAACCTATTTATAAGTAATAACACAAAGAAAATACTTAGGAAATACATCCATATATTCATTCACTACTAGCACATCACTAATATGAACAATTTATTTCTTTTCAACAATATGATCTAGGTAACTTTCACTTCTATATCTAATAAATTTATTAGTTTCTTGATATGTTTTTAAAGCTCTAAAATAATTGAATATAACTTTATTAGATCTATAATATATCTTAGAATGATAAACTAAAATCCAATATATACCAAGAATAACATAAAACTCAACTATAAGTAGTTCAAAAATATTTTCACGAAATTCCAGCACATTGATGAACATAGGAAGATTCCAATAAATCTTGGTTACTTTAATATTTCCACCCAAAGTTTTCACCAAAAGTTCTTTATTTTTCTCATGAGATTATATTAACATTTTACTTTCTAATTTCTCATAAATAAAAGAATATGAAGATCTATATTCAAACATTGTATTTTTATAATTTAAATAAACAAATAATGTATCCATCACCACTTCACTATATGACCCCGCATCAACCGTAATAGTATAAAAAAATTTACACACATTTTTTCATTTGATAATGATGATTTCCACCCATAGTGACTAATTTTAGACACTTATTGGCATAATTCCTTAACTCATTGCAACTAAAACGTCTAACTATTAGCTAGATATTTATTACCCTATTCTTGGATTGTTTAGGAATATTTTATTTGTAGTCATGATCCATATACACAAAATTACCACACCAATAATACCTTCCAGATACTTTAAAACATTTCATGAAAAAAAATTTACCACACTTAGAAAATTTTGGGGGATTGCCTCTAGATTTCTTATTTTAACACTTATCCATTGATTTCTGCCTTGACCACTTCTTACTCTTTTCATCTCAAGGAACATAAGTGTCAGAAAACTCCATCTAAACTTTCTTAACGCAATGAACAACTTTCTCAAAACTTTTAAATTATTTTGTGGAAAAATATATTTATAGAATTGGTTTCAATACAAAGTAAAATCTATTAAATTTATTATCAAGGTACTAAATAAAATTATGTGCATGCTGGGATAATATTGTAAAACAAAATTATAAAAGACTACTGAACCTTCATCATTTTTCCTCAATTCCAAGGATTGTTTATACAATATTAGTTGAACAGTATTACGAAAATATTTATTTAGGAAAATATTCTTAAATATATCCCATTCTATGGAATCAAGATCTTTTCTCTTTGGTATTATTAATGAAATATCTCCATTGATCAACTTCCCCTTAAAAATAATAAATACAAAGAGTTACCTTTTAATGTTTCAAATATTACATGACTTCAAATATATTTTCCAGAGAATTGATTCATACTTTTTTTACCACTAGATTTGTGGTTCCATCAAAATATGAAAGGTATTGTTTTATGAAATGATCAATTATTTACATGTTCCTATGTGGTAAATATGTTTACTCTTCAACATGGATGCCACAAATATTTATAGCCAGCATCAATTGAGCCATCACTACAAAAAATTACTTGTTTCTAATTACAACTATTACATGATGCTAATTTGGAAAGATATTTTCCTCTTGATTCCTTCCTATTTTATCTTCATTGTTTCCTCTATAGAAAAACATTCTAAATAGACATAGATTGGGTGAAGAAACATGGTAATCTTCAATATTATATCATTTAAACTTAACCATAAAGTATGGTATTTAAATGTTATTTCATTAACATTATTTTAACTTATAGATTTATTTGAACTATACTCTAATACCAACTATAAGGAACCATCCTTAAACATTACATAATCTAGTGTCTCTAGACTATAATTCAATACCTTGCATATCCAAATATATTTTAGCTTTATATTTTTATAGAATTAGGTCATAAATATTATATAATGAACCCATATATTACAAATTAGACACTTATACTCAGTATCCTTCTTTCCTATAATATAAATTTTTTAAAATGAAACATGTTTTATTTTCATGAAAAATCCTCATGACTTTAAACTTGACTTATTATTTGTTATTATATATTCTTAAACTTTATGAAAAACATTTAAAAACATGGGATGAGAAAAAAACTAAATAAGGTAAATTCATTAGTCTAGTGAAAGACACAAAAACCCAGAAAATTATTACCATTTCCACATTATCCTTTGATCATATAAAATAAATAATATCCATATGGAAAACACATTTTTCTCAAATAAAACTTTTAAAATCCATAGTAAGGAAATATAAACCCTTTTAGGAAAATTATAGCATCATATTCATAACTTATGTTCACTCATGTTATAAATAATTATAGACTAGTTGAATCTATAGGGGAAACCACCCTAGTTAACTCCATCCCTCTTACCCTTAAAGATAAAGAATATTACCCAATGCATTGGAGATCTATATCCTGTTCTTAAAATTTGTATCAAGTTTACTCATTCATATAATCTATATTGATCTTACCTATTCATCATATATAATTCTCAGATAACATATCATTGATAAAAAAATTATTCTTTTACCTTTTCATCATAAAACCTTTTGAAAAACTCTTTTAAACTCGTTTGAAAAAGACTTTTGGGTATTGAAATACCATTTCCTTTTAAAATCCATTTTCAAAACTAAAATACCTAGAAAAAAAAAAGGAAAAGTGGGTTTTTCTTTGATTAAAACATGAATGATTGTAAATTAATCCAAACATAAAATAAAAATTATGGTGATGGGAAAGACTGTTGATATCATATACATTAAAATAGAACATTCTTTTTTCCTTTTCTATTAAAACATTCCATAAAAATATTCCTTTTGAAAACCTTTGAAAGAAATTAAAAAGAGGAATAATATTTTCTTTATAAATAATTTATTTACATATAAATACATCCATAAAATAATTTCAATAATATGAAAATTTAAGAAAAATATTTATAAAATAAATCTTCAAAACATTTAAAAGGAGTTTTTAATTTAAAGTATATCTTACCCCGAGTCTGAATCGTCATGTACATTTCTTATCTTCATAAATAATAAAATTAAGTTAATTATTTACTTTCTTAAAAACATTTTTATGATTTATTATTCCTTTTATTTTATTTATTACATTGTTATATAAAATTACTTAATCAATTAAGTTTACATCATATGTTTTGACAATATTCGACACATATGTCCAAAATGACTTTGGTAAATTGACTACGGTCAAAGAGTTAATTATTAAATCATATAAATAATGATAATCATGAAATAATTATCATTTTTTTATATCAATTATATTTTTAAAACAAACCATTAAATATGGTTATGAAAAATTAATTATGTTACAATCATGGAGACGGTTGGTAGTACGAACGAATGAGTAACGTTTCTATTTTTCAAAGATCATGATGGAAAAAAAGGTAAGTATTATTTTATATTTATATAATTATTATTATATCATAAATATCATATTATATTCTTAAGTAAAATTATATATATCATCCATGTGATGGGGTGATGAAAAATGAATCACATCAATTTGTGGAGGTGGTAGTCCACACGTATGCACAAATGACATAATCATTTTTCAGTAGATGAAAAGGTGATAAAGTATATATATATTATTTTTAAAAAATGATAAATATTTCATTAATATAATATATATATATATATATTAAATCCATCATTATAAATATCTGTGATAATTAGTGACAGAAAATGAATTACATCGGTTCTTGGGTTAGTAGTCCATCGTACACACTAACGACGGTTTCATTTCCCATTTTATAGAATATGATACAGATTTAGATTATATAGTTAACATAATAACATATAAATATATTTAATATAATAATTTTATTATTTAATAATGGTTAAATAATATTTTAAGGAGTTAGGATAAGAAATAATACAAAAATGTTTGGTTAAGAACTATACATCTTCTTCAGACGACCTCTTTAGGTTTACACCAAAAGCCTTCCAAGGTTGGTTTTCAAATAAAACCAAGGAATCTAAGACATGGGAATTAATTTAAGTAATGTATATAGGTTAGGATTTTCTAAACTAGTTTTCTCAAAAAGGTGTTAGTAATAGAGGATAGGGGGTTCCCTTTTATAAGTGAGGGGAGGGGCACTCTTGAAATTTCTTAAAGTATTAAATGAATATAAATTAATTTTAAATGGAAAATGACTATAATTTTACTTAATTTAAGGATAATATTATTTTGGGTCTAAATAATCTCATCCAATAAAATTTTTACAAGTTTTTATGTTTTTTTTCTTTGTCTCTTTGTTTTAACCCCTCATTAACCCTTTTGATGATTACCATGATATAAATGTTTTTTACATTATTAGAGTCATGAAATTTACTATAAAAGAACAATTGGTCTATAAATGGACCATGTTTTATATTATAAACCATATCCCATTAATTTTTTTAAATATAATATTTTTAGTAATTTTAAATCATTTAATAAAATATTGTTTATAACAATAAATCATTAATTTTGTTTTTGGGACTGTTCATTTAATTTGACTTTAAAAATAACATGAAAGAAAATTAATTCAAATAAAAAAAATTAAAACATACCTAATATATTATATTGATCAATAAAATTATTAATATAATAAAAATCACTCAAACAATATTACTTTTATAATTTTAAAAAATATTTACTTTATTTTTCTAATACTTGCACAAGTATTCTGTCGGTGTTGTGTAAGCATTTAAAGTAATTATTTCATTACTAAAATTTAAAAATAAGTTACCATGATAAAAAGAAAATTTATATTTAAAATAAAAAATCATAACCAAACATAATTTGTTTTTATCCCTATCGCAAAATATTATAGATATTAAAAGCAAGAGCATGACATTTTTTACTTTATATTTACTTACAATAATATAAATGTTATAATCAAAGGAAAGTGGAAATAAATTGAAAATTTTTAAAATATTGGATATTAAAGGTCAAAAAACTTATTAAATAAAATAAATATAGATTTTATTGATATTTTTAGGCATTATAACATTATTTTTAACTCTAACTACCTGATTTACCATTATCAAGGTGACAAATATTTACTACAATTGTTATTCATAATGATAAAAAATAAATAGGAAATATTTATCAAATTTGGAAATACTAATTAAAAATATGGAATCCATTTTTCATGATTCAATTTTGTGAAGTGAATAAAATTAATTTAAGATTAAAATGAAAAATGTAATGAAAAATATTTTTTTGAAAAATGTGTTTTTAAGCCCAAAAATGAAATTATACCAAAATAAGGTATAATGATTATTCCTATATAATTAATTTTATTATTTATAATTTAAGTAGACTTATGTTACTTTATTATTCAATGGTACTTTTAAATTAATTTATTTAATTAAAATAAATGACATATTTACAAATATCGGTATTTTTTACTATTCACTGAAAAATCAATCTTTTCATGAAAACTACCAAAATCTCAACCTAAGCTAATTTTTATATTCTTATTTCAAAAATAAAATTCATTTTATAAAATTAAAATTCTAAAATTTAGAAATTAACCTTTTAAATATAAACTTATAATAAAAGGAGTTTAATAAGAATAAAACTGTTTCCTTTTTTATTAAAAACTTACTAAATATTTTTATAATAAAAATAACTATGTAAAATATAATTCATAAATACTAGTAATGCATGAAATTGATTATTTAATTTTCCTGGGTTATTATAGAAAAACCTAATTTCAGTTTTATTTCAAACTAGAATAAATGAAATATTTTATTAAAGGAATTTTATAGACTCTTTGGCGGGATACTACTATGAATGTTTAGCTCACACCATATAAACACACTGATGTGTATATATAGATCAAATGTATTTTTTTAGGTGCATGGTTTGTGGTATTGGATTTTATAACATATTCTTGTCCCGTTGATGAATGTTGTGGATGTGGTGAGTGACTATGGATCACCTAGAAGTGTTCAAGCAGTGGCTCAGGTTGTTGGTTTATTTTGGAATATTGATGTATTAGTCATTTCAAATAGCTATTTTTTCTATTTTGGTTTTATTTATTTCAAACCATGTTAAGTATTATGGTTATTGTATTTATTTTGAAAGTGATTTGGCTGTTATAATTCTTAAGACCTATTTGGTTATATCTTTATTTTAAAACTATTTATTTCATATGCATGGAATATCAATGTATGGATGCACCATGTCGAATTCTTGGTAGATTCTATTACTTATTTATTATTATTATTCCATTGATAACCTAATTCTTGTCATCAACTCGTGGAAATTGGGAATATGCTTTGGTACTTGTCATGATCCAGGTCAAGTTAGATGTTTGGTTGGACCGAGAAGGTTCATGAAAAAATTGTATCAAATACACCTATTATTATTTGGGTGAATCATCATAGTATAGAGATAGGTCTATCAGAACTCATGAGGTAGGACATGAGTAAGTGTTTGATCACCACCTTTCATGATGAAAATTGGGTTTCCATGGGTAGTTCGGGTTTGAGTCTTGAATTTGATTTCATTCTTGCCTATTTTTTATAATATTTTGATCCCTGTTAAGTTATATCAGATGTTTTGAGGTTTAATTTTAGTTTTAGGTGGGAAATAAAAGAAGAACTCAGGCTTCATGGTTATCTAACAAAATTTGGTAAATCGTGTAGAGCCCATGTATAACGACCCAAGCTTGATGTACATGGATATTACATCACTTTTGTGGAAAACTTAATACATTACCCAAATAGACACCCAAATACCGTATTAGTTTAGTGTCTTTGGAAACTTGGAACACATTCTTATAACTTGGTGAAAGATACTCAACTTCTCCCACAAAGATCTTCCCCTTTAGTTTTTCTACCTAAAACCTATATTTATATCTCGGGGAAAAGAAAATATAAAAATGGTGAACTCAAATGATTATTAAGGATAAAAATGGAGAACATCAAACAAAACATAAACATAAGATTATAAAAACATGAAAGTAAATTCTAAATATCAAAATCTTGATTCATGAAATAAATATTGGTTGTTCATAAGACATAAATCATAAAGAAACATGAATCATGATAAAATATAATTGGAATAAAACATGGAATTGTGGAAAACACATAAGAATAGAAAATCATTTACATATTAGCCAAGGATCATTTTCAAGACCATCATTGCATACAGAGTCCATTACTGAACCAAGTTCACTCCTCATTCCATCCCTGTATTACTAAACCGAATTTACTTTCCGTTTCATCACTATATTACTGAACCAGTTTTACTTTCTGTTTAATTCATGTTTATGTAATGAGATATAAATCTTTACCTAATGAATTATAGGTAGATATAGGTCTCACCCATCACATAATTAAAACCATACATATTTATGCCACAAAAACACAAATCATTCATCATAGCATAACCTAAGGAATAAAATGGGTTTCTTAAACATCATTCCATCATAATCTATATAAAACAAATGGATTTCATAAATATAATTCCATAATAACCACAATAAAATAATAATAATAATGTGGATAGAAACATATCCTCATTTATATAATTTCATCTTATATGGAAAATAATTTTGATAAAACACTTGAAATTAATTCTTGAGTAAAATATCCTTTCTTCTTCTAAAATGTTTTCTATTCTCAAAATGTCGCTCAATTTTAAAAGAAAATAATTTAATTGAAAATAAATTTGAAATATTTTAAAGTAATATTCATGGAAATAATGAATTATTAAAGTGTAAAGATCCATTCATGTCATATAAGTTAAAAAAATTATTCTCTTACTTTAAGAAATGGGTAAAATTGACTTTAAGAAAATTAAATTGGTAAACTTGAACAAAAAGTACCTCGTACCAAAAATAAAAAAAGATTCATTTAATATCGTTTAATAAAAATTCACTAAGGGGTAAAATTGACATTAAACAATTTCATAAGTATGGAAATAAAATTTTTGAATACTTATTTAGGAAATATGGATGTGGTTTATAAATATACCCCAGTAAATACTTATGAATAAATAATCTCAAATAATAATGAGATTGAAAAATTATTCGTTACCTTAGGTACGCTATCCTTTGTATGTATCCAAACCTCCTATATAATGATTTAAATGATTTTATTGACTTATTATAGAATCATAGTCATTTTTATGATATCATATATGATCATATTATCATGTTTTTGGTAATAATATTTCATTATTACTCATTATTCAGTTATAAACTGCTTCATTCTCTTATGCATGTTTTTCTGAATAAGTTTTGGTTCTCATTATTAGGTTATATTTATATCATTAAAAAATTATATTAAAATAATAAATATAATATTTATTTATTATTTAAATTTATATAATCATTCTTTAATAGATATCATGTATAATGAATCGCATCGCATTGTGGAGACGGTAGGTCATACGTACGCATGAGCGATGATATCATTCCATTAATAATGAAATGGTATCGAATTGGATGGTATATATATTATTAAATAATAAATATCTTGTTATAATAATCATATATAGTTATTTTTTCCATAATTATACCCATCCAAGTCAAGTGGTAGTGAAAAATATATTACACCACGGCGTGGAGACAGTAAGTCGTACGTATGCATGCATGGTGATTTTATTTTTTATAGGATGGATAAAATGTGGAATATAGTTGTTCCATAATCTTAATAACATCTCAGTGTACAAGTGATACTATATTCATTAATTTATGATGAAAATAACTCATTAATAGAAAGTATAAGAAGAAATAATTTGAAAAATCGGTAGAGGAGATTACCTCTTCTTCGACAAGCTCCCTCTAGTCCTCCTCTTAAAGGCACTATAGTTGATCTTTTGAGAATAAAAAAACCTCTAGAATTTGAATAAGGAATTTAATAAGGTAAATGGGGAGATAATTTTAGATCTTTAAGGCTCAATGTGAATTGAAATTGTGAGGGAGGATTTACCCTTTTATAATTGAGGTGAGGAGCACATTTGGAATCTCCAAAAATATTAATTTATAATAAAATAAATCCAAATCCAAAAACCTAAAAAATTTCATATTTCAGAATATAATATGAGATAAGGTTGTAAAATCATAAAAAAATAAATTTTTTACAAGTTTTTATGTCAATTTAAACCTTGTCATTTTAATTTAACACTTAGTTATTCTATTTCATTTTAACAAGGGTAACAATTATTTCAATATTAAAAGGATGAAATATTTACTTATTTAATGTAAATTAAATAATAAATAAATAATTTATATAATTTTATACCATATAATAATTATTATATATTTTTATAAATGTTTTATTATTTTTAAATAATTTAATAAAACATTGTTTTGACAAAACAACAATAGTGTCAATTTTGACACTATTCAATTCTTGGATTTTTAAAAATATCAAGATAAGATTTTATACCAGAAAAAAATATTTTATTATATCCCTAATGGGTCTAGGTCATTTAGAAAATTAAATGGACAAATTAATTATCTAAAATAATATTTATTTTAATATTTTAATAACATTAATTTGATATTTCCATTAATAAAATAATTACTACATCAGTATTGTGTAATTGTTTAATATACTTATTTGTTGGGTAAAAACTAAAAATAAAATACTATAATGAATATAAATATAGTATATTTTAGGAAAATATATTTAGTCGAATATATATTTTGTAAAATCAATCATTAAAAATGTTATACTTTTTAAAATATGAATGTGATAAGTTTAACATCACTTTAAATAAAATAATATATGTATCATAATCTCTTATTTAAGGATCCAAATGGTCTATATCTAGACATTTGGATTATTATAGCCTATATATACTCAAAAAATAATATTTTTTCAAGTTTTTGTGTCTTTTAATGGTTATTATCATTTTAATAAAAATTAGTTTATTAATTTTTCATCAATTAAATAATTTCTAGGTCATCAATTTATAAACCTAGGGTAATTATTTCTTTCATAAAATTAAAAAAAATTACCATGATAAATAAAAATATTTTATCTTGAAAAATGAGTATTTATAGTCGAATTTATCTTTTGTATAAACTTAATTCAAAAATGATGTATTATTTAAAACATGAATGTGACGTCTTTAAATTTTCATTAAATAAAATATTATAAATACCATAATATCTCCCAAATTTCCCCAAAACGTCAAAAATAAATTTATATTATGAAAATATGTTTATTAATTTAAAATTTAATATTTATATTAATTAATACCACCCATTTTTTTATATGTCGACACATAATTGATATTAAAGAAAAGAAAATGACACTTTGTGTCTTTCTTTGATTTAAATATTATTTAAGTCATTTTCCTTAAAAAGTGTCCATTAAATGACATAATTTAGATAATTAAAGTGTTAAGGGTTAAATTCCAGTAATCAAATAAAAAAAAACATTTTTTTGGTCATTTTATAGTCATTATAATTTTTTTTATCCTAAATTACCTAATTTACCCTTTACCGTGGTAACAAAATTTACCACGCGTACTATTCAGATTGGTCAAAAATAAAAGAAACCTACTTACCAAATTAGGACCCCATAAATCCAAATTTTACATACATATTTTTAAAGTTCAAAACATAGAATTTTCATAATTAAATTTAAAATAAAACCGGTAAAATGTCACGAAAAACAGTTTTTTGAAAAAATGCACCTTTTTAAATGGAAAATGTTTTTATAATAAATTCATGTATAAAATCTTTTTCAAAAAAAATAATTAGATAAAAATGAAATATTTAAAATTTAAAAATAATCCAAAATATAATTTTATTATGTAATGACTTCAAAATAAAATAAATCTTTCAATAAAAATTAGTATTTTCACTATTCATCAAAAAATAAAACTTATCAGAAAAATACAAAAAAATTCAACCAAAGTAAATTTTTATATTTCATATTAATATAATAATTCTACTTTTGAAAAACTGAATATTAAAAATTAAAAAAAAACTAGATTTAAAATGGGTGCGCCATCAGAAGGCGGCAAAACTGCATTATTTTGAAAAATACTTCTTTTATCCAAAAAAATGAATTTGTTCTTATATAATGTCTATAAAACATATAATATGAATTTTAAAAATTATATTAAATATATAAAATATATTTTTTATTAATAAAATCCATCAAGATTGATTTTATTTTTTTATAGACTCGCTTATTTTCATTTAAATATTTTTTCAGAAGAAAGTTAATAATATTCATACCCGCCATTATAATTACTAGGTTATAATATTTAGTTGTTCACTTATAATATATCATGTGTGAAATGAATTCTATCAAAATAACTTGAAATTTTTTGTAACACAATCCAATCATAGATTTGTGTATACCGCAAGGAAAGCTGGTGTTGTGTATAGTGCAAGTTTATCTTAGTGTAGCGTACAACATAAGACATCGAAAAAGAAAGAAAAGAGAATCTATCACATAAAAATAACTGGGTGTTACACCATTAACTATCGTCTAAAATCTCTATAGGTTTTTTACATAGTTGGTGAATGGTTTATCAAAATGTGTAGAAAACCCATGTATAGTTTGTAACCCTTCCAGAATTATTATTTGGGCCTCTTTTGATTTCTAATTTCTCCTAAGATGGTTTCCACTTGTTGAGGATGGGTTGAAAAAGTTTTTGTGATGTGTGGGTATTATTTGGGTTGAATTATTTTTATCATTTCATGAATTTTTTTGTTTGACCTTGTGTTTTGAAGGCTTTCTTTGTGTGAAAAGAGGATTTTATGAAATGATTTGATTTTAAAATTAGTTTTTGGTGATTTATTTAAAAGGGGGATTCATGAGATGTTTTGTATTTAAAAACAATTTTATAGTTTTTTTGTGAAAATATTTTGATACTCATGAAGTTTTTTCAAAAAATCTTGATTTTATAATTAAATTTGGATGATATTTTTAAATGAAATTAATTTTTTAAAATCCCTAGTAGGGTTTAGAGTTTTGACCCATGGTAAGTTCATAAAATTATTTTTTTTAGTTTTCTGAATTAAGTGTGGAATATTCAATGGATGGTTCATTTTTAAAGTGTGTATGGAATTGTAAAACAAATTTTTAACTCCTTATCAAATGTTTGTGGTTTAAAAAGGAAGATTTTAAAAAAAATTGAACTTAGTGTGTTTTGTTTTGGATTTGTTCCTTGCTTTATATTGGAACTATTTTATTTAGATTATGAGGTATAAATTGGTTGGATACATGCATTTTTTTATTTAGAGTATACCTCCTAGAAAGACCTTGATGAGTAGAGTTGTGGAGATAAAACCTTCTGTGCTCTTGGACTTCTTGAATCATTTTATACCTATTTTATATAGTGATCAAGGATTGTTTGAGATAATGGAGTGTCTATAGAGGATTGAGGTAATCCCCAATTATCTATAAACTCCAAAAGACTTGAAGGTTAGAGTTTTTATAATATTTATTGAAGGACCAAGTCAATTATGGTGGAAAATTATTGTTCCTTATCAGTTTCATGATGGAATTTCTTGGGAATTTTTCAAGATGATGTACTTTTAGTGGAATTATCCCTAGGGCATAAAAATGGATAATTTCATTGAATTAATGAGATTTCATCAAGTTGAATGATTGATGAAAGAGTATGTTGATCATTTATTAGAGTTGGTGTTCTTATTTCCCAAGGATTTTGGAAATAGTGTTCTAAAGGATTGATTATTTGAAATAGGCCTTTGCTCGAACCTCGAAATGGCTGTATTTAAATCAGTATTGGAATCTTATAAGGAAATAATCTAAAGTTCCATGACATTGGAATTGAATCATAAAATTTTATATGATCTTAATATTAATAAATGGACTAATGAGGGTAGTTCTTCTCAAAGACTTTATACTCCTAAAGAGAAGAAGAGATCTATGATGTGTTTCTAGTGTAAAACACTTGGGCATTATAATCCCTCTTGTTTGAAATCTCTAATAATCCATCATTGGTGAGGTCTCTTGGGATATATTTATAGGTTCTATAATTTGAATTATCAAAATAAGAAGAAGGCCCTGGTGTATCTTGATTTTATATGGTGATGATTATTTGTTTTGGTATTTATAATCCTTGATTTTAGATCAATTACAAATATTTTGGTAAATTTTCTTGTTTTATTCTTTGTGTGCCTCTTGATCATTAATTATGGTGTTTTGGTTATTTTTGGTTATTCTCATTCCTTGGTGATGAGTTGTTTTTCTTTGAGGAATCTAGTTGACGTTAACCTTGTGATGAGGTTTCACTTTTGAAAAGTTGTGCATGGGAATCCTTGGGTGTGTTCTTGAGTAACTGGGATAAGTGTCACCCCAATTTAGATTATGTTATGGCTGGTGCCTTGTTTATTTTTTTGAGTTTTTCATGTAAAACCCGAACTGCAATAACTTGGATCCAATATTATTATTACATTATTAGTATAAAATTCAATAGTTCTTATAAGATATAATAACTTAATAGTCTCAGAATACTAGATTACACTTGAAAATATAAAATATAACATGAAAACTCCATGATAATATTATTATCCCTTCTAGAATATCCTTGAAAATTACACATATTTCTCCTCTAGGTTTTATGGGGAAAGGAAAAAAAATAATGGTGATCTCAGAAACTTAGTAAGGACTACCATACAAAAAAATCTATCATAGCATAAGCATGACATAAATAGTATGGAAAAAATAAATGATAAATACAATTCCATGATAAAATGAAACTAGGGGTAGTCTTTATTCATGACAATAAATAAAAAAGGTGTATAATAATTTATGACCTTTTACTGATGAAATGCATAATGTCAAACATCATAAACATACCATCAAGTTATTGTGCCAATATATCATACATAATAGGTAAGTAATATGCTAATACCCATTCTATTTTATCTCATGAGACCTGCTGATTCATCGAGGGTATATCAATATTGGTCCCCACTCAACACTAATTAAGTTTGGTGAATTCATCATATGATTTAACAAGACAATTCATAACATTCTATAAGGAACCTATTATATAATCATGTATAAATTTAACAATGGATATTTTTATGCTTGAAATACATAAAACAAATATTTCCCAACTCAATAGAATAATCTGACTATCTAGGATAATATCTCGAAAATCATCTTAGAAACTATGATATATTACCAATTTAATAGGAAGTATCCTTCTCAAATAAATAAATATAAGGTGTTGTAGAGGGTACTTTCAAAGTGGTTGGTTATCAATAGAAGATAGTAATTTATTTCATTAGTTTAAAATGGGAGGAGATCAAAGAATTGGTAGGAAAATACTTAATTAAGGTTTGTAAAGATAATGTAAATTATCCAAGTATATCCTCTAGGAGTGTATATCCAAGTGTTTAGTCTTAGGCCCACTCATCATGCATTGGGGTGATGATTTATTCAATTCTCAACCAACCCTTTTTAGGTTGATTACCCCTAGTTGTATCAACACCATAGCTGCATCCACTTGATGGTATCTAGACAGGGATGTATTTTCTAAGAAAATTGCACACACTTTACTCAGTAGTGCAAAAAGAGTTTTTCATGTAGGTTTTTTTTAATGTTTGTTACCCCACAATGTTAATGCAGGAAACATTGTAAATAATTTTTTCATGTTTGTTAATAATAACTGACATTATAAATATGTATATGGAGGACATTTTTCACATCAGTTTTTCATAACTGATGTGAAAATGTATATATAACATCAGTTTTTTTAAAATACCAGTGTTATAAATAATTTATCACATCGGTTTTTTCATAAATAACATGACAAAGTCTGTTATAGATGGTTTTTAATGTCGGTTTCTAGAAAACCCAACATTAAAAACTAGACTAAACATTCATATTTTGTAGGTGGTTTTCCATGTTGGATTTAATATAACTGATGTGGAAAAAAACTTATCACATTGGTTTTTTTAAAAACCTTATGTTATAAACACATTATCGTGTCATTTTTTCATAACCATCATTTCTAGGTGTTTTCCAAGTCATTTATATAAAAACCGATGTGGAAAACCATATATCATGTCTATTTTTTAGAAAAACTGACATAAGAAATATTATTTTTAAATTTTTCGCATCAGTTGTGAAATAAAAAATGAGAAAATAATTTTTTTTTAATAAAAATCAATAAATTCATCCCTCCCATAAGTACATCAGCATACCAGAAACATAAAAAAACAGCATCACAAACATTTTCAATTTTAATTTGAAACTTTACAATGTATATTATAAACAAATTAAAATCAAATCATATCTATAAAATAATTTTCCTATTCAATTTATAAGTTTTTTACCTCTTGACCAGTATAATTTTGAGGGTCATTAAAAAACAACAAATTAAAAAAATCATTTAATGTGTATTCTGTATAAAAAAAATGAAAAATTAAAGGAAAGATTTATAACAAAATATAACCTTATAAAATTTTTTCAGTATCCTAGTTGAAACTATTTCATACATAAATCTTATAAAATAGTATCCACATTCCTTTACACCTTGTTGATGAAACTTATTTTAAAAAAAATCAATTCAAAATAACATTTCAAGTACTTACAGCCAAATTGTAGTAATTGTAAATGAAAATTCACCTTTGATATTACATATTTAATCTTTGTGCTTGGATTTATTATTGTACCTATAAAGTAATCTAATTCCATTTTCAAAATTAATATGTTTGAAATAAATTTAAATTCCATTATAATATATACAAGTATTCAAGTATTCAAACTTACACATTCAATACATTCTTAAAATTTATCTTTCACTTCACCATGGATAGAGAATAGCCAGTAAAGTTTCTTCTCTCTTGGACAAAATACTCCCAAAATCCAATGAATACTACTATACAGAAAAAATATAATGTGAGTGGTAATTATGTTAAGATATATTTTTCATACTCTTGAAGATAAGGAAGCATCCCACATTAAATAATTGCATTCTTTTTAATTCTTTTGGCAATATAAATTTTTCTTTCTGCATTATTCATAGTAATCTCTATATGGGAAATAAATTTTGGGTCTATAAATCCATATATTGATTTCATATCATACTTCATACAAATTATATAAATATACCTAATAAGAACAAACATAATTATAAAGCTTTAATAAATTAAAATAATAAAAAGATATATGATAATCAACTTACATAGAAAATACTTACATCATGTTGATGCATGACTCATCTCCAGTTATAAGATCCATGATATATTTTTTTTAAATCATCATAGTCAATTCATGCCCACAAATTTCATCTCCCATTAGAATTTCATAAACTTCCAACAATAAATTTTAATATGTTGTTAATCTATCAAGACTAGAAGAAGTTGTATCTGAAGTCATAACAGCATGTATTTGTTGTTTATTATACAGTATGTCTTTACCTTTAAATTATTCTTGTAAAAAATAGATAAATATATAAACTTTAAAATTTTAAAAATATTAATCAAATATGAAATAAAGGATATAATCTACACATACCTCAATGGAAATTTTTCAAAAAAGTCTATATGGACAAACTAAAAAATTTTCGGTACTTTGTCCAACTATGATGACCTAATATGTAGGAATTTTTATTCTTATTGATCTATTTATAATATCCCATATAGTGACCCTGAGATTATATATCTCTATTTTTTAAATACGAATGGTATCAATAATATAATTTATAATCCCATATGAAACTATATAATGTTAGGGATCCTCAATATATAACTCACAATAAATGGGAATCTATGGAGGAGGAGGTGTAGGAGTTGGATAAGTAATAGGAGGTGGAGAGAGATCTATAGTTGGAGGTGGAGGAGTGGGATCAATAACATGAAACTGTCTTTTCATGTCTGAAAACATTGACTGTACAGAAGATTTGATCATGTCCTCCATTATATCACCCATATATTGAACTTTAGTTCCAAATATTCCAGTTTTCTTTTATAAACATCCTATATTTAAGAAGTTTCAGATCATCCAAACACTTTTTTTACCATTACACCTGTCGAGTATCCATGTACATGACCCGGGTGTTCTGGATTTCTTAATGTCATAGCTAAAATTTCCTTTTGACCCTCATCCATGAAGGTCCCTTGTGTACTATTCTCCTCAAGATAATCTTATATAAAATATTTGAAAAATTCGGTAGTGAATCACAATATATAAATATTTTATTTAACTTAAATAAAATAAATAAATTAAACAACTTCATACAATCCTTAAACTACAACCCTTGGATCTTTTATAAGATATTTTCCCTTGTTTCTCATCTGTCCCCTCTTCCATTTTTCATGTCTAGCTGGGGAGAAAGGAATATCAACCTCTAAAGAGATTTAATACTTAGCTCTCTATTTTTGAAATATTTCAACTATCATTTTCTCTTCTAATAATGAATATCCTCCATGAGATAAAGTATGAGGGTGTATGTTTTTGGATTGGATATCTGGATGAGATCTCATCATTTAATGAAATTAAGAATAAATAAATCATTGATATAAAAAACATATAAAATCTAACATTGTACTTACCAAAAACCCTTCTTATAATCTACTTTCAAAAAACTAATTCCATGTATATTCATCAATAAATGGATATATATTACATGGATTTTGATGTTGTTTATCCCTAAAAATTAATTCTATTGTAAGGGTTGATTTAAAATACCTCCATCTCCTAACATCCAAAGCTAAACATTTCTTCTGACTCCTCCAGTGTCAGGTATATCATATGTAATCTGATAAGAAAGGGGGAAACTATATTAGTAAAAATATTTTATGATAAGTAAAATAATAAGAAATTATCTTACCAAAATATTTTACCATAATTAATATATATTCACTTTTTCAACACTTATCTAATCAAGAATCAAAATTCTAAATTTTCCTCAATCTTACACTATAATAAAAGTACTAAATTTTTTTATATTTATACCCCTAGGAATATCATTATCATCAAAATAAATTAGTATCTTCTGGTACCGGCTATGGGAAACTCCTAATTTTAGTAAACATGTGAATACATGTTTACCAAACCTCAAAATATTTTTCCCCTATAAAGGTTGATGGCTCCCGTATAGAAGGATGATAAGGTTCCTCAATAGTAATATGTGTATGGTCCTCCCCATAAGTATATGTTGGATCAGATGATTGACCTGCCATTATCCTAAAAATCAAAGTAATAAACAATTATTACAAAAATATACAAATTCAACTATTACATATAAATGTAAATAAAAAATGAAAAATGATCAAACAAAAAGTAAAGTAAACTAAACACATTTTTATTAATATTTGTTAAAATAGTTAACTAAAATTATAACAACATTAATGAGGGATGAAATGGAATAAATTAATGAAAAAAAATCCAAAAATGGTGTGTGAATAAAAAAAATTAGTATACAAATATACAAATCAAACTATTACATATAAAATTAAATAAAAAATGAAAAATGATCCAATAAAAAGTAAAGTAAACACATTTTTTATTCATATTTATTAAAGTAAATAACTATAATTCTAACAACATTGATGAGAGATTAAATGACATAAATGATTGAAAATAATCCACAAATGGTGTGTGAATAGTGAAAATGATCCAACGTATTACACCATTTTTTACACCAAAAAAAATATTCTTTGAATACATAAGTTAAGTAAGGGTAAACATGGTAAACTAAAAAAACTAAACTAATATAAAAATAATAATTTAACTTATTGGTTAATGTGTATAAATAAATAAAATAAAACTAATATATCTAACATTTTTTGAAATTTAAAAAAGTAAATAAGAAATAAATATATGTTACCTGTAATATTAGGAAATTACTAAAGGATTATTTTCCTAAATTCCTTCCTCGTGATTGTTCCATATTTCACAAACCATGTATATGACATGATCATTAATATTATCTGTTAATATTTCCATATAATTAGGTACCTCACATAAATTAGTATCTTCATCAAGTTTTTCATCACCAACATACTATTTTTTCCTTATAAAATGTCAAACCACTGCATATTGGATGGATATGGAATATAGAAAAAAATATTGTGTTTTCATGATAAAAGTATCAGTTGTGTATTCTAATATATTTAGATTAAAAAGTTTCATGCATAATTCATCATGTTTGACATTGTTTTTATTGATACACCATTTAAAGTTAAACACTAGAACTTGAAATTTAATGTAATCAAACTCCCATATTTCTTTAATGACCCCATAATATTCACTTGATGTGGATATTGGTTTTTTTTATTTGGAACTCAGAAAATGAATTACTTTTGTGAACATCAATATACTACTATTTTGATCCACACTTCTATTATATTGATCTTTCATATGAAATGTATAGTCATTAATGTCATAACCAGATCATGTTATAAAATTTAAACTTGGACCACCATCTAACCATATCAATGTTTCTCATGTATCTGATCTACCATGCATAGTCTCTTTAAACCATGGGAAAAAATTGTTATGCTCATTAAAAAACCACATATCTTCTTTGGATAACATTGTTTTAACACATTAATATGCAATTTTTTATATGGTTTAGCATCATCTATGTTATTAAATATATATAAATATACCTTTTTTATTTATTCAATTGTCAATGATTTCACTTTCAATCTATTAATTCTCTTTCCCCCATAATCGAATCACTCGTGGCGAGATGTATCCAAACCAATTTACTCGACTGAAGAAAAATAGATTCTACAAAACTATAAAACCTCCTCAGAAATATATTTCTCGATAATGGAGGCTTTAGGTCGATATGGATTCTTAACCTATCACTTAAATATTTTCATATATATTTCAAAAGGATATATCCAAATTATATATGAAGATCCTAAAATCTTTATTTCTCGCACCAAATAAACCATTATATGCACCATGATTCTCCAAGGGTCATATCCTAGTGGTTACACCTTTGAGGGGCCTTGTGGTATGTCTTAGGTTTGAGTCTCCCTAAGTACTTATAGGTGTTATAGATTTTATTTTCTTATTTTTATCCCCCTCCCCAAACTATTTTACATTATATGTGCCATCATATCAATAAACAAAATGGAGGAAAATACAATTCTAGTTGACTAAGTATATAAATTGAATCGTTCTAAAAAAATTCCAATGAATTCAAATCAATCAATTTGTTATAAATTGAATTGAAAAAATAACACACCTTTATGATAGTCATTCTGAAACATATATGAAATATTCCATGCAATGAAACTAGTAGGATTTATTGCATCATAATGTGACAGTAGTGAGATTTCATGCCTATCAAACTCAAATATTTTAGTGACACAAAATTATTTACATCTGAAAAATAACTATGAAGCACTTTGATGCCATGGAAACACTAAAAAAACTAATTTTCTCTATCTTGGATAATGTATGATAATCTGGAGAAAGATATTTTTTCCTTCCATCAAGAGTGGTAGATAACTCCAAACCTATTCCCACTGAGAGTAAGTCCAAATTTCATTTGGCCCATATTTAGACTATCCTTTAATATCTAATAATTATCTAATAAAACTATCATAGATATTATTCTCCACATTCATGACATAAATTTTATATTTTACCTCATGATATCTTCAATATGGAATATAAAAAAATATTGATTGTCTCTTCTAAATATTTTTATCATTACTTTATTTTTTTGTCTTTCCAAATGTGATATCAATGTTTTTCACCCTCTCAAAATATTGATCAGTGTATTGTGGTTTTAAAGCAATATAAAATTATTGTGAGTTTTTGAATTCCTTTTTTAATATTTGATAAGAGTGTTCTATATAAAAAACCTTTGATAAATCATGTATACTTTTTTTTCCCATGTTGCAATTGATAGTATGATGTTTATTGTTTATAAATTATACAAGCTTTATTCCCCTTAACATTGTATCCAGATATTAACTCACATTTATCGTGAAGCTAACATGGTTGCTGATGGTCTTGCAAACCAAGGAGTCAATCAAGACATTACTTGGATTGATGAACTCCCTGGTTACTTACTTCCCTTTCATAATAGATATTGTAATATGCTTCCATCTTTTAGACTCTTGTAACTCTTTTATTTAATTTTTATAGTGCCCTGGTTTTCTGGACAGGCACCATCCATCTTTAAAAAAACATTGTATCCAGATAAATTTACATATTCTAGTAATTCATTTATAGTGAACATAATGATTGCATACAGTTAAAAAAGTTCCATTTTATAAGAATCATACACCCTAATATCTTCCTCCCATAAAAGATTCAACTCATCAATTAATGGTGAAAAGAAAAACATAAATATTACTTATAGATTTCTTTGTTCTAGATATCATTAAACTCAACATGAAATATTTTAATTTCGTACAAAATTCAAGAGATAATTTGTAAATTACCAATAAAATGGGTCATTAAACATGTGTGCTTCTAATTATTTGATGCGGTTTATTCTATCTGTGTGTAGTCCAAGTCTGATATTTATAACTTCATTTTTGAATGTAGTAAAATATTGATAAATTTTATCCAATATAGACAATCATATGGATGATGTAATTTTACATCACATATCTTCTCATATACATGTCATCTTAACCTATTTGAATTATTTTAATTTTTAAATAAATGTTTCGAACAAGGAATTATAAGAAGATACTAAATTTAATTAGCAAGAGTCTCTATAACTACTAAATCATCCTATGATTTTTCATTAAACTTATACTGTGACATCCCTAATTTAAGACACTATGAAATATATTTGTATTACTTTCTATATAGAACATATTAATTTGTGCAGAAATTTATTTTCTTGTACCCTAACCCATCGGGCATAATATTTTCTTTTCTTTATAATGTGAATCTAGAAGATCATTTTCTTTTAGAAGTATGTCTTTCAATTATTGTAGCAACTTTGTAAAACTCTTGTCACTCTATTCATTTTTTTCCTTCAAGATAACCAATCTTAATACCATTGATAAAATTTTAAATTACATAAAACCCAGATATAATGGTTTTTCAACATCACAATATAGATTCTCAATTATATATTATTTCTCAATTTTCTCTACTTTAATATCAAAAAAAATTATTAAATTTAACCATACTTATCATCTTGCAAATCATCATCATCAATACATCTAAAATTATTCCCAATTTCACCATTAAAAATCTAAGGGTTGTAACTCCAATTAAAACCATAACAAATTAAATGATGTTTGATCTTTATACTTTTCCACCCATTCATATTTAAAAATTTCAAGAATGGATCGAAAAACGTGTCCTTTTTGGAACATTTCATTTAGAAATTTTCAAAAAAACATCAACACCTTACTAATATTCATCACTTGTTCTCTATTGGTCTCCATATCTATTTCAGATCTAAGTTCTTTCTTCATTTTGGTGCAGGCTTTAGGAAGTTGGACATTGGATAGTCGGAGGGTGATTTTTTGTGATGCTGGTGTTCTGGTGTCTTTCCTGATCATATGGGTCTACTTCTCTTCTTGGTGGTGGTCAGGCGGTGACATTTTCATAGTTGTTCAAGGTTTTGTGAGGCATATTGTAGTGATAATGATAGAGATAGTGGAAGGGTTCACATGGTTGTTGGTGTGCATGAAAGGGACATCAATGGTACCTTGGTTGTAAGACGAGAGGTTTTAGTGTGTTTGATTGCTTTTTGTTTTGTGAACTGGGTGTTTTCTTGGTTTTATATTTCATGATAATAATTGGTGCTTTTCTCATTTCAATTGGATTTGTTAAAGCTTCTTTCAGGTATCGCTGGGTGGGCGGCCTCGATTGAGGCATGGGTGTGCTAACACCCATCATCAACCATATGTTCTCATTGAATGGATGGGCACCCTATTCTATTGTTGTGTATGTTTTTAATCTTAATCAATGTTTCATCAGGTTGATAATTCATTGGATTTATCACATGTATTATTGGGTGGGAAGCTCAAAAGAGATATAGGTGTGTTGGAACCTATCATCTAGTCCTCCTTTCACTTTTGATGAGTGGGAGGAGTGTTATGCCATGTTGTATTGTTCCAGCATGGTGAAACTTCTTAACAGGATGGGAAACATTTTCTTGACTAATTTCACAGTTTTATTTTCTGATAGGGGGGGTGATGATACTTTTTCTATTATTTGTCTATATTTTTGTTTCTCAGTAGACTCTCAGGACCATTTTTTGTGCCTTTGGGTCATATTTGTTAATATTTCTACATCTGGGTCATGTAATGGGTTCCCCCTTTCTTGGTTTTCAAAAGGGTATTTCTCTATTTTTTTATTTTCAATAAAGGGGGATTTACCCTCAACATTTAAAAAA
Source organism: Viscum album (assembly GCA_963277665.1). Taxonomy (NCBI): domain Eukaryota; kingdom Viridiplantae; phylum Streptophyta; class Magnoliopsida; order Santalales; family Viscaceae; genus Viscum; species Viscum album. The sequence goes on from OY728153.1 coordinate 638,332,701, forward strand.
AGGTGCAAGGAGAAGCTGGCGAGGGGTAACGGTGGACGATGGTGGTGGATGTCAACTGAAATATAAAGTGATGTTAATGGAAAATTAGAACCACAAATAAAGATTAAAATACCTTAGATTCATGTAAAATCAAAAAAAATAAACAAAAATCATAAATTGATATCGTAATCAAGATGATTGAGAATGTGATGCCAATGGGAAGAAGGCACAAGCAGTGGCTAATGACTGTGGATGGTGGATAGCGGTGTTGGATGCCAACTCAAAGAAAAAGCAACATCAATGTAAAATTAGAACCAAAAATAAAAAATAAAATAACTTATATTCATAGGAAATTGAAATAATTAACCCAAACTATAAATTTAAATAAAAACTAGAATGATTGAGAAGGCGATACCAACGGTAATAAGGTGCAAGTAGTGTATGACGACGAGTGATGGTGGATGGATGTGATGGATTCCAAATGAAAGATATTCAAGGAAACAAATAAAATAATAAATATATTTGAGGCCAAAAATTGAAGAATGAAAATATTCAAGGCCAATAATTGAAAATTAAAGGGTTAGGATTCGTCGTTTGAGATAAAACTTAGGGATATTGCATGAATAAATGAAACCAAAATGACTTCTCTCAACCCCTGATTAAAATTATAAATATTTTCCACATCGATTATTTAATAACCAATGTGAAAAAATATTCTATTTTTATTTACAACATCTTTTATTGAATAATAAACATGGTAAATCATTTTTTCACTTTTTTTAGGGGTAATCGACATGAAAAATGTGTCAGGATAAATGAATTTTATAGTAGTGACTTTCCAAAAATTTGGATTATTGGGCAATATAACAGCTTAGGTAACATTTCAATAAAACCCCCCATTGAAATATATATCTCATAATTAAACTTAAAATACAATTAATAATATAAAATTTATGATATTAAAAACCAAATAGGAAATATATACACCATATAATTTAAATTAGGTGCGCAATATATTACATGTATCAAGAAAATAAATTTGAGATGAAAAGTATCATACCTTGAATTCTCGCTAAATCGAATATACAATAACATCCTATATGATGAACACAGCTAACTTAATTAATTAATTAATAACCGTATTTAATTTTTTTATCCTTTATATACTTCATTTATAATCATCTATTATAAATATATTAATTAATTATAGTTACTTTCATCAACGGGTGCTAGAACGTTCGATTGTTTGTTTCGTAAGAACTTTATGGTGACGGGATAAATTTGCACTAAGTGGTTTTTAAGTTAATTATTCCTAGATTATTTAATATATAATAATAATTTTTTAAATTATTACTTAATTATCATTTTCTTTAGGTGAAATACATGACTATGGGTCAGGAAAAATAGAGATTATGGTGGACTAGTTTCAACGTGTTTAATGATCAAAGGTTGTAATATTAATAATTATTTTAAATATTAATATAGAACATCCAAAAACATTAATACATCATAAATACATAATTTTTATATTATATTTCCATTATATGATATTCTTCAATCATTCATGATATAAACATTATAACATCATTCACATAGGGGGTAAATCAACCCAAATAGGAGCATGTTATAATGATTTAATACATAAAAAATTACCTTTATAAAATGATAATATAACTTTTAAAGGAGATTAAAATTTCCATAAATATCATATAAATCTATTAAATTAATTATTGAAACCATCTATGATGGGTTATGATGATAAATGAATTTCGTTTCTTGTGGAAGCGGTAGCCCACACATACGCATGATTAAGGATCTCATTTATCAACGAATGGACAGAGTGATGGTGTATGGAAATTTATCATTTTAGAATTTTAATTATGAAATAAAAAAAGAATAATTGTTCATAAAATTTATCTTTTTTACGATCTATTAGATTTGGTGATGAAAAACAAACATCATCGCTTCATTGAGGTGGTAGTCTGCACATACGCATGATCGATGTTTTGTTTTTTCTTAGTGGATGGAATGGAATGAATTTTTTTAATTAATATAATTATAATTTATTATAATAATTATATTTATTTATTTATATTAATAATGTTATATTATGTTAAGATAATAAAAATTCATAAGGAAACACTAAGAAGAAGTGGATACTCATGTTGGGGACTTGGATTTTCGCTAGGTATTCTCCTTTGAAATGAAGGCCTTATATTAACTTATGGTAACCAAATGCTTCTGGATGTGAGATTGGGTTTTATGATTATCACATTGGTATAGTTTTAGGTATAAATTTTAAGGTAAGGTGATTCCTTAAGTGGTGTGGATGTTAATCTTTTTTAAGTGAAGAGAAGGGTAGTTTTGGGGGTAATTCTTACATTTTTAATAATGTAAAGTTATTATTCAATGGTACATGGAAAAAATGAATAAAATAGGAGGGTAAAGTAATTTTGGGTCTAAACTCACCATAAACACTCATTTTTTAGACAACATTGAGTGTTCTAGGGATTTTTATTTTAAATTTTTAACTTTTAACCTAATTTACTTTTACCTTGGTAATTAATTTTTCAACTTAGTAATTAATTTTAATGAAAAAATTTAATATTTAAGATTTCACCTAATTTGATCCTTATGATTAAAAATTTGAAAATCATTAATTAGATAAACTTCTGATGGTGTGAAAAAATAATTTTAAAATAAACACACTTATCATATAAAAATAGTTTTTAGAAAAAATAATATTTTTATGTTTTAAATTTATATATAAGATAAAATTATATTTGATAATAATTTTAATGAACTAAATTGATTTATTATGAAAAAAAATAAAATTTATGAGGCTTTTAACCAAGCCAAAAATGAAACTCATCTTAAAAAAAGTTAATTCAAAGAAAATATATAAAACAGTTTTTATTAAAATAACATTTTACTTTAGTTCTAAAAATGTTTGGAATAGGTTTTCTATGTTCAAAGAATACATTAAAATTCATAGTTTTATTTTTTAAATTCATATTTAGTTGCTTAGAAGGATTTTTAAACTTCTAGGTCATTCTTGTATAATGATAAATTCATACAAATTACAAGTTTCGTGAAAACTGTATTTTTCAAATAAAAAACCCTTTTCAACTAAAAAAACCTTTTCAAAGAAAGTTCAAAAATCCATACTTAGCTAATTTTGATATACTCAATTCCAAAATTAAGTCATCTTGGTCAATTTCAATTTCTAAAATTTGACTTTTAAATAAATTCATGAATAAAGGATCTTTCAAATGCACATTATATAATAATTTTAGGATGTATTACTTACCAGTTATAGTAGTGTCTCGGGTATTACACATCATGAGTTTATTTTCTGAGAATAAGGTCACAAGTTACCCTCTCTTTCATATTTTGACCAAGGTTATAGGTCATTTTTTTCTTTTTTTAGTTGTGTTTTTTATTTATGTATCTCTCCTATTTTTTTGATATGGAATTTTGATGGGTTGTATGACTTTATTATATAGTTGTTTTGATGTTATTTTGGATTGAAATTCCTTTTTGGAATCATGATCTAGTTTATTGGATAGCTGGTTTTGGTTGGTGGAAAATTATTACTCCCTTTGAGGATTTTTGAAGACCTATTTATCTTTATTTATAATTTGTTTATGGGAGTATATATTTTTAGTCTCACCATTTTAAATGAATTCTAAATGGTGGGGATACCTATAAAAAGTCTTGATGGTCTTTGGCTTTGTTAATTTTGATAGTGATTTGGGTTATGTTTGGAGATGTTTGTAGATTTAGTTCTATTGATTTTTAGGACTTGTGCGGTTTTTCTGATGCACTTTTCTCACTAGACCCTCTAGTTTTTTCCGACCCTCCCACCTCTTATGTTGGGTGTTGAGGTTTTTAATTTCTCATTAACTTTTACTTTTAATCATGGATTTATAGGGAAAATAAGTGGAATTTTGGGGATAATTAAGACACTCTAATGTCACTTTTATTTTAAATATTATTTAATTATAGTTTATTTTTAAATTTTTGGGAGTTTTTAGTTAGTGTTAACTGTTTTTTCCGGCCTTGTGAAGTGGGGAAAGAGTTTCCAGTGAAGTGTGAATAGTTGGCACACAATTTTTTAAATTGTGTGAAGAAATTTACATATGGGATGACCCTAAATAGTTAGAAGATGTTTTGGGAAAATATGCGAACAAACCATGCGATTGATTGGGGTTCCTTCCAATGATGCTTGCATAATTGGTGCATGGTTTCCTAGACCATGGAGTCTACCCAGTTTCATTAAATGTTTGAAATTCCCATTATGAAATTGTTTTATTTAATTTGTTTGGCCTCCCTTCCCTCACCTATTTTCATTTGGCCGACCAGAGGGAGATCTTTGGGTGTCCTCCCCTTACTTCCCTTGGTATTTTGAGCTCCTCCTTGGTTTCCAAACAATTTTGAAAGCTAAACACATTTTTTTATCCCCTTCTTCCTTTTACCATTTCCCTTAGGTTTTCTTTTCTCTCATAAAACCTAATTTTTTTTGTGAGTCATATTTAGGGCTTGGGATGATTTAAAATTGGGGATTTATTTGTTTAGGATTTTTAGAGGGTTTCATCTTTCTTGGATTGGATTTTTTTAATTGATGGAGAGTAGTTTATTCTTGAAAGAGGCGGGTGTTTTATAAAATTCCTTTCTTTGGAATATCATTGAATATTTAAGTTTCTTTAAAATAATTCCAAATAAAATTACACCTATAAGTTTTACCCTTTATGGGTTTTCTAAATGGTTTCAATGATTTTCACACTTGGCACGAACTAGATTTATATGGATTTCTAGTTTTTTATTTTGAAATGAATGTTTATGCATGTCAAGTGTTTATTTAAATGATCAAGAGGCTTTTCCAAGTGATTTTAAATATTTTAAAGTGGTTATTGAGATAAATTTGGTTTCAATAGGGAAATGTATGTTGCCAAGTAAGTTCTTATTAAAAATGGTGTGCTTTGGCCTTTTTTAAATCCTTTTTGAGACCTATAGGTATTTGGGGTGTTTTATGATAATTTAAAGAGAGTATTTATTTTCAAATGATTTCTATAGGATGTTTTCATGGTTAAGGTTTTAGAGGATGGGAAAATAACTTGGCATCCAAATTTGGTTTTTAAGGACCATTTAGAACCTTTTAAAATGAATTTTTTGGTAATTTTACACTCTTGTTGTGAGCCTCTATTGGTTATGTGATGTGTAAACTTTTTCCCCTTTATGAGATGTAAATTTTTTTTAATGCTTATGTAAATGTGTAAAGAGGTTGTTTCTTACAAGTTTGTTGGATGTGGGATGTGATTTATTACTTGTGTTGTTATTTATTCATATATTTATCATGTGGTTTATTATTCGCTCACCTCCACATTGCCTTTATCATGGGAACCCGAGGTAGTTATGTCATGACCCGACCCAACAGGGCCCAAGATGTAACTATCCCAAGACCACCTCCAATAGGCTAGGGGCTGATAACTAGTGACAAAAAGGTATATCACACACATGGTAGGAATTATCCTAAAGTACCTATATACATGCATACATCTCCAAACCCATACAATGCTAAAATGTAAAATGACTGATAACAATGCTAGCATACATATATAATCTCACAATTGTATTACAATATAAAGTATTAGAAATCTCTCAAAACAAAGTCTCTCAAGGAGGCAACATTTCCATCAAGCTTGATGTTAGGAAGGCTTTTGATACTATTGACTGGTCTTTCATTTTTAAAGTTATCAAATATTTTGGCTTTAGTGATATCTTCATTAGTAGGATTCACTCTCTCTTCAACTCTACCTCAATCTCAATACTTGTTAATGGCTCTCCCAAGGGATATTTTAAATGTTCTAAAGGAGTATGTCAAGGTGATCCTCTCTCTTCCATTCTCTTTGCAATTGCATAAGACTATCTTAGTAGATTTCTCTCCTCGCTTGTTCATCAAGGTAAACTTAAACCCATATCAGCATCCAGGAATCTAGTTGTCCCGACCCATATTCTTTATGCCAATGAAATTATCCTTTTCCTAAATGGAAGTAAACAGAATGTCCTTAACCTTAAAAAAGTCTTATCCCACTATGAATAGGTTTCGGGTCAATCCATCAGTTGGAATAAATCCTTTATTTTCTTTGGGAAATCCTCTCCCCTCTCATGGAAAGGTCACATTATTGAAACTCTTGGAATCAAGGAAGGTTATTTCCCTTTCACTTATCTGGGAGTTCCCATTTTTTGGGGTAGGCCTAAAGCTATTATTTCAATGTTGTTGTTGATCAGGTGATTAATCAACTCTCTACCTGGAGAGGGAAATCCCTATCCATGGCTGGTAGAATTTGCCTTGTGAAATCAACCATTATCTCCAAATTGGTTTATTCCCTCATGATATAAAAATGGACCCTTGGTCTTCTCAAGAGAATCAATACGTATATCAAAAATTTTGTATGGACTGGTAGCATCATTGAGAGGAAACTTGTAACCATCCCCTGTTCGACCTACTGCACCCCCTTAAGAAAGGTGGCCTTGATATTAAAAATCTCAAATTTTTCAATAAAGACCTCCAAGATAGGCTCACTTAGAGAATGATCAATAATACCTCTGACTCCCTTGTTTTCCTTAGAAATAAATTTCTTATGAGGTTAAAAAATGGGAATCTAAATTATGTCCAATCTTCTCTCTAGCCCTCCTTAAAAAATTTGTTTGTTTTCATCATGAATAACTCTAGATGGTTGGTTAGCCTGGACTCCACCATTCTCTTTTGGCTAGATAACTGGATGGGCTCCCCTCTTATCTTTAAGATTCCTCCTAATACTTCTCCTGATAGAATTAACCGCACTATAAAGGAAGTGATGCAATCCAGAACCTTAGAGCTACCTGACTCTATCATGCAGGTGGTTGATGGTTATCCTTTCTCTAATGATGAGGAATTCCTAGTTTGGGAACCAGATCACAATGGTATTCTTAACTCAAAAAAAATTTAAAATCATTGTTTTTTGAACTTGGAGTCTGACTTTTCTTGGATGAAGTTTTTTAAAAAACCTTGGATTAAACCTTCTAGGCTTAATCATATTTGGCGCTTGGTGCACAATCGTATCCCTACTGATACTTGTCTGCAATATTTTGGTATTCATATCTGTTCTAAATTCCCTCTCTGTCATCAACACCGAGAGGATATCAACCATTTATTTTTATCTTTTTCTACATCTTTTTTCAGGTGGAATTTTATTGCTGACATCTTTGATTGTAGGTGGACTTCTTCTGACAATATTCTTTCTCACCTAAAGCATTGTGTGAAGTTAGATTTCTCACCATAATTCAAAAACCTCTTCCTATCTGTTGTGGCGGAGCTTCTACACATTATCTGGTATGATATAAATGCCATTATTCACAATAATCACTCTCCCAACCTCATTGCAGTCCGTACGAGAATCCTTATTTCCATTAATGATGCTGCCTCGATCCATAAATCTAATTGTGACAACTCAATCGGTGACTTCGTGATCCTATGACTCTTGAATATTGGAGGCATTTTTCCTCAGTAAAAACGTTTTCTTGAGGTCTTCTAGCAAGCCCCGCTACCTGGATAAATCAAGATCAATATAGATGGATCTTCCAAAGGAAATCCAGGCCCTACGGGTTGTGGAACAATTTTCAGAGACTACAAAGGTCACTGCCATGGTTGTTTCTATGGTAGTTGTGGGGTCACCTACTCCCTTGAAGTAGAGATGTTGGCTCTCATCCATTACATTCGATTTGTTAAGATTAAAGGCTCGAACAACATCTGGATCGAAAGTGACTCCACCACCATTGTTCATGAAATTTGGAATGGGGGGTTCACCTCTCCTAGCCCCTTACTACGAGTTGGAAGATCTGCCTAAACTCGCTTCTGTAAATCAGATATATTTCCATCCATTCCTACCATGAAGCTAATATGGTGTCAGATGGTCTTTCCAACAAGGGGATCAGCCTTCCCATTACGTGGTCTGATGAGTTACTGGATGATCTCCTCCCTCTCCTTGCTAAAGATTGTAATACAATTCCCTCTTTCAGACTTTTGTAATTTTCTTTCTTCTTTTTAATATATTCTATCTTGGTCGTTGACCAGGACATTTCCTTATAAAAAAAGTATTGGAAATCATAAAAAGGGTCCAAATACAAGCCCTCACAAAACTGGAAATAAAGTCTAACCTCTTTAGAAAGAGGGGACTATTGTCAAATACAATGCCAGTATACACTCCAATCTGTCTAGCCCAAACTAAGCTCCACCTTCTCTTGGTCCTCCAAGGATTTCATAAAAAGGAATTTTGTCTATATAAGGAATGACATGCATGGGAATATCCCAAATAGGGGTGAGTATAATAGTACCCAGTAGTACACCCTAAAATCACAAAACACAAATCATCAAGAGTAATCAACTCATCGTAGGATATGTCAATCATAGAGTGGCACATACAAAAAAACATTTAGATATGTTCAGAAAGACGCCACGCCCCCACATTTTCATAAACATTTTCATCCATAGAATTGTTTTAGGTTTTAAGGTAACACTCATATAGGATATCTCACTCCATGATCCCTACCATCCCTGATAGCACTCAATTGAGATAACATGCTCATCTGGGGGGAAACTACTCCCCGAGCTATACTGCTACTGATGACACTCATCTCAGAGGTCAGACTCATCAAGTATCGATACAAAGAAAGACACACTAGATATTGAGGGGATTTGTCTAATACACACACTCCATCAAACTAATACCTCATCGGAAAGATTATATCTCGATACACAGATAGGGGGTCAATGCCTAGGGCTCACTAGTGGGAAACCAGCCACTACTAGAAACATACTCCTATATAAGGGATCGGAACCCATTTAAATATTGGTCACATCAATTAAAAAAACCCATATTTAGAAATTAAAAGGAAATAAGGATTTCTATGAGCCTCATAGAGGGATAAATTCTCTAATTCATTACAATATATGTTAAAGCGGACTGAGACAACTCATTCTAGAATAAAGGATCTCACCCACACTGCATTGATCATCAGGAAGCTATAGTGGGGTTACCCTCTATGAAGGGAACATGATGTTACATTAAACCCTCATAGGAATATACAAAGATAACACACTCAACTGATACTAGTCTGAGGAATCTCACACAAGATCATAACAAAGATGAGTTGAGAAGAAAGAGGAATCTAGTTTTTCCTCAAAGGAGTACACAGTGTGTCCCTAAGGTTACACATCATGTCTCACTAATATTTTCACTACCCATGTCTCATTCTCACATGGAATGTACTTTTCTATAATACACAGCATGTACCTGAGTTACATTATGTGTAGATGTCTCCCTGGCACTCAGCATGTTGTTCTGCAGGTACCTATCTAAACTGTGTCCATGTACTTGGTCATTTCTAACTGCCCATGTTCATTTTTGAGTACATAGTGTATCAAACCCCATGCACTCCTATCCATTTTCATGTACTCTCCAATGTACACACCAAGATTCCAGGTGAAGTTCACACATCATGTGACAGCTGTCACACACTGTTTGATATTTTTCTTCACATAGAAACCATATTGTCTCATAGGGCCCCATACACGGAATGTTTTCTTCCATTACATGTATTGTAGTGAAAAATTTCATAGAATCCATGGGTATTCATGTGGATTCAAAATTTGTCAGTGCCACTGCTAAAACTGCTACAAATTCTGCCTTTAGATTGCAGATCTGGGTCAACCGAGCTCGATCATTGCCAGAGATCCAATTTTCAGTCATTCTGGTTGCTTAGGAATTATCATGTAGCATCATCATCATTGTTTGCTCCAAAACATGCACTTTTTTGTCTTGATCTAGTCCCAATTCATCATCATCATTGTTGTAGCTAGATCCTTTTGTCAATCTGAACTCGGATCGGTGGTAACAATCTATTGTTCCATGAAATGAGTGTGCAACAATTTTTTCCTAGTATTTTTCAAACCATTGACCAAAAATAATGTCGGTGATGAAATAACAAAGAAAAGTGGGATAAATCCAAGAAACACAAGAGAGGAATGAACCATGTCCATGTTTGGACTGTCCTCAATTCATTTATATTAGAAAGATGAATGAATATCCATAAATAATATAAACAATTCTCTAAAATTCTGCACAAATAAACTTGTACCTGCAATACGATCAACCCATGAATCAATCCATTAGTTGATTGATTCACATTCATCGTAGAAGAAATAAAATGGGTATAAATCCAAACAAAACAACCATCCTACCTCGATTTGGATCAATAGATGATGAATAAATATTCCACACGCTGTTGTCGTAGATTAAATCCAAAAGTTGCATTATCGTTGACAATTCTTATGGTACTCTGATCATTAATCCATGATCTTGATGTATTCCAATTCCCCTCCACGCTCTGCTATCAGTTATCAAGGTTATTAGGTAAACCCTGCAAATTGGTTATAATAGCATATTTATAAGAGTGTTTAGGTCTTGGAAAAAAATTAAAATAAAATAATTATTTTATTTTATTTCTTTAATAATCTACCCATGGTTGCGCTCAATACGAACGTATGATGCGTTCCAGGGTTATGTCATGGTTGGGGTAAAACCCATGCTCTGAACTCAACAGTGGTATCATATTTTTGATCTAAGACTTGTTTAGGATTTGTTCCACTTTTTTATAGGAAAATTGTGTGTGTGATATTTAATATATTTAATATATTTCAAACATAAATTCTAGTCTCACCTATCCTTGGAATCTCACGTCATCTTAGCACCTAGATCCAAAAATATTTCTATAAATATTACAAAGTCTTACATAGAAAAAATTGGGACATTATATTATTCCCTCCATGGATTTTCATCCTCAAAAATAAAAAACTAAGCAAAAGGGTGGGGATAATGAGTTCCCAACTTAGTCTCCCACTCCCAAGAGCTCTACTGATGGTTTCCTATACTATTTAAAAATAAGAAACCAAGGAAAAAAAATTCTATGAAGGGTATTTCTCTTCCATTTATTAACACCACCGGCTTCTTAGAAAAAGAAACTCCACTCTCATGGCCCATCTTACCTAGGTCAATATCATATAATGAGTAGTGTGCATACCACCTAAGTTGTGACATGTGGGGAACACCAAGAAACCAAAAATACTATGATCATAGGGTTAAAAGTTACACCATATTTCTAACCTGACATAGTATTAGAAAAGGAAAGGTCCTAAGAACCCCAAAGATATCCTATCACCCTAGCTTAAACTCTATAACTCTCAAACTCCAAAGGTCTATGTCGTTAGTACACCAAGGACTCTTGATGTCTACTGAGAAATCATCATCCTCTACTTGATGAACTGAACCCATTACAACCATCACTAGCACCAAAACTCGGATTTAAGCATTGTTACCCATTGGCTCCAACCATTATAACAGTATCCTGTAAGGTCTCTCATACATGTCCTCAAAATGTGCTACTCTGGTAGTGGAGTGATAATAATTATGATATAAAACTCCAATGATGGTAGATGATCCTCCTAGATATGGTTCAAAAACTTACATGAAAACCTAAAGAATGTTTAATAGAATATGAACGGACCACTTTAAATGGCTAGATAGAGGGGGTAAAACACTATTCCCAACTATAATTGAGTCCCCAAAGGATTCCTGCATCCTCTCCCTGATTGTGTCATGAAGTAAGTATCACAGTTTTCAATGATCATTGAGGGAATTCCATGAAGTTATACTACCTACTACATGCATAGGTGTCTAAAACTCTTCACAAAGATCCATTGCTCATCACCCACAGATAGATGAAACAATAAAAGTTTAACTTAGAAACTTTATGTAACTACCTTTTTTTTCAACCAATGCCAAGATATCCCAGTACATACTCACCTCCAAAAGATGTACTGCTAAGGTAAAATAACCTCCTAATCACCTCTTCTCACATCATGACTAGATAAGCCATTTTTCCTTAGAAAATGATGATGTGATTCCCTCCTTCAAGGAATCCATCAAGAATGTATCCAGTGGATATCTATTCATGTAACATCTCATAATCGATATCCTTGATTCATACATCCCTGGATTTCAGAATAATTAAATGGTAATGGATATCAACTAGAGGTAAACTGAACCATCCTCAAGTGTCTCATGCACTCCAACTCAGATGCTGAGTATACATGGATTCCATTGAATAATACTATCGTGAACTAGTCTAAGAAGGGTTAAGAATCTAGTCTATAAGTCTCATGATTCCTCTGTGGCATAAAACTCATCAAAGGGAACCACCACTAACTAAAAACAACTACATTGACTTTGGAAATCCACTTTTGGTATATCCTACTCTAAAAAAGGAGCTAGTGATAACCTATCTTGAGGTCAAACTCTGAGAATACCTTCACCCCAAACCACTATTCAAATAATCCATTGATTCTCGAGAGTGGATACTTTCCCTAATGTCATTTGTTCCAAGTTACACCAATCTATAATCAACCCCAAGTGCTCATTCACCTCTAGGTGAACAACATGGGGTTACCCAAGGAAACACATTGGATCTTACGAAGCCCCAATTCTATAGACTCCTCCAACTACACCTTTAGCACCTACAGCTACTTGCAGTCATACAATATACTAGCATGGATATTGATTATCCATGGTACAAGTACATGTAAAAAGAAAACTCTTGATCATTATAATATATGTTAAAGCGGACTGAGACAACACATTCCAGAATAAGGGATCTCACCCACACTGCACTGATCATCAGGAAGCTACAGTGGGGTTAGCCTATATTAAGGGAACATTATGTTACACTAAACCCTCATAGGAATAGACAAATATAACACACTCAACTGATACTAGTCTGAGGAATCTCACACAAGATCACAACAAAGATGAGTTGAGAAGAAAGAGGAATCTAATTTTTCCTCAAAGCAGTACACAGTGTGTCCCTAAGGTTACACATCATGTCTCACTAATATTTTCACTACCCATGTCTCATTATTACATGGAATGTACTTTTCTATAATACAAATCATGTACCTGAGTTACATTGTGTGTAGATGTCTCCCTGGCACTCGGCATGTTGTTCTGCAGGTACCCGTGTAAACTGTGTCCATGTACTTGGTCATGTCTGACTGCCCATGTCCATTTTTGAGTACATAGTGTATCAAATACCATGCACTCCTATCCATTTCCATGTACTCTCCAATGTACACACCAAGATTCCAGGTGAATTTCACACATCATGTGACAATTGTCACACATTGTGTGATATTTTTCTTCACACAGAAACCGTATTGTCTCCTAGGGCCCCATACACGGAGTTTTTTCTTCCATTACATGTATTGTGGTGAAAAATTTCATAAAATCCATGGGTATTTATGTGGATTCAAAATCTGTCAGTGCCACCACTAAAACTGCTACAAATTCCTCCTTTAGATTGCAGATCTGGGTCAACCGAGCTCGATCATTGCCAGAGATCCAATTTTCGGTCATTCTGTTTTCTTAGGAATTATCATGTAGCCTCATCATCATTGTGTGCTCCAAAACATGCACTTTTATGTCTTGATCTAGTCCCAATCCATCATCATCATTGTTGCAGCTAGATCCTTTTGTCAATCCGAACTCAGATCGGTGGTAACAATCTATTGTTCCATGAAACGAGTGTGCAACAATTTTTTCCTAGTATTTTTCAAACCATTGACCAAAAATAATTTCGGTGATGAAAGAGAAAAGAAAAGTGGGATAAATCTAAGAAACACAAGAGAGGAATGAACTATGTCCATGTTTGGACTATCCTCAATTCATTTCTATTAGAAAGATGAATGAATATCCATAAATAATATAAACAATTATCTAAAATTCTGCACAAATAAACTCGTACCTGTAATACAATCAACCCATGAATCAATCAATTAATTGATTGATTCGTATTCATCGTAGAAGAAATAAAATGGGTATAAATCTAAAAAAAAACCATCCTACCTCGATTTGGATCAATAGATGACGAAGAAATATTCCACGCCGTTGTCGTAGATTAAATCCACAAGTTTCATTGTCGTTGACAATTCTTATGGTACTCTGATCATTAATCCACGATCTTGATGTATTCCAATTCCCCTCCACGCTCTGCTATCAGTTATCAAGGTTATTAGGTTGACCCTGCAAATTGGTTATAATAGTGTATTTATAAGTGTGTTTAGGTCTTGGAAAAAACTTAAAATAGAATAATTATTTTATTTTATTTCTTTAATAATCTACCCATGGTTTCACTCAATAGGAACGTCTGATGCGTTCCAGGGTTATGTCATGGCTGGGGTAAAACCATGCTCTGAACTCAACAGTGGTCTCATATTTTTGATCTAAGACTTGTTTAGGATTTGTTCCACTTTTTTATAGGAAAATTGTTTGTTTGTGATATTTAATATATTTAATATATTTCAAACATAAATTTTGGGCTCACCTATCCTTGGAATCTCACGTCATCTTAGCACCTAGCTCCAAAAATATTTTTATAAATATTACAAAGTCTTACATAGAAAAAATTGGGACATTATATTATTCCCTCCATGGATTTTCATCCTCAAAAATAAAAAAAACTAAGCAAAAGGGTGGGGATAATGAGTTCCCAACTTAGTCTCCCACTCCCACGAGCTCTACTGATGGTTTCCTATGATATTTAAAAATAAGAAACCAAGGAAAACAATTTTCTATGAAGGGTATTTCTCTTCCATTTATTACCACCACCGAATTCTTGGAAAAAGAAACTCTACTCTCACGGCCCATCTTACCTAGGTCAATATCATATAATGAGTAGTGTGCATACCACCTCAGTTGTGACAAGTGGGGAACACCAAGAAACCAAAAATACTATGATCATAGGGTTAAAAGTTACACCACATTTCTAACCTGACATAGTTTCAGAAAAGGAAAGGTCCTAAGAACCCCAAAGATATCCTATCACCCTAGATAAAACTCTATAACTCTCAAACTCCAAAGGTCTATGTAGTTAGTACACCAAGGACTCTTGATGTCTACCGGGAAATCATCATCCTCTACTTGATGAACTGAACCCATTACAACCATCACTAGCACCAAAACTCGGATCTAAGCATTGTTACCCATTGGATCTAACCATTATAATAGTATCCTGTAAGGTCTCTCATACATGTCCTCAAAATGTGCTACTCTGGTAGTGGAGTGATAATCATTATGATATACAAACTCCACTGATGGTAGATGATCCTCCTAGCTATGGTTCAAAAACTAACATGAAAACCTAAATCATGTTTAATAGAACATGAACGGACCACTTTAAATGGATAGATAGCGAGGGTAAAACACTATTCCCAACTATAATTGAGTCCCCAAAGGATTCATGCATCCTCTCACTGATTGTGTCATGAAGTAAGTATCATAGTTTTCAATGATCATTGAGGGGATCCCATGAAGTTATACTACCTACTACACGCATCGGTGTCCAAAACTCTCCATAAAGATCCATTGGTCATCACCCACAGATAGATGAAACAACAAAAGTTTAACTTAGAAACTTTATGTAACTCCCTTTTTTGTCCAACCAATGCCAAGATATCCCGGTACATACTCACCTCCAAAAGATGTACTGCTAAGGGAAAATAACCTCCTAATCACCGCTTCTCACATCAATTCTAGATATGCCATTTTTCCTTGGAAAATGATGATGTGATTCCCTCCTTCAAGGAATCCATCAGGAATGTATCCAGTGGATATCTATTCATGTAACATCTCATAATCGATATCCTTGATTCATACATCCCTAGATTTCAGAATAATTAAAGGGTAATGGATATCAACTAGAGGTAAACTGGACCATCCTCAAGTGTCTCGTGCACTCCAACTCAGATGCTAAGTATACATGGATTCCATTGAATAATACTATCATGAACTAGTCCAAGAAGGGTTAAGAATCTAGTCTATAAGTCTCATGATTCCTATGTGGCGTAAAACTCATCAAAGGGAACCACCACTAACTCAAAAAAACTGTATGAACTTTGTAAATCCAATTTTGGTATATCCTACTCCAAAAAGGAGCTAGTGATAACCTATCTTGATGTCAAACTCTGAGAATACCTTCACCCCAAACCACTGTTCAAAGAATCCATTGATTATAGGGAGTGGATGCTTTCCCTCATGTCATTTTTTCTAAGTTACACTAATCTATACTCAACCCCAAGCGCTCATTCACCTCTAGGTGAACAACACAGGGTTACCCAAGGAAACACATTGGATCTTACGAAGCCCCAATTCTATAGACTCCTCCAACTACACCTTTAGCTCGTACAGCTACCTACGGTCATACAATATACTAGAATGGATATTGATTATCCATGGTACAAGTACATGTAAAAGAAAACTCTTTATGGTGAGGTAACCCTGGAACATCCTCAAAAATAATTGCATAGGCTTGGATATGTGTTTGTTCAACAAGAAGGTTATCAAGGTCCTGATGAATGGATACGTCGATTTCCGCAGCAACATTGGACACCCTGGACTAAGATCCATAATTGAAACTCTTTAAAATTATTTCCCTAGCTCCCAAAACAAACCTCATATATAGACAAAATAAACTAAAAACTCTTGTATTAAACCCTAGTAGTGTCAAAATAAATTAGGTTGGGTACCTTCTCTAATATCATTTTGTCCCGACCCGACCCAATGGGGCTTGAGATGAAACTACCCCAATCTTTCCTCCAATGGGTCAGAGGCTGAAAACTAGCTCCACAAAGGTATATCACACACATGGGAGGCATTATCCTAAAGTACATGTATGAACACACACATATCCAAGCCTATGCAATGATAAAATGTAAAAAGATGATAAAAATTCATGAATACATCTATAATCCCACAATTAGAGTATGACATAATGTACTGGAAGGCATAAAAAGGGGAAAATACAAACCATCCCAAAATTGGAAATAAAGTCCAACCTTATCAGAAGGAGGGGACTATTGTCAAATGAAACGACAGTATACACCTCGATCTATCTAGCCCAAACTAAGATCCACCTACTCTTGGCCCTCTAAGGACTCTATAAAAAGGTATGTAGTATATATAAGACACAATATTTTTGGGTAGAGCCCATGTAGTGGTGAGTATAAAAATACCTATTAGGATGCCATGAAATCACAAAACATAAATCATAAAGAGTAGTTATCTCATCATAGGATATGTCAATCATAGAGTGAGACATATAATAAAAAATCCAGATATACTCAGAAAGATGCCTCGTCCCACATTTTCATAACTGCTATCATCTATAGAACTATTTCAAGGATTCAAGGTAATGATCATATAGGAGATCTCACTCCATGAGCCCTTACATCCCTAATATCACTCAACCAAGAGAGCATGCTCATCTGGGGGAAACTCTCTCCCTGAGATATACTGCTACTGATGACACTCATTCAAGAGGTTACTCTCATCAAGTATCAATATAAATAAATTCATACTGAGGGGATTCATTTGAGATAGACACTCCATCAGACTAATACCCTATCGAAAATATCATATCTTGATACACATATAGGGGTCAATGCATAGGGCTCACTAGGGGGACACCAGACCCAACTTGAAATATCCTCTTATATAGGAGATCAGTTCCCATGTAAATATTGGTCACTCCAATTCTAAAAATTCCATATAAGGAAACATAAAGGGAATGAGGATCTATCCAGGCCTCTCAAAGGGATATATGATCCAGGCTGATGGGATATCTATCAAAGCATACTAAGACAACTCACACCATAATAAGGGATCTCACCCACACTATACTAATCATCATGAAGCTACGGCGGGGTCACCCTATATGAAGGGGACATGATGCCACACCAAAACTTCATAGGAATGGACCAAGGAAACACACTCAACTGATACTGGTCTAGGGAAGCTCACACAAACTCACAATGAAGTTGAGATGAGAAGAAAGAGACCAACCTATCCTCAAAGGAGTACATGGAGTGTCCCTAGGGGTACACGGTGTATCTCACTAAGCCTAACACTTCTTGTGTCTCGCACTCACATGGAATACACTTTTCTACAATACACGGCATGTCCTTGAGGTACAAAACAAGTAGATTTATCCTTGGAACTCAATGTGTCATTCTACCCATGACTGTGTATACTGTGTTTGTGTACTTGGCCATGTACAACTACCAATGTCTGTGTCTGAGTACACAATGTGTATGATCTCATGTAAACCTAATCGTGTGAATGTAATCTATAAGGTACACACTGAGCCTCCAGGTAAGTTTTAAACATCATGTGATAGTTTTCACATGTCATGTGATATTGTTCTTCACACAGAAACCCTAACGTACTGAATAGGGCCTCATACATAGTGTTTGTTATTCTATTACATGATTTTTAATACCAAATTTCACAAAACTCATGGGTCTTAATTTGGATTCCAAATACTTTATCGTCATCACCAAAACCACTGAAAATCATGTGTGTGGATTGAAAATCTGGGTCAACTAAGATTGATCATTTCTAGAGATCTGATTTTTGGTTGTTCTGGTTTCTCATGAATTGTCCCATAGCCTCTCCATCATTGTTCACTCCAATACCTACATGTGGATGTCCTAATATGGTCTTGATCTATTGGAATCATCATAAGATCTTGATCTCATCATTGATCTAAACCCTGATCTTCAGTAACAATCCATTTCACCAAGAAACGGGTATGCAATGACTATTTATATGGTATTTGTCAAACCACCATCCAAAACAAATTTCAATAATGAACTAATGAAGAACGGTGGGAGAAATACAAGAAACATAAGAGAAGAACGAACCTAATCCATGTTCAGTTTTTCCTCAATTCATTTTTATTATAATTAAGAATGGAGATCAATAAATAATATAAACAATTCTCCCAAATTCCCCACAAATAAACCCATACCCCCAATACAATCAACCTGTGAATAAATCCGTTAGTTGATTAATTCACGTTCATAATAGAATAAATCAAAAGGGGATAAATAAAAAACAACCATCCTACCTCAATTTGGATCAATTGCTGACAAAGAATGATTGCATATCATTATCGTAGATGAGATCCACAAGTTGCATTATCATTGGTGATCTTTATGATAATCCAATCGTCAATCTACGATCTCGATATCCACCAAAACCCCTCCACTATCTACTCTCAATTCTTAGGGTTATTATGATAACCTTACAAATTGGTTATAAAATTGTATTTATAAGATTTTTTAGGTCTCAATGAAAATTTAAAATAAAATAATTAAATTATTTTATTTCTTTAATAATATGTCCACAGCTACGTTCAACCCGAACATTTGATGTGTTCCAAGGTTATGTTGATACTAGGGTAAAACCTACACTCTAAACTCAATAGAAGTCTCAGATTTCTGATATGAGGCTTTGTTTTGTATTTATTCCACATTTTCAATAAAAATGTTCATAGATGATATTTAATGTATTTAATATATTTAATATATTTCACGAATCAATTTTGAGATCACCAAGCCTTGGAATCTCACGTCGTCTCAGCTCCTGGCTCTGGAAATATTCCTAGAAATATTTCAAAGTCTCACATGGAATAAGTTGGTACATTACAAGTTAAGTGAGAGATATAGGTTTATACTACACTAGTTTAGATTATTCATTGACTAGTGTCCCTTAGTTGTATGTTACACCCTAGCTAGGGGAGTGCCCTGATGAGACTATGAGAGTGAGTCGAGAGATTCTATTTTTTAGTAATGCAACATAGGTCAACAATTGATTCCCCTTAATTATTTTCTAGGATTTTCTCACATTATAACCTAGTGAGCTTTCCATAATGTTTATTTTCTTATTGATTATGTAATTCAATGGATTACCACTTCATACTTGTTGTATCCCCCTATTGTCACTTTGCTTTGTGGCACTATTTATTTTATCATCATTTATTCTTACTATGGTTCCTTATCATTATAGTGCCTATCTGAGTTTATATTTTCCCTCTTTCAAGGTTGGGTTAATTTTCTAAATGGTATTTAGTGGATGATTTAAAATAATGTTTTCAAAGAGAAAAAGGAAAGTTTTGTTCATGTATGGTATTTTGAGAAAGGTTTTGAAATGAAGACAAAGTCTTTTGTTTTTTTTCATAAACTCAAAATCCCATGTGTCCGAGCACTAAATAATTTCATTATAAATGATGTTTTCTTTTTTATATATAAAAAAAAGTGATTTTTTATTTAAGTATTAAAGCATGATACTTGGTTTAATTTATTATTTCTCATGTGGAAAAGTTAATTTTAGTTGTATTTCAAACTATCATTGATGAAATATTTTATTTAATGAATTTCATAGACTCTTTCATGGAATCCTACTAGGATGGTTTAGCTCACATCCAACATACACACTGATGTGTGTGTGTGTATCTCTCATGTATTCTTTCAGGTGCCCAGTTTATAGTCTTGAGTTGTATATTGTCCTCTTCGTATATTGATGGATGTTGTGGATGTGGTGAGTGTCCATGGGGGAGTTTCTCAAGTGGTGGATTGGGTTATTGGTTTATTTTAGGATGTTGAAGTATCATCCATTTCGACCATAAATTTATTTTTATTTTGGTTTTCTTTATGTCAAAGAATATTATGTATTATGGTTGTTATATTTATTTTAAAATTGATTTGGTTGTTTTTCATTAATATGTTTCATTTGGTTTTCTATTTTAAAAGTGTTTATTTTATATACATGGATTCCCAACGTATGGACGCACCATGCCAGATTCTCAGTAGATTCCACTAATTCCCTATTGTTATCGTTAAAGGGTGAAATCATTCCAACCTTATTAGTTTCTTGATACCCTAGTGCTTAGAGCTAGCCGATGGCGCTCGAGAATTCACTTTGGGCCTTACCATGAGCCATGTCGAGTGATGTGTTGAGTTGGCCTAGGCTAGTTAATGATAGGATAAACTTCTAAAAACATTGAGGTGGGTAACTTCTTTTGACCTTTTGAATCATGACTATTTTGAAATATCCTTCCCCAACAGTGTTGAATTACTTCTATTAAAAAGTAATTGCATAATTGACACGTCAAAATTTCTTTGTATAGTTCAGAGTAAGGTTTCATGCACGGATACTTTATAGTTAATGTACGATTAATTTGATATGATTCACCATTCAAATATAGTGTTCTATGTATATTCTTATCAAACATGATTCCTTTCTCCCAATAAAATTTCTATAAACTCTTAATACTGTATTCTCCACCATTATTAGACCTTAAGTATTTCAACTTTTTTGGTATCTTTTTCCACCATATCCCTCCATAAAATAATAAATTTTAACACCTTATATTTTTTACTAATGAAGTAAACTCATACTCTACTTTTTGAATTGTCTATGAATGTATCAAAGTAAAATGACCCATCATGAGAATGGACTAGTGTTACTCCCCAAACATACATGTGTATGAGCTCTAACTTCTAAGACTTGTGTGTCCTTTTGTTTAGATTGAATAAAACATTTATCTATTTTCTAAGTATACAACTCTCAAAACTTCTAAACTATTTGTGATCAAACTTCAGTATACCCTTATCTGCTAGAACTCACATGTTTTTCTCACTAAGGTGCCCAAGACGACAATGAAAAATCTCAAAACTTTTGGAAGTTTTCATTCCAGCAATTATTTCTCCATTTAAACTTCTTGTAAAATAAAATATCCTATATTTTACACCTTTAGAAATGACCAAGGAACCCTAAGTAATTTTCCATACTCTATTTGTCAAATTAGTTCTTAATTCTACATCATGTAGCTGACCAATGAAAATTAAGTTCTTCTGTAAACCTGGAATATGCCTCACTCCCTATAAATTTAGGTATCTTATGTTCTTCATTTTTACTTCAACATAAAACTTATCCGTGATCACAAGTGCTTCATCATCAACTAATTGAACCTTTCCATACCTTACAAATACATAATTTGATATTCTCCCTATAACAACCCGGACTATTATGAATAAAATTCCTCTTTTTGATTTAATTAAATAGAAAACACATGAAATTATTTTGTTTTATTATATCTAATTGGATTTAAATGAATGTTAAGTATATTTATCATTGATAATATAGTAATTTAATATTGACCACATGACTATTATAAATATAGTGTTTTAACAAATCATTTTGGCGCAGACAAAGGAAGTGATGGCCTAAACCAGTAGGATTGTACACTATGAATCCCATTTATCGGAGATTCTAAGGGAGATATAATTTCTGGGATTTTCCATAGACCAATCCCAAGATTATATCCAACAACTTAAGTATGAGAGAAACCATTTATGGGAGAATTTAAAACTTATTAGGATCATGGCCCAAACCATGTTCACCGAACAGCCCCATGAAATCCCCACCATCGCACACCTTACTATTAGGGAATATCCTGGTGTAATAAAGGTATATGTATCAAGACCCTAGAATTAGGAATATGTACATTATTTTTTTTATAAAACAATGATTATATTTTCATCCTATTATTTTCATTTTTTAAATGATTTTTAAAGCAAAAATAGTATTTTTGGTTAATATTCAAATTCAATTAAGAAATCTATTTTGAAGAATTATTGAATGTATGAATTAATTTATTTTTTAAATAAATAATATTTTAATGGAATATTATTATTAAATAATATTTATCAAATATAAATGAACATTTAATTTGTATGATGTCAAATGTAATTTTTATAAGGGTTCAAAAACTGTTATTTCCCAAAAAAACTGTTATTTTCAATAAATGTTGGTTATTATTTTAAAAGTGAAAATTCACGTGTTTAAAAAATTATTTGGATAAAATGGATATTATTTTTGGAATCAGGATTTCAAAATTATCCAACAGTGAATCTTTCATAATTTTCTAAGACAACCGAATTTTTGGGTAAAAATTAAATATTGTACAAGTAAACGCCATGTTTTATGACATCATAATGGCCCAATAGTGATGTAATAAATTCTATAAACGATATAATAGGACAAATATATTTTTTCATTTAAAATAATTTTATTTTAAGTTTATTTTTTATTTTATAAAGCCTTAGTGAATCCCAAAATACTTATAATATATTTTAGGATTTTAAAATAATTTCTTTGAAAGTGTGACTCACCTTCACATAAACAGGGGAAATATTTTATTATCTTCAGACCTAGGACTTATAAAATAAATTGATTCCCTCCCCTTTTCCAAAAACCATGGTCAAAAACCATGATTTGGTTTGTGGTTTTGAATATTTTATTATGTAGTGTCCAAAACCAAAATAATAATGAAATCCTCCTCCTTTACTATATAAACTCACCCAATATCCCATTTATATTCACTAAAACTCCTTAAAGAACATAAAAACTATTTCATATACTCCCTAGAGTCCTCCCAAGGTGCCCCAAATCTCTCAAGAGGCCTCTCCCAATCCTTTGGAGTTACACATTGAAGTGAGGGATCCTCTCTTTCTCACTTTTATTCAAGAATATCCTCTATGGTATGCCCTTTTATTTTTAATTCCTAATGATAGGGTATGTTTTTTAACATCCCAAATACTACCCTTATGATTTATAAATTATGAGATACCCCTTTCTATCTCATTAATCCCTCATAATTACACCTATTACCATGCCAAAATTTCGTAAGGGTTCTTTCCTTTCTCCTCTTTCTTTAAATTTATTTATTATATTACACCTTATATTTATGATTCCTTATGTTAGGGAATGTATTTACATGTATCTATTACTTTAAATTTTATTTATAAATGATTATAAACCCCTTTCACACTCATCAACCCATTTTATGAATTTCTATATAATGTCATTATGTTTTCAAAATTACACCACAGTTTTCCATACCAAAATAATTGTGTAGTGAATACCAAACCCATTGTATCTATCAAGGGTATTCAACTTTATGCACATATAATTATTTATTAGTGACTTACATGTATGTATTCCACATTCCTTAATCGTGGAATAAATTATTATGTTGAATGAATCCATTTTAAATGATCTATGTGGCGCACTTAATCATGATAATGAAATGTTTATGAAGGGTGTGCCCTGATAAAGCTCCAATGCATTCGGTAATATTTAGTATCATGATATGTCATGTTGGTACAGGTTTGTACCAGATTCATTTATGGTACTTTTTTTCACCATGATTTCTTGGCTTATTTATCCTTGACTTGTGTTTATGATGCAGTGTTTAAAGTTCTTTCCACATTTCCCATATTATGATTATCATATTATATCATGTCTTATTATTCATGTTCCTTTTATGCTCCATTGATATGCCTATTTTATAAAATGTATTTTCTTACTCATGTTATGCCTTTTTTATTACATTATTGGCCTTTATAGATCACCTCTTTATTATGTATATCCTCAGGTTATCCCGTGCAGTGTTAAGTACGAAGGAACATTTTCATCATGTTAAATAATTTTTCAATAAAGATGTCACTTTTAATGTTTTAAGTTGTTATGTAATGTATATAATTTCCCAAATAAACTAGAACTCTTGATATTATGGGTTTTATTAAGTGTAATTATATGTAATAAAACATGTATTAATATGTAATAAATAGAAGGGTCATTATAGTTGGTATCAGAGGATAGGTTTAGTTATTCCTGGGATTAGGATTAGAAAACTCTAGTGAAAAACCTTAGGTATAAGACTAAGTGTAAGAAAACATCCCTAAATTTTGGTGAGTATATATCAAGTGGTTTATCAAGAAAATACATCCCTTTTAGGATACTACAAGTGGATTTGGTTCTAGCATAGATGTACCTAGGATTAACAACCCTGATAATGTGTTCCGGGCCTGACTTGGGGTAACCCAGTACATAAAAATGGGTCTTATTGCGCAATTGGTTTGAAAATCCTAGGAGATATGCTTTGGTAAATTCATAAGCTCAATAAGGACTATTATTAAGAGAATAAAAATTACCATAAGAATATATGTTAGAAAATATATCATGGATATCATATATTCAAGCCTATAAATTTATAAGTTAAGAAGATAAATGTAATTTAAAAGTTATCCCTTTAATGTCATCAGATTCCCCTTTATGTCTTTAATTTTAGATATTCATCCCTAATTCTATTTTTTATTATATATAATGGTCAGAAATAGGAGGAATCATATTAAAAACTGATACAAAGGGTAGTGTGATGATTGAACCAACGAGATGCCTAACCCTATGGGAGAGGGAATCAAAAACTTTTTCATGATACACTCTAAGTTAACACAAGTTATGAATAGAAACCTAGATAAAGAGGATCACCCAAACCCCCTAAGAGAGAAAAATATTCAATTGATATCTTCATGAGACAAAGGTCCCATAATTTTAATGGATCATTTGATCCCTTAATCATGGAACAATGGATCAACTCCATTGAAAATATCTTCGTCATCCTTCAATGTTCCAAAAAAGAAAAGGTTCTTTTAAATGTTTATCTATGGAGGGTGAATCTGATCAGTGGTGGAAATTGATCAAGAATATAAAGCCTAAGGAATAGATTTAAACAATGGAGTGGAATGAATTTTGGGAAATGTTTTTGATAAATATTTTCCTCACACCCTCCATCTTAAAATCGAAATATATTTCTTTGTACTCAAGTAAAAGGAAGAAGAATATGTTGGATAATATGAGGAAAAATTCACAAGACCTTCATGATATGCCTCCAGTTTTTTCATTACACTGAAATGCAAGGTTGACCGCTTTTTTGGTTGGATAAATCCTAGTCTATGAAAAGCCATGAAAATCTGTGATTTTGATAGATATGAAGAAATTATCTGATGTTCCCTCAAATTTTAAATAGAGATTAGTGAATCTCAAGAGTTTCATGGGGATAAGAAGTGAAAAGTAGAGTTTAATTCTAGTGGTCTGATGGATGAATCCAATGATGCTAATAAATTTTAGTATCCCACTTGTCAAAGGTAAATAAAGAAGTACCCCAAAAATTTCCTAAGGGGGACAAGGAAATGCTTTAGGTGTGGAAGATAAGGGAACCTATCCAATGATTGCTAACAGAATAAATCCACCAATGTGATAGAGGGAAGGAATGCTCTGATAAACCCTCAACCATTTTTCACTGCTTGAACTGTAAGGAACTAGGTAAATTTTCAAATCAATGGCCAAATCAAATATTTTTTTAAGGAAACCAACAACATCTAATGTAAAAAGGGTGATATTTTTTATCACTACCATCAAACTGAATCCTGAAAATGAAGTGGTGAAAAGTATGATAGTTATTCATTCAATAATAGTGAACATACTTTTTTATTTTGGTTCTAAAAAATTTTTTATATCATGAAAGTTTAGTCAAACAATCCAAACACCACCACTAATCATGGAAGTAGATATTTCGGTGAAAAAAAATGCAGAAATTATTGAAAACCATGTATATAACTCCTCCCCTATCAACTTTTGTGGGATTAACTTATCTATGAATCTCATCATACTCCCTTTGGTGTAATTTGATGAAATTATAGTTATGGATTGGATTTCCCTATATAGAGCCAACATAAATTCCCATGATAAGTAAATCACTCTTTTTATGGTGAATCAATCTCCAATTCTATACAAGTGCACGAAGGAGGATGAATCTTCTTTAACACCATAATCTCAAGAATGGATATTACTACCCTATGAGAAAGTGTATCTAGCTCAAATTATTTAGTCTAAGGAAATAACCATTCTTGAATACGTGTCTATTGTGAGGGAATACGCTGATGTGTTTCCCAAGAAATTTTCTAGTCTTCCTCCTAGCCAAGAGGTAGAATTTTCAATCGAGCTTATACCCGGGGCATTTCCAATATCCAAGAATCCATATATGATGGTTGTTTTAGAACTTGAGGAACTGAAGAAACAACTATAGGAGAATCTAGAAAAAGGATTCTTATTCCAGAGTGCTTCACTATGGGGTTAACCAATCCTCTTCATCAATAAGAAGGATGGGTCAATGTTCCTTTACATTGATTATTGTGAGAAAAACAAGATCATGACAAATAACAAGTATTGTTTTTTCATGAATTGATGACTTATTCAATCAACTACATGGATCACAACACTTCTCCAAGTTGGATCTGAGGTCAGGATATTACCAAGTTAGGTTAAAGAATGAGGATATCCCCAAGAATACTTTTTGTACAAGGTACAGGCATTATGAGTTCATAGTGATGCCTTTTGAACTCACTAATGATCCAAAAATCTTCATGGACTTGATGAATATAATCTTTATATATTACCTTGACAAATTTTTGGTAGTCTTTATAGAATATATTCTAATATAATCTAAAACCAAGGAGAAGCATGAGGAGTATAAAGTAATGTGCTAAAGGCCTTGTGAAAGGAGAATCTCTATGAAAAGTATAGAAAGTGTGAGTTTTGGTTTAAGGAAGTCTCATTTTTGGGTAATATCATCACAATCAATGGGATATATATGGATCATTCAAATAAAAAAGCAATTTAAGGATGGATGATTCCAACATCTATGACATATATCCATAGTTTCCTTGGGTTAGTTGAATATTATCACTGATTTGTGAGAAATTTATCAGGATTTTCAAACCCTCTTAACAAGATAACTCAGAATGGAGTCAAATTAGATTGGAATGATGAATTTGAATAAATATTAATAAAGTTGAAAAGGAGGATTATCACTAACCTTTTTCTCACACTACCCACAAGTAGAAATCTTTTTGTAATTTTTAGTGATGCTTCAAAGAAGGGATTTGGTTGTGTGTTGATGAAAAATGGAAAAGTAATAACCTTTGCTTCAAGGTAGTTGAAAATTCATGAGTAAAACTATCTCATGCATGATCTAGAGTTAGTAGTGGTGATATTTTCTTTGAAATTTTTTTGGAATTATATCTTTGGGGAGAAGTGTAAAATATATACGGATCATGAAATTCTTAAATATATATTCACACGTAAAGAGATTAATATACACCAGTGAATACGGTTAGATCCCATCAAGGATTACAACTACTCAATATACTACCATCCTGGGAAAGCGAACAAAGTGGAAGATGCTCTAAGTAAAAAGGATCCAGCAATTCTATCATTAATGAGAATTGATAAGGATCTGATCTTATTAGATTTTAATAGGATGGATAAGGAAATCATAAAGTAAGTAACATCATCAATCCTTTCACAAATTATTTCTCAACTGTGTCTTATTAAAAGGTTAAAGGATGCTCAAAATGATGATGTGGGAATTCAAAAGATAGTGTAAACTATAAGAAAAGGTAAATCCTCAGAGTTCAATGTTAATGAAGAATGAATTTTGAGATTTGGTTCAAGACTATGTGTTCCATAAAATCCTAAGTTAAAGAGGGAACTATTAGATGATGTACTTAGTTTGACTTTATCCATTCACCCAGGAAACAAAAATATGTATCGATATCTCTGAGATAACTATTGGTGGGATAACATGAATAAGGATATTTTTTATTATACATCAAATTATCCGGTATGTTAGCAAGTGAAGGCTTAAAGACAAAAGTCTAAGGGGGTGATGAAACCATTACTCATACCAATGTGGAAATGGAAAAACATCACCATGGAATTTGTCACCGGACTTCCAAAGACATCCAAGGGAAGCAATGCTATCTAGGTTATTTTGGACCATCCTATAAAGACTTCAAGCTTCATTGCGATTTTAGAATATTTCTCATTGGATCAATTGGCATGGATATACATCAGAGAAGTGGTAAGGTTGTATGGATTACCAATATCGATTGTTTCTGATTGAGATCCAAGGTTCACCTCTAAGTTTTGGAAAAGTCTCCAGCATGCTCTAAACACTAAGATGAAGTTAAGTATGGCTTGTCACTCTCAAACTGATGTCCAATATGAGAGGAATATCCAAACACTTGAGAATATTTTGAGAGCTTTCTCAATAGACATTAAATATGGATGGGACCAACATCTCCCTCTGGTCGACTTCTCTTACAATAATAGTTTCCAATAGATCATCCAAATGGCTCCCTATGAAGACCTTTATGGGAAGAGGTGTATAACACCGGCATGTTGGGATGAAGTGGGGGGACAAAAACTTCTAGGTCCTTAAATGGTTGAGGAAATGGTTGAAAGGTTAAAACCTTTCAGTATTACATCAAAGCTACTTAGAGTCAACAGAAGAGCTATGCTGAAAATCGTTGATGTGACCTAGAGTTTGATGTTAGAGACATGGTATTACTCCTTATATCTCCATGGAAGAGATTAATGAGATTTGGGAATAAGGGAAATCTTAGTCCAAGGTATATCGGCCCTTTTGAGATCCTTGATCGCATCGGAGCAATGGCCTATCGACTAACACTCCCACCAAACATGTATCAAGTACATGATGTATTCCATGTATCACTATTAATAAATTACATGCCAAAACCATAACATGTACTCAATCCAAAAGTGGTACCATTGTAGAATGACCTTTTCTATGAAGAGAATCCAGTGAAGATCTTAGATCATAGAAAAAAAAGTTCTACAAAATAAGAAAATTACCCTCGTCAAAGTGTTGTGGAGAAACCACAAGTTTGAAGAAGAAACAAGGGAAATGGAGGAGGAGATAAAGCAGAGTTACCATCATCTATTTTAGTGTGGGAAAAATAAATCTCAAGGGTGAAATTTCTAAAGGGGAGAATATTGTAACAACTCGAACTGTTATGAATAAAATCCCCCTTTTTGATTTAATTAAATAGAAAACACATTCACTTATTTTGTTTTATTATATCTAATTGGATTAAAATGATTGTTAATTATCATTACCATTGATAATATATTCATTTAATAGTGATCACATGACTAGTATAAATATAGGGTTTTAACAAATCTTTTTGGCACAGACAAAGGAAGTGATTACCTCAACCAATAGGATTGTACCCTATGAATCCCATTTATCAGAGCTTTTTAGGGAGATAGAATTTATGATATTTTACCTAGACCAAACCAAATATAAGATCCAATAACTTAATCATGAGCAAAACCATTTATGGGATAAGTTCAATCTCATCGAGATCATGGCCCAAACCATGTTCAATGAACGGCCCCATGAAAGCCCCATCATCGCACACCTTACTATTAGGGTATATGCTGGTGTAATAAAGGGATGTGTATCAAGACCCTAGAATTAGGAGTATTTAAATTTTTTTTGTATAAAATAGTTAATATATTTTCATTCTATTATTGTCACTTTGTAAATGATTTTTAAATCACAAATAGTATTTTTGGTTAATATTCAAATTCAATTAAGAAATATATTTTGATGAATTAATAAATTTATGAATTAATGTATTTTTGAAATAAACAATATTTTAATGTAATATTATTATTAAATAATATTTATCAAATATAAATTATCATATAATTTTTATGATATCAAATGTAAATTTTATAAGGGTTCAAAAACTATTATTTGTCAAAAACCCCATCATTTTCAATAAATGTTGGTTATTATTTTAAAAGTGAAAATTCACATATTTATAAAATTATTTGAATAAAATAGATATTATTTTTTAAATCAGGATGTCTAAATTATCCAATGGTAAATCTTTGATAATTTTAGAAGACAGTCAAATTTTTGGGTAAAAATTAAAAACTGTATAAGTATATGGTGTATTTTATGACATAATAATGGACTAAAAGTGATGTAATAAATCCTATAAAATGTATCATATTAAAATATATGTTTTAACTTTAAAATAATGTGATTTTAAGTCTATTTTATTTATTTTATAAATCCTTAGTGAATCACCCAAGACTTATAATATATTTTAGGATTTTAAAATCATTTATTTAAAAGTGTGACTCACCTCCACATATGCAAGAGAAATATTTTATTATATTTGGACCTTGACCTTATAAAATAATTTAATCCACTCCCATTTTTTAGAAACCATGGTCAAAAACCATGAGATAGTGTTTTTTTTGAATATTTTATTATGTAGTTTCCAAAACCAAAATAATAAAGAAATCTCTCTCCCTTCATATATAAACCCACCCAATATCCCATTTATCTTCACTAAAACTCCTTTAAGTATTTCCAAAATATTCCATCTACTCCCTAGATTCCTCCCAAGGTTCTCTAAAGCTATCAATATCCCTCTCTCAATCATTTGGAGTCACACATCCAAGTAAGGGGTCCTCCCTTTCTCACTTTTATTCAAGAATCTTCTCTATGGTATGACCTTTTATTTTTAATTCCTAATGATGGGGTATGTTTTATAACCTCACTCATACTTTCTTTATGTTTTATAAATGATGAGATACTCCTTTACCTCTCATTATTCCCTCCCAATTACACCTGTTACCATGCTGAAATTTCGTAAAGGTTCTTTCCTTTCTCCTCTTTCTTTAAGTTTCTTTATTATGTTACACCTTATATTTCCAATTACTTATGTTAGGGAATGTCTTTATATATCCCTATTACTATAAATTTCATGTATAAATAATTATAGACCAATTTTTCACTCATCAACCCATTTTATGAATTTCTATATAATGTCGTTATGCTATTGAAATTGCACCGTGATTTTCTATGCCAAAATAATTATGTAGTGAATACCATACCCATTTTTCTATCAAGGGTATTCACCTTTATATACATATAATTATTTATTAGAGAATTAAATGTATGTATTCTAAATTCCTTGATCATGTAATAAATTATGATGTTGAATGAATTCATTTTAAATGATATATGTGGCACACTTAAGCATGAGAATGAAATGTTTGTGAAGGGTGTGCCTTGATAGTGCTCCAATGTATTGAGTAATGTTTAGTATCATGATACGTCATGTTGGGATAGGGGTGTACCTAATTCCTTTATAGTACTTTTTCCACCATTATGTATTGGAAAATTTATCCTTGAAATATGTTTATGATGTAGTGTTTTAAGTTATTTCCATATTTCCCATGTTATGATTATCATGTTATATCATGTCTTATTATTCATGTTCCTTTTATGCTCCATTGATAAGACTATTGTCTAACATGTATTGTATTCCTCATGTTATGCCTCATTTATTCTCTTACTAGGATTTATAGCTCACCCGTTTCTAATGTATGTCCTCAGGTTATCCCATGCAGTGTTAAGTACGAAGGAACATTTTCATCATGTTAAATAAGTTTTCGATAAAGATGTTACTTTTCATGTTTTGAGTTGTTATGTAATGTACCTGATTTCCTAAATAAACTATACCACTCTATCTTATGGGTTGTATTAAGTGTAATTTTATGTAATAAAACATTTATTAATGTGTAATAAATAGAAAGGTCATTACACCCCCCCCCTCTAGATTTTAGAATGGAACTAAGACTTGGAATCAATGATCCATGATCCCAACAGAACATTAACACTCAGAAATAAACTATTATTACCATCAATTGTAGAATTTATGGAAAATGAACTTCCAGATTCTTCCCTTCTAGAAGTCACCATGTGATATATTCAATCTTTATTGATATGATCATTATTCCATTAATACCAATATTCAGGTCCAAGCCCATCTGGTCTACCTCAACTTCTCTACTTGGATCTATATTTTGATTTCTTCTAACCTTTCTGTTGAGAGTAACGTCTTTTACCTTCTACGTTGAGCACAGTTTCGGTAGGTGCTTTAACTTCTCTCTATCTAAGTTCTTAATTTTAAATGAGATCTCTAATATCCTCAAACACTAGGTCAAATTTCCCACATTAATTACTTATGGCAGTTTCCATCCCATCCCATGATTCCAGTAGAAATGACAGCAGCAACAAATCCCACACATCTTCTATGAACATTACTTTAACTAGTACAATATTACTTTGTATCATGTTAGAGACATTCACATGATCACCCGTTGGTCTTCCTTTCGATAACCTCATGTCAAATAACCTCTACATATAAACACTATATTCAAAGTTATTGAATATCCATATATTTCCATCATAGATTTCATAAACTCCATCATGGTCTTCCAAAAGTGAAAAAAAAATTATTTTTCATGTAACTTTTTTTCTTTTTAACATCGGTTAGTATGCAATGTTATTGAAGGAGACATTGTAAATAGGTTTTTAATATCATTTAATAAAACAAGCATTGTAAATAAATTTTTGAGGAATTTTTTTATGTTTTTTATTTCATAATGATCATGAAAAAGCCTTTCATGATTGATTTTTCATGTCAGTTATCATAAAACCAATTTTAAAAAACAATAATGATGTCTTATTTCATGTCGGTTATTTAATAACTGACATGAAAAGGTGTTTTCGACATCGATTTTTTAAAAAAAATGACATGGTAAAAGCTTATAAAGAATTTTTTATATAAGTTATTAAATAACCAATGTAAAAAATAATTTTTTTTAAATAAATTTCTATTAATATTTCCCCTCCCCAAGAGACAGTGGTAGAAAATCCATAGAAAACCGCAAAACACCAATAGAAAAACAGAATCACAACCACTTACAATTTGAACTTTCAAGTTTATAATATATATTACAAATAAACTAAAATATAATCAAACCTATGAAATGATTATCCCATTCAATTTGTAAGTGTCTAAGATCTTTTCCAGTATAAGTATTAGGTTCATCAAAAAGGTACAAATTAAAAAGAAATCATTTAACTTGTAATCTGAATAAAATGAATGAAATGTTAAGGAAAATTTTATAAATAAATCTAACCTTTTGGAACTTCATAACTGTCTTAATTGAAATTACTTCATACATAAATATTAAAACATAGTATCTACATTCCTTTACTCTTTGTTTATAACATTTATTTTTAAAATAATTTTTCAATTCAAACTAATATTTCTAAGTAATATATCTAAAATTTAGTAATTTTAAATGAAAATTCACCTTTGATTTTATGTATCTAGTTTTATCACTCTTATTTATTATGGTCTCTCTAAAGAAATTTCATTACCTATTTGAAAATAATATGAATAAAATTAAATTAAATGTCATTATAATATAAACATGTATTAAAATATTCAAACTTATGTGTTTAATATATTCATAAAATTTTCTCTCACTTCACAATGGATAGAGCATAGCTAGTAAAGTTTCTTCTCCCTTGGACAAAAACACCCAACATCTGATAAACACTAATATATAATAAAATTTAATCTGAGTGGTTATTATGTTAAGAGATATATAACACTTTGTGAGATATATGTTTCATAATCTTGAAGATAAGAAAACATACAACACTAAATAATTTCATTCTTTTGAAATATTTCAACAATATAATTCTTTCTTTCTGCATCGTTTATTGTCCCTGCTATAGGTGAAATAAATTATGGATCCATAAATTCTTATACTTCTATCATGTCATGTTGTGTACAAATTTTATAAAGATACCTAATACAAAACAAATATAAGTATAAATTTTCAATAAATTAAATGAATGGAAAGATTTTTATTAATCATATTACATGGAAAAAACTTACATCGTGTTGATGCCCAATTGATCTCTATTTACAAGCTCCATGATATCATCTTTTAAAAGTGTCATAGTAATTTAATGCCCATAAATTCCGTCTTACATTGGAATCTCATAAACATACAACAACAAATTTGGATATGTTGATAATCTATCAAGACTAGTAAAAGTTTTATTTGAAGTCATAAAACTTTGTATTTGTTTTTGTTTATACAGTATTTATTTACCTTTAAAGTATTCCTATAAAAAATATATAAACATATAAACTTTAAAATGTTAAAAAAAATAAATGAAAAATTAAATAAAATATATATTATACGAATACCTCTATGGTAATTTTCAAACAAGTATATATGTAAAAACTAAAAAATGGTTGATACTTTGTCCAACTGTACTCACCACATATTTAGGAAATGGTATTCTTGTTGATTTATCTATAATATCATGTACAGTGACCCTATGATTCTCTTACACTATCTATTGATGATGAATGGTATCTCCAATATAATATATCATACCATAAGAAACAATATGATGATGTGGATCATAAACATATAACTCACAATAATTAGGAAGTTATGGAGGAGGTTGTAGGAGTAGGACAAGGAGTGGGGTCTATAAGAGGAGGTGTATGAGTAGGATAAGTAAGAGGAGTGGGATCTAATGACGGAGGTGGAGGAGTGGGATCAACATTTTGAAACTATATTTGCATGTCTGAAAACATCAATTGTACTGAAGCACTAATATTTTTCTCCATTGTCACACAAATATCCTGAACTTTAGCTTCCAAAGGTTCAAATTATTTTTATAAAAATCCACCATTGAAGAAGCTTCAGAACATAGAAATTCTTTTTTTACTGATGCACTTTTCAGTTATCCTCATACATGACGCGGGTGTTCGGGCTTTCCTGATGTTGTAGCTAAAATATCCATCCTAACCTTAACTATAAAGACCCCATGTGTTCTCTAATACTTAAGAGAATCTTATATAGAATATTTGAAAAAATATGTAATGAATCACAATATATAAATAATTGATTTAACTTAAATAAATAAATAAAGTAAATGTATTACAATCCTATCAGCTACAACCCTCGACTCTTCCATAATATATTGTACTTTTTTTCTCATATGATCCCTCCTCCATTTTTTATGTCTAGTGGGGGGGAGTTAACCTCTGTGGAGCATAAAGACCCATCTCTCCATTTTTAAAAAAATTCAGCTATCATTTGTTCTTCCAATAACGTATACCCTCCCCGAGATAAATTGTGATGGTATATGTTTCTAGATTGGATCTCCTGATGAGATCTCCTTGATTGATGTAAATTAAGAATAAATAAATCATTAATATGATCATTAAAATAAAAAAATTCTAAAATATAACATTTCACTTACTAAAAATGATTCTCATCATCTATTTTTAACAAATTGTTTCCATGTATCTACATCTATAAATGGATATATCTCACATGGATTATGATGTTTTCTAAGCCCAAAAATGAAATCTTATGTGAGGGTTGGTTTAAAATTCCTCCATATCCTAGCAACCGATGATAAAAATTTCATCCAGACTCCTCCAGTATCAGGTATAACATATTCATTTAATACGAAGGGGGGGAACATATATTGCTATAAACATTTCAAGATAAGTAAAATAATAACAAACGAGCTTACCAAAATGGCCTCCCATAAGTGAGATATTGTCACTTTGTCAACACTTCTCCAATAATCAATCAAAATACTAATTTTATTCAAAGTAACAAACAATTAGTACACAAATACACAAATCCAACCATTACATAAAAATTTAAATAAAAAATGAAAAATTATCAAACAAAAATTAAACTAAACTAAACACATTTTTATTCATATTTTGTATAGTTAAATAAAATGATAAAAAAATTAATGAGATATTAAATGACATAAATAAATGAAAATAAATCCAAAAATTTTGTGTGGATAGTAAAAATCCACCAATTTATAACACCATGTTTTCCACCAAAAATAACATTCTTTGAATATATGAAAAATGATCCAAAAAAGTAAACTAAATTGACCATATTTTTATTCATATTTGTTATAGTAGTTAAATAAAATGCTAACAACATTAATGGGAGAATAAAAGACATAAAATAATGAAAACAAATCCAAATATTGTTTGTGAATAGTAAAAATGCTTCAACCTAATAAATCATTTTTTATATCAAAAAGAATATTTTTTTTAATATACTCTTTTATAAAATATTTTTTCTTTTATTCAACATATTATATTTAAAATATTTTTTTTCAAAAAAATCAATTAATATATAAGTTATTTAAGGTCAAACATAGTAAACACAACAAAACTAAACTAATATAAACAAAAAAAATAACTTATTAATTATAATATGTGTTTTAATAAAGAAAATAAAATTAAAATATCCAACATTTTATGAAATTTTAAAAAGTAAACTAGAAATAACATATGTTACCAGTAATATTATGATTTTACTAAAGGATTTTTTTCACAAATTCCTTCATCATGACCATTTTGTATGGCACGAAACATGTCAACAACGTGCTCATCAATATTATCTATTAATCTTTCCATGGAAGTAGGGATCTCACATAAATCAATATATTCATCAATTTTATCATCACCAACATACTGTTTTTTTTCTTATAAAACAATAGACCAATACATATCGAATTGATATAGAACATAGAAAAAAATTGCATGTGTTGACTTGATAAAAGGATTGGTTGTGTAATCTAATCTATTCAGATTGACGAGTTTAATTCTAAATTCATCATTTCTGACATTGTTGTTACTGATAAACCATTTACAGTTAAACACAAGAACTTGAAATTTAATGTAATCAACCTCCCATATTTCTTCAATGACTCCATAATATGTACTTGATGTAGATATTGGGTTTTTGTCTTTAGCAATCAAAAAATGTGTTGCTTTTGTGAACACCAATACACTTTTATTCTGAACTTCACTTATGTTGTCCTGATCTTTTATATGAAACATATAGCCATTAATTTCATATTTGTACCATGTTATCAAATTTAAACTTGGATCTCTCAATAACCATCTCAATGTTTGCATATGATCTAAAATCACGGTCTCTTTAAACTATAGAAAAAAAGTTTTGTTATGCTCATTCAAAATCTGCATATCTTTTTTATTTGGATAACATTGTTTTAATACATTAATATGAAATTTTATATATGGATGAGTATCATATATGTTATTTAAGATTTATAAATATACCTTATTTATTTTTTCGCCTGTCAACGATTTTGCTTTCAAGTCATGGATCCCCTTTCCCTCATAATTAACTTGTTCATGGAAAGATGTAGGCAAACCAATGCGCTACACTATAGACAAGTAGCTTGTAAAAAACTATGCAGCATATTCAGAAATATAATTCTCAATAATGGAAGATTTATATCGATATGGATTCTTAACATACCCCTTCAATATCTTCATATATCTTTCAAAAGGATATATCCAACATAGATATACAGGTCAACAAAACTTTGTTTCTTGCACCAAATGAACCATTAAATGCACCATGATATCAAAAAAAGATAAAGGAAAATACATTTTTAATTGAAAAGGTATAGAAACAGCTTCATTCTCTAAATTTTTCAAATCATTCAGATCAATTATCTTATTAAAAAATGAATTGAAAAAATAACACACCTTCATGATGGTCATTCTAATATGAATGGGAAATATTACATGCAATGCAACTGGTAGGATTTATTGCATCATGATGTGAAGATAATGAAATTATATCCCTATCAATTTCAAATCCTTTAATGAAATAAAAATATTACATTTGAAGAATAATTTTTTGGCACTTTGATATCATGAATACACTAAAAAAATCTAATTTTCTCCCTCTTGGATAATGTCTGAAAAAATGAGGGAAGGTATGTTCATATTCCATCAAGAGTGGGAGCTAACTCCAAATGTATTCCCATTGATAGTAAGTCCAATCTTGAATTCAACACATATTTAGTATTTCCTTTAATATCTAACAAGTTTCTAATCAAGTTTTCATATATTTTCATCTCCATGTGCAAGAAATCAATGTCATGTTTGACCTCATGATATCTCCAATATGTTAGATCAAAAAATATTGACTATTTCTTCCAAATATTTCTATCATTGCTAGATTTTTGTGTCTTTCTAAATGTCACATCAATGTTTTTCACCCTCTCAAAATACTGATTGGTGGACAAAGGTTTTTGAGAAATATCAAATTTTTTTAATCCATTGTATGCCTTTTTTAATCCTTGATAAGAGTGATCTATAGAAAAAAAAACTTTCAATCACCCATGTATATTGTTGTTCTCTCATATTGAAATTGATAATATGAAGTTTGTTCACAAATTGGAAAAGCTTTATGACACTTGACATTGTATTCAGAAAAATTTCCATATGTTGTGAATGTTGGATTGGTGTAGCCCGATCTGTTTTGGATGATGTTTCCCTAAATTCTTATGGACCATAATGTACACCAGGACACAACTTCACAAGTCGAGCTCCATAGTGAGACCATTGGGGGTTGCAATGGGAAATGCGCCCCCGTTATGAGGTTATAGGGGCCTTTAGCCCCCGACCCAAATTTTGGGGAATTTTGACAGCTCTGGCTGGCTGTAGAAAAGTTGAATGGATGACACCAATAGGGAACTATAGTAGTACAAACTTTTGGCATAGCTACTATAGCAGGTTAAACTTTGGAGACAATGGTATTGTAGCTCCATGGACTTCTAGTCATTTTCCACTATAGCATCTTGGACTTGGGTGGCCATGTAATTGTAACAATGTGGACTTCTATCTACCATTCACTATAGCATTTCAAACTTTCTATGCATTTGGTGGCACAATACTTCATCTTCTTTATTATCCCATTTCGGGCTAGGGTTTCTGTTTTTGAAAATCTTTTATCTCCCTTAATTTTTACTCCCTATATTAGTGAATTGTTTCTACCTCTATATAAATGTAGGGATTATTCCCAAACCATATAAATCTATTTTTTCATGTTCTTCTTATTCTTCTTTTTTTTCTGAATTTTATTCATCTGCAAACTTGTTTTTTCGCTGAAACTCCCGGTGTTTCCGCAACAACTAGTATCATAGGTTGAGTTTAGATTTCTTGAATTGAATGGTTGTTATTGAATAAGGAAAGTTTAATATTGAATACTTCAATGGAAATGACTTTAGATACTAGAGGATGCATATCAAAGACTATCTTTACCAGAATAAAATTCATTTGATGCTTCTGGGTTTAAATACAATGGACATGGAGCAGTCGTATTGGGAGCTACTAGATCGACAGGTTCTTGGAGTTTTGCACCATACATTGGAAAAAACATGGTTCTAAACATCATAGAGGATAATAAAATTATTGGTATGATGAAATATCACATGTATATGTACGAGAAGCCTTCATCATTAAACAAAGTTCACTTGATATGATGAATGTTCAATCTAAAAATCGTTTAAGGAATAATTGTTAGAGATCACATCAATGAATTCAACACCGTCATAAGTTAGTTGACATTAGTGGAAATTGGGATTGATGGTGAGATATGTCACTAGGTTTACTTTCTTAATTACCTGATAGTTGGGAAGAAACTATAACAGCTGTGAGAAGTTCTTCGGGGAATAGAAAGCTGGTTCTGAAAGATTTGTGGGACCTGATCCGTAGAGAGAATATTTGAAGAAGAGAATAAAGCAGATTCTCTGGTTTTTCTATGAACATTGAAGGAAGAGAAATATATACACAATGAGATAATCATAGAGGATGATCAAATTCAATAGGAAAGATCCAATACAAGGCATAGGGGGTGGTCTTACCCACTGGATTTGTAGGAAGAAAGGACATTTCAAGAGGGATTGAAAAGATAAGCAGAAGGTTCCTGAAACAAACATAGCAAACATGGAAACTAAAGGAACTAATGATGTGTTATTGCTGATCATGGATAGCCCAATGGAGTATTTTATTTTAGAATCATGGGAATTTTTCCATTCCACATCGGATAAGGGTTTCCTGAACAATTATGTTTTTGGAAATTTCGGTAAGGTACATCTTGTTGATGATGAACCCTTGCAGATCATGGCGAAGTGTGATGCAAGAATCAAGACCCATAGTGGGAGTTCGATAGTTTTGAAAAATGTGAGTTATATCCCTAGACTGAGAAGAAATCTTATTTCTATTAGACAACATGATGATGTAGGTTTTAGCACCATGTTCACTGGTGGTGCATGGAAGGTCACCAAGGGATCAATGGTCATAGCTCAGGGAGTAAAGAATGGTACCCTATACAACATGATAGATAATTTAATTGAAATGGTTTCATTAGTAAATGGTTTTGGGGATTCACAACTATGGAAATATAGGCTAGGCCACATGATTGAGAAGGGGATGAAGGAGCTAGAAAAAAAATTATTGCTGCCGTAGATAAAGTCAGTGGATGTTGGCCTTTGTGAAGACTGTATCTTTGAAAGGTGTCTTCTAAAAAAGTATATAGAACACTGAAGGCCAGGAAGATAGACCTGGTGCACACTGATGTTTGGGGTATACACCAATACATTCCTTTAGAGATTCATAATATTATGTGACATTTATTAACGACTCAATAAAGGAGGTATGGGTTTACTTTATGAAAAGTAAATTTGATGTGTTTAAGGTGTTTCAGAAGTGGAAGACCATAGTAGAGAATGAGTCAGGAACAAAGCTGAAATGTTTGAGGTCTAACAATAGTAGAGAGTTTAGCAGTAATTAGTTCAGATAATTTTGTGCAAATAATGGAATTTAGTGGGAGAAGACTATTCTAGGAACACCACAACAGAATGGTGTGGTAGAAAGGATGAATAGAAAATTTAAGGAATGTTCCAAGATCATGAGGCTACACTTAGGGTTACCCAATATTTTTGGGTTGATGCAGTAAGCATGGAATCATATCTCATCAACCAGAGTCCATCTATACTAATGGGATAATTTCTACCTGAGGAGATCTAGTCTAGTAAGGAGGTAAGTCTCTCACATTTACAAGTCTTTAGTTGTTTGGAATATGTACATGTTGATGCTGATGAAAAGTAATATGTTTTTTTATTGGATATAGTGATGTGGATTTTGGTTATCTCTTTTGGTATGATCTCAAAAAGATGGTAATTAGGATCCAAACCATGTTATTTAATGAAGTTTTCACGTAAAAGGACCATTATACTACTAAATTTGACTGTGGGAATAAAGAATCAGAATGCCATGAGAAAGTGGAGCTTGAATGTTTACCTGAGCATGTGACACCAGAACTAGTGGAGCCTACTCCTCAAATAGAGCTGAGGAGATCAATAAGGGTGATAAGGACTATGCAAAGGTATTCACCATACTTACATTATCACTTATTGACTGGCAGTGAAAAACCATAATGTTTTGAATATGAAATGTAGTTGAAAGAGTCAAGAAAGTTGGAGATGGATATGGAGGATATATTCTCATTACATGATAACAACACTTGGTAGTTGAAACATATTCTAAGAGGAAAGAAAGCATTGAAGAACAAGTGGGTTTACTGAGTCAAGGAAGAACACTATGAAAAGAGGAGGAACAAAGTAAGTCTAGTTATGAAAGGTTTTCAATAGAAGGAAGGAGTGGATTTCAATGAAATTTTCTCACATATAGTTAATCTTACCACCATTGGGGTGGTTCTCAACATTGTGTCATCCGAAGACTTGTATCTTGAGAAGCTTGATGTGAAGACGACTTTCCTTCATGAAGATTTGTAGGATTACATCTAGATTTTGTAGATAGAGGGATATGTTGAGTCTAAGAAGGAAGACCTAGTGTGAAAACTCTATAAGAGCTTTCATGGGTTGAAGAAGGAACCTAATAAGTGGAATAAAAAGTTTTATTCATTCATGCACTAGTGCATAACCAATTTTTCACATCAGTTTTTTTTCCTTTTCACATCGGTTATTAAGCGACATTATTGGAGGTGACATTGTAAATAAATTTTTAACATCGATTAACTAAAACCAAAATTTTAAATTCATATTTTTTATCAGTTTTCCTCATCTGTTATCCAATAAACGACGTTAAAAAATGTTTTTCATGTCGGTTATTCTATAACCAATGTGAAAAACAAATTACCCCTTTTTTCACGTTGGTTATTGGATAACCAATG
Source organism: Viscum album (assembly GCA_963277665.1). Taxonomy (NCBI): domain Eukaryota; kingdom Viridiplantae; phylum Streptophyta; class Magnoliopsida; order Santalales; family Viscaceae; genus Viscum; species Viscum album. The sequence goes on from OY728153.1 coordinate 638,375,345, forward strand.
TGAAAAATAGTTGAACCCATTTTTTCATGTATATCACCCAATAACCGGTGTGAAAAATAATTTTTTTTTAAATTGAACTTTGATTCATCCTCCACCATAACAGCAAACAAAAGCAAAAAAAATAGCAGAAAAGGTAGTAGAAAACCATAAAAAGACACTTAAAATTGAACTTTCAAATTTGAAATGTATATTAAAGATAAATAAAAATCAATCAAAACACTAAAATGATTATCCCATTCAATTTTTAAATGTATCAGCTCCTCTACACTATATGTTTTTGGGTTATCAAAAATCTAAAAAATAATAAATAAATCATTTAACTTGAATATTCAATAAAACATTTGAAATATTGAGGAAATCTTTATAAAGAAATCTAACCTTATGAAACTTTGTAACTATCCCAGTTGAAATTATTTCATACATAAATCTTAAAACATAATATCCACATTCTTTTACAGCTTCTTGTTCATGTCACTATTTCAAATATATTTTAATTAAAAATAACATTTTTAAGTAATATATCCAAAATTTAGTAATTATAAATGAAAATTCACCTTATCTTGTACAAATTTGATCTTGAAACTCTTATTTCTTATCATATATATAAATAAATTACATTCCCTATTTTAAAATAATATGAATAAAATAAATTTTATTCATTGTAATATAAAAAGGTATTAAAATGATCAAACTTACGTGTTCAATAAATTATGAAAAATTATTCTCACGTCACCATGGATAGAGCATAGAAAGTACAATTCCCTCTCTCTTGTAAAAAAACACCCAACATCTAATGATCATTGATATATAAGAAATTTAATTTGAGTTGTTAATATTTTAAGTGATATATAACACTTTGTTAGATAAAATGTTTCATACTATTGAAGATATGGAAACATCCAAAACTGAATAATAACATTCTTCTGAAATCTTTCAGCTATATAAATAGTTCTTTCTACATTTTCCATTGTCAAATCTATAGGAGAAATAAATTGTGGGTCCATAAATCCATATACATCTGTCTTTTCATGATCTGTACAAATTTTATATAGATACCTAATATAAAAAAAATTATAAATTTTCAATAAATTAAAGGAACGGAAAAAAATTTGTTAATCAACATACATGGGAAAAAGTCATGTCGATTACCAATTTATCTCTAGATACAAGCTCTATGGTATCATTTTTCTAAATCCCCACATTCATTGCATGCCCATAAATAGCAGCATCAATTGGAATCTCATATACTGGCAATAAAAAATTTGATTATGATGACAATCTATCAAGACTAGTAGAATATGTATATGAAGTCATGACGCTTTGAATTTTTTGTTATCTATACAGTATTTATTTACATTTAAAGTATTATTATAAAAAATTAGATAAATATATAAACTTTAAAATGAGAAAACAAATTAAATAACAAAATGAAATAAAATATAACATATATACATATCTCTATGGTAATATGTAGAAGTATTCTATATGTAAAAACTAAAAAATGACTAATACTTTGTCCAAATGTAATCACCTCATCTGTAGGACATGGTATTTTTTATGATCTATCTATAATATCTTGTATAGTGACCTTATGATACTCTATATCAATCTGTTGATGATGAATGGTATCACTGATATAATATATCATCCCATATGCAATAATATGATGAGTATCATCAACATATAACTCACAGTAACTTGGAAGATGTAGAGGAGGGGGTGTAGGGGTAGGATAAGGAGTGGGGTCTGTAGGTAGATATGTATGAGTAAGATAAGGAGGAGTGGGATCTACTAACAGAGCTGGAGGAGTCATATCGGCAGTCTGAAAATATCCTTGTATGTCTGCAAACATCGACTGTACTGAAGCTCTGGTCTTGTCATCCATCATCACTTGAATATCTTGAACTTTGGCTTCCAAAGATTCTATTTTTTTATATAAACATGCTCTATTGAAGAATATTTTGAACATGGAAATGTTTTTCTTATTGATACATCTATCGGATATCCTCGTACATGACCCAGGTGTTCATAATTTCCCTATGTTGTATCTAAAATATCCTCTCTACCCTCAGCAATAAAGACCCCCTATGTGCTCTTCTACTCAAGAGAATATTTTATGGAATATTTGAAAAATCTGTAATGAATCACAATATATAAAGATTTGATTTAACTTAATTAATTAAATAAATAAAACATCTTATAATCTTGTCAACTACAACTCTTAACTCTTCTATAAGATATTTTCCTTTTTTTATCATCCAATCCCTCTTCCATTTTTCATGTCTAGCAGGGGGAGGAGGGGAAACCTCTATAGACCATGAAGACTCATCTCTCAGCTTTTGAAGTTTTTCTACTAGCATATGTTCTTCTAATAACGTATACCCTCCTTGAGATAACATATGAGGGTATACATTTCTAGCTTGAATATCCTGATGAGATATCCTTGATTTCTATAAATTAAGAATTAAGAATAAATAAATCATTAACATGGTCATTAATATAAAAAAACTTCTAAAAAGGTAACATTGCACTTACCAAAAACTCTTATCATAATCTACTAACAAAAAATTGCTTCCATATGTCTTCATATATAAATGGATATATATCACATGGATTTTGATGTTGTTTATCAACAAAAATGAACTGTGATGTGAGGGATGATTTAAAATCTCTCCATCTCCTAGCATCCAATGATAATCATTTCCTCCAGACTCCTCCAATATCAGGTATATCATATGTCATCTGATAAGAAGGGGAAAACATATATTACTATAAACATTTCAAGATAAGTAAAATAATAACAAACAAGATTACCAAAATGGTCTCCCATAATTTTGATAATGTAACTTTGTTAACACTTCCCCAATCATCAAACAAAATAATAACTTTGCTTTCAGCCCACACTAATACAAAAGTTTTAAATTATTTTGAATTTGGACCTCTTGTAATATCATTACCATCAAAGAATATTGGTATCCTATGTTCCTAGATGTGGGCAATTAATAATTTTGGTAAATTTGTGGTGCCACGTTTACCTACCCTCAAACTCTTTCTTCCCCCGTGGAAGTAGATGTCTCATGTAAAGAAGTATGAGAAGGCTCATAAACAGGAGCATGTGAACATTCTTCCCCAGAGGTATGTGTATGATCATCTCCAGAAATATGTGGTGGATCAGAGGATTGATCTATCATTATCCTAAAAATCAAATCAATAATAATTAGTGAAAAAAATATACAAATCTAATAATTTCATACAAATGTAAATAAAAAATTAACAATTATCAAAAGATATTAAAGTAAACTAAACTTAACACATTTTTATTCATATTTGTTATAGTCAAATAAAATGATAACAATATTAATGAGATATTAAATGACATAAATGAATTAAAACTACACAATATTAATGAGATATGAAATGACATGGTAAAAATTCACTAACCTGATAAATCATTTTTTCACAAAAAAGAATTTTTTTATAATATACTCTTATAAATTATTTTTTGTTTTTATTTAAAATGTTAAATTTAAAATAATTGGTTTTCAAAAAAATAAAATAATAGATAACTTACATAAGTTTAAACATGTAAAACTAGAAAAAACTAAACTAATATAAACAAATAATTTAACTTATTAGTTATAACACGCATTTTAATAAAGAAAATAAATTTAAAATATCTAACTTATGAAATTTAAAAAATTAAACCAAAATTAAACATATGTTTCTTGTAATATTAGGAATGTACTATCGAATTTTTTTCCCAAATTTCTTCATCATGATCATTCTGTATGGCACAAACCATTTCTATAACATTCTCATCAATATTATCTGTCAATTGTTTCATGGAAGTAGGGATCTCACATAAATTAGCATCTTCGTAAAGTTTATCATTGCCAACATATTGTTTTTTTCCTTGTAAAACAATAGACCATTACATATTGGATTGATCAAGAAAATAGAAAAAAAATCATGTGCTTCCATGATAAGAGTATCACTTGTGTATTCCAATTTATTCATATTAATTAGTGTTATTCCAAATTCATCGTGTCAAACACTATTGTTACCGATAAGCCATTTACAATTAAACACTCAAAATTGAAATTTAATATAATCAAACTCCCATATTTCTTCAATGAATCCATAATATACGGTTGATACAAATATTGGGTTTTTGTCTTTGGCACTTGAAAAATGCATTGCTTCTACGAACACCAACACACTACTATTCTGAACTGCACTTTTGTTGTCCTAGTCTTTCGTTTGAAAATTATAGGCATTAATGTCATACCTGGACCATGTTATCAAATTTAAAATTAGACCACCCAATAACTATCTCAATATTTCTCATGCATCTGATTTACCAAGCATGGTCTCTTTAAACTAAGGGAAAAAATTGTTATGCTCATTCAAAATCCACATATATTTCTTCTTTGGATAACATTATTTCAACACATTAATATGAAATGTTATATATAGTTGAGAATCATCTATGTTATTCAAGATGTATAAATGTACCTTCTTTATTTATTCACCTATCAAAAAATTTAATTTCAATCCATGGATCCTCTTTCCCCCATAATTAACTCATTCATGGCTAGATATAGGCAAACCAATGTGCTCCACTATAGACAAATAGCTTTTACAAAACTCTATAACCTCCTCAAAAATATACTTCTCAACAATGGATGATTCAAGTCGATATGGATTATTAACATACCCCTTCAGTATCTTCATATAACTTTCAAAAGGATACATCCAACAAAGATATACAGGTACATAAAGATTTATTTCTCACACCAAATGAACCATTAAATACACCATGATTACAAAAAAAAGATGTAGGAAAATACATTTCCAATTGACAAAGTATAGAAACTGTTTCATTCTCCAAAGAGTTAAAATAATTCGAATCAATCACCTTATTACAAATTGAATTAAAAATATAACACACCTTCATGATAGTCATTCTAACATGGGTGGGAAATATTCTACACAATGCAACTGGTATAAGCTATTGTATCATGATGTGATAGTCCTGAGATTTCATACCTATCATCTTCAAATCCTTTAAAGACACAAAAGTTTTTACATTTGAATAATAACCATGTATCACTTTGATATCTTGAATACATTGAAAAAATATAATTTTCTCCCCCTTGGATAAGGTATGACAATATGGGGGTTGGAATATTCTCCTTCCATCAAGGGTGGGATCCAACTCCAAACGTAATCCCATTGAGTGTAAATCCAATCTTTCATTCAACCCATCTTTAGTCTTTCCTTTAATATCTAATAATGTTCTAATCAAACTTTCACAGATATTCTTCTCAACATGTATGAAATCAATGTTATGTTTTAGTTCATGATATCTTCAATATGGTAGCTCAAAAAATATTGACTATTTCTTTCAAATATTTCTATCATTACCATATTTATGTGTCTTTTTAAATATCACATCAATGTTTTTCGCCCTCTCAAAATACTAATCAGTTGATAAAGGTTTTAGAGAAATATCAAATTCATGTGAGCCATTGAAAGCCTTTTTTAATCTTATATAAGAGTGATACATAGGTAAAAACTTTTGATGACCCATGTATACTATTTTTATCCCATGATGCAGTTGATAATATGAGGTATGTTGTTCACAAATTAGAAAAGCTTTATTCCCCTTAACACTATATCCAAACAAATTTCCATATACTAGGAAGTCATTTATAGTGAACATAATCATTGCATATGGTTGAAAATATTCCATTTTATAAGAATCATACACCCTTATACCTTCCTCCCATAACAGTTTCAAATCATCAATTAATAGTGACAAGAAAACATTAATATCATATCTAGGCTGTTTTGGTCTAGAGATCATTAAATTCAATATGACATATTTTCACTTCATACAATATTCAGGAGATAATTTGTAAACTACCAATAAACTAGTCCATGAACTATGTGTGTTACTAAGGATTCGATATGGATTTATTCAATCCATGCATAGTCCAAGTCTGATATTTATTACTTCATTTCTGAATATAGAAAACTGGTGATCAATTTTCATCCACTATGGACAATCAACTGAATGACGTATTTTTCCATCACATATCTGCTCATCAGCATGTCATCTTAACATTTTTGCATCATGTGAATTAGAAAATAAATGTGTAAAATGAGGAATTATAAGAAGATACCAAAATTACTTGGAAAGGTTGTCCAGGTGGTTCGTCTTCTCGGGGTCGAATTCGATGCCACGATGGCGTACGATGAAGCCGAGGAATTTTACTGAGGTAATTCCAAAGGCGCATTTTAGAGGATTTATCTTTAAACTGTGTTGTCTCAATTTGTTGAAGACAGTTTCAAGGTTTTCCAGGTGGTTCGAACACTATCGTGACTTAACCACCAAGTCGTCAATATAACACTCAATGAATTTTCCAAAGAAAGGCTTGAAGATGCGGTGCATAGCGTGATGATATGTGGCGCCGGCATTCTTTAGACCAAAGGGAATCACTTTATAATAGAACACTCCCTGAGGGGACCTAAAATAGGTAGCTTCTTCGTCTCCTTAATCCATCCGAATTTGATTGTATCCAAAATAGTTGTCCATGAAAGATAGGGCTTCGTATCCGGTTGTCTCATCGATAAACAATTCTGTGATCGGGATCGGGAAGTCGTCTTTTGGGAAATGTTGATTAAGGTCCCTAAAGTCAATGAAGATTCTAATCTTTTAATTCTTCTTTTTGATAGGGACTATGTTGGCCAGCCAGATCGGATATTGGACCTCCTGTATGAAGTTGGCTTCGATCAGTTTTTTAACTTTAGCCTCTATTTTGGTAGCATGCATCGGGTGGGTCCTTCTAGCTGCCTGTTTATAGCCCCAGTGATCTTCTGGTAAGCCCGGATGATGGGTGGAGACTTCAGGATCAAGGCCTGGCATCTCTATGTAATTACAGGAAAAAATATCTCGATTCTTCTTTAGGAAGGAGGTATATACCTCCTGTTTCTCAACAGGCATGGACTCACTGATTAAAGTGAGTTGCAGGTCATTTTCAGTACCCAGATTTATCTTCTTAAGTTCATCGGTGGTGGTGGAAACACCTTCTTCAAATGCAGGAGGGGCATCTTTGAGGTCTTATTCCTCTTTTTCTTCCTCTTCATCACCTTCTTCATCTTCATATTCTGATAGAGAAAGTATTTTTGAGATAACTTCTCTAATATTGTGAAAGAAATCATCTTTTTCCTTAGTGTGTGAGGCAAGGGTAGTTTGATGTCCTGAGGATGGGTCGGGATCATCTTTGAAAGGGATTTTCCTGACAACATGGGAGTCAACCTACTCTTTCGTGTCTTCGGACTTGGTGGTCATAATAGAGACCATGCAGACAACTGATTCTATATCCAAACTTGTATTTACGCATTCAACTTGGTGGATGGGTAGTACGTACTCCTCCCCAAGCTACTAGAAGGGGTTGGCGGGAGCCATCTCCAATCCATTCGGGGCATTGATCCAATCAACGTCGTCAACTGAAAGATGTTTTTCTTCTGACTCATATAACCCTACATCAATGTAATGTGACTCACAGAACTCAAATGGGGATTTATCGGCATGCAACATCCCACTCTTCCCATTAGTTAAATATTTAATGCACTAATGGTATGATAATAGAATTGCAGCATGCTGATGCAGCCAAGGCCTCCCTAACAAAACATTTAAGGTCATACTTTGCCGCACCACCGGGAACTCAGAATCTGATATGAGATCCCCGAGCCAAGTTTTAAGCTTGATTCGTCCCAATAGTTTCTGCTCACTTTTTTCATATCCCAGCAGAGTTGTAGTGTAGGGTGTCAAGCTTTCTTCATCATATCCCAATCAACTAAGCATTCTCAGTGGGAGGAGGTTAACTCCAGAACCATTGTCGATGAAGATCCTCTGAACATCAATTCCATTTATCTTTCCGAACACATATAAGGGTTTGATGTGCCCTTGCATGATAGCGTCTTCATCCCTGTCTGTGAAGGATATGACAGTGTGACATTCTTCGGGACTGGTCTCTATTCGATAGACTTTATTCGCTGTTATTTTAGCCTCAAACTCCTAGGGACTTAGTAAGGCTTCAATGATTACCTCCCTAAGATCTGCAGACAAACTCAACGTGTCTCGGATTGACATCTTCGCTGGTATTGAGGCTAGCTGCTTTAAAATTTCATACTTCTGCTCTAAAGTTCAGCACTTCCCAACTCGGGGTTTCTATTTCACAGACACTTTAGGGGTTTCATCTTTGGATGTAGATAGTTCGGCCTCTATAGCAGGGGCTGGCGGTGATGTAATCCTTTCCACATTTGGCTGGATGTATACCTTGAGCGATTCGGCACTTGTTCTTCCCTTGAGGGATACTCCAAGATAACCGGGAATGGATTTCCTCTGGTGGGGGTGAAGGAGCATTCTGGTTCCTGTTTCATTTTTTTTAAGGTCCTTCTGCGAGTTTCTGTGATGTTAACGGTTTGAATTGTGGTGTGGTTGGGAATTTGACTCATGCCACGACCATGCCTTCCGAAAAACCTCTGGCCTCTACGGCCTCTCCCTCCATATCTCCAGTTGGGTGCAGGGAATTTAGGTTCGTGGACATAGTCTTCATCAGAGAATGGGTCCATCAAATGAATGACATTAATGGAGCTGAAGATCAGTTCTTCATCCGTTATTGTTCCTGTATGACTGCCTCCTTCTGATGGTACCGTTTGGCGGGGTGGTTCCCGTTATACCGTTTGGCGGAGTGGTGCTCGTTGTACCAAGACTGTTGGCATGAAGTTTGAAAGTATCAGCACTGACTTCATCTTTGGTATCATCTCCTCTCCTTACTCTTGATTTCTGTCCTTCTGGACTTTAGAGGACCGCGGGGCTGAGGAGGATGGTTGTGCTGTATTAAGAGCTTCTGGGGGCATAGTAGGTTGTTTCAACTACGCTTAGAGGATTCCATGGACTTGGTTGACGGTCTTCTAGTTCATCCAGTTGTCAAAAAAATCTCTTTCTTGTTGGTGACTATTTTTCACTCTTCTTCTTCTCTTGAGTTGGAGGTGGAAACATATGCCACTTGTGCTGGTGGAGGGCCCAACTTGACTTGCCTGAAATCCACCATGTTTTGCAGGAGATCCTTGAAAACAAATCATTCCTAGATGGTGTTTCCTAGTATTCTGTGATACGGAAAATAATTTGGTCAGTTGTTAAGACCCACTTCATCGGCTCACTTTGGCTCTGGCAGCTGGAGCAAATTGCAATTCATGGAGGCTTTGAAATAGCCGTAAACCTGGTCATCTCTAAATGAATAAAATCTATTTATTAATTCTTATAATTGATTTCATTTAGCACCCCCTCGCTCATCTTGTTGTGGTGGGGGTGGTTGTTGGAATCCAGTGGGTCCCGCACGGTTCGGTGGGGGCTTTGCAACTGGGGCTGGTGCTGGGGGTGGCTTAAGTGTGATAGAAGTCACTTCAGATTTTACCGTTCTTTTCCCTGGGGCCAGTGGGGATACTCGGGACTTAATATTGGTTCTTTTTAAGGAGTATTCTATCCTTTGGGAAATGTCATAGAAGTCTCTAAATCCATTGGTGTACTTCACTGGGATGAGAAGTGTTTGAAATTCATCACGAAGGTTATCGATGCATATGGCGAGCATCTCATCCTGGGGGAGTGGCCGGTTCATAGAATATGTCGGGCCTTTCCATCTGGAAATGAAGTCTGAGACTCTCTCATTCTCTCACTGCTTTCAGTTCATGAGATCACTGACCATCATCTTGGGCAGCGTCGAACTGAACTGGAAGAGAAAATGTCGTCGAAGGTCCTCCCAGCCTGTGATTGAATTGGATACCAAGCTAGTATACCATATGAAAGTTGAGCCCTACAGGGTTCATACGAAACACCTAATCTTTACGGATTCTTTCTTCTCTGGAGTACCCATCATGGGGTTACAGTAAGAGGAATAGTGCATCAAATGTTGTTCTCAGTCCCCCAAGCCATTGAATACTAGGAATATGGGGTTCTTGAATTTTGGTGGTGGCGGAACATTTCTCACCCACTCAGGGTAGGGTTTGTGATCTAGTTGTATCAGAGTGCGCCACCCCTCCATGGATTCTAATCAGGCTATTAATTGCTCGACAATGTTTAAGAGCCCTTGATGCATATCCTGTCAGGCTTGAGCTTGAGCTGTTGCGGTAGGGGCCAAGATTGGGCGTGTCGGTGCAACTAGAATTTGGGGTGGATACCCTGTCGTGGGCATCATTTGTGAGTTTACCTGGATATATTCCGGCTGCCTTCCCAATGGGGGGAAGTCTTGATGTCCTTCCAGGGCCTAGTTGAACGGTCCTCTGGGCTTGGCTTCATTCACTAGGATGAGTGCATGTGGTATGGGCATCTCTTCTTGGAGCACCTGCTGAGATTCTGCAGAGGGAACACATCCAGTGAGATAACTCCCTCGACGTAGCTCGACATTAATTCATCTAATCTCTTTCATTTATTCCTCTTTCTTGGTGAACCTTTCCTCGAGGGTGAGGTACGTACTCTCATGGGGAGGAGGAGGTGGGTCATAGATGACCTTGGATTTATTTTTCTCCTTGTTGGAGTTTCACAGGGGAGGTAATGTCGGATTGATAGAGGGGGCACCCAGATTTTGAACCGCCCTCTGGTTCTGGGTATGCACACCATCAGGCTCGGTGTGGAATTCATTTAGGAGGGAACCATCTTCCTTTGTGTCTTCTCCCCCTGCGTCAATTCCTGCGATATCTGTGGGGTGGACATTCACCACATTCATTGAGGCATACCGCATTGGGGGTGGTGTACCCAGTGTCGAATGGTAGGAAGGTTTCTCGCGCCCTTTATTGGACTTTATCCTTCCATTTTGCAGTATTCTTCGGGCTTCTTGATGAATATTGACCCAAAGGGAGCCCTGGTCTGACCTCATAATGCACCTTTGTTTCGGAGGGTGAGAACCATGAAAATGGGTGGAACGGGTAACTCCTCTATCCATCATTCTTCCTAGACGGTGGAAGACAAACGTCTGTCATGTAGGGATTTGAGGTAAAAATTCCCCTAGCCCTGCGGTTTGGGGTTGTTCCCATTCTCCTGTTGACGCGCTATGGTCTGGATTTGTTGGTCTTACTGGGGAATTTTGATTTAAAAATGCCCCCAACCCTATGGGATGGGACTGTTTCCATATCGCAGCGGTAGCCCCCACTATTTCCACCCTTTCAATTTTATGTACTCCCATGCGAGTGTAAGTCGGGTGTGTCATTAGGCCTACACAGAGTCTCTGGTCTTTTGAATACATGAGCAATTCTTGTCGGTTGGCTTCCCTTAGGCGGGAAGCCTGCTGGATGTTCCTGGTCACCTGACTCAGAAGTTTTTCTATGGCTTGATCTCTTCAGTACTGACGCTTTTGAGACTTACTCCGGGCCATATTTTTTTGAGTATCCCATCTTTCCTGAGTAGGGGTTTTGTTTGATTGTTGCCTCTGGGTGATGACATTTCAGGATGTCATTTCCATTGGGGCCTGCTGGATGGACATGGGGTGAAGTGTAGAGCTCCATGTTCTCCCCACCCCCGAATGTGAACTCCATCCAGGGCGTCTCCAATGAGGCGACGCAATTTATGCAGTGCATGGAGAAAATCCAATTCAAGGTTTTTCTTTCGCCTTTCTGATTGTGGATGCCTTGCGGACGGGTGGGCTTCCAAGTCGATTAGATGGTGAAGCTCCCATATCGTGCTGACATGGTCTGCGTACCCTTTGTAGGGTAGGAATTTTTCTTTCAGCTTTTGAAGAGTTGTCCATATATTGAGGTCAATGTTATGCATGCATTCCTCGGACAATTATCCTGGTATATCTAAGTGAGAAGTGGACACAGGCCAATACATCACTGTTATATTATCCCTAGCTAGTTGTCTTCTCACAAGAAACATATCATGTTGTTGTTCTTCCGGAGGCTCCTCTACTTGATATTCCCAGCTTGACTGCTTATTGATGATTTCATTCCAATCAACTGGGCTAGAGGGAGACTTATTGATTTGTGGATGTCGCGGGGGTGGCTCAGAAGATGAACGTGGCCCCGGGACATCCTCTGGTTGAGAAATAATATCCCTCATTATAGACAGAGTTTCTGATGTGTCTAACTCCCTTTCGAGCGCCTCTGCATAGGATCTCTTTCTCATATTTGTTTCAGAAAGGGGAGGACCTTCTTTCCAGCATGAATTTTGGTTGCAAGGAGGACCTTTGCAAGTGGTGCTGTGATGGTGAGGATTACCATGGAAAGTTGATACCTGACTATGGGAATTTTCCTGATGGCATGTACCCTGGGGAGGACCTTCAGGGTGGGTTGTAGCAAGGGTAGGACCTTCTTACTACTTGACATCACTGTGGAGAGGACCTTCACAGCAACTGTCATTGTGGGGAGGGCCTTCACAATGATTTTCATCATGGCAAGGACTGCCATCATGACTTGATATCTGGCTGCAGGGAGAATTTCTACAGTGTACATCCTGGGGAGGACCTTCAGGATGTACTGCAATGAGGGGAGGACCTTCTTGTTTCTTGGAATTACTGTGGGGAGTACCTTCACAACAAGTTTCATTGTAGGGATGTCCTTTGCAATGACCGTCATCATGAAAAGGGCTACCATCATGACTTGATTTCCGAATGCAGGGAGAAGCATATCTGCAGCGTATACCCTAGGTAGGACTATTAGGGAATACGAAAGCAAGGGGAGGATCTTCTTGCTATCTAATATTCAGTTCTAGGGTAGGGATACCCCAACATGTATCAGGAGATAGGATCTCGTTATTGATCATTCTTGACCCACAGAGTAAGCCCCTGAGGGTGCTCTGGGGAGGAGCTTCAGAGCTGTCGGTAGTGACATTGCGGGGAGGACCTTCACAAATTCTACTGTCAATTCCATAATTTTTTAATGGAATGACAGTTTCTTGAGCCTTTGTTGATATATGTTTGAGGGCGTCAAGAACCCCAGCTTCCAGCAGAGAAGAATCATGTATGTGCTCTTCATTTTCTGATTGCCTTTGGCGCTTTTCATTTTTAGACTCTCTCTTGCGGGTAACTGGGGCCATCTGCTGTTGGTAATGGCCTTCATTTACGGGTCCTGATCTTGTTAGGTCTCGTTATGTCGTTGGGATATGCCGATGAGAATCTTGAGTTTTGGCAAGGATATATGCCTGCCCTGGAGAGGCCACCACGTTGGACCGATGTCCCCCAATTGGAACGGGTATTTGTTCCCAATCTGGTTGTCTGTATCTCGTGGGATATTGCCATCGCCTCTCCTGAACTAGAGCAGGGATTTATAACTACTCCGGAATGACTAACTCATTTTTCGAGTGAGTCGTTCCTTTTGAGGAAATCGGGTCGTGGGCCCGATTTCTCACCTTTGCCGCTGATGCAATGATATCTTGGCATGTTTTGAGGATATGATTTGGAATCGACATATGATCTTCCATAATGGACAGGATGTGATGAGATACATCTTTGGATAGAATGGGTATGAAAGCCCATTCTGATGTCGGAGTAGGAGTGTGTGCTTGCTACGGTCCTCCATGAGTTTCCAGTGGATACCGGCAGTTCTCCTGTGTCGAGACAGCATAACAAGTTTATCATCGTTTTTCTTCTCCAGTTGCTGCCGTATTTGACTGGTGGTCTTCATATTCATGAGCGGGGATTTTCATCCGCTCTTTTTCCACTGTATTTATCTCACGGGCTTTGTATGCATCCGCAGGAATTTGAATCTGCTCATATTTTCTTTCCTCCCTATTTGGATGGAGGGATTGATATGCATCAGCAGGTATTTGTGCCTATGTATAGCATGTTGCTTCCCTATTTAGATGGCAGGCTTGAAATACACCAGCAGGTATTTGTGCCTGTGTGTAGCTGAGTGCCTCCCTATTTGGTTGACGGGATTGAAATGCATTAGCAGGTGTTTATGCCTGCGTGTAGCTGAGTGCTGCCCTATTTTGATGGCAGGATTTTTGTGCATCAGCAGATATCTGCATCTGCCTATAGCTCTCCGATCTATCTACAAAATGGGACTGGCGATCATTAGAAGTAACGTGCGAGTGCTCGTATTGTGCCACCCTATTTCTGTGGTGGGATTGAGCGGAGAGGGAAGATTCGTATGTCTGCCGTTGAATGTCGTCGCATTAGTATGACGGAGCTGCTCCTCTAGAACCAGGGTGATAACATGGTCCTAATTATATATTCACAACCCTTGGTAGGCATCTCGAGGGTCCTAGGTCTCCTGTACTTTGGAAGGTTCCCTCGGCATAAGGTCCTCCTTGGTGGGAGAAAATCTGGTCGTCCAGTGTCGGCAGCGACGCTCTCTGGTGGGGACCCATGGGTAGGGCCCATGTGCAGTTGGGATGAAGTCGTCAGCATTGACTTCATCTGCCTCCCTAAGGTAAGGGAGGTAGTCGTTTTCACGCTCTGGGGACAGACTCCTGAAATGGTTTGAGACGACCATCGGGATCGCCTTATGCTGAGGTACCGGAAGCGCCTGAAGAGGTGGCTTGCGGACCTTTGAAGACTGGAGGGCTTGTCTTGCGGCCTCCAGTATGGGGAGAGTACCATTTTGGTGGTACTCCCTGATCAGCATATTGGACACTCAAATTTGAAGATGTTGGGTAGGCGAAGGGGTCCTACTCTTCGTTGAGGCCCCGACCACCTGCAGGATCACTGATGCGTGCATCTTCATGGATCGTGGGGATGTCATTTGGATCGAAGGTCGCTTTGCGGGAACCTGCGATACATGTGTATGACATACAGACCACAAAACCTTTTCGAAGTAGTATTCCTTTAAACATGTGCATATTTTTCGATTCAGCCTGGCTCCCTTCCCCTTTTCTTTTATTATGGTGCAAAGGGGCCTAAGTGGGGTGAGACTGCCACCTTGGTTAAGGATTCAAGTCAGGTTCACCATTTTTGTTCCACCTCCGAGGTGGTGCATGTTTCGTGTACCGGGGCGGACAAAATGGTCCAACGTGAAGTATCCTTTTGTCTTTTATCATTGGGCTAGAACCGCCACCTTGGTTAAGGATTCACATCGGGTTAACCATTTTTGTTCCGCCTCTAAGGTGTCATGTGTTACGCATACCAGGGTAGACAAAATGGTCTGACGTGCAGTATCCTTTTGTCTTTTATCATTTGGGAAGAACTGCCACCTTGGTTAAGGATTCATATTGGGTTCACCATTTTTGTTCTACCTCTGAGGTGGCGCATGTACGGGGGATACAGAAATGGCACGATGAGGATCATCACCCATCCCTTTTTTCATAAAGAATGGTTACTATTTAGTTTAAAACTCCTTTTTTTGACTTGTTCAGCATCATTATCCTTTAAATATGGTTTAATTAACCCTGTGGGGAACTGTTGGTCCCAGTGCGTGATTGCGCGGGGGGTCAAGCACTCATGAAATCGGTCCTTCTCGGATATAAATTCCTCATATGGTCTCCAATGGGTTTATTCTTGGAGAAAAGAATGCCCAACGGCCCTGGTATCCATGATTCATGGACCTGCTTTCCAAAGGCAGGCGCTCATCGGCTAACGATTTGGCCAACGACACTTAAGGACTCCATTGGTCGAGAGGATGGGAGGTCAGGCACATTGCACCCTTCCGGGGGAGGATTGTTGCCTGTTATGGGACTCTCTTATAGATTTAAGTCATGTTTATATGTTCGTTAATCCTTGGTTCATTCTCGAAGAGTGTGTCCATGGGCTACCCTTAGTTTTCAAGATCGTCGTGAGAATGCATATGTTTGATGCCATGGAGGTGGTGCTGACTTAGCTTTATTATAAGGCGCTATGGATTTTATTATCATCCAGGGGGTGGAAGGTGACTTAATGTTGGGATCAGGCCCACAAGGAGGGCTTCCTACGTATCCTTGGGAGAGGAATCAGAACCCATGTAGTTCGGATGTGTGGGGCATACACATGGAAGCTTCACATTTAACGAGATATGATTAGGTGAACCCTTTTGGATGGGAAGCCTTTTGAGCTCGGGCCTTCTTGTAGGTGTCCTACATATCCTAATTTGGTCAGGAATCAGAGTTCTCGTAGTTCAAAAGGTTTGGGGCTTATGCATGGAAGCTTCCCATTTGGGGGGCATGGTTGGGTGGACCCTTTATGGGTGGGAAGACATTTGATCTTGGGCCTTCTGGTAGGCGTCCTACATATCTTGTTTTGGTTAGGAATCAGAGTTCTCATAGTTCAGAAGGTGTGGTGATGTTGTAATCCTCACAAACCTCTAAGCTCATGTGATTCATGCTCTATGTGAGAAACAAGAGGATTTGAAAGATTCAACAATGCACATGCCTCCTCCCCTGTTAGTGGGCGAGGGAGAGCCCACGACGGAAGAGGTCGGGGCGACCGTGGGTGAGGGTGTGGAGTGATGAACCTTTCCATGTGAAATGTCATTAAAGGTCACGTGGCCCTACCTTGGAAGATTGGGGACTTACCTCAGTGGGAGTTCCCCGGAGCACGTTCTAGGAAGGGGAAGAGTTCTGTCCTCATTAAAGGGGGGAGCGAACATAACCCCTTCGACTAGTCATTGTTCCTCATTGAATGGAAAAGAAAGTGATCACCCCTAATCTTGAGAATAGGGAGGTACACGTCATCATCCCAAGTTTGGACTCCGAGTTACCGTGGGAATGTTGCCTTACAGGCATTCCTGAATCCCGCACCTTTGTTGGGAGGGCCTTCGTGACTCTACTTACCGTGGGTATGTAGACTCAGTGGGGCATGATGATGCGCCCAATGGCCTGATCATACGGGTCTGGTGGCTTAGGATGAGGCTTTGGCCTAGTGTAGAGGACTGGTCAGCAGAGGGATCATGGAGGATTGGACGATAATGGAGGGGTGAGGTTGGAACTGGAAGGAACAATACCCGAAAACACCCCATTCTGCGTACTGGTTTCTCATGCGGGATGGGGAAGGCTCCGCATACTGTGGTGGTATGCGGGCAAGAGGGCCATCCACGTACCGGTGTGGTATGTGGGCATGGGTATCACCAACTGCGTACCAAAGTGGTACGCGAATCACCGTTCCACTTTGGGTTACATCTGTGTACCGATTGGATACGTGGTACTGGGTTCAGTCCACGTAGCGGTACGCTACGTGGGGCATCATACCGAAGAAGGGTCCGAGGATTACTATTCATGGAAAATTCATCCGCGAGAAGTCTTTGGTTCACAGTTTACTAGTTGGATTTGAGGTTATATTATTATTATTATTCAATTCCCCCATTTTTATGGTTCGCATCCAGCTGTACCTACAGAGGAAGTGGTTCGCGGTTCGTGCTTTGCCGATAAAATTAGATGGAAGACGGAGTGCAACCTCTGAGTCTCCCTCAAGCTTTCATCGCCCTTCCTTCTCTTTATCTATCTCCTTCCTTTTTTTGATTCTTTTGTGCTCCTTTTATAGAGCGTCAGAGCGATTGTATCTACTGGGCACGCGGCACCATTTGTGGAGGCCCATTGAAGCACTATTCTAACCTGTGAAAGACTCGGTCAACTGGGGTTTGCGGAGGCTTCGGTTTGCGATAATGGTTCGTGGAACCCTTCCCTTCCTTTTAATCTATGAACTGAGGGGTTCATGGCATGTTACATGAATGATCTTCCACATAGAACTCCTTCAGTTGACATGGTTTGCGGTTTTCCTTGCTTGTTGGCCATCGCTCTGCAGACCAGCGGTTCGCAGACCATCCCACATACCTGGTAGTTCGCAATACATATTCTTCGCATACCTTTCCCGGTGAAAGTATGTGGGGCACTTGAAAACTTGAATTCCTTCAATTTCCTTTAAATAAATTCAGCTCAATTTGAGTCCCTTCACCTTGAAAAACTTATAGAAGTGCTTGATTCCTTCTGCAAAATGATTGCAGGGGTATTTCCTCTCCTTAGCGGAATTTTCAGGACCCTACAATAATCAATACCATGAATTTTTTTACAAATGTGGTAATGAAAAATAGAAACAAATGATTGAATGTGTAAAAATGATACTTGAGTGGAGAATGTGAAAAAATAAAAATTGAAACAAACAACCTAATGCACAAAAATGAAAGTTAGGGATTTAGTGTCATTGAACGACCGAAAGAAAGGAGAAAAGTTTGAATATTCCTAAGTTGAGAAGATCAACTATGAAGAAAATGATGTCGATGAAAGGATCTATGAATATGGAAATCTGAGTCCACTGGATCGAATAAAGGAGGGTTTGTGCTTCTGTGAGAGAGAAAACAGTCGACTTTCACGAGAGAGAGAGAGTAAAACTAAAATGATTCAAACCGTCAGTTCATAAAATTTTAAATGGTATATAACATTGATTATTAAATAATAAACATGATAAAGTAATTAAAATTTCTTTATCATGTTAGTTATTACTAAACCGACGTTATAAAGTGGATTTATCACATTAGTTATTATATAACTGATGTGATAAAGCAGGTAACTTCCTTTACCACATCGGTTATTAAAATAACCAACATGGTAAATAAAAATACCCATCTTTTTCATGTTGGTTCAATAATAACTGACATGAAAAATAATGTTATACGATTTATCATGTTGGTTATATAATAATTGATGTGATAAAGCAAGATATACAGCTTTATTACATCGGTAATGAATAACCGATGTAAAAAACCCAATGTGATAAATATTTTTTGTACTAGTGATGTCTAAAAATGTATTCAAATGATGCAGCATGGATCAATGTTGCCACATAAAGTCTTTTGGTGATGAATATATTATACTGATTCTATATGTGGATGACATGATTATTTCAAGATCATGTATGCATAGAATTGATGAGCTGAAAGGGTAGGAGTTCGAAATGAAAGATCTTGGAGAAGTTGGAAAGATTTTGGGGATGAAGATCAAGAGAGACTGTGCAGCTGGAACCTTGATGTTATCACAGGCTGACTACATTAGAAAGCTTCTGAGAAGATTCAGTATGCTAGAATAAAAACTAGTCTTTATTCCCCTGGAAGGCCATTTCAAACTATCAAAGGATCAATCACTGAAGATGATAGAAGAGGTTGAGTACATGGAAAAGGTTCCATACGCATCAGTTTTTGGAATCCTGATGTATTTCATGGTCTGTACTAAACTTTTCATTGCTCATGTAGTGGGAGTTGTGAGCTAGTACATGGATAACCCTAGAAAGCAACATTGGGAAGATGTGAAGTAGATACTGAGGTATCTAAAGGGAAGCAAGGAAGTATTTATGTGCTTTTATAAAGGAAATTCATTGCATGGGTATGTGGATGTAGACTTTGGAGGTGACGTTGACAGTAGGAGGAGTACCACGGGTTATGTATTTACTTGTGGAGGAACCATAGTAAGCTAGATATCACAATTGTAGAAGGTGGTAGCTTTATCCACCACAGAGGCAGAATACATTGTTGTAACAAAAGCTGGAAAAGAGATGGTTTGGGTGAAGAACTTATTGAATCATATGGGTAGAAAGTGAGAGGAAAATTTATTACACTATGACATAGTGTTATATATCTTGCAAAGATTCCAGTGTTTCATTCCCGGGTGAAGTATATTCAGTAGAAGTGCCATTTACCAGAGACTTGATACAAGATGGGTTATTTAAATTACATAAAATTTGTGGGATAAACAATCTAGTATATATGATGATGAAGTCGATGGTAATACAAAAGTTCAGTCACTTTTGTGCCACTGTTGGTCACCACTGATGAATGGAGGATGAGAGTCATAATATGGGAGGACACCATGGGAGAACATAAGGGAAAAAATTTAGTATTTAATGAATCGTAAACTTGAAATTGAAGTTGTGAATGGAAGTACAACCTGGTGAGTGAAGAAGAGGAGGATCTTATATTAAGTAAGTTGTCTAAATTAGTGGCATCGAAGCAGATCAGCATAGTGAATCAGGCTCCAAGCGGGGGATTGTTTGATTGGGGTAGGGTGATCTGTTTTTGATGATATTGATTTGAATGCTTACAGTTCATACTATACACCATCCCGCAACTCTATGGGTCGACCTCTGCAGCGTGCCCGTTGGGGGTTGCAGGGGGCAACGCGCCCCTGGTTTGGGGGTCTAGGGGTCGAAGGTTCCCGGCTCAAATTTTGGGGCACTGTAGAAACTCTTACTGATGGTATCAGGGCTGACTAGATGACACTGACAGGGCACTGTAGTAGTGCAGACTTTTGGAATAGCTACTATAGAAGGTCGTACTTTAGAGACAATGGTGTTGTAGCTCCACAGACTTCCAGCTGTCAGCCACTATAGTAGCTTGAACTTGGGTGGTCATGACACTATAGCGATGTGGACTTTCATCCATCGTTCTCTATAGCAGTGTGTACTTTCTATGCGGTTGGTGGAATAGTACTTCATATTCTTTATTAACCTATTTTCTAGCTAGGGTTTCTATGTGTGAAACTCTGTGATCTCCCTGTAAATTGTGCTCTCAAATTTAGTAAATTATTTATACCTCTTTGTGGATGTTGGTATTATTCTCGAACCATGTAAATCTTTGTTTATGTGTTCTTATTCTTCTTTTGTTTTCAACTTTTATTCATTCGCAAACCTAATTTTCACTACAACTCCCAGAATTTCCGCAATAGGGGTGTCATTTATAGTGAACATAATCATTTCATGCGGTAGAAAATATTCCATCTTATAAGAATCGTACACCCTAATACCTTCCTCCCATAAAAGTTTCAAATCATCAATTAATGGTGACAAGAAAACATCAATATCATTTTCAGGCTATTTTGATCCAGAATCATTAAACTCAACATAACATATTTTCACTTAATAAAAAATTCAGGAGATAAATTGTAAATTACCAATAAAATAGGCCATGAACTATGTATGCAACTAAGGCTTTGATATGGATTTATTTTATCTATTCATAGTCCAAGTCTGAGATTTCTAACTTCATTTATTAATGTAGGAAATTTTTGATCAATTTTCTTCCACTGTGGACAATCAGTTGGATGTTGTAATTTTCCATCACATATCTATTCATTTTCATGCTATCTTAACCTTTTTACATCATTTAAATTTGAAAATGAACATGTCAAACAAGGAATTATAGGAACATATCAAAATGTCTTGGCAAGGGTCTTTGTAACTGCTAAATCAGCATCTGATTTTTCTTTCAACTTATATTGTGACGTCCCACATTTAAGACACCCTGATATAAATTTGTATTATTTCTGATATAGAACACAACTATTCAGTTAGGCATGTATTTAATTTTATCCTAATCTCGTTGGGAATAATATTTTCTTCACTCTATAATGTGAATTTGGAAGATCATTGTCTTTAGGAAGAATGTATTTCAACAATTGTAGCAACTCTATAAAACTCTTGTCATTCTGTAACATCATCATTTTTAAATGATAACAAAACCCTACTTTTGTTAATAAATTACATGTATTTTGGTGTGAAAATTTATTTTTTCAATACTTGTATCTATTATGGATTTACCAAAGGGTAAAAGCTTTCTTTAGCACTTTGAAATATTCTATGAAATATTTTCAGAGTTAGACACTAAGTCAGCGTGGGATTCTAAGGCCCATAGACCCTCAACATTGATAGAATAAAAATATTAAATATATTTTATTCATATGTGTGAGATTGTTTTCTAAAAAAATGAAATAACTCCCAAACGGTGCATCATATGAGAAATATGAGACCACTATTAGTACCGGAACGCAGGGTTTACCATATGTAGGGTATAAACTTTATGCGTGTCAAGTATTTGGAAACATCGCATGTGGTAATACCCTCTTTATTTTTAATTAATTTATTATTCTATTTTTTATATAATAATTAATTAATTAATCACAAACGGTGTGTCATATGAGAAATCTAAGACCACCATTAAGTCCATAACATGGGGTTTACCCTTGTGATCATCGGACGTTTGGTCAAATCGCACACGAGGATAAGATATTTAGTATATAAATATTTTTTTATCGGGAAGTTAGAAATAATAATAATAATTTTATTATTATTATTATTATTATTATTATTATTATTATTATTATTATTATTATTATTATTATTTGTGTGGATGACCAAAGTAATTAATGTGATATTATTAATGGTGTCAATTAAAGGAAAAATATATGGTTAATATTAATTTATTAATCGTTGTCTGTTTTTAATGGATGTTTTTATTAACATGTTTATTATGGTAATAATGGATGAGATTTGTTAATGATAATAAAATATTGTTGTTGTTATTATTATTATTAATTTTAGAAAATAATATTGTTGTGTGTGTGTGTCTATATAATGTGTGTGTGTGTGTGTGTATGAGATAAACATCTATATGTATGTATGTATATATATATACATGTGCGGGGGTGTAAATATATATAGATGTGTATATATGAGATAAATAAATATGTGTGTATATATTCGGGTGTCTATGTATATATAAATGTTTCTTAATATATTCATTTAATGAAAGACTGGTTGATTTGTGATGAATAAATAAATAAGCAAATATTTGAAAATATTGAATTTGGGGCATGAGGTTTGTTGCACAAGGAACAAATCTCTGTATGGATACTACAAGTAGATGTGGCTCTGACATAGTTGTACCAAGGGTAATAATCTCAAAAAAGGTGCGTTGAGATTGACTCGATCATATCTTGATGCATGATAAAAATGCTTTTCTACACACTTGGTTTGACACTTCCAAGGTATATGTTTTGGTAAATTCATATTCTCCTTACAAACCATTATGAAGGGAACAAAAATGACCATAAAATTTTATTTCAAGAAATATACCATGGATAACTTAGATTGAAACCTAGAAATTCATAAGTTAAGGAATATATGCCATTTATGAGTTATCCCTTTATTGTTCATAGTTTCCTTTTTATATGTTTAATATTTTGAAAATTCTCATCCCTAAGTCTATTGTGGATGAAGTAAATGATTAAAACCAAAATGATATAGTGAAAGATGAACTTATCATCCATGGTTCTATGCATTCTTTCATATCACGCAAGTTTAGTAGAACTATTTAAACACCACTGAAAAACAAGAAAGTGGAGCTATTAGTGAAAACGAAAAATATGGAAATTATTTCATCCCAAGTATATAATTCCTTCCCTATTTATATTTGTGGGATGAACTTCCCAGTGAACCTTGTGATACTTCATTTAGAAGAATTTGATGTTATTCTAGGTATAGATTGACTTTCCTTATATAGAGTGAACATAAATTGTTAGGAGAAGGAAATCACTCTCTGTATCAAAAATCGCTCTCTAATTCTATGAAAGCGCAAGGAGGGGGGTGAATCTCCTTTAGTATCATCATATAAAGCATGGATAGTATTTCTTTATGAGTAAGTGTATCTAGCTCAAATGATTGATACCAAGAAAGAAGATCACCCATGATGACATGCCCGTTGCAAGGGAATATTTTGATGTGTTTCCTAAAGAATTGTCTGGTCTTCCACCAAGTCATGAGGTTGAGTTCTCAATCGAGCTTATACCTGGAGCTTTGAAAATATCCAAGACTCTATATA
This sequence comes from Viscum album, assembly GCA_963277665.1. Taxonomy (NCBI): domain Eukaryota; kingdom Viridiplantae; phylum Streptophyta; class Magnoliopsida; order Santalales; family Viscaceae; genus Viscum; species Viscum album. The sequence goes on from OY728153.1 coordinate 638,398,895, forward strand.
GAATGTCCATTGTTGAAGTTGAGAAGCTAAAGAAGCATCTATAGAAGAATTTGGATAATGAGTTTATACGCCCAAGTGCTTCACCATGGGGTGCACTGGTCCTTTTCGTTAAGAAGAGGATGGCTCAATACACCTCTGCATTGATTATGGTGAGATCAACAATATCATTATAAATAACAAGTATCATCTACCATGGATTGATGACTTTGTTCAATCAACTGTGTGGAGCCTAGTACTTCTCTAAGGTGGATCTTCGGTCGAGATATTATCAAGTAAAGGTGAAGAAATAGGATATCCCCAAGACTGCTTTTTGTACAAGGTATGGACACTAAGGGTTCATAGTGATTCCATTTGAACTCACTAGTTTTCCAAATATCATCATGTACTTTATGAATAGTCTTTAGGGATTATCTCAACAAATTGTTGCTAGCCTTTATAAATTATATTCTCATCTACTCCAAAATCAAGAACATGAGGAGCATTTGGATCCTGTACCGGAGACTTTGTGAAAGGAAAAGTTATTTACAAATTAAAATAAATGTGAGTTTTAGATGGAGAAAGTAACATTCATGGGTCGTGTTATCATTATAAAATGGATATCAGTATATCCTTCAAAAATAGAGGCAATTGAAGTATGGATCAGACTAATATCTGTGATAGAAATCCATATTTGTGATAAAAATCCATAGTTTACTTTGATTTTGTGGGTTTCATCATCGATTTGTGAGAATATTTTCATTATTATCAAGCCCACTAACCAATATAACTCGTAAGGGAGTCAAGTTCCGAACTAATGAATGCAAAGAGAGCTTTAAAGAGTTAAGGAAGAGGCTAATCACTACACTTGTACTCACATTACCCATCAATTGAGAAGGATTTGTGATATAACTTGATGTGTATAAAAAGGTCTTGGGATGTGTACTCATGCAAGACGAAAAATTGATAGCTCATGCATCCTGCTAATTAAATATCCATGATCATAAATACCCAACACATGATCTAGAATTGGATATAATGATCTTTTCATTGAATATTTGGTGACATTATCTCTACGGAGAGAAGTGTGACATGTATATGGATCATAAAAGCCTCAAGTATATATTCAAACAAAAGGAACACAATATGATCCAATGGAGGTGTTTAGATCTAATCAAGGATTGTGATTTTTCAATCCATTACTATCATGGGAAGATGAACAAATTGACAGATGCTCTGAGTAAAAAGGATCTCGCAACCCTATCCATGATGAGGATTGTAAGAGATCCAATCTTCTTTGACATGGGAATAATAAAAGGAGATTCATCTTACCTTTATCAAATAACTGATCAACCATCTATTTTCAAGAGGATCAAAATGGCCTAGAAAGATGATGAGGTGCTATAGAAAAGGATATAAAATATTATGGAGTTCAAATTTGTTAAAGATAAAGTTATAAGGTTTAAAACCTGTATATGCATCCCATCAAAACTATAATTGAAGAGGGAACTTATGGATGATGTGCATAGCTCATCCTTCTCTATTTATCTAGGAATCACTAATATATATAAAGATCTGAAGCAAAACTTATGGTGGTATAACATGAAGAGGGATAATATTGCAGAATTTGTATCTTGATGCTTGGTATTCTAACAAGTCAAGGGTGAATGACATAAGTCTAAGGGTATGATGCAACCATTTCCCATAAAAGTGTGTAAATGGGAAAATATAACCATGGATTTAATCATAGGACTCGCCATGACACCAAAAGGTAATAATGCCATTTGGGTGGTAGTCGATCACCTTATAAAGTCAACACATTTCATTACTATCAATGAATATTTATCTCTTGAAAAACTCACTAAGATATACATAAGGGAAGTGGTAAGACTCCATGGAGTGCCACTCTCCATTGTATCTAGTCGAGATCTGATGTTTACCTTAAGGTTTTGGAGAATCCTTCAACAAGTGTTGGATACAGAGCTGAGTGCCAATACTGTTTATCACCCTCATATGGATGACTAGTCTGAAAGAACCATTCAAACTTTGGAGGATATGTTGAGATCATGTTTAATGGATTTCCAAGGATATTGGGATCAACACCTTCCCCCAGTGGAGTTATCATATAACAAAAGTTTCCATTCTAGCATTCAAATGACACCTTATGAGGTTTTGTATGGGAAGAAGTGTCAAACTCCGACATACTAGGATGAAGTTGGAGAGAAGAAGTTGATGGGACCTGATCTTATCCAAGTGATGATAGAGAAGGTCCAAACCATTCAACGCCATATGAAATCCGCACAAAGTCTACAGAAAAGTTATGCAGACAATCATTGATGAGATCTCGAGTTTGAGGTTGGAGGTAAGGTGTTCCTTTGTATATCACCATGGAAGAAAGTTATGAGGTTTGGGAAGAAGAAAAATCTTAGTCCAAGATACATCATCCCCTTTTAGATCTTTGATCACATAGGAATTGTGGCCTATCAAATAACACTCCCACCAAACCTATCTCAAGTATATGATGTGTTTCATGTATCCCTCTTGAGGAAATACATACCAAACCCTCACATGTAATAAATCCATATGTGATACCATTAGAGAGTGATATTTCATACAAGGAGCATCTAGTGAAGATCTTAGACCATAGAGATAAATTTCTACAAAACAAGACAACTCACCCGGTCAAAGTGCTATGGCAGAACCAAAAGTTTGAGGAAGCAACTTGGGAACTGGAAGAGGTGATGAAACAAAAATACTCTTATCTATTTTAATGTATGAAATGAAAATTTTAGGGAAAATTTTCTGAAGAGGGGAAGAATGTAACAACCTGGACTTTTTTAAATGAAATTCCATTTTGAATGAATAAATTCCTTATCAAGTAATGTAGTTATAAAAAACACATGCTCTGCTTTGGTTATTTTGGACTGTTATAATTTATATCCAATCGAATTTAAAAGACCATTAGGAATCATAACCGTTGATAATATAGTTGTTGTATAGTGACCATTAAGATTAGTATATTAAGGATTATGATAAAGTCCAATTGACATAGATGGAAGAAGTGATGACCTCGACCAATATGATTGTATCCTATAAAGCTCATTTATTGAAGCTTCCAATGGAGGTGACATCACTGGGATTTTCCCTTAAACAAGCCCAAGAAGAGATTTAACAACTGATGCACGGATAAAACCATTTATGGGAAAAGTTCGATCTTATTGAGATCACGACCCAAACCATGTTCGTCAAACCACCCTAAGGAAGTGTCACAATCGCACACCTTTCCCTTAGAAAATACACTAGTGTAATAAGGGGTTATGTATCTAAACCCTAACATTATGAATTTTCATATTTTTATTTTAATAAAACAATGATTATATTTATTTTTTATCATTACTTTATAATTATTAAATAATAATTTTGATAAAAATTATATTTTGTTATGATGAAACACAAATTGTATTTTTGGGAAATATATAGTTTCAATCAAGACACTCTTTTTGATGAATTCAATAATTTTTTAAATAAATGTTATTTTAATAAAATATTCATATTAAATAAATATTATTTAAATATAAATGATAATATAATTTTATGTAGTCAAATGTAAAATTTAAGGGTCAGAAACTGTTATCGCCGTAAAAACCCATATTTTTCAATAAATAGGGATTTTTTATTTAAGTGTAAAATATTATATTGAAAGAATTATTTTGATAAAATAAATATTATTTTTTGAAATTAGCATGTCTAAATTAGCCAACATTGATTTTTTCTTATTTTTTTGAGACATCAAATTGTTGGGTAAAAATTAAATATGATATAAATATACAGTATGTATTATGGCATCATAAAAGTCCAAGAGTGATGTGATAAATACTATAAAGAATATCCATTGTCACGACCCGTCCTAGTGGGGCTCGTGTCGCGACTACCCCAAGCCCACCTCCAATAGGCCAGAGGCTTGTGACTAGCGCCGAGTAAGCATATTTCAAAAATGGGAGGCATTTACCTAAGTACATGTACGCACGCACGCACACATCTCCAAGCCCACAAAACTAAAAAGAGAAAACACCAACCACCATGAATGCATACACTAATAACTAGCCACAGGGTACAATAGGAAAGCAAAGTATAGGAAGGTAAACCGGGCCAAAATACAAGCCCACCAAAAGAAATAAAAATGCAAAGTTCGGCCTGCAAACAAGGGTACTGAAGCTGTTGTAGAAAGTTGCTAGAATACCTCGGTCCGTCTGGTCTCACAAGGCACCGTCTGGTCCTGGTCTTGCTCCATCTAGGACTCCATCGAAGTGTCAGTCATCTGGAAAAGACACGACACGTGAGGGAAAACCCCATGCAGGGGTGAGTAAAACAATACTCAATAGGACACCCCGAAACCACAAAGGAAAACCCACAAAAGAATGCACAGTCAGCTCTACACAAGTATACGCCCATAGATATACCAAGAACATCCGGATATACTCATAACCAACCATAAAAAAGAGAGGATAAATCATATCCAATCATCATCCATAAGATTCCTCTCGAGGCAAGCTCGTTCCAGGAGAACTCACTCCTCGAGCCTTGATGTCATCAGGGACTCTTACAAGAGGTCCCACTAATTTGGGCTCTGTCCAAAGAGAAAACGCTGGTCAATGATCCTGATATATAGATAGGGGATTCTTCTCAGAGAATACCGTGAACCCCATCTGTATTAACCCGTAACATAGGGTATTCTTCTCAGAGAATACCACAAACCCTGCCGATGTGGCTCATAACATAGGGGATTCTCCTCAAAGAATACTGCGAACCTTATCGATACGGCCCACTAGATGGATGATTAACGTCCTGCGCTTGGAGGTCACTTCAATACCCAAGAAACTCCATCAGGGGTGATAGAGTATCACTCCATTCCCAAGGAGGATGCCCCAACTCTATACGGGACTCTATCCTCTTGAGGGCATTGCTGCCCAGTGATGTGGACGCAATGTCGTACCGAACCCTCTAGGGAAGAACCAAGGGGAAGATTCGCACCCATGATGGTCCTCACTAAAAACTCACAAAGCCGTCTTAAAAGAACCGCCTCATCGTGAGGGTCCCAACGCCGCAAGCGGCTCATCAAACAGACTTACGATTTGAAAGTTATGAGTTTTTTAGTGAAAATGGGTCGGTTGGGTTTGGGCCCGACCCGACCTGTTGGGTCGACCCGACCTGCTCGAGCATGCTGATTCGTTCGCCCGGGATGTGGCGGGTGTCGCGTCCCCACTTGGTCAACGTGGCCGATTCGCGTGACCAGCTCACACCCGCAGCTCTGTCACGGGTCCTCCGTCTGATGCGGCTCAGAGAGTCGTGTCCCTCCACCGCTGCAGCCTCCTGTCACGACTTGTCGTCGCCACTCGCGGCTGATGTCATCGTGGGCTCCTACTGTCGACCATCGAGCCAGCAGCCTCCTCTGCCTCCACCTACGGCCCCCTGTCGCGGGTTGTCCCGTCGTTGTGGTCACGTTGGACCGCGGTTCGCCGTCATCGTCGGCCACCATGCCGGTGACCGTCTGCCTGGCTCGGCCACACCGTCGGGCCGATGTCACCTCCGCTGTCGGTCGCCCCGCAGGCGGCCTCCTCTCGCCGCGCTCCACCTAGAATTGTCGGAGCCACCTCACACCGCCGATGTCCTGGATCCCGCTCCGGATCGTTGTGCCCAACGAAGAACGAGGAGAACGAAAACAGGGGAAAAGGCAAAGCACAGTAACACCCAAAGAGGATAGTTTTGAGCATTATTTGTGTCGGTCTCGATCCATCCATGTTAGAATTGAAGAACGGTGGGTAAAACAACATCAACTCTTAGCAAGGATAATCCCTAAATCAAACGCCGCAACAGAACACTCATCCCGCAAGAACGATCGACCCGCGAATCAACATGTTCGTGGGTTGATCCACGTTCATCATTTGAATGAAAGAACGAGAAAAAAAACACACATAAAATAAACCCTATACCTGGAAAGATGATCAGTTGGAGGAGGGAATTCGTCATTGATGGAGATCCGTCCACGAACATCCTTGATTCGTCGTTCGTCGGTGCCTGATTCGAGCTCCGATCTCCAAATTGTCGTCGCCGGCAAGAGATCTTCCTTCTCTTTCCTCAGGGAAACTTAAGGGATCTAGGGAAAATTCTCCAGCATTATGAATTCTAACGTCGGTCCCTACCTCTGATAAATGGAGGAAACGCGTTAACGTATTTCAGCGTTTTAAACGTCTTTCTGCGTTGCCACGATGCTGCATTGCAGTGTCGCTGAGTCGCCACATCGTATTGCTACTAAGTCGTTGCATAACGTTGAAGAAATAAAATAAAATAACTTGTTAAATATATTTTATTTTTCTCTTAAAACGTCCGTAAATTAACTTTTGTATTCGACCCGCATCGGCCGATGTTAGGCCTCACCTAAGGTAAACTCGCTATTCTGAGCTCAACGGTGCCCTCAGATTTCTGATTCGGGCACCCGTTTAGAAGTTACTAAAACCACACACGCGTGCTATTTTTAATGAACTTAAAAAAATAGTTCGCACATTTATTCTGTGCACCCCGGGTATTGGAATCACGTGTCGTCTCAGTGTATGGTCATGAAATAATCTCATATAATTTTCAAAAAAATTACATGGAAAATACGGGACATTACATTCTCCCCACCTTAGGGCTTTACGTCCCCGAAAGCCAAAATAAGGGCTAAACAAACAAATGGGGATACTGAACACGAATCTGAGCCTCTTGCTCCTTCATTCTCTCCTAGAGATTCGCGTGTTTCCATTGAACGTGCACTAAAGGAATCGATCACCCACAGAGGGTCATCTCCTGTCGATCCTCGATCTCCATTGAGAACTCTGCAAAAGTTGCTTCGTCGTCAACATCCAGCTCACCCCAATTAATGACGTGTGATATGTAGTGTACGTATCTCCTCAACTGTGATACGTGAAATATGTTGTGCACCTGCTCTAACTGTGGAGGTAGAGCCAAGCAGTACACCACCCCGCCTACTCTACACAGTATCAGAAAAGGTCCAATGAATCTTGAAGATAACTTGTCACCCCGGCCAAATCTCAATATCTCATACAGAGAAGAGACTCAAAGGAACACATGATCTCCCTCCTCGAACTACAAGAGTCTTTGTCGCCTATCATCATAGGACTTTTGACGGCTCTATGCAGTCTTCATCCACTCCTAGATGACCTACACCTTCTCTGCAGTAGCCTGCACCAACTTCAGGTCCATGAGCGCTGACTCTCTAGGGTTGGTCCAGCAAAGTGGTAACCTACAGGGTCACCCGTATAAGGCCTTGAACAGTGCCATACCGATGGTGGAGTTGTAGCTATTGTTGTACGCAAACTCCACCAAGGGTAGGTGATCCTCCCAACTACAGCCAAAATCGAGGATGTAAGCATGTAGCAAGTCCTATAGAACTTGAATGGTCTGCTCTATTTGGATGTCTGTCTGTGGGTGGAAAGTTGTGCTCATGCGCAGATGAGTCTCAAACGCCTCCTCCAATCCCTTCTATAATCGGGAAGTAAAGCGCGAGTCACGATTTGAGACTATCGTAGATGGGACTCCATAGAGTCGAACTATCTCTTGTACATAGAGGCTTCCCAAGCTCTCTACTGAACCATGTTCCTGAATCACTTGGAAGTGGGCCGACTTGGTGAATCGGTCAACGATTACCCAGATGGTATCGTGCCCCCTGGACGTATGTGGTAAACTCGTCATGAAGTTCATCGATACTTCATCTCACTTCCACTCTGAAACCTCAAGAGGTTGAGTCAAACCCACTGGAACTTAGGTTTGTATGTTCTTTTTTTTGCTTAGTAACTTTTCAAATAATATATGATTATTGGTTAAATATTTGTGTTTTGAAATAAAAAATCAACTAAAATTTCTCTGTGTTGAGTTTTGTGGTGTGAATGTGTGAAGAGCATGGGTTTGTGTTAAAGTGTGTGGTGTGTGTCATGGGTATAGAGTTGAGGGGAGGTGAATGTGTTAGTGTGATTTTAAAATAAAGAATATAAAACTGGGAAATCAGAGTGGTTTCTAGGTTCATTGCAGTTGAAAAAATGATTCAAGGACTAGCCTAGATTAAAATAAATGTTTAAAATTTTAAAACTAAATAAATGGGAGAATATTGGATGTTGTTGGGGTGTTGAATGTGTTCCCCATGGTGCTTTTTTCAGACGGGGTATTGGGCTTCATTGCTCGGTTTTGTAAAAATAAATATTGAATGAAAATAAATTTTTATTAGTACTAAAATACTAGCATGACTCATTTAACATTTGAATATTTATTCCCCTCCGCTGTAACAATAACACAACATTATTATTTCAAGTTCTCTTTCTAAAAAAAATTCTCTGCCTTGTCAATAATATCTTGTTTGATATATAGAAATTAAATTATTTTACCAATGTCGAGGTTTAAGAAGATTGATGTTGAATTTGATTCAATAGAAGAATAATTAAATTAATAAATGTTCATTATGTGTGTTTTTCTAGCATGTAGTCATTTGAATTATATTTATATTTTGGAAAATGTTATCTTGTTGGGTGTCATTTATTCCAAAGGAGTAACAAGTTATTAATTCAAAATTTCTCTTCTTTAAAACTGAAAAATTGTTGTATAGATCATGAATGAGGTTGAACAAATAAATAGAAGGTATATTTACATGAAAACCCCTAGTTTAATAGTCAAGACGATTGATATAAATAATTAAAAAGTAAATGTAAAATTAAAAAAGTGAACTATGAAAGACGAGAACATTGGGTTTTTATAAATCTAGGTTCATGAGATACTAAAGCATAAAAAACACAAACCATGACTTGAATCAGATTTGGGACGACTGAGAAGTTGACACCAACAAGAATAAATGTTTGATGACAGATGATGGTGGTAGATGACAACTCAAAGATAAGGTGAAATCAAATAAAAATTGAAACAGCAAGTACAAATAACTAGAATGCACGAAAAAAGGAAAAAATAAACACTAACCGTAGATCGAAAACGGAATCGGGAGGAGCGATACAAACGAGAAGAAGCGCAAGCGGCGGTCGAAGACGACTGACCGTGGATGGTGGTGGTAGATGACAACTCAAAGATAAATCGACATCAAATAAAAATTGAAACCGCAAATAAAAAATAGCTAGAATGCACGAAAAATGAAAACAATAAACACTAACCTTGGATTGAAATCAAAACCAGAACGAGCGACACCGAGCGCAAGCAGCGGTCAACTGACAGATGACCGTGGACAGCGATGGTGGAATCAAAATGAAAGGTATTCAAACCCAAGGATTGAAGTACGAAGAAATTTGATGCAACGGATCGAAGAACAGAGAGATTAGAAGCAACGAAATGAAGATTTTTAGGGTTAGAGTTCGCCGCATGAGAGAAAAATGAGAGATGTCGCTCAAAAGAAAGAAACTAAAATGACCTCTCCCCATCCCGATTTAAAATTAAAAGTTTTTCACATCGATTATTCAATAACCGATGTGAAAAGGAGGATATTTAATGTCGGTTATTGAATAATCGATGTGGAAAATAAGTTTTTCACGTCGGTTATTCAATAACTGACGTGATAAAGCTTGCGGTTTTATTTTCTGCGACGGTTATTGAATAGCCGTCGTGAAATATCTTCTTTTTCACGTCGATTATCTATAATCAACGCGAAAAATAAAAGCGCAAGCTTTTCCACATCGGTTATTCAATAACCGACGTGAAAAATCAGTTTTCCACATCGGTTATTGAATAACCGGTGAGGAAAAAATTGCGCTTTTATTTTCCCGTCGGTTATAGATAACCGATGTCAAAAACATGTCACGAAAAATATATTTTGTACTAGTTTTCACTTCCCAAATATTAAAAGAAATGTTTTATGCCAAAGACGTCTGAATCAATCCAAGTGTCTTTATGTCCAGCATTTCTCATTCTTCTTTTTCCATTACTTTTGGTTTGACCCCATCAACAGAACCTCAAGATCCTTCTGAATCAGATAGTCTTCCTTCTACAACCACCAAAAGCTAAAGTTCATCCCATCAAATATGTCTATCCGGACCTTGCCTTGTTCTGATGTCAGGTCGTCTGAAACAATGACTCTCACTGAATCAAAAAAGGTCAAGACAAGAATGTAACCTGAAGAGTCTGTTGTCGAGTGTGTTCTCGAGCCTTGCTGAACCACAAGATTTGATACCACTTGTTGGGATTCAGAACACTGGTCACCGGAAGTTAAACCATAGGAAGCTTCAAACGCGGAACAAAGCTCCAGAAACTCCTCAGACCAAAAGGATCCCCCGACACCGATGTACCGGAACTTAGGAAGTCATGTCGCACCCTAAATCACTCACCAAGTAGCCACTCTCACACTCAAAACAAAAAATGAAAACCTCCTGAAAACAAAACATTCGAGGAAAATGAAGCATATAAGAAATGGACAATAGATATTTACGTGGTTCAGATGTTAGTTTTACATCCACAGGAGAATCACTTCCTTTCATTTTACAGAAGTTACAAGATTACAATCACAATCGGCTAATTTATGATGATATTATATCATAGTTCCAAGACACGTGTAGAAGTGGTCCCACCCCGCCTTTATAGCGAGGCCTATACGGTCGGTCGATTCCATCGTCCTATGGGGGACTCATTGTTTGTATTTTCCAGCTCCAATTATCGATAGGTGTCTCTGCCTCGACCGCCAACTTTTGATGAATTGAGGGAAAAACATAATGTATCAAGAAAAACCATATGTGATGCTCTTGTCGCAAAAACCGCTAGACAAAACCCTTATGTATCATCATCAGCAAAAACTTATCAACTTCCTCTCAACCATCATCCGGATGATAACCATTGTACACAACTTCCATAGCATGAACTTTCAAACCATTACCTCTGTCGGGCTTTTGCTACCACAAGTCTTCATCAAGATGAAACATAAATTCTAGAATTCCTCCTTCCGGACGTCTAAATCGGGACTTGAAATGGACTTCACATTTCCTAACAACATCATAGTCTCTAAAGAGATAAGAATGTCATAACTACAAAAACCTCCTAGGAACACCCACCAATGACGCACCTGATGCAAGTTACCACACCATAAACATGGACTATCATAGTCTTTATTATGCATCAAAGTACATGATCAAATGATACACATTGATAATGATCTAAAATCAAGAGACCAATACGCATGTTCATATATAGGAACATCCAATGACATCCAAAACATGTGAACAGGTTATTGCCCATGATCACCTATATACAAGATTACAAAGTGAGAACTTCATGAAAAAAAATCTCAATGTATACGAGTCTCCAACACTAGTTAGACATCATTTGTGTCCTGTCAGTGTGATATATCTAGACCATAGAACATAAGTTTAAGATTATTGTCATGGTAATGTAAGGTTCTCGTTATAGGTGGCAACTGTTATGGCCTTTTGAAACGACAAATAATGACATAAATAGTGTACATGATAGAACCAGAGGAACGACTCCTTTATATTAGCAGATAACCAGCAGATTACATGAAGAGGAGGAAGAAGAAGATCGGAAGACTCAAAGAATTCTGCCCAAGCCCGCAGGCTGTTTCCCAAGCCTATAGCCGATTCTCAGCTATTCTCTTCGTTGTCTGTCCTCACTCCCTCACGTTTCTTTATAACAACCCCCCCCCCCCCAACCACGTGGAACTACCTACTCCCCCCACTTCCAACAGACTATCAAATTCCCCTGATTCCACCCTAACAAACTAACCTCATGCAAAGACCATTATACCCCTTACCCAAACTCATTCCAACTCATAGGTTTCTATCACTTATCACCCCTTGAAAACAGTCTTGTCCTCAAGGCTGGATGTGGGGAACAGGTTCCTCGTTGTCATGGGTCTGTAGAGCTGACCGCATCAAAAACGAAGGCCCTTGTAGTGTCAATCCTCCCACTCTTGGGTAGTCAAGTGGCAAACGCCTCACCTGTCAAGGGTGGTGTGAGTAGGAGGCTCACAGGGAGCTCCCTTCCTGACGGCCTCTCCGTGTTTAGTTGGTTTGAGAGAAGCCCTATCTGATTGATGCGGTCTAGAGCGGATAGAAGGATGCCACAGTTCAGACTCGCGAACCTTAGTGAATTTGTGAGACCCTCCGTTGTGGGATGGAGCACGATCACCTCTTGTGAGAGCGATCTCCACATTTCAAGCTAAGCACAAGTCGTGCAATCGAGTCGGTGGGTCGTGAATGCGAACCCAACTTCGAATGTCGTCACTCAGACCATGCAGGAAATAATTGACATACTAGGCTTCATGTTGGCGGGGTAGCAAGGACGCTAGATACTCAAACTGCTCAATATAATCCTAGACAGATCCCTGATGCTGGAAGGCTGCAAGCTCTTCATAGGGGTTCTGAATTTCCAAGCCGCTGAAACGTTTGAGAAACTCCTCCTTGAACATCGTCCATGTTAAAGTCAGATACACCTCGACTAAAATTGTAAACCAATAAATAGCAATGTCTTCCATGCTTAACTGAGCCAAGGCGATTTTATCAGCTTCGACAATCTGGTAAATATAAAAAAACATCTCAGCATGAATGATCCAACCCCTTGGATCCGTGCTAGCGAAAACCAAGAACCGCCGAGTAAGAGACTGTTGTCCTAAGCTAGTGTGGAAAGGGAGGGCAGCTACACCAAACTCCTGATCGAACGCAGGGGTTCCGACTGACTGTTGGTCGCGCGAGGAAGAAACATTCATCGTCAGTGATGGACGTGCCTCGTCCGACTGCGGGGTCTTGTCCAAACGACAGACCAAGTCAGAAACTGTCTTGGTGAGTTCGGCAATGTCGTGCGCCTGAGACTGTCGGAAGGCAATCGACCAAGTCGTTGCTCGACTTCGTCCTGACGAGTTTGCTTGCGAGTTTCCATTAGGATACCTGACATTGCATCGCAGTCGGCTCTGGCCTATGTGCCACACTTTGCTCGTCCACGCTGGCCAAAAAAATTAACGTGTTGTTTTTTTTTGTACAGAAAGTCGAGCACCCCTCTATTTTTTTTTCTTTTGTTTCCCCTACCAAGGCAGAAAATCAAGCAACCCCTTTTTTTCCGACTCGCCTGTAGTTGTGTGCGTACCAGTTGGTGCGGTTGGGCACGTCGTGTCGGAAGACACGAGCGGTAGACAGAGCGTGTCTCCCTCATTGACAAAGTCCGATGGATCGCGCCTCCTCTGCACGAAGAACTGGCAAGCGCGGCTCGATCAAACAGGTGCCACTCTGGCAATGCACCAGTAGTCGACCGGAATGCAAAGTGCCCCTTTCGGGAGGGCACAACTCCGTGGGTGGAGCGGAGGAGCGTCCGACATCAGTCGTCTCCATCGAGTGAAGGCAAACAAAAACATCTCTTCCAACCACAGCCTGTACGAGTCGCTAATTGTGTACGCACCAGGACGAATTGGAAACACAAAGTGCACGCCGACAGGTCAGACCAAATTGCTAGAACCAAAGTAACGACTTTTATATTAGTAGATAACCAAAAAATTACATGAAGATGAGGAAGAAGATCAGAAGACTGAGACTTCCACTCAAGCCCGCAAGCCGTTTCCCAAACCTCCAACCGATTCTCAACTATTCTCTTTATTGTCACCCTCACTCCCCCTTGCTTCTTATAACAACCCCTCTAGCCACGTAGAGCTAGCTACTCCCCCCACCTCCAATAGACTAATCCCCCAAATTCCACCCTAACAAACCGCATGCAATGCCTTGCAAAAAAAACTCATACAAAGACCATTATACAATTTACCCAAACTCCTTCCGACTCATAAGTTTCCATCATTACACAAAAAATAATAATAACACTAATATGGTAAGAACAAATCGTGCACAACCCTATATATACATAATATGGTAATAATATGCACAACCCTATTAACATTATAGATCTATATTATATGAAATTATTCTTCGAATGCAAATAATATGAGTCAGATGAGATATTTATACACATATATATACACACATACATATATTTTTATATGTTAATTTTGTTAAAAATGAAATATTTTATTTGATAATATATACATACAAAATTTAAGAATTTAAATAATCATGTCATCTATTAAGTTCTATTAATTTCTCTAGTATCATTCATCTTCAACCCTAACCCGGCACATTTATTAATATCACAGGGTTCATGCAATGAGATGCTACAAACTTGAACAAACATCTTATTCAGATACCTTCTACTGGGACAGATCATCACCACTCACCTGTCTACCAGAACATGCTGAGGGGGTTCGGATAAGAACTACTCAACTTAATGACTGTTCATGTTGCCCAAGCACACGTACTTAAGCTGCAACCACATAAGAAAGCAATCCATCAATCAATTAACCGGCACCAAATAAATGTACATGCATAAGATCTCGAATTGATCATCAGTGTGTGTGATCACCCACTAGCGGTTGAAGATGTCTATAAAAGCATGAAAATCATTGTAGGCACACCTCGTGACAGAGAAAAGATAACTGTAGTGTGTCTAGAACTTTATTAGTCCATCCCCGAATTGAAGCCAACCCGATTCAGGAAGAGGTTCAACTCGATGAACATAAGATACTTTTTTTCACTGATAATTCCCTTTACATATGCTAAAGGGAAAAGGTAGACCAATTTAAACTGCACAACCTGTATGTTACTAGGGGGTTTTCAAGATAGGTATATTTATATGCAGATTTAAAATCGCATCTTGCAACTAGCATCCAAAATCATTGTGAGCTTATTTTTTCTGTTTACATAAACCGAACTACATAAATCTCTGCGAACTCTCGTTTTTCCTTGTTCATCGTCGTTATTCTCAACATTGCATTCAAAAAATGAAACACGTTCAAGAGATTGGGGGATCAAGAATTATATAATGAATAAACTTACTTCCATGAATTCATCGATTCCGTATTTCGAGCCTTCACGCCCAAGACCCGACTGCTTTACTCCTCCGAAGGGAGCCACCTAAGATAAAAAGCAATCCGGTAATACCCAAGTTTTCCGAATCATATCTTGCATTTATAAAACATCCGCACGAAAATCTTACCTCTGAGGAAATTAATCCCTCGTTTATACCGACAATCCCATATTCAAGAGCTTCAGACACGCGCCAAGATCGTTGGATACTGCTTGTGAACAAATAAGCCGCCAACCCTGCATGAGCCAATTATTACATCATTCATATCATCTATGCATTTGCTTTCTGAGGGAAATTAAAACAAACAACAATGGTGCTTAAAGTGAAACATGATCTGGAAAATGTACCTGCATTTGTGTCATTAGCAATGCGTATAGCTTCATCCTCAGTTTTAAACTGCAACAGAGGAGCAACAGGACCAAATACTTCTTCTCTGCCAAAGTACATGTGTTAAATTAGTAATCAAATGGATAGAGTTGTAACAACCACACCCAAATCTAGATAGATTTCAAACAATTATGTCGACAAGCGATTGATATACTTCTATTGAGGATGTTAAGTTGCGTTTGGTTTTGGAAAACATCTTCGAAGTTCTTTTGTCAAAGATGTGTTAGAAAATTTATTAGATTATATTAGAAAATATATTAGATTGTGTAAATGGAAAACATTTTTTATATTCACAAGGAGAGTTGAGTCATATACTGTTGTTTTTTCTTGTTCAAATACATTTTTTGAAAATGAAAACATAGAAACAGAAAATGAGAATGAGAGATTTGAAAAACAACAAAATAAACATTCATGTTTTCAGGAAAATGAAAATTTTCAACGTTAAAATACAATTTTTGAAAATGAAAACAGGAAACGTTTTCTAAAACCAAATGCAGTGTTATATTTCAATAGAGATACAAGGGGAATTGACCAACGTTTAAGAATTTAAAATGAGATATACTAAAATATCCTTCTAAGACAATGCAAACTATTTTTAGGTAGAAAATAATAAATCAATAACAAAAATGGCATGGACATTATCCATTGTCTTTCAGATAATATGCCTGCATGTAACAGATTCTCTTTACCCAAAGAAAGGCGCACGCACACATCAAGAAACATGTATGCACATACAGTTAAAAAAATGCAATTTGGATTCTGATACTTCACCTCGAAAGAATCATATTGTTACTGACATCTCCAACAACTGTGGGTTCATAAAAAGTCAATCCGAGGCCGTGCCTTTTTCCCCCAAGAAGGATTTTTGCTCCCTTCAGATACCCATAATTTGTAACCATTTAGTTGAAGTACCACATTACATACAACTCATAATTACATGCTTAGCACTATGTATATAACTTTTATGATATCCATAATCCATCTCAAGCAAGAAAATATTAACTGGGAATCCAAATAACTGTGCTTAAATCTTGTACAATGTCAGTTTCTTATTGTAAGGTATTCTACTAAAGAATAAACATGACTACCATATGCTACAGGAAGAGAAAAATAACAGTCATTTTTTGTCATTCAATTTGCTAACAGGGGAATTTTTTTTGTCAAAGAAGACATAAGGCAAAAGAAAACACGTCTATTTGTGTTTTTTAATGACAATGGTGTCAAGACGGGTTTCCAATCCTACGGTCCACAAAAAGGTTCATGGCACATCAAAGAGGATGCTTTGAGACTTATTTTGCAGTCCCAGATATATAAAACTATGATAGTAATAGGGAGAAGACAAAAGTTTCAAGCACCGAAAAAACCGGAAGCACCCCCTTGTTTCAAAGAGAGGAGGAAGACTTATTCACATTTCATTTGATGGTCAGAGGCGAATGGAAAGCAGTGGGAATTCTAAAAAAGATTCCCCCGGGGAAAAAGAGAGATATGTCTCCTACGTTACTCATACATAATATGGAATTCTCAATTTTTTTATAAATTTTTTACAGTAATCTTGCACGCTTTCACTTCTTTTAAGATTCACTGTTTGTTCATCAGCAGCACTCTCTAGCACAAGCATCTCTTAACAAAAATGATAAAATGGATGACAAAAGGAGCTCAAATAAGCATATAATTTTGTTTTACAGGTCTCCAAAATGTAAGCACAAGCCAAAGAAATCATACCACAAGTAATAGACCTCAAACAAACACTTCCATGAATGAACATTGACATTTTCTAGTGTTCTTGTACATTTTTCAAGGATCAGCGGCGACAATAAGGCACCTCAAGCATCATTCAATGTTGCAAAAGGTTCAGGAACCAATTTTTGCTTAATGCATTTATAATCTAAGTTCATATATGAATGTTTCACCAAGGATGGTCAGAGCTCCCAAAGAGGGATTACAAGAATTTTGATGTACCTTTCAAGGGTGCCAAAATAACAGCTTAGACTCCCACGTGAAGCAGTATAACAATGCTCATTTGGAGCATGTTGGAGTATTTAAGAACTTGGATATCGGTCTAGGGTCAGTTTATTTGAATAGGTCTATCTTATATCCCCTCACCCTTTAATTGAATTTGGTATTTACTATCTATCTCAAGTCCTGTATGTCATTATCTGTCTATAAATACAGTGTTTCATCCTCATTCAAGAGGAACGGTTTCTTGGCCTATACTTCCTACGCAGCAAAATACGTGACCGTGATATTGGAGTTAAAAGAAAAACCTTCGAGACAGCATCTTCAACAAATGATTCAACCTGCAAGAAAATTAAAGGCAGTTAAACCCATGGGTTTGAATTATCAATAAGAATCTAGCTTGATTAATATTACAAAAATTGAATGGAAAAAAAAAACCTTTTTTACTGCAGATTCACTGATTAGGGGACCCTGTCCACATGAACAAAACAATTAGAAGCTAGAGGATTGTCATTTAACCTCAACTGATTATGGAGCTTAGTTTCCCCCTTTTTTCTGAAAGGAAAAGAAGTTAAACAACATAAAAAAGGAGGCAACTCTGAATAAAGAGCTGGAAAGAAAAAACCAGCATTTCAAGTCCAAAGGAAACAAAAAGTGAAGCACGGCTCTTTAGAAATTCTTTCAACTACATCTACAAACCAAATGAACGAATAAGTGGGAAAAAAACCCTTTATGGCCAATAATCTTAAAGGCCCTCCTTGTCCCATCGATGATTAATAAAACAATCAAGCAACCTAAAACCCTCTATCATGCCCAGCAACACACAACATTCCCTCGCTGAAGAAACAAAATTCCACAACCCAGCTAGCAATTAAGTGAAAGAAAATGATAATGGCATTCGGTGCAGTAAAAAGGAGATAGTCAAAAACACAAAATAAAGTACACAGATAAATACCTGAACAACACCTTCACCAAATCCATCACCAACTTGCAAACTCTGGACTGCCTTGGAAAATGCAGCAGCAAATTTCTCATATATTCCTAGACAAAAGCACAAAGACCGTTTCAGATGGATATGCACAGTGTGATTTTGCTGGTTAAAAATTCATCACGCCATGCCTTGAAATTATTTAATTTCAGGTCGAACCATAGGATCCATGGTTGGCATCAACCCTAGACTTTGTGACCTTTTTGATGGCCAACTGAAGTCTTGGAAGCTTAGGCTGAATTTGGTTATAAAAAATGTTTTCTGTTTTCATTGTCTAAAAATGTATTAAAAATGTATTAAATTATATTTTGGATAGCATGAGAAAATAATAATGTATGTGATTTATCTCTTATCACAATTTCATTTTCCAGAAAATATGAAAACAAAGTTTTTTTTGCAAAAAAGGAATCATTTTCATTGTCATCTTCCAAAAAAAAATCATGTAGAAAATCTAATACATTTTTGGAAAATGAAGATAGAAAACATTTTTCATAAAGAAACACGGTATTTTTGGGTGGCGGCCTTCCTGGAACCTGTTTTCTGGCCCAATTCCTTGAAATCTATTTTGCATTCCTTGCATAGCACTTGCTTTGGGTAGTTGCTAGGATTTTGGCAAGGGTTTTATGATATCTAATCTAGCCAACTGGTTGACATGGGTGGTTGTTAAGCAATTGCAGTTTTAGAGGTTGAAGGGAATGAAGATATAGAAATGTCCCATTACTGCAGTTAACAAAAGGTATTTTGACAGGTATTATGGTTTGCTCTTCAAGTATCCATGGGAAAATAGCATTTCCTTGCTAGCATTATTTGTGAAGAAAATACCAGTAGCGTATAGTATAAAAGCAAGCAAAAATAAATAGCATCCATGCACAAAAATGGCTAAAGCCTTAACAGCAAGATTCAATAAATTCTAAGATAACTGGATACATTTTCAAATCTACCTTCTTGTACAATAACTCTATTGACACAAACACACGTCTGTCCACTATTACGGAACTTTGCTGCAAGCTGCAACAGAAATTGCTCGGTTGATGACAACATGTAAGTAAAAAAATGCATAATTAAAAAATGCAGATATTAATTTCCATTAAAAAAAGTGAGTGGAAGAGTGAGAGAGAGAGAGAGAAGAAACAAAATCAGCTCAAGAATTGCCTGAAATTACATACTAATTGAGAACATTTTCCATGCTGCTCATGAGAGAGTGCCTGTGTGTACACAGGTGTGCAGACATTGTCACGTAGAAAAGAAATGCTAATAATGAGTGGGGCTAAAAAGGAAAAAGGAAGAAATAATAGGGGTCTATTTGATTTTGTTTTCAGAAATGAATCTTATTCAAAGACAAAAAAATCCAAAGAATTTATTAGGCAGATGTGCTGAAGCAATTCAGAAAATTGAAAGCATCATAAACAACTTTTCATGTGATGATTCTCAACAACAAAAAACAAGACTTAAGCTCCTTTAAATGGAGTCAGCTACATGGATCAAACATTGCCAATTAGCTCTATCAAAGACCATATTTTCATTAGTCTTCCTCTACTTGAGCTAATTTACTCCGACTCCGTTCTGCCAGAGACAGACATCGCTGATACTCCCGCCGTTACAGACAAGCTGTCCACAGATCCATCTCTAACTCTTTCCTTCCCCTTGTCCATCCTTGTCATTATATTCCTTATAACTACAAGGTTTCTTTAAAACAAAAAAACTTTCAAAAAAATCGTTAAATTAACTTTAATTTTAAGAACAATCGCACACTTCCCTTCCTCTTATTCAATAGATCCAGCATTCTTTTACAATAACTACAGGAAATTGAGTTCCATTTGAGTTGGAGGTATTCCCACTATCATAATTGCTACCATTTTTTTTTTAATGTTGTTTTAAAATTACTACAAGAAGCACTTATAGGCTGACCCATATGCAAGAAAAAACAACATCATTGAATCAATTAGCTACAAAACACTCTTACAGTTCCTCTAACTGCAACATCCAGGTCTGCATCATCAAAAATTATGCAGGGTGCATTGCCACCAAGTTCCAGAGACACCTGTAAGGGTCAAATTGTGAAAGTAATCAACATTCTACTGAAAATACATCTAAAAAACAAGTTGTTTAAAATCCAAGATGTACCTTTTTGACAGTACTAGCAGCCCCAGCCATCAATTTCTTCCCGACAGCTGTTGAGCCTGTGAATGTGATCTTCCTTACCTAAATAAGTTCTGAACATGAGCAGCTAAGATTGCAACAGGATTGGAAGAGAGGTATTTTGAAGGTAAACCACCTGTGGACTTGCCAGTAAAGCATCCCCAATTTCAGAAGCATTTCCCATAAGCACATTCAGAACTCCCTATTTCCCAAATGAACAAGGATCGATATCAAAAAAAATGAAAGGATGACAGTCCATATGGTTGAATTCTAAATGGAACTGTTCGTGGGAAACAGTACGGCACTCCAGAGTTAGGTTGGAATGAAAGGAAAAAAGGATATGTCATTCTAGTTTTTCATTGCATGGATTTGATGTCAGTCTAGCTTCCTAGAAGTAAGAATGGAACTAAAAGGACAATTAGTTCCCCAGCTTTAAAATGTTTTTATTTTAACTCGGGGATATAATTGACATTAAGTAATGCCATTTGGAAAGCAATCAAACGCACTGCTATTCTTTATCCATTCCAATATCACTCCATCCCGCATTCCATTCCTGATGGTTCTAAAGAACCAAACGGGATCTAAGACAACCTGAGGTGTAAAATCAAATCATATCTATTCTGGATGAGAGGTTGTGACTGGTGATGGCAGGGTACACCAGCTGAGGCAAAACTTGGCCATCAGGAATGGCAATTAAAGCCCATTTTTTGCATGAGGGCGCTGAGACAAGGCCTTATTTTTTACAGGGTTTTCTTCTTGAAAACTACTCATTATTTTGAAGTACGCAGTAGAAAGGCACATGTTCTCTTCCCACATCTAATCAGCACGAAGTATAGTGTTGAACTTAAAGGTCTAAAATTCTAATAAAACAAATAGTTAATATTTTATTATAAGAATTACCGGCGGTATTCCAGCTTGAAGGCTGAGCTCAGCAGCAGCTAAAGCTGTCAAGGGTGTAAGTTCAGAGGGCTTTATAACCACTGTACAGCCACAGGCCAGGGCAGGGGCAACCTTGAAAAGTGCAAAATGGAAAAAATCATTTTGAGCAAGATAATCTGGCTTTCAACACACAGACAAAAAGGATACAATTGAATCGGAGTTAACATGGTTTTCAACTCACCTTCCGGGTAATCATAGCCAGGGGGAAGTTCCATGGTGTGATTGCAGCAACAACACCTACTGGCTACAAAGAAAAGTACTATTTTTCATTATATAATAGTAGATAATATTAACTACACAGAAAACATAAAGCTATGTGAGAATAACTAACATTGGAGACCACTCTCCAAACAGCGGCGAAAAATGGGTAGGAAAGGGTGAAAACACTCTCATCCAACCAAATAAAAGTACTATTTTTCATTATATAATAGTAGATAATATTAACTACACAGAAAACATAAAGCTATGTGAGAATAACTAACATTGGAGACCACTCTCCAAACAGCGGCGAAAAATGGGTAGGAAAGGGTGAAAACACTCTCATCCAACCAAATAAGTTACCTTACCATGTCTGAACAAAATGGACCCAAACCTGAACCTAGACCCATGAGAGAATTCATGCTTGAACATAACTTGGTTCCCCAATGGGCTCGGAAACATCAATACAAAGCCCAACAGATACAATGGGTCATTAAATCCAAAACAGGTAAAAGAAAATAGTAAAATACAATTATAAAAAGTATTTATTTTATTGCTATTCACATTTTTCATTATCAAAATAACATTAAATAAATCACAGAAAATATATATTGATAATACATTATAAAATATTATTAAATAACCCAAAAAGAATATATATTTATATTTGTAGTAGAGGCAAGGTTAGTATTAGCACTAACAAACCAAGACCCATTAGAAAGCACAGGACCAGAGCCCATGCCATTGATAATCCTCTCACATACAGAATCATAATGCATGGAGTTCAAAACAAATGAAAAGCCATGAATGGTCATCTTTACCGAACAATAGTATATATTTGACTAATGGTATTTTCATGCAATGTACATACGGAGTAAATTTTATATTTATGAAAAGAAATGGAATTGACAGTATCATATTAAATTAGTCGCACTACTAAATGGTCTTGGAGCAGAACCATGAAACTATTTTGACACCTTTCTATCATGGCGCAAATTGGTGCACTTGGGTTCTTTTATCTCATCTCATCTTAGTCTGTATCATTTTGCATAAATCTGGTAAAAAAATCACAGGACAAAGAAATTGATTGTATGCAGCAACATCCATAATGTGTTTCATGACATTTTAGAGAAAAAAATGTGACCACATGCTTATTTAGCAATATGATTTACATGGAAAAGGCCACAACACAAGAGTACTCTAATTACTAGAGATAGAAATGAAGAGTGCAGTATCAAAAAACCAAAATAAATAAGCACTTTTTATTCATAAGCTTAATCAATGTCAAATGAATGATGTGCGCAACTGAAATCAATTAGCCAATGCTGAAAATGAAAGGATTTCTCTGAAAAAACAAATTTCAAGTCAAAAAATGACTGATGTGATACAATTGTTCCCCCTTGCATATAGAAGCCATGCAAAATAAGTAACAAAATTAAGCAAACTATGATCAGCTATTAAAGAACATAGAAACATGCACAATCACCTGCTTTAAAACAAAGAGACGGCGATCAGATAAGGTTGATGGAATAATATCACCATATACGCGTTTTCCCTCCTCTGCAAAGAACTCAACAAAGCTGGCCCCATAGTTAACCTGAATAGTTAACCTATGACATCAGATCATATCTTTCATATTTGACAACAGAAAAACGGCAGTTGCAAAGCTCATCCATAAATTCATTAAGCAAGAATTTGAATGACCTACCTCTCCCATTGCTTCTTTTATAGGTTTTCCTTGCTCCAATGTCATTAGTTGTGCAAGTTCTTCCTGGTGTGCAATCAGCAGATCATACCTCCAAATACATTTCAAGAAGAATGTTGAAAAGAAAAAACCATCAGAAGGGGATTTTCACTACAAAAACATAAATCAGGATGGCATAATAAATTAAATGAAAATTAAATAAAATAATAAAAGAAAAATACGAATAATGACAGTAATGGGAAAACAACAACAATGACAACAAGTAAATTACATGAGACATGCAAGAACCGACATAAAACTCCATGCACCATGCAAGGCTAAGTGCATGATTAAATACCATCCATTCATATATTTGAATCTCACCATATGCCTTCCCATCAAACAAACTTAATTTGATATTTAAGCCCACACGAGTATTAGCAAGGGTCAGTGATATAAATGCTGAGGATACTAGAATCAAAAATGCATCAGGCTCCGCGGTCTTCTTGTGACACTCTACGCATTGGTACTTTACAGTTTTGAGATTCTTAGTCATGTGAAATAATTATGACTATCTTGATAGAGTTTTGACAATTAATTTGAAGGTTGATGTGATTTACTAAGAATTTATAATTATAACAATGGTTACTATAAATGATACTATCATTAATTTAACCACCATTAATTCTATGAGAAAAATCTATGAAAGGGAAGAAAGTGAAAGAGAAATAATTATAAATACAAAAACAAATGTGATCCAATAAAGTGTTATAATGATAATTGATGCAGTAAGAGTGGACCTTGAAATGCAGTTAATGCAGCCAAAAGAGAGTTGAAGTATAATTAGGCCCTGATAGATACCCACACACACAAAGTCTACAGGAACAGAATACTTTGTATTTAAGTATAGAAACAGGGGAAGAGCAGGAAGAACTGTAGAAGAAAAAGAACTCGAGAGGCGCCTTGCACTCTCGCCCAAGCCTCGGCCGAACCCAACAATATTCCCCCCTCCCTCTCACGCATGCTCCTACTTAAAACGAATCCACCCCTCCACAGGGTTCCAGAATCTTCCCCATAACAGACTACCCTATGCTATGACACTTTTACCCCATACTAGAGTATACCGTCCATTCTCCCTGATGCGGGCTCTATCGCTTGTCGACCCTTGAAAAACAGTCTTGTCCTAAAGACTGAATGAAGGGAGTTGGTTCCGCTTTGGCCCGGTCCGCTTCTGTGCCCGTCTCAGGTCCCCCATCATCAGCGTCATCATCACCCTCTCCCAACAGCAGCATGGGACTATAGGGCAGCCCACACCTAAAACACAAGCCCTTGCGTCATCTGACCTCCCACTCCTGGGTTGTCAAGTGCCGAATACCCTGCCCGCCAGAGATTGTTGGACTTGGAGTCCCCTGTTGCACTCCATTCACAGCAACCTCACCTTGACTAACCGGTTGGAAAGAAGTCTCGCTGATAGGATCGTGGTCTACAAGGGGTTGGCGTGCTGCTGTTTGGGGGAATGAGTATATTCCCTAACTGGCAAGGGTAGTGGAGTAATTCCATAGAAGCAGTTGTTGAGTTGTTTGGGGAATATTATAAAGGTGGGATCCCGCAGTCAAAGGGGGATACGATTTGTAAGTAGAGTATTCAGCACCAGCTGAGAGGGTGGGTTAGGCCATCGGCCCAAGGATCAGCGCCTCTAGGGGATCTCTTCTTCCATTGTTCTTCTTTTCCTTTTCTCCTTCTCGTTCTGCTGTTATGGTCGATTCTAATGTAATTCTTGCACACTGATATAGCTGAAATCAATAGATTTCATTGGTTTATGTAACGGTCAGTGTCCTCCCGGTCTGTTACTTTGCGAGTTTTGGTCATTGGGAGGCTCGGAAGGAGTTTGGAGGAGTTCGGTTGCTAAAGGCTGGAAAAGGGGAGATTTCACGTCGTGTAACTGTATTACACGACGTAAAACCCTGCTTCGTGGCTTGTCTTGGAGTTTTCACGACTTGCTGATATCTTACACGGCGTGAAGAAGAGTTTCATGACGTGTAATATTTCAAGATTTGAAAAATAAAATAAAATCGAAAGGCGACGGGTTTTTCGGCGGAAGTCAACCTCGAGGGATTACACGGCATGAAAGGGTATTACACGTCGTGTAATACCCTGTTGTTGTAATGTTTTAAACGTTTTTCCAGCCACTCGGGTTATCAAACCCTACGGGTGCAGCAATTTCCTCTCGACCCTAGGCGACCCCTCTCCAACGTTTTGAAGGTTCCTTCACCAAGGATTAAATCCTAGCTTCTCTCCTTCGATCCGGCATCAATCTAAGGTGCGTTCTTCCTCCATTCTTGCGCTTTCTACCGGTTTGGCCTTTCTGCACCCCCCCCCCCCCCCCGTTCTTTTTTCCATGTAATGGCAGATGTTCTTCCTCACTTCTAATGTGTTCTTCAGTTTTCGTTGGTGTGGTGGCGTCGCTGCATCCTCGAGTGGATGCAGATCCCGCAGGAGAGAAAATCGAAGGACCGTTGCGTGATCCGTTTCCACACAAAGAACGTTGACATCCCTTCGAGGTAGGGATTTTCCTTCGTTTCTCTTTGATTGTGCATCATGTGGGAGGGATCTACTTTTGTTTGTCGGCAGATCATGGTTGGGCCACACTAACCAAAGATAAGAACCGGGTAAATGAAATTGAAAGGGGTAGAGGGATTCGAATAGCATGTTTTATGGCTTGATGTTATTGTAATGTTGTGAATTGTACGGGCTAAACGCCCCGCTGAAAATCATGGTCGTTGGTGGTCCTTGTTTGCGCACTAAACAAGTTGCATGTTGGTTGGTTCCTGATGAACGTTTGCATATGGAATTGGTAAATCACGTACACTTTAATAAACGGAATGCCCTAGAATTATACAGCTTCTGTGATAACCCTTGAATTAACAAGTGAAATTGAATAAGGAATGCCTTAGTAAATCTAGAATTGTGTTTTGTTTGGTTTGTGTGGTGTTGCAGTTGTGAGCACGATTGTGTGTTGTGGGGTGGTTCGAAAGGTGTGATGAAATCTCAAGTTGAGAGATTGATTGTAGAATGGATGAGAAATGTGGTGCAGCAAGGCTGCAAAGTTGGTTGTGCGGTGGTGTGTTATCGGATGGGGTTGTGAGTAGGGGTTGGCTCTGTTGATACGTGACTTGAGCGAGATGAGTTTGAAAAATGATAGTAGTGTTCACCCGGAGTTTCTCCATGAGTAGCATGCAGAAAGTTTTCCGTGTAGCTAGAGATCGATATTTTATGAATGGGTGTCAAGTATGGAGGAATGTGAAACTACTTTAGTTTATTCGGCTCTTCGCCTTCTAAGGCGACTTCGGTTGTGTTGCCTGTTGTGGCTTGTGTTTAGTAGTTGCCCGAATAGTGATGGAATGGTTAAATAAATTGTTTAATAAAAGGGATGGAAGTGACTAAACGAACTGTTAAATAAAGAATGGAATCGGTTAAATGAATTGGTTGGGAATATGGATTGGGTTTGTGACTTGTATGGTGTTGTGCATTTAAAGGTAAACATCAAAGGTGACGTGTGTTGACTTTGTTTGAAAACCCATAGGTTGGGCTGAGTGCTTGGTAATATATATATATATACACACACACACACTTGTATTTTCTTTGTGATTTCTATACGCACCCCACCCTAGTTGAGCACTATGTGTCGAACACCCCCATCGTCACGGGGGAGAGTCTTTCCCAAACATCCCGGTGGAAGGATGGATGACTGGCCACCCACTCTTCCTTGTTCCCTCTTTCAGGCGGTCATAACCCAAGATTTTTCGGGCAGGTTGTGGTTTGTGAGGCCCAGGTGTGTGCGGGCGAGTTGTGTTTTCCCAAGTGTATACGGGATGAGATGTGTTGTGCTTTCCCGAGTGTCTTCAGAATAAGATGTGATGTGGTTTGTGGCCCAGGTTTCTGCGAACAGGATGTGATGCGGTTTGTGGCTCAAGTGTCTGCGGGCGGGATGCGATGTGGTTTGTGGTCCAGGTGTCTGCGGGCGAGATGTGATGTGGTTTATGGCCCAGGTGTTAGCAGGCGGGATGTGATGTGACTTGGGGCCCAGGTGACGGGACGAGATGTGGTTTGTGGGGCCCAGGTGTTTGCGGGCGCGTTGTGACGTGGTTCGTTCGGAAGAGGTGGGAGCGCAAGGACGTTTGTCATTAGGCAAGAGCGGCTAAACTAGTGGGAAGTGGTGCGGGGTACCCAAATCATCGATATGCTTACTACATTACTTTGCTTGACTTGCGTTACTTGATGAGCTTGCCTTGGTGAGGTGGGGATGGCTAGTATACATTGTTAGGTGTTGTTTGGTTCTGTTGTTTTCTCACAGGAGCATTAGTATGCTCTCTTTCACTTGTGCAAGAGAAACTAAAGTTTTTCCTACTGAGTACATCTGTATACTCACCCTACGTATATAAAATTGTTTTCAGGTTTCCAGGAGGATTACGTGAACCGTGTTTGGCGTTACTAGCTCGGGCTTGGGGACAGTTGTTGAGTCGCTGCTTTAGCTTTCTTTTGGTACTCCGGAGTTTTATTACACTTGTAACAATTTTATTTTTAAACATGCATGTGGGATGAATTTTGGTTTTCTTTTATATATATTTGTCTTGGAGTTGTTTTGGGATGAACCATCTTATCTCCCGATCTTGTTTTTTTAAAAAGGGTAATGCCTCCTATTTTTTATAAGATTGTATACCTTTGGTACAAGTCGTCACCCTGGGGCCTACTGGAGGCGAGACTCAGAGGTCATTATCTCCCTTTCTTCATTGCCAACCCAGGAGGGGGTATCTTTGGAGGGAGGGGGTCATGAGAGTTTCTCTCTCTTATACCTATCAATTGGTGCTCTCGTTGAAAGATTCTTGTGAGGGAGAGTCGAGCTGCGGAGACGAACTCAGGAGAGCGACGCAGGAGATCCTAGTTTGAGCTGACAAGGCTGAGGAAGACGCCAACGTAGAACGAGCGCACCTAAAGCATGTGGTCCGGGTTCGTGTGGAACAACTGACGCTGACCACTCACTGGAAAGAGATCTCGATTGGCACTTGGGTTGTGCACCGGTTGTATGCCCACACGAATGGAGAACAGAGTAGCTGGCCATGAGAATTTAGTGGAAGAGCTGCGAGCCGGTTCCCAGCGATAGGAGGTCGCGCAACTACAGCTCGAGAACCAGATGCAGAAGTTGATGGTGATGTTGGCTCAGCAAGGGTTGAACCAGATGAATCGGCCAAATCAAAGAGCAAATAAAGGGAAGTTGTTTATCAAAGAGGAAGGTGGAATCAGTTAAAACAATAATGTTGTGGACAGTGATTGTGGGCCAACGGTTGTGGTGGTCAGCGAGGGTGTGTGCAATGAGTGGGAGGTGTTGCGCAGGACGACGACCAGGCAGGTGGATATGCATATTTTCTCTGGTGAGGATCCAATTACTTGGATTACCCGAGTTGAAACATTTTTTTCCATCTACCCCATGTGTGAAGAGTTTAAGGTGTCTTTGGCGCAACTGTGCATGGAAGACATGGTCCAATATTGGATCATGTCACTAAGGTCGGTCCAAACAGAGCTCACAGGATCGCAGCTCAAAGTGGAAATGCTCAGGCGGTTTGGAAGTGCGACGGAGGAAGATCCAGTGATTTGTTTGAATGCATTGCCCTACGGATTCCAGACCTTTCTTAAGACTGGTACGGAGGTTTGTTTATTGGAGGGCTCAAACCAGAAATTGGAAGCACAGTAATGACTCACGAGTCATCAAGCAAGGTGTCGCTCCTAACTCTATCCAGGAGAGTAAAATGCAAGCTGATAATCACGGGAATAAATCAACAGCCAGAACCCCAAGACAAGGGGAATGCATTTAACACCCATGGGAGGAGCTAGAGTACCAATACGGTGAAACTCGTTCCAATAATGGGGGGCAAAGAGAAGGAAAGGCGGGGAGGAAACAATGCACCTCGGGAGAGGGGAGTCCAAAATCTGTCCAAGGAGGAATTTGAGGAAATGAAAATGAAGGGTTTGTACTATGCTAGCTGAAAAAAAATTAGTCTGAGGCATCAGTGTTCAGCAAAGGGATCCAAATTGATGGTATGGGAGAGTATCGAACCACAGAGTGAGGAGGAACAAGAACCATTGGTGGGACAAGAGACGGATGGACCATACAGCTGAGGATACAACCTGAAAGATTACCACCTTGAGGACAAGGTGGGAATTTCAAGGGGAAGGAAAATGATAAGATCATGGACTACAAGGGTTTGGCGTGATGTTGTATGGGGGAATGAGTATATTCCCTAACTAACAAGAGTAGTGGAGTAATTCCATAGTAGTAGTTGTTGAGTTGCTATGAAGTTGTTTGGGGAATATTATAAAGGTGGGGTCCAGCAATTAGAGGGGGGTATGATTTGTTAGTAGAGTATTTAGCGACAGTTGAGAGGGTGGGTTAAGCCATCGGCCCAGAGAGCAGCGCCTCTCGAGGATCGCTTCTTCCATTGTTCTTCTTTTCCTTTTCTCTCTCTCCTTCTAGTATTATGGCTGATTCTGCTGTAATTCTTGCACACTGATATAGCCATCGGCCCAAGGAGCAGCGCCTCTCTCTCTCTCTTTCTCTCTCTCTCTTTGTCTCTCTCTCTCTCTCGTACCTATCACCCGCGCTATAGCTGTGGTGGTGATCGATCTGGCGGCTGTCGTGGTTCAACTTCATGTTCCTTGTTAAAATTTTGCGACCCACAACTGCAGAACTGAGCATCAACGCCTCTCGTGAAAGAAAGCCCCACAGGCCAAGCTAACTGCGGCACTTGCGGAGTCTCTGGGTTATGGATAAAAACCCGACTTCGAATATCTTCTTGCAGCCCATGCAAGAAATACTGTTAGGTACCCAAATAGTGGGTTAGTTGGGGTGGTTAGGGGGGATAATGATAAGGAGTAAAAAGAATATGCTGAGGAGGTCATGTTCATTTATGAAAACGATTATATATAGAGGGATGGGAAGGAGGAGTGGGGGCAGCGGAGAATATTGTTAGATTCAGCTTTGAGCTTGGGACATCAGCAACTTGTGGCTTGCGCGGGAGTGCGCCCTATCACCTCTCGAGTTCTTCCTTATTCTTCATCTTCTTCTTCGCTTCTTCCTCAGTATTCCTAGTTCACTTGACAATACACACAAAGTAGCTTTCTCTAGTGTCTTTGTCGGTGCGGTACCTATCAATTTGTCTGACCTGCCACTACGCCTCTCTCCTCAAAGGAGGCGCACGGCCAAATCCGCTTCATCACTCAGAGGAGGCGACCTACCGTTTTTCATCTTCCTCATGACCAAACGCAACGCGACCCGCCGCTGTCGACTAGCACCGCCAGACACTTCCATTCTTCTTCACCACCTGTTTGAACGAGGCGCGAATGACAATTTCTCGCTCACCTGAGGCGTGCGCCGTCACCTCACAACCGAACAAGGGGTGTCCTGTCGTTTCTTCTTTTCGATCAGACGAAGGCACGCAATACTGGGAGTTTGTTCAGACGCAGCGTGCGAACCATCCGCTTCCATTCAGCCAGAGTGCACACTCTCCATTTGCGTCAAACACCGTCGCGAAGTCGACTTCGCAGGAGACGATCGCTGTTGAAGGAGACTCCCGACCTCGAAGCTACCAGACGCGACGTCGTTGCGCGCTTTCTCATCTTGATCGGACGATGTGCGACTAGAGGCGCCCTTGCTGTTTCTCTCGCACAATGAGGTCGCGTGCTGCCAAATATTAAAAAAAAAAGGAAAAAAAAACAAAGTCTAGCGGGAGGAGGCGGGTTGCGCCGCTGGAAGCATTGCAGAAGCACAGAAGCTCATCCGCTGCTGCTGCGCTTAGCCAGATCCCGGCTGGAGGAGCAGGCGCACCGAGGCAGCGTGCACTGTGGGATATGGAGGAAGCAATACAGAAATTACGCAGGATCAGCGTTGAGCTACGACAAAGCCAGCAGATGTGGGAGCAAAAATGGGATCGTCATTTCCAGGAGGAAGCTGAATTCCAAAACACATTCTTACCATGGTTACATCGCCACAAGGAGCCACTGCAACACAACATGGCCCGCACCTCCATGACGTCGAAGCTATCAGAGGTGCAGTCAAGCAGAGAGGACCTACAACAGCGCTGGCCAGAGGTGCACGATAGACCAATGGCGTTGGCGCAACATATGAACGGTGTTCCGCTAGTTCAAAATATGACAAAGATCAGTCCACATTCGGTCGAAGGACATGATAATTGGACGCACAGGGCGGCTCGACCCTCCTTGGAGTCTGAGCTGTTTGATGCGCATTCCGAGGTAACTGATGACACAACGATGCAACAGCGCAGTGCAGCGGTTCTGTTCGAGCATACATCGAGGTGAACGAAACTCCATCTGTCTGCGCCCGCTACAAAGGCGATCAACTCGCGTTCAAACGACAACAATAAAAGGGGTGTCGCATTCTAGGAATTCAACAGGACGGTGTTGAGGCGCAACAATGCGGTTGATGTTGACTTGGTGCGCGGTGAGTCTCATACACTAACTGTTATTGGATTTGATGTAGCTCGATCCCCTTTGGATGTTGGTTGGGCCGAATGCTTCTGACCCATACTACGCACCAGGCCGTCAACTCCACAGGTCGAGCTCTGCGGTGAGCTCATTGGGGGTTGAAGGGGACAGTGTGCCCCTACTCCGAGGATTCGGGGGCCGAAGGTTCCCGGCCCAAATTTAGGGGCATTGTAGCCACTCTGACATTGTAGCAGAGTAGAATGGCCGACATCGACAGAGCACTGTAGTTGTGCGGACGTTGGCACGACTACTATAAGAACCCAAGTTTTTAGAACGGGTCAAAATGCCAACCCTGTTTGAAATTTTGAATTGTTTCTGAGAGAACTGGAAAAATCTGGGAAGTTCTGGAAATTTCCAAATTACACGCCGTGTATGGGTTAGGCATGTACTATCCATGGGTTGGCCAAGTACATGCCGTGTGATGACCGTGTAAGAATTTCCTACTACACGGCGTGTAGTGTTGCTTGACACGCCGTGTAGTCTCCTTTCCGCGTACCAGCTGAGTTCTAGTCGTGTGTCGACCTGTGTGGTGCGTCCAAGCCGTGTGGCTACCTCCGCTTAAGTAGGAGTACGGACAAGGATACTACACGGCGTGTAGTCCTTTACACACGCCGCGTATTTTTATTTTTATTCGGTAAAATGAAAGAGCGTCGCATCTTATTTCGGAAAACATCTTCTTCCCCAACTTCTGAATAGTCCCGTCCCGAAATCCCAAACTACATACCTTGCCCTAGATTCTTCATAGGAAATCCGTTCTTCAATCCGTCGATGGTTGCGGGATCGCATCAGGAAGGCTAAACCCGCACACCCTCTTTCATTCCAGTTTCTTTGCCTCACACACCGCAGTTTCCATCCGAGCGGAATTGTCGGGATTTGGCGGAAACGTAGATCTACGATCGGCTTCGAATTGGAGCTCGATATCAGACATGCCTACATCTACGAGTCTCAGGTAGGTGGTGCATACCTTCTTTCGTGTTTTCGCAGACCTTTGGGTGGCGCGGCTTAAAGCGCGTATTTGGGTATTTTGAGAAAGACCATTTCATACCTACTTTAATATGTTAAATTGATTATGAGACTCATGGGATGCCTTTGGGTATGCCCTTTTACCTGTTTTGCTTGAGCGGGGTCGGGCAAGGGGTCGTTGCTCATTTGGGGCATTTTGGTCAGGGATGCCAAAATGGTATAAGTTGTTTTTGTTTGATTAAACTGATGAGTTTAATTTGTTAGGTTATGATATGAATTGTTAGAAGCTTCTAAGACCTTGGTGCTGGTATGGGACAGCACATAGCTAGTGCAATTCAACTATTTAGTTTGTTTGTCTGTTTCCAAGTATTTCTTTTGATTAAATATATATGTGATGTGTGATATTGCATATGCTGAAACCTTCGGGTTGTGTTGGGCGTGGCTCGGATATTCTTGAGGGACGTTGATCACAGGTTGGGCTTGGCTCGGGTTACATTGGGTGGTTCTGACCATGGGATTAGGCATCATGGACGTCGGCTTAAGGCAGTTTGACTGTCAAGTTAGACATGGCCCGGGTTAATTGGATGGCGAGGCCATCAGACTTGAGCGACATGGTCACAGGGACACGAGGTGTTAGAGATGTTGTGGTTTGGGTACTATTTTGGTGATTACCGCTCACCCGGAAACTTTGAGTAGTGTGCACACACAGAGACTCTGTGATGGGGTGGTTTTGACCACTCGTGTGGGTAGAGATCCCCATTAGTTGCGGTTTAGGTACTATTGGTTTGGGGGTGTCTGTCGTAGGAAGCCACGTGGAATGTGAGGAGACTTCGGGGGATAGCGTTGAGGCTATCGGATTGGGGGCAGAGGCTCGCCGTGGTTTGAGGGCAGACATCGTTGTCCCTCCGATTACTGATTTGAGGGAAGACATCGGTGTCCCTCCGGTTACTTTATTGAGGGCAGGCATCGTTGTCCCTTCGGTTACTTATTTGAAGACAGGCATCGTTGTTCCTCCAAGTTACTACTTCTTGGGCGTGCCTTCAGAACGTTGGTACTTGAGACACGAGGTGTCAGGAGGCACATGGTGCTGGGTGACATGACAGAGATTCCGACGTTGGCCGAAGCAGGTGACATTCCATGGTGGTTGTTAAGCACCAGGGGAATTTGTGTTTATTTGTACATCGCACGGTTTCCTGTTTTCCTTATAAATGCATGTCTGCTTAAACACTTATATTAGGTACGCACCGTTGGGTGGTATCCTACTGAGATTCGTCTCACACCCTGCACGAGCCCTTCGAGACACGTGTAGACTTTATGGATTTACGTGCAGGAAAGAGATCGACTTTAGAAGTTGGACTGTATTAGCTCTCGCATGGAGGTGGTATGGACCTTGAGGTCTTGCCTAGCTGGAGTTTACTTTGTTTTATTTCTTGTATCAGCATGTTACCTTGTTTATTGTAGCTACTGTTGATTAGTCATTGGCGCATCTTCGTGTACTGACCCTATGGATGCATGCTTGGTTGTTTAGTAGTTACAAGTGGTGTTCACCATAGTGTTGTGTTTACTTTCCGTTGTTGTTTATATTGCTTCCACTGTTTTATTGCTATTGGTTATGCTTCCGCTATGCGGGTCTGGTTTGAGTCTGTTGAGTCCTTTATTTCCGCCGCATGTTTTATATTATTGCTCGGACCACTATCATTATTATCCTTCGAGAGGGTATAGTCTCCCCACTATACCTATCAGACCCTCGTTGCTAGTCGGCAGCCTTTGGCGTTCGGAGAGGTGTGTCTAAGGTAGTAACACCCGACCCGTTTAGCATTGTTCGGGTGGCTGATCGGGTTCGGGACGTTACAACTACTATAGCAAGTCGGACTTTGGAGTCAACGGTATTGTAGCTCATTGGACTTCAAGTCATCGGCCACTGTAGCACTTTTGACTTGGGTGGTCGCGGCACTGTAACGACATGGACTTTCAGTCACCTTTCACTGTAGCGATGCGATGGTGGAACAGTGGATCATCTTCATCCTTTTGTACCCCATTTTGAGCTAGGGTTTTCTGCGTGAGAAACTTTGAGATACTCCCTGTAAAATTGTGCTCCTGATTTTTTCATAGTGAAGTTATTCTGCCTCTTTGTGGACATAGGGATCATTTCCCGAACCACGTAAATCTATGTGTCCAAGATCTTCTTTTTCTTCTTTTTTCCCTTTTTACTCTTCTGTGAAACATTTCTTTTTGTCGTTGCGACTCTTGACGTTTCTGTATCAACTGTCGGAAGCGGCTCGACCACCGCAAGTGCTAAAAGAGGTCGGTATGCGTGTTGACCGAGGCAACGACAAGAAGTTGCAAAAGTGGCCGACAATCTGGACGTCTGATGGGTCTGGCCTGGACGCGGCTTTGTCGGCAAATGCGGCTTCAAATTCAGCTTGATTTGGGTAGCAGTACTCACAATCGGCTCACAGCACAGGAAGGACCATCTGGGAGATTGTTTGGATAGTAGGTCAAGATGGGGTGTTTCACCATCAGTTTCCCCAAAACCATAAATCAGGGAGGGTCATCTGGCAAATTGCTTGGAGACTTTGTGAAAAGAATATGTTGGGGGGGCCATGTTCAGTTAGGAAAACGATTATATATATAGGGATGGGAAGGAGGAGTGGGGGCAGCGGAGAATGTTGTTAGAATCGGCTTTGAGCTTAGAACATCGGCCACCTGTGGCTTGGGCGAGAGTGTGGTTTGTCACCTCTCGAGTTCTTCCTTCTTCATCTTCTTTTTCGCCTCTTCCTCTGCATTCTTGGTTCGCTTGACAATACATACACAGTAGCCTTCTCTGGTGTCTCTGTTGGTGCGGTACCTATCAAATACCCTATATATTAGGGCTCAGGTTGGCGTGGGAGCGGCGATTCCAGGTATTTAAAGTGTTCAATATGCTTTTGGACCGAGCCCCACTGCTGAAGGACTGGACTGCCAACTCTCCATATGGATTTTGAACGTCCAGTCCACTAAAACATTCCATTATCTCAGCTTTGAATATCGGCCAAGTGACATCCGGATGCACTTCGAGCAGTATAGTAAACCAATGAATGGTAGTGCCATCCATACTTGGGCCAGAGATACGTTCACATCCTCAAACGTCTAATGAACTCGGAAATAAATATCCGCGTGAATGATCCATCTACGGGGATCTGTCCCGTCAAAAATAAGTAATTGAACTCGTCGGGCTACTGCAAACGAGTCACTAGCAGGTGTTGTTGTGACTGTTTCCCCGATCACTCCTCTACTTGGTTTCTCAACGTCGCAAACGAGTGTGTGACGAAGCCTTCATTCGTCATTGTTGGTCGCGCTTCATTTTGGTGGGGCGTATTCTCCAGTCGTCACATCAATCTAGTGACATGTTTGTGGAATTCTACCTATTATTTCAGCACAAGCTCCAATCGTTGTCGGTCTTGCTTGAGAGTGTCGAGCGTCAATGCGTTGCTTCGTACCTTCTTGTTGTGCTTGATTCCTCATCTCCATTGTCAGCGTCGTGTGGCACAGTGATCGTGTAGCCGGCAGTGCACGCCTGCTACTACTTATAACAAATCCCTCCCCAAGTGGTTCCAGAATCTTCCCCCTAACAAACTACCCTATGCTATGACACTTACCCCTTACTACCGTCCATACTCCCGGACACACGCTCTATCGGGCCCAATTTGGTATGATGGAAGAGTTTGTGATGGAAAAGCTCTATCAGATCCCGTTTGGTATGATGGAAGAGTTTGTGATGGAAGAGAAATCGGAAATGAAAAAAGAAAAGGAATGAAAAATGGGATGAAAATGATGTTAAACATGTTTAGTATGTTGGAAAATTTCATGATGGAATAGGGAGTTAAAATTTTCAAAGGCCAAAAAGACCGTTGTCTTATAATAATAATATATTCATAAATATAATAATAATGATAATAATAATGATTATTATTAATAGATTTTTATAATACAAATGATAATGCGAATAATAATATATTTATAAATATAATAATAATCATATTAACATTATTATTATTATTATAATTATTATTAATGTTATTAACATTAATATAAATATAAATATAAATATTGTTGCGTTGTTGATGTTATCAATATTAATATTAATATAATATCATTATTGTTGTTATTATTACTATTATTATTATTACTATTATTATTATTATCGGTGTCATTAATATTAATATTAATATTATAAATATAAATAATGATAATGGCATTATTATTATTATAAACATTTATAATTACTGTTATATTATTATTATTATAAATATAAATAATAATATTATTAATATTAATATTAATAAAGGAGATGACAAAGGACATCTTTGGATTTTGATATTTTTTATAGTGACAATTTTGACTGAGATTTTTGTTCCCTTGGAAGACCACCTTTTCCACCCAATCAGAAGGGAATCTGAATTCCATCATACAATAGAATTTCTGATTCCCTAAATCCTTTTTCCAATCTACCAAACATGCAAAATAGAGGATTCCCTTTTCAGGTCCCTGTTTCCCTCACACCAAACGAGGACTTAATGCAATTAATAGGGAGCGTTTGATTTAGTGGGTGTCGATAAAAAAGAGACGGTGAGAAAGATATATAGAGGGGGAAGGGGAAAAGTTATTGAAGGCAGAAATTTTCAGAAAGAAAAAGCAACACCATGGCCAATCAACCACAACATGATTTGAATAAACAGTGGGAACGAGTCTCTCGCCCAAAAACAGTTTTCACTGAATAGTCTTCATACCTCATCAATGAAGATTTTTCGTTGAATTTCAAAAAAGTTATCAAAGACCGCTCTGATAAGATTCCAGTTAATTTTTTCTAGATTTTCATGAAGAATTCAATGCAAGGTTTGCACATAGCAGGGTTTATGGTGATACGGTGAGCATGTGCATGCAAGGATATTTGGAATATAAGTATAACGCCAAATCCAATAGAGAGGTGACATTTTCCCTACATAATTTGAGTTATTTAAATTATGTGATTGGGATGGTTTCCCATGGAGTATGAAAATCTTAGGGGTGTGCAGGGTGCATGGCTTGAGCCCCAAACTTAGAGCTAAATTTAGTAAAAACCCCAGGTTGATGGGGCTCGGGTGTATTAGGGGAATGTGCACGGCTCATGCAACACCAATTTGAGCCCCCATCCTGCAGCCAGCGCAGCACCCACGTGGCTTTTAAGTCTTAATTATTTTGGTTAATTATTGTTTTTGTTGCCAACTTAGGATAAGGACGGTTTAGTCTTTTATTTTGTTTAGATCAGTTTTGTCATTCTAATAAAATTCCAGAAATCATTCTCTCCGTTTGTGGGTAATCTACCCGTGTTCTGACCGAGTTCCTCACGTAAGGACACATCCCTATCTGTTGCGCTACATCAATGGCACCGGGGTTTAAACATGAAGATCCATAAGGGGCGCTGGGGTAGTACACAAAGTTCTATTGGAATAAGAAATTGACACAAAGTTTCGTTGGTCGCACCAAATATGATTGATACCTGGTCTAGATGCAAAGTTTTGTTGGTCGAGCCTGATATGATTTTTTATGTCAAATAGAATGATGTAAGTCAGATGTTGCAATAGATAAAAACAGGTTTAATATGTCTGAGGCGAGGTTTTAGTGGCAATCTAACCAGGGAAGGTTAGGTCCCTTGACCTTCACATAATGCCCTTTTGATATAAGATTTGTTCACTTTTGCTTATTTCAGTGTGTTTGATCATACCTACACACACGATATTATTCAAAAGGCTTTGGACATTGAAAGTGGATATCAATGCAAGGAGACATTGAGTCTATGGGGAGCATTAGACACAAGACCCAAATTAAGCCAGAATTGATGTCACGTGTTTCTATATCCCTTCAACACTGGTTGTCAGCCCAAGAAGTTTCAGAAGTTTACTTCGGGCCGTCATCAAACCTCTCGGGTATGGACCCATAGGGCTAAGGAGCGTGACACTTCTGGATTAAACGTTATCTAGATCATTCGATGTCCAGAGCAAATGGCAAAAAAAAAACTGGAGCCTCATCACATGTAAGCTTGGGTGGGGGGTGATTTTTTTCAAGTAGGAAAAGAAAACACAGATGTTCTAACATGTATAAAACAACCTTTTTACAAATTGTCCATGAATCCAAATTTGCCAGCTTTTTCACAATTTCATTTTACTAAACATAGATATGACAAAAAAGTTTGTGTTGTTTTTTCTTCTCTCATTCAAAACCTTTAGAAGGCTTGTTTGTCGCCCACCGTGTTCTTGATTTTTCTGTGAAATCATTGAGACCAACAACATTTATCCCAATCAATATCAAAACTGACATCATAATCACTCAACGGTTTCACTGAGCAAGACATACCAGCAACTGGGAAGAGATTTGCATGGGTCAAGCAGTTACCAAAACCATGAATACAGGTTTCCTGCCTTACGGACGGTAATAGTAGAGCATTCAAAACCATTAATCATAGGAGCCATTGCATCTAAAGCCAGTGTAATTTCTTATTTTTTCTTATTTTTTTTCTACGTAGCAAACCTCAAACTCTTGACTTAAGCAAATCTGCTGTTTGTGTGTTCCCATAAGCAATTAAGAAGTATCATACTCTTAACAATTCTGTAACACCTCTGATTTGTAGAAGTATCTTCAAGGGTTATCTATGCCTGCGGTTAGTTTTCCACAACTCTGGAATTATATCTCCATTATCTAAATTGTAAAAATAAAAAATAAAATAAATAATTCAAAGAAACAAAATGCCCATGCAAAAAATTATATACGAGAGAATAATATAAAACGAAAAAAGAGAGAAGATTCCCCTTACCATCTCCGAAGACACTTGCTCCTCTCATTAGCAGTAATTTTGCTCCAAGCTACAAAAAATCAGAACATATCAACATAGAATCGATGATGAATCATTTTTCTAAACTTCTAATCAGGCATACTTAAAAAAATAAGTTTGAAAATCATCATATTCTATGTCCCCTAGGGGACATTCATGTCTCTACATCGTATAATAACCAATAAAAATGTTAACAGTCAGAGGTTTAGAATAAAAAGCGGGTTTGACCCAACCATATCTATTTTCCTTGTGGCCCAAGCGACATAGCTTTTGAGGTACAGGTTCTGATAGAAGACCTGGACACACTACAGCTTGGTAAGTATATTCTAGAAGGGGGATCCAACCTGGGAGCGGGCGATCCACAGCTGGCCACGGTTGTTTGTTAGGATGTTATTTATTGGAAGGTCCCACACGAGAATTGGGGTGGGGGGTACAGAGGCTGTTAAAAGGGGGGCTGGAGAGAGAGAAGGGAGGAAAGAATATTGTTAGTCAGTTCGGCCTGGGGCCTAAGCGGGAGAGAAGTGGGCCTCTCCAGTATTCTCTCATCTACCATACTAATTCTTCTCCTATTTTCTTCTTCTTCCTCCTGTAACTCTG
This sequence comes from Viscum album, assembly GCA_963277665.1. Lineage (NCBI taxonomy): Eukaryota > Viridiplantae > Streptophyta > Magnoliopsida > Santalales > Viscaceae > Viscum > Viscum album. The sequence goes on from OY728153.1 coordinate 638,439,077, forward strand.
GTTCCTCGCAGTTTCTATATACATATATACAAAGTACACTGTTCCAGGTGATCCGTTGATGCAAAGGGCCAATCAATTGGTCCAACCTGCCGGATATTCATCATCCTAGGCGTGAACAAGGAGCGGATTAGTGATGGAGATTCGACGCCAGGTACAACTTGATAGTATGGAACAGTGGATATTCTTCAAAGTTTCAGTCAAGCTCAGGGGCAGAAGAAAGGAGATTTGGTTTTTTGGAAGATTGAGGGACGAGTGGGTGGAATTCATTCCCATTTTAATTCTACTGAAGGGTGGTGCAACCCGCAACTTCAAATCTCCAAAGCTGATCCATACTACCAGGAGCATCTGGGAAATTGCTTAGAAAGGGCGCATAATAAAGACCCACAACAACACCGTCTTAAATCACCACTGCTGCCCTGTTCTGCCCACAGCAAGGAATGCAGTGAGGGGAGGAAGAAGGCGGCAGGTCGGACCAAAGTGATAGAGAACTGAGAACCAACACTTGAATTATATGTAAAACGAGCCAGAGAATTACACCAATGGAAGAAGAGGACTCAAGAAGACACTGCAGGAGATACCCCACCCAAGCCGAAGACGATTTCCCAAGCCCCCCCCCCTCACTCCAGACTCCCCTATTTAACAACCCGTCTATGAGCCCCCCCCCCCCAAACAGAAAATGGTTATTCCCCCAGATTCCCCTTACACAAGACCCTTATACCCCTTAACAAGAAAATACCCTCCAGCTCACAGGTCTTAACAGCAGCCGTGTTTACTTTTCCCGGTTTGAATTTGACATCAAAATGGTAGCTCAACAATTTGGCCATCCAACTTTGTTGATCCGCAGTGGCTATGCATTGAAGGGCCTTCTGAGCAAATACGGCCACCAATGTTGAATGGCCAAGACCAAAGCCATAATCACTTTTTCATATGTTGAATTTGTCAAAGACTTTTCTACTGGTGCCTTACTAAAGTAGGCAATGGAGCGCCAATTTTGCATGCGTACAGCTCCCACCCCTCGGCCCCCTCGGCCTGATGCATTGCACTCCACTTCGAACTCTCTAGAAAAATTGGGTAAGACTAAAACTGGGGCTTCCGTTATGAGCTGTTTCAAGTGGTTAAAGTCCTGTTGAGCCTCCGGCGACCAATGAAACCCATCCTTGCGAGTTGCAAAAAGGGATAAAGTGGAGAACGACAAGGCTCGGCCCAACTAAGGAAGTTTCACCTGTTTCCACCCAACAAAGTGGAGAACGACAAGGACGCTCATACAACGCTTCAAATGGAGCCATATGTATTGAGGCCTGATAGTTGTTATTATAAAAGAACTCCACTAAGGATATATGCTCTTCCCATGGGCCACAAAAAATCCATTACGCAAGCCCGTAGCATGTCTTCCAATGTTTGTATCGTCCTTTCGGATTGCCCATCCGTCTGAGGATGATACGCCGTACTCATAGTCAATTGAGTCCCAAAGGCTTTCTGTAAGGATTTCCAGAAACGAGAAGTGAACCTCGGATCTTTGTCTGACACGATCGAAACCAATACGCCATATCACTTTACCACTTCTTGGATATAGATTTTAGACAGATCATCTGCCGTATGAGTTTCACGAATAGGAATGAAATGGGCCGACTTTGTGAGTCGATCCACTATCACCCATATGGCATCGTGTTTCCGGACCGTTCTTGGAAGACCTGTAACAAAATCTATAGTTATCTGCTCTCATTTCCACACTGAAATCGGTAAAGGTTGCAACGTACCTGCTGGTCTTTGAGGCACTGCTTTAACCTGTTGACAAGTTAAGCACCGTGAAACGAACTCGGCCACCTTCCTTTTCATGACCCTCCACCAAAAATGTGCCTTCAATGCCCTATACATCTTATGTGTGTTTGGATGTACAGCCCATCTCGAATGGTGGTAAGCATGAAGAAATTGTTCCTGAGAAGCTATAAGTACAGTCATCTGATCTCTGAACCACAACACTGAACTCCCATCAAGTTTTCAGCCCTCAATAGTCTCTCCACCATTGAGTTTTGAACTAATAACTAAGGATTCTGCATCGGATGTTTGTGCCTCTTTAACCATCTTTACCAAATCAAGAATCACGAAAACTGAAAAGAAAACCGCAACATCACGTTGGTCTTCACATTCCACATGCATGTCGGCTAGGACCGACATCAACTGACGCTCATCTGAAGCTTCTTTTGCCAACTGAGCATATGACTTTCTGCTTAATGCATCTGCCACTGTATTGCCTTTACCTGGTGTATACATCAAGTCAAAGTCAAACATCTAGAGATATTTCATCCATCTCCTTTGCCTCAGATTCAAATCTAGCAGTGAGAAAATGTGTTTAAAACTTTGTGATCCGTGAACACAGTAAATTTCTTACCAAAGAGATAATGACGTCAAGTCTTCAAAAGCATGGACGACCGCAGCTAACTCCAAATTGTATGTTGGGTAATTCTTCTCATGCACTCTAAACTGCCTTGAACCATAAGCAATCACGTGGTCTCCTTGCATGAGAACGCATCCCAACCCAGATCCCGAAGCATCACAGTACACCACATACCCCTGTCCTGATTCTGGCAAAATCAAGATAGGTGCCGATGTAAGACAAACTTTCATCTCCTAGAAAGACTTTTGGCATTCTTCGGTCCATTTAAATGGAGCATTCTTCTTTGTCAGAACTGTCATTGACGAGGCTAGTCATGAGAAGTCACGCACAAAGCATCGGTAATAGCCAGCTAGACCAAGAAAACTTTGTATCTCAAAGACATTCTTCGGTGGTTGCCACAAGATAACAGCTTCTATCTTTTCAAAATCCACTGAAACACTTTTTTCCGAAATCACATGGCAAAGAAAGCGTACCACTTTTATCCAAAAATCACACTTAAAATAATTTGGCATATAAACGATGATCTCTCAAAATTCCCAACATTGTTGCCAAAGGTTGCTCATGTTCATCCCTTCTCTTTTAATACACCAAGATGTCGTTCACAAACACCACAACAACAAAAATCCAGATATCGCTGAAATATTTGATTCATTAAAGCCATGAAGACCGTTGGTGCATTCGTTAGACCGAAAGGCGTGACTACATATTCATAGTGGTCATATCTACTTCTGAAGGTTGTCTTCGGAATATCTTCCTTCCAAACTCGCAATTGGTGATATCCTGATCGCAAGTCAGTTTTTGAGAATCATTGGGCTCCCCTCCATTGATTGAACAGGTCATCAATGCGTGAAAGTGGATATCTATTCTTTATCGTAACTTGGTTGAGCTTACGATAATCAACGCACAGCCGAAGAGTTTCATCTTCCTTCGCGAACAAAACCGATGTTGCCCACGGAGACGTGCTCGGCAATGAAACCCTTACTTTCTAGCTCCTCCAAATGCACTTTCAATTCTCTCAACTCTGTTGGTGTCATCCTATAAGACAGAAGGGAAATAGGACTGGTCCCCGGAAGGAGATCAATCGTAAACTCCACTTCCCTTAAAGGTGTAACCCTGAGAAGTTCTTAGAAAAAACATCTGGAAATTGATCCAAAACTGCTGGAAAACTATCTTCCTCGATCTCTTCCATTGATGCCAAAGTTAACGTTGCCAACTGATAAGAGATCGTTCTCACCGCTGGTGCCAACAAGCCTGTTGCACCTGCCTTCACAACCTTCTCTCCTCTGAAGAGATGCTCGACGCCATCCTATGTTGTGAAACTAACTGTTCTACTATAACAGTCGATGTGAGCCTTGAACATTATCAGTCAATCCATACCCAGGATTACATTATAGGCATCCATCACCAACATCGAGAAGTCTCATTTCAGCTCAACTCCATCAACAGTTATAGTACATGCTCTATACACAAAGGCTTGACATTTTCTTTTATCGAGAGGAGTTTGCAGTTTTAACACAGAAGGTATCATTTCCAGTTTTAAACATAGCAGGTCAACAGCACGAGAAGCAATGAAGGAGTGTGATGCACCAGTATCAAACAGCACTTGCACAAAGGTAAAATTCAAAAGAATCGTACCTCTCACTGTAGATGGTTTAGTCTGGTCATCGACAGTCATCTGCTCAGCTCCATACAATTGTTTCGTCGTTGCACTCTGCTCTTTATTCCTCTGTTGTGATTGCTCTTGCTGAGGAGTCATGGTATTCCGAAAATCACCATGGCTAACTCTGCTCTGTTGACGGGTTTGGTTATGTTGTCCTCACCCTGTCGAAGAATATGATGCTTGCGACACCTGAGAAGTGTCTCGAGCACCCGACCTCGGAGCACTGCGACAAAAGCGCTTAAGGTGTCCCATTTTGTTGCAATTATGGCATGCTCTTGGTGGTGTTATACACTCCCGCTTCATGTGGTCAAAGGAACCACGTTGGTAGCATCCCACTTGACTTTTTGGTCGTGGAGGAAAGTTTACTGATCCAATTGTCTGATTTTGATTCTCGCTCCCACCCTAAAAATAAGTCTCTCTCTTTCACTTGCTCCCAGAATTGGAGTTTCCACCATTTTCTGTAGGGATCTCATACTTCCTCCTCCCATAGCTCCTGAGATGTCCCGCTCAACCACCGCTGCTCTGTTCACTATCTCTGTATAATCCGTAATACAGAGCACCGCAATCTTCAATCGAATTTATTGTCATAGTCCTGATTCGAAGATGCGTGCCTTCAAGGACGCACTTGCCGCAACTTCTGGTGCGAAGCGCACTAAATTCATGAATTTAACCGCATATTCCGTGAGGGATTCTCCTGCTTCAGGCTAAAGAAGTTTGTCGTCCTCTGGATCTTGAATGTATGATGATAGAATTGTTTATTAAACAATTCCTCAAAATCCTCTCAAATAAGGCCTTGATTCGCTTTAGCATGCAGAACTAGTTCCCACACTGGCGTGCAAGATCATCGAGCATGTACGTGGCCAGCTTGACTTTAAGCTCCGATGGTGTGCCGATGAAATCGAAGATACGATTCATCCTGTTAAGCCACACCTCTGTTTTTTCAAGTTCAAAATCACCCTAAAAAATGGGTGGATTCTGCTTCATGTACTAAATGGAATGATCCACATGTCTTGGCTCATCCTTCTGGTTCCCCGTATCCACAGCTTGAAACGCTTGGACGATACTTTGAACCAGCTCTTGGTTCATATGTGGTCCAGGTGCAACCACATTCTCCGCAGCTTCTTCCGGTCGGTTTCTACAATGCCTATCGAGTGTCATTTGCTAAACAACAACAAACTCGGTAAGTATCACTCCCTAGCAATTGATTGGCTTAGCATTTCAATTTCTATCACATCTAACTATCACAACATTGTTTTCCAAAAAACAACTTATTCCATGGTCAACCATTTTTTGAAAAATCCTCTCTTCCGCTTTTGAAAATCAAACCATTTTCAAAATACATCTATGATGCTCTTTTCAAAATCTTTCATTTGAAAACAAATTCTGTATTTTTCAAAAATTTACACCTTGCATAAAATCATAAATCATTTATTCAAATGAAGTATGCAATTCTAGTGGGAATTCATTCCTCTACAATGCATATCATGTTCGTCTCATTGGCTAAACCCATAACAATGAGATTCTAAAATCCTATAAGTGCCTCCAAAACACTTATGTACCCAACTCCCTGGTAACTTGAAGTTCAGCATAAAAAGGTTAGCTGCGTCTTTTTATGCTCTACATTTCAAGTCCCGACGATCCTACTTCTTTCTAAGATCACAAACCAAGGAATAGACAAGAACGAATTCAACTCCAAGACCAAGAAACTGAAAACTACTTGTTAGGCAAGGACCGAACAAGTTGATACCATTTGTAATGACCCGCTAATTCTCATTGACTTGAGAGTACAACGAGTCATTACTTGGCCTTAAGCGACATCCCCAAGACGCCAAAGGCTGGCAATAAATGTCGAAGGGTTTCAAATACAAGTAGGGAACGATTTACCCATTAAGAATAAGACCATACACTCAACCACCATATCCAAACAGCTTACTAAATGATGCATGAACAATGAAGGACAAATCAACCACTTTATTCGTATTAAAATAACTTCACAGTGCGCAAAAACGGAAGACAAAGCAACTATCAAAGTAAACAGCGAAAGGACAACTAAAGACTCCAAGAAGACCATAAGACTCCATGCTCCCCTAACTCCATGCTCCAAGATCACAAAATAGTCCATCACGAAGTGGTGCTAAAAATGTGCGATATATTACCTTTGCCCCTGTCCCGGAAGATATCATCTGCAAAAGCACCAAAGTGCCAAAGCAGGAGTGAGTATAAAACTTAGTAGGCTTTCCCCAATGACTTCACTACTCACACCACTAGGATATAAGAGTTGGCAACATTTATAAAAAACAGTTTATATAAAACAATTTCCCAAAATAGTTTGTAACTGAATATAAACAGGTTCCAAAACCATTTATAACCAAAAGTACGGGTGCAATTGAAACCAATTTTCCAGCAAGTTATTTTTTCAAAAAAATAACTAAACAAAGCTTTAAAACAATTTCTCAATATTCCTTTGGCATACCCAAACCATTCCACATATCCATGCTACCAACCACGCATGCTTCGTTATGACAATTTCATACTCATGAGCGGTTTCTCATCGATTTACCAAGTCGTTACAAGGTAATTATATTCCGTGTGCCATTTGACCTTTGGCACTGAGCACAAGGTCATATTTCAACCAAACCCCAGAAATACAATATGAACTCACACACCAATATGCCCAAGGATCATGCCAAAACACATTTTCAATAAAACCCCCTTTTTATTGAAAACCACATTTCCATCAAAACCATTTCGAAGCCAAACCATTTCAATAAAACGACCTTTGTTATTGAAAACCCCATTCCCAACAACCCATTTAGAAACTCCAGCAAATCCACAATTTAAAATCACCATTTTAAATTCAAGAAACTAAAACAATTTTCACAACAATTCGCCGAAATTACACAATATCACAAAAACGATAAATCATCACTAAAGAAGATTTATTCCGTGAATTGAACCAAGATTTCACGATCAATTTCATTCAATTTAATAAATTTGAAACTAAGCCAATCAATTCTAGCAAGAGGAGATGAGAGTGAGGCCACCTACCTCGAGGGTTTTGACGAAAACCGACAACGGACGAAGAACGCTCTAGCAACTGGGTTGATTCTCCACAAAACCATCTTAGATCTCTTTTCCTAGCAAGATCAAAACCAAATCTCAACTTATTTGGCATCCACACTCATAGATCTACCCATAACAAGCGTAGATCTGAAAAACCAGGAAGAGAGAAGAAGTAGATCTAAGTAGATCTAAGATAACGTGACAAGAACGATGAAGAACGTCACTTACCGCACGAACTGAGCTTGAAAATGCCAAGGGAGGGCTCCGGATCAGTTCCAAAGCGCTTGGGAGAGGTTTCCTAATCTTCAATGGAGAGAAATCTCGAATTAGGGTCGTTTAGGAGCAAAAATGAGTAAGATCCTAAAAATAGGATCTTACTTTTTCTCTGCGCACAGTTAGTCTGCACGGTTAGACAAAGCTACTGCTTTAAGGGGGCACTTCGCACGGCCTCATCGCACGGTCTCCTTAACCGTGCGCATGTTGTGTCGAAGCTACTGCCTCAAACTGCAATTGTGCACGGTTTCTCCTGGTATATACGCACGGTTTAGACAAACCGTGCGCCTCTTGAAACTAAGGCACATCTCATGACATGATTAAATATACACAATTTTCATGAATATTTTAAATTTAAAAAAAAATAAATTCAATCAAAATAATACAAATTAAAGTACATACTAATATTTTTTTACCAAACCATAAGCCAATAATCAATCTTTGAGAACCTAAACATCAAAATCATCATCAAAGGAAGATGATGAAAGTTATGGAAAAGGGGAGTTGTTGTAGCTTCCTGCGTCACCAGATGCTGCTACTGCTCTTGCTGCTTCGAATGGAGTCTGCACCCTGCCCAACTTGTGTTGCTACGCTTGGAATGGAGGGATGAGTTGTATATCTTTTTAAAAAAGTCGTGCAGTTTTTTTTATTCTTACATTAAATATTGTATTTAATGTTTTTTTGACTTAAGAGCCCTAGCCCCCTCTTTGACGTTGCTTTTTGACAAAAAGCCATGATTTTTTTGTGGGAGCGCGCCACATTCACGCTAAACGCCTTAACGCCTGCAAAAATGGCACATGAGACACACTTTTGGAGCACCTCAACGAGGTCGCCTCGCCTCGCAGCGCCTCTTTCCATGGGGCACGCCTTTACAACACTATACGAGAGAGAGAGAGAAGAAGAAAAATATTGTATACTCTGCTTTGATGTTTGTTGTACAGGACCTACAAGAGGAAATCACGGTAGTATAAGAAAAAAGAAAAGAGGAAAATGAACTCTCCGTAGAAAGCCACTCCTCGGAGCCAAGGTAGTGATCTACCAAGGTCGAACCTTCAAACAACAACCAGCTAAAATGCCAAATGGATCGTGTCCCCCTCCCACAGGCCACTCCCTCATTTAATACTCAACCAAACAACTAACAATCTCATGCCTGCTTCTACCAACCCCAACAACTAATAATGAACAAAATACAAAATTGTCCCTCCCCCACCAGCTAATACCAAAGCCCATACAGGGGCATCCCTACCACCCACCCACGTACCTAACACATTCCATCAACTCTGTTAGACCCGGTTAATTGTATTTCCGAGTTAAATGTATTTCTGAGTCCCACATCGGATTCCATCTTCTTGTAATTATTTTCCTCTATCTATAAATGAATGTCTCTGCCTCTTCTTGAGGTAGGAATTCGGTACTACTCTACATGGTATTAGAGGGGGATTACATCCGATATTTTTTTTCCCACCCACTCCTTCGCTCGCACCCTCGTCAGCCCCTCCTATGCGGAAGCACCGCACCACGTCGTCACCTGCCTCGCGCCCCCTCCCCGGCCTACCTACGCAGCTCCTCCACTATGCTCGGTGCAACAGGCGGCAACCCCCAACGCCCTGTCACTCGCCTTGATAGCGCGGCGCCCCCCGACGCCCCGTCTGTGCGGCCGCCCCAACGTCACTCGCCTCGTCGTCAGCCCGCTTGCGCGGCTGCCCCGTGCCCCGTCACCAACGCTACTCGCCTCGTCGTTGACCCGCCATCCCTCTAGTCAATGGGCCTCCTCCCTGACGCCTGTCTTTGCGCCCATCCTCTCCCCGCGGGACGATCTCCAGCGTGAAGCCCCCCTTGGTGTGCTCACTGTCGGTTGCTCGTCTTTCCTAACAGGCTGTGTCACCTCCTCAATCTGGTGATTGTCCCTCCCGGCAAATTCAGCCCCGTTGGTCGCCACACCAGATCAAGCGCCGCCCATAAGTCGGCGTCGCCCAGTTGGTCGGCTCCTTCTCGGAGATCCGCTGGACCTGTGCCGCTCCGTCCGGATTCTACTCATCAACTATCGTCGACCACTGCGACACCAGCGGTGCCGCCCTCCCAGATCCGACGACAGTCGGGCCGTTGCGCCTCCCTGCGCAACGAATCCATGTGACACCCTCCGTCAGCGTTGCTCGTTGCTCCTGCGGCCCACCGACGTCGCTGGTCCTCCATGCGTCATCCTCCTCTGTGCTAATCCAGCACGCGTTTTCTGGTTGTTCTCGCGTGCCCCTGCTGTTATTTCGCCACATCATTGATACACTCCGGCTTTTCCTACCATACATTTGATTCATGTCCCGCTGCATGTTCTTCTTGTACGCCTTTATACTACTGACCCGGCTATTCCTGCCGCGGCATTTTCTGGCTATTCAAGACCAATCCCCTGTCGCCCAGACATGGCAGCATCCTCGCCACCATCTAGTATTTGTCACAACCTGACACTCTCAATGGAGGAGATTGCAGTTATACAATCTCATTGGGCTGCTTTGCCACCTGCCTCCTCTTCAACCTCCATTGCTCAACTGGTGGATACCGCTTGTGTATCTCATCGACAAACAACTTGGATGCTCGATTCTAGTGCTTATAATCATCTCACGGGTGATTCAAGTATGCTTACTATCTATCATCCATATATCAGTACCGTTGCAATTACTGTTGCTGATGGATCTACAATCCTTATTACGAGATTTGGCACATGCTCTTTGACTCTGACTATTCGTCTGGCTTCAGTAGCTCATGTTCCTCAAAGTCATTTTAATCTTCTCTTCATCAGTAAACTCACAAAATTGTATTGTTATTTTTACATCTTCTGGTGTTGTTTTTCAGGAGCGGTCAACGAATTGGAAACTTGGTAGAGGTCGTCTTAGTGATGGGGTGTACATGTTCGATACTCCACCAACCCTTGCTTGCCCATCCACCTCTGCTCATGCATTCGACCTACATTTTCGCCATGGTCATCCACAGACTTCTGTCTTACATAAGTTTTGCCCCCAGTTCAGTCCACACCTTTTCTTCCATTATGAATCATGTAAGTTTGCTAAACATCATCAGGTGACGTATGTTATTCGATTGGAAACGCGTGCATCGAATCCTTTCAATCTAGTTCATTCCGATTTATGGGGTCCTTGCAGGGTTCCTAGTCAATCAGGGTACCGTTATTATATATCTTTTATTGATGACTTCTTTCAGATGACATGGCTATATCTCCTTCGTAATTGTTCTGAGGTGTGTGATATTTTAAAAACTTTTTACCATGAAATTCACACTCAATTCTCCAAGCCTATAAAATGTCTCTGCTCGGACAATCGCTGAGAATATTTATCCACTTCCCTTCAGCAGTTTCTCAAGGATCACAGCATCCTTCATCAAACATCATGCCTTGATACACCTCAGCATAATGGAGTGGTCGAGCGTAAACATCATCAACTTCTGGAGACCGCTCGCGCCCACTTATTTCACATGCAGGTGCCTCTTCATTTTTTGGGGATGTTATCCTTCCTGCTTCCTACCTTATAAATTGTCTTCCTTCTTCTATCCTTCAAGGGGAGACTCCTTTTCAGGCTTTGTTCTCCCCTCTCTCCCCTCACCCACTTCTACTTCGTGTGTTTGGGTGTCTTTGTTAAACGCGGATACCGATGTTTCTCTCCAGATTTGCGGCGTTATATCATCTTCGCTGATGTCTCTTTTATTGAGAACTCTTCATTCTCTCCACCCTCTTCCCACCCAGACACCACTATCGATGATTGTCTTCCCCTCACCATCCACCCACCCCTGCCTCAGGTGTCTCACTCTGTTGATCACCATTTTGGCTCCGTCTACTCTCGTCGACCATCGAACATGTCCCTCGTCTAGACCGAGAACAACATCTCCTCAGCTTCATCCGACGCTCTTGCTCTGGGAACAGACGACTTGTCGATTGCTTTGCGGAAAGGTACTCGCTCTTGCCAAAATAATCTTTTTTACACAACTTCATACAGAGGTCTCTCTGCTCTGGAGACGATATTTGTTCCTCGTACGGTTGTTGAAGCCAAATCTCACCCTGGATGGCTTCAAGCAATGCGGGATGAATTACAGGTTTTGGACGACAATCACACATGGGATTTGGTCCCTCCTCCAACAGGTAAACAGGTGGTCGACAGCAAATGGATTTATACGGTGCGCCTCAATGCAGATGGCACTCTTCATCGCCTTAAAGTCCAACTTGTGGCAAAAGGTTTTACCCAGACATATGGTGTCGACTATTTCGATACATTCTCTCCGGTTGTGAAAATGGCATATGTCTGATTATTCATCTCTCTCGCTGCTCATCATTGGCCTCTTCATCAGCTTGATGTCAAGAATACATTTCTACATAGCTTTCTTGACGAAGAGGTGTATCTGCAACAACCTCTTGGCTTCATTGTCTCAGGAGCTGAGTCTCATGTATGTCGGCTTCGTCCCTCTCTTTATGGGCTCAAACAGTCTCCTCGTGTCTGGTTTGGCAGATTCTGCAATGTCATCACTACATTTAGTCTATCTCAGAGTATGACGGACCACTACACTGTTTTTCACTGCAAAACATCCTTCGGCTGCATCCTATTGGTTGTATATGTCGATGATATCGTTATTACAAGGAGCGACTCACATAGCATTGTCCATCTCAAGGATTATCTTCAACAATAATTTCAAACCAAAGATATGGGTCTTCAGACATACTACATTGAAGTCTCTCGTTCTCCAAACAACATCTTTCTTTCCCAACGGAAATCTACATTGGATATCTTGCAGGATGCTGGTTTGTCTCAAACAACTATCGTGGACACTCTTGAACCCGAGGAATGGTCACTACATGATGCCACGGACCCATATTCTCACCCAGAGAGGTATTGTCATCTTGTGGGCAAACTCAATTATCTTATCATGACTCGTCCGGATATTGTCTGTGTTGTCATCAAGATTTGCCAATTCATGAAACATCCGACGAAATCCCAATGGGATGTTGTTTTTCGCATTGTCAAGTACATTGAGAAATACAATGTTTGTGGTCTTCGGTATTCACATCTCGATCATTTGAATATTGAGGACTTCTGTGATGTTGACTACGCCGATTGCTTAGCAACCCGGAAGTCTACTTCTGGGTTTACCATTTTCCTAACTGGCAACTTAATCTCATGGAAAAGTAAGAAATAAACTGTGATCTCCAGATCCAATGTTGAATCTGAATACTGTGCAATGGTCACAGTCACTACTGAAATAATTTGTCTTCGTCATCTTCTTCATGAAATTGGTTTCCCGACACAGACATCTGCTCATATTTGGTGTGATAATCAGACACCCACAAACATTGATTCCAATCCAGTCTTCCATGAACGCACGAAGCATATCGAGGTGGACTGTCACTTTTTTCGTCATCACCTCGAGCAACACCGTATCAGTTTCAGCTACATTCCGACGGCTGATCAGCTTGCCGACATCTTCACCAAAGGCTTACCGGGAGCTCGACTAGACTCACTCTGCACCAAACTGGGCATCCACAGCATCTGCGACCAACTTGAGGGGGTGTGTGCGGTCTTATTTTGGTGTCTCCTTCCTTTTTTTAGTGGGACTCTTATTTTCCAAGCTATACCTGTTCTAGCTTGAGGGGGAGTGTTAGATCTGGTTAATTGTATTTTCAGGTTAAATGTATTTCTGAGTCCCATATCGGATTTCACCTTCTTGTAATTATTTTCCTCTATCTCTAAATGAATGTCTCCACCTCTCCTTGAGGTAGGAATTCGGTACTATTCTACAAACTCCTCTTTAAAAACCAACCAGGTGACGTCCGGACGCACTTCCAATATGGTGAAGCAGTGAATGGCGATTCCTTCCATGCTAATCTGAGTTAACGACAGTTCCAAGGCCTCAGAAATCTAATGAATCTGAAAGTATAACTCTGCTCAAGTGATTTATCCTCGTGGATCAGTTCCGTTGAACGCTGGTAGCTCAACTTGCATGACCATCAGCAGTGAATCGGCAGCTAGGACAGGCACATCCATTGTCCTAGCCGCATTCTTTTCTGGTATCTCCTTAGCTAAGATTCCAACTGAGTGCATTCCTGATTCCACTGCTTCCATCGTCGGCTACGACTCCTCCTGCAGCGGCTACTTCTCCAAGCATCGCACCGCGCCAACAATGTATTTACGGAATTCGTCTTGTTCCTTGAGCTCTTGTTCCCAACGTTGTTGGACTTGTTTCATCCGTTGTTGGCCTTGTGAGATGTTTTCAACTGTGGAAATCAGCTCGGACAACGTTGTCTCATAAAGCCCCAAATGTTGTTCCACTCCCTCCAATCGAACTTGGTGTCGTGCTTCCATGTAGAATTCGCTTCGCTCGTGCGTAGTTAAGATTTCCGATAGGTTGGACCAAATGATAAACTCTTCGTCCCAAACAAATAATATTCAAGCAACATGGTGTGTACTGAAAAGGTGTAGAACCAAACATATAAAGGGAAGAAGTAGATTGAAAGATAAAAGAATACGCGAGAGTCCTTTCGCTCTCCCACCCAAGCTAGTTGGTTGAATCCAAAAACAAAAATATTCCCCCGTACCTCTCTCTCTCATGGGTCCCCCCTTATAAAACTAATCCCTCACCCCTGTACGTGGACCCGACTAACTAGCTTCCTCAGGAATGATTTTTCTACCCCTTCTAGAATACATTTTGCATTCATCAGGCCGGTCCTAGGCCTTAACACTCCCATCACGTTGAGGTAGCATAAAAGGTGGAGTACATGATTCTCATAGTCATGATATTTATCAATGTTGACATTACGACAAGACAGGTCACACCATATATACATTTTGGAAACTTCATGGGACACCCAGTTTGGGCGCAATCGGTTAATCATCCTCATTTTGCACATGCAGCCACTTGTATCACCTGACACTGATCATTGACGGGTGATCGAGCTCTCGAAAGAGCATTATCAACTTTAGTCTATGCGAGTAAACTATGCATCTTCGAGTGAATGTAACTCATACCAAGTCTCATACGACTGAACTTACACAATGTGTTACCCTTGGCTTGCCGACTCGGGAGCTTCTAATCATTCGACTAATACATCAAGTATTTTAAAGTCTTTCCATTCATCCTCGTGAGGGCACTACACTTACTATCGTAAATGGCTCTTCCAATAAGATTGAGGGTCTTGGTACATGTACACTTACTCTTAATATTACATTTCCCTATGTTGCTTATGTTCCCCGGAGTCCTTTTAACCTCTAATCTATCAGTAAAATCACCCAAAATCTGAATTTTTATGTAATATTCTCATTCATAGACAGTACTTTTCCGAGAACAGTCAAGCGGCGTGTTCTCGGTAGAGGCAGACTTTGTGTGCGCGATGAGGCTTCTTTGATTGCATGTTCATTCATCCCTTCCAGTCTACTCTGCCTCCATTATCAATATGGTTATTGTTGGAGTCTGTATCCCACATCGGACTTGTGGTCCGATGTGGTCTTTATCATTCATTATAAAAGAACGTTTCAGCCTCACTTTGAGGTAAGGAGGCAAGGGGGTTTCTCAACCTAAATGGTATCAGAGGAAGATTAATCCTGAACCCTTCTCCCTCCCATTTTATTTTCCCCGTCTAGGGTTTCTCATAACTCTCCCCCCGTGGGGACGGCGGCCACCCTTATGTAGGGCTGGGTTTATTCTGTCGCCACCCCTCCAGGCTCTTTTTTCCCAGACGGCGGTTCCCTCTGTTTGCCCCTACGGGCTCTTTATTCTGCCCCGCCTCCTCCCGTTGTCCGCTCTCGGTGCACCTCCTCCTGACGGCCCGCCTCTTCCCTGTCGGCTCCCTGCGCGCGGCTCTCTGGCGCCCTCTCGAGATCCCAATCCCGGCCCCTCTCTACGCGCGGCGTCTCCCTCCCGGTGGCTCCATCCCAGCGGAATCCTCCCGCCCGCAGGACCTCTCCCGGCAGAAAACGGCGGCTTCGCTCCTTCCGCGACTCCCTGCGCGCGACCTCTGCTCGGCTTCCAGAAGACCGCGGCCCTCCCGGCTCCCGACGGCATCCCTCCAGATCCAGAGTTGCTACGACGTCCTCCGGCGCCACCTCCTCCTACAGCAGGACCCGCTCCCGCGACAGCGGCTCCCTGAGCTCGACCCCTGCGGTGCTCTCCTCCGGTCGTCCCGGCGACGACGGACCACCCTCGGCCTCCACTTCCCGACGTGATCAACCCCGCCGCGTCTCCCGGCTCATCTCCAGCGGCTCCCGCCCTACCCGCCGCCGTCTCCGGCTCCAAACGCGCCTCTCCCTGCCTCCTGCGGAATCCCTGCCTCCCTGCCCGGCACCTCCGACGGAATCCCCGCCTCCCTGCCCGGCGCCTCCTGCGGAATCACCGCATCCCATCGCCGGTGCCTCCTGCGGATTCCCCGGCGCTGTGATGACCGGCCCTCCCGTGCGGATTTCTCGGCGCCTTGACGATCGGCCCGACATTGCGGATTTCCCGGCGCTCTGACTGACCGGCCCGTAGTGCGGATTTCCCGACGCTCTGACGACCGACCCGCCGGCGTGGATTTCCCGGCGCTCTGTTGTCCGGCCCCGCACTTTTTCGGCGTTTACCCACCCTTTTTCAGCGGC
Organism: Viscum album; assembly: GCA_963277665.1. Lineage (NCBI taxonomy): Eukaryota > Viridiplantae > Streptophyta > Magnoliopsida > Santalales > Viscaceae > Viscum > Viscum album. The sequence goes on from OY728153.1 coordinate 638,455,083, forward strand.
ATCATATCAACATCGTTAGGGGGAGCATCAATGTTGAAGCTTTATCTTTTATTATGTTCTGTCTTGTTTTTGTCATCAAGTTGGGCCCCTCTAGCTTGAGGGGGAGTGTTAGCGTATGTTTTGTTGCTTTCTTTTCATTATATGTCCAAGCTAGGTACACCTAGCTTGAGGGGGAGTATTGGAGTCTGTATCCCACATCGGACTTGTGGTCCGATGTGGTATTTATCATTCATTATAAAAGAACGCCTCAGCCTCACTTTGAGGTAAGGAGGCAAGGGGGTTTCTCAACCTACAGTTATCAACACACTTCAATCCTCTGAAAGATATGCCCCAAGTTGGGAGCATCCCACTTCCCGTATCCACCTTTAATGTTACCCCATATATAAAAGCCCAAGGTTTCTAAATAGATTTTCATATTGATTTTCCATTGGGAGTAGTTTGTGTCATGGAAGTATGGTGGTCTATTGGCTGCATGGCCTGCCTGTTTGGAGGATTTCATTTAACCAAGACGAAGACCATGCCCTTTTGGACTTGATCAAGGTCCAAAAAACAATAAACAATCAAAAAGTCTGAAAGCTCGTATATCGAATGTTGGTCTCACACCTCAAGAGGCGAATTGAATTAAACCAATTTAAAATATATGGAATCAAAACTTTAAACTACTACTAGTAAAAACAGTGAGAGATGGAGATTTAGAACTTTCTAAATGTTTCATGAAAGTACTGATCAATATTCACTTAAAAAAGCTTAAATATATATTAACTTTTGAAACAAATTTATTCACATCAAATGCAAAATTCACACTAGAAAATACCAGTAATCAGAGTATGAAACATATTTTGTAAAATAAAACAGTTTTTTAAAATATCATTGTATTACTTTAAAACAATAAGAGAAGAATTTACACAGTGTTTGGTGAGATTTTAGTAAAAGAAAAGAAATGATTTGATAGTATATAAAATAAAAAAAATGATTGTGATTTCTCTCTTTGTGTTTGGATCAATAACTTAGTAAAAGAAAATGAATGATTTTGATTTCTCTCCATCTTATTTGGTAAATCTATTTAAAAGAAAATAAAATAAATTCTTTTGTGATACATGTAGAAATAGGAATAAAATTGGAATTTTAAAATATTAATAACCCTCCACAATCATTTCCTTGCAAATCATCCCAATTTTGGGATGATTTAAAAACAATAGCAAGAGAGAAATCTATTTCTCTCCATTTCTCCCATCATCATTTCTCCCCTCTTAACATTATCTCATCAAACATCATAAATCTATTTTTTCTCTCAATATTATTTATATTCTCTCCATATCATCCGTGTCAAACTAGCTCTTAACGAGTATCGGAAACAATCAAACAATATTCACAAAATGCACAACAAAGATAAAGAAAGATAAAACACAACGGGGTATAGAAAGAGGTTAAGATCTGAGCAAGATCTTAGTCCTCTCCACTTGGTTGAAACCATAATCAAGCAACTCTAATCAGCAAGAGCAAATTTTACATAAAGGGGGTGATTCCACAACCTGGACTGAGTATACACAATAGCTTAGCTTCCCATGTTCACATTGGTACATCTTCTACAGTTATTTGTGGGAAGGTAATAACACGGATAAGAAAAGGATAAAGGAATTTTGCACCTTTCCATTACAGAGCATGATAGCAGTAAATAAAAACAATACAAACAGTTAACTCTTGAAAATAAGAAAAACACAAGAAACAGAGAAAAGAATTGAAAAGCTCAGTAGTCTTTGTTCTTGGTGAGGTGAAAGAAGTGTGCCTATATCCTCCAACTACATGTCTTTTAGTGGATCAATCAGCTTTGAGCACTTCTTGTACTCGAGGCTCCTTTGTTGACTTTAGCGGTAAAACAGGGTGTCGTGAAAGCTTGAGAAAGTTTTGCAACAGTAGCTTTGTTAGCTATGTCAACAACTAGAACAACATATCAGAATCCTCGTATTTATAGATTATTATTCGAGTAACAGAGCAGGTGGCACGATCATCACTTATAATCAAAGCAGAAAAGAGCATTAAACGTCATTAATATAATTATCAGAGGTCATTGGATATATTAAATGTTTATTCTTTTAAATATGAGACACAGTCAGGTAGACTGGTCATCATGGTCACTTCATTGCTGTTCACAGTAAAGTTAATTAACCACACGATAGGTTCCATACTTCGTGAAATTCTGATTTCTGGTAGTAACCCATGGTCACTTCCATTCAAGGTAACTTCTCTCTGAAACAAGATCACTTCTTTGAACTTCACTGTAGGTACTTCATGGTCACTTCATGCCACAGATAGTCATGGTCACTTGCCTCAAATTCTTGCAACAGTCATGGTCACTTCTTTGTATATTGGACGACCACTTCCAGACAATCATGATCACTTCTGTATTTTTGTGAAATTCTGACAAAGTCTTGCGGTCAATTCTGAACTCACCGTGAACATCATGGTAAAACAAGTTGCGTGGAATACAAATTTCTGTTATGTTCAACGCATCAAAGTGTGGTGGGTTACATCTCACGTTATGTTCGTCTTCATATTGTTGCGTTCAGTAACTCTCGCCATTTTGTCACATGCGACTCCCCTGCAGTAAATAGATTTCAAGCTCTAGTTCACGCAATGTGTTGAGTATACTTCAATTTTCTGCTTATACCATTGCCATTTTTCTCCATGCATTAAATAGACTCGCTTCATCTGTCTCACGAACTCATGCGATCTTCAAGAACTTCAAAACCCAAAATGGAATTTGGATATGCTAAATTCATTCTTTGCATATAATAAACACATTAAACACATAATAAGCATGATTTGTAAATAATCAAAACAAGGAATTTCTGAACTTGACCCAACAATATCTATACAAAATTGCAACATTAACATATTCTTATATAGTATTTCTGTATCCCTGTACATTCGCCTTAGACAGTCCTTTATTGATTCAAAGTGCCAAAGCCTCAAATGTGTTTTTTTCCTATACACGTAAACATACACCTTAGACAGTACAAACTTTTGCAATTTATGGAGTGTGCTCATTTTGCGTATGGAATTGCCAATTTACTTATCAAACCATAAAATCATTTTGGATGGAAATGGAAACAGAAGCTTTGGGAAAACCAGCCATGTTAGCAGTATCATACCAACAAAAGTTTAAATTTGCTGAGTTTTGACCAACTGTCTTAAAACAAACCCACTGTTGCGCGTGAAAAATAGTATGCATTCCAACAATTGTTGCTTGCAATGCTTTTATAAACCATGCATTCATCTTAAGTAATGATAATGTGAACTTTTGCATAATCAGAAAAAAAAACTAGAAAGGTGTTAAACAACACTATGAACTCACATAATACCACATACATTTAAATGCCTCATAAGCAGATGATATTGCATCATGGGTTTCCCTCCCACCCATGTATGGGACATTTGCTATTATTTCACCAGTAGCAGGGTTGTTGACCTGGTATGGCATCAGAGAGCAAGTACATTTAGAAACGCCTTCAAAAGTTATCAGAGCCTATACGGATAGAGAACATATTAAAGCTATTGTGAAAAAGAATACCAGGGATTGATTTAACCTCACAATACCAAGCCTCGCCAACAGCAAGGTGAAATGCCTAGTTCCTAGAGCTATCAATTACGTAAGCTTCAGCCATTGTTTAATCTACCATGTACTGGCATCACCCAGCATACCAGTTTTGTCATTCATGCAAAATAATTTAATTTTCTCAATGATTTTCTAACTCCAATTTTTCACCGCATAGGAGGTCCTATTTATGGCATAGTGATAAAGACCACCGTAAGTGAAACGAGTAATATGAGTGAATGAGAAAAGGAACTAGTGGACGCAACAAGGAAAACCCAATCACAGTTTGTTCCGAATAAATTTAGCAGAAGGCATTTCCCTAATCGGAAGCAGTGGCTTTATGTTGCAAGCTTCTAGGTATGAAAAAAGAAAAGTGGTGTTCGGAATTTTTATATCGAAAAAATAAATTACATTACAGTAATAAACTGGGGCTGTTGCTGGGAATCAAACTATGAGCATGTTTATGATATTTACAAAATAATAAAGCATGGGATAGACAGGGATATGTCCTGACATACCCCTATAGTCCTTCCATCATATGCTTCAGTCCATTTACCACCGATAAGGCCCTGGGTTAGCACGAAACCAGAACTTTGCAACCCAGCAGCAACACTTTCTGCCTTCATGCTGATCTGGAAGACCAAAATACTTTCTGAATAAACTACGACTGGAAGGTAAATTCTAAAAAAAAATCGAGCCACTAGGATCTCTGCCAGAGATAAATGAACATTCCGACAAGACTTTGATAAACCGTGATTGAACAAAACTAACACCGGCGATTTTGATTTTATACGAAACCAGCACTTCCAATTATTCAAAGTAAAAAAAAAAATCTAATGCGTGCATTTAAACAGTGTCATCTGCAGGGAAAAAATAAAGGCTCGTGAAAGAATCGCCTCACGGGAATAAGAAAATCAGGGAAATCAAATGTTAGGCACGCATTGAACGGTCAAGGATCCATTATGACGCGGATCGGGAGTGAGATAGTAGTAGTGAGATCACCTGGCGAGAGAGTGGTGGAGCGAGTCGCATGGCACACGCACATGGTAAAGAGCGATAAATCACCCGAGAAAAAAGAACCACCATTCCTGCCACTGCCACTCCCTCTCCCTCCCTCGGAGACACACCAGCAGAGCACGCTTACTAGCCGCGATTTTTCCAGCGCGCTATGACCGTCACCGTCGCCGACCCGGCATGGTTTTTTCTTTTAACTTTTTTCTTTTTTTTTCTAGGACAATCGTACCCCTGTAAGGCGGGTATTTTAGGTTTTTAGCGTCGTTTTCCTTCCGGCCATGGTGCATGTGATCCGTATACGTGTCAAACGGAATGGGTAATTTTTATCCCGCCCATTCAAATCAAATATAATAAAAAATAAGGGTGTTTTATATTCAACTTATAAAACATTTTTGTCCTCCCATATTCAAATATTCATAAATATGAAGAATTTTATTAATTTAAAAATATTATATCTATAATATCCAATGAATAATTAATCGTATAACAACAACCTTTTTGTATAATAACAATGATAATGTTATTAGATTATATGTATATATATATATATATATATATATATATATATATTATTATAATTATTATTATAATGCACACACCCAAGCTCAAGGCGGGCTTGACCCCGTGACCTCACCCTCATCCCCCACACCCGTGTCACCTCATCCGTGTGTTGGGGGCATGATGTTATTAGATAATAATAACAACAACATGGCCCCTTACAGTCGGTCGGGGTGATGCAGGTGGGATGGGGTTTGGGACATGGTTGTGGGATCAAGTCTTCGAGCCAGCTAATTTACTTGTTGTTTCATTGTAGCGTGTGTGACCTGCCGTTGGAAGTTGTGCCTATAATATAATAATAATAGCATCATTATTGATTATTCGGGACACAAATCATATGGAAGATGTGCACACATCCACATGACTCAATTGGATCATGTCACCATCCCTCTCAAAGAGCTCGACCACACCCTTTGTATCAAAAAATCATATCCCCTTCCATCATTTACCTCTAAACCTATTCTTAACACATCAACTTCTCAAAACCACAAAGGACTTGAAATATTGAGACATCTACATTTATTATATAATATTAATAACAATGTTATTACATAACCATAATAATAATAATAATAATTGATAATAATGACAACAATAACATTAATTATTTAGGGTATAAATCATAAGGGAGACATGCATGTTGTTAGGATTGTGAAGCCATTTCAAAGCTCCAAAATTAAATTCATTGGAAAGAAGTGTCAACGAAGAGTTCAACCTGACGGTAGGGTGATCAAATTGAAATTATGATGACTTGTCAGGGCAGCGGGAGTTGGATCGCGCGATAAGGTCAAGTGTCAAGTGTCTAGAAGAATGGTGATGTGTTCGGTTTATCAGATTTAGTCGGTCGTGTCGAGGATTGCAACAATAGATTAACATGTAACGACTCGAACTTTATAAATGAATTTCCCTTTTGAGTGAATAAATGTTTTATCAAGTAATGTAGTTATAGAAAACGCACACACCACTTTTGTTATTTTGGACTATTACAAGTTATATCATGTCGGATTTAAAAGATCGTTAAGCATCATAACTGTTTATAGTATAATCAGTGTACAATGACCATTAAGATTAATATATTAAGAGCTATGATAAAGTTCAATTGATACAGACGGAATAAGCGACGGTCTCGGCCAGTAGGATCGTACCCTATGAAGACAATTTATTGGAGCTTATGAGGGAGATATAACATCACTGGGGTTTGCCTTTTATCAAGCCCAAGTCGAGATTCAACAACTGAAACACGAATGAAACCATTTACGGGAGAAGTTTAAGCTTATCGAGATCACGATCCAAAACATGTTCGCTGAACCACACTAAGAATGTGTTATCATCATACACCCTACTCTTAAGACATACACTGATGTAATAAGGGGTTATGTATTTAGACCCTTACAGTATGAACATGTATATTTTTATTTTAATAAAATAATGATTATATATTTTTTTATCACTTTATAGTGATTAAATAATAAGTTTGATAAAAATTAGATTTTGATACGATGAAACATAAATTGTATTTTTTAGGAAATATATAGTTCAAATCAAGACACTATTTTTGGTGAATTCAATTTTTTTTGAAATAAATGTTATTTTAATAAAATATTATTATTAAATAACATTTAGTTAAATATAAATGATAATATAATTTTATGAAGTCAAATGTAATTTTTAAGGGTTTGAAACTATTATCGTCGTAAAAACTCTATTTTTCATTAAATGGGGATTTTTTATTTAAAAGTGTAAATTTTCATATTTAAAGAATTATTTTGATCAAAATAAATATTATTTTTGAAATCAACATGTCGAAATTAGTTAATGGTGAATTTTTCATAATTTTATGAGATAGTTGATTTTTTGGTAAAAATTAAATATAGTATGTATTATGACATCATAAAAACCAAAAAATGATGTGATAAATACTATAAAGAGTATCCATGACCAAAATTATGTTTCCCCTTTAAAATAATGCGTTTTTGAAGTTGTTTGATTAATTTTATAAACCCTTAATGGATCCTCCAAAACCTGTATTAGATTTTAAGGTTTTAAAATCAATTCTTTATAAACATGACCCACTTTCACATCACCAAGGGTATTATTTTAATGAGTTTGGTCCTTAACCTTATGAAGTATTGAAAGTCACTCCTCTTTAGCAGAAACCATGGGTAAAAACCATGAGAAGGTTTGTGGTTTTGATTATTTTATCATATAAAATCTAAAACCTAAGTTTAGAAATTAATAAAGAATTCTCCTCTGCTTTGCTATGAAAACTCACCCAAGATCTCACTCTTCTCCACTAAAAATCCCTGAAGGACAAAGTTACTCTGTATTTCCCTCTCTAAATCCCTCTCAAGGTGTTCCCAAGCTCTTAAGAAACTTTTCCCGAGCTTTTAGAAGTGCCCTCTCAAAGTAAGGGATCTCTCTCTCTCTCTCTCTCTCTTCTTTTCCATTCAAGTGCCTTCTTTTTATTCAGCTTTTTGAACCTCAATTGATTATATTGTCATGCCTTTATAAATATCCATTTAATATCCAATTTATGTTCAAGTAATGATAGATCATTTATCCCCTCTTGTTATAACCTTTACCCAAACTGTTACTATGTCAACGTAAGAGACCCTCTTCTTCTCCTCTTTATTCAAGCACATTCTTTACATCACGTCTTTTGATTTCCAATTGTTCATGTTGGGATATGTTTTTACACATCCATATCACTGTCCTTATGATCCCCAAGTGTTGAGAGACCCATTTTCACTCTCATTCACCCTTCTATAAATCTTTATGCACACCCTTTATGCTGCCGAAATTATCCTACGATTTTCCACGCCAAACATCTATGTAGTGAATACCCATCCCCATTTCCACCTAAGGGTATTCAACTAGATGTACTTATCCTTCATTGATAGGGGTATTCCATATATGTGATCCACACTCCTTAATCACAGGATTAAAAGTGATTAAAGACATCCTTATGTTGTATGATATATGCGACACACTTATGCATGTACATGATATGAATGTGATTGGTGGACCTAGAATTATATATTCCTATAATTCATTGGGTAATTTCTCTATCCCATGAGATACAATGTACGGTGCACAAGATTTTATCCTAAGAACACTATGTTATGACGTCTCAACGGTTAGCCTTGACTTATGTTTATGATGTCATGCTTTATGTTGTTTCCACATTCCCATGTTGCCCTTGTGTTATCATCTTATATCATTCTTCGATGTTCAATTTTATGATTCTCATACCCCTCTTATATTACCTTGATATTCCTATTGACTCGCATGTATTACTTTCATCATTTTATGCTTTGATTATTCCCTTACTCAGCTTTATAGATAACCTATTTCTTATGTACGTCCCCAGGTTATCCCGTGGAGTTTTAGAAGAATCAAGAAAATATAAGGGCATGTTATGAGGTTTAAGTTTATATCATTATATTTCTGTTGCAATTTATTATGTTATGTACTTCATTTCCCCAAAACACCAAGCCTTGTGATCTTATGGGTATGTATTATGAGTTTCTTTATGTGATAAATCATGAATTAAGATGTATTAAGATATGGCTTGTCATAGTTGGTATCTGAGGAAGGTCTAGTTATTTTTGTGTATTGGGATTAGAAAAACTCAGTGAAAGTGAAAGCGTGACCGATTGTCTCCTATCGACCATTCAAAGTTCTGATACTCTACTAATGTGTATAGCAGCACTTGGGTCGAATCCTCGATGATGATACTTTTTAATAGTCGATTGTTTTTAGTTGATTGTATTTTGATTGGAGGGTTTGTTTTCAGAGCTTAAATGAAGTGATTAATGATTTGTGTTTGATTTAACAATTTGATAAAGATTGGGGTGAGTTCATTTTTAGGGAGTTAAGCTTGTGATATCTTTGATCTTTGCTTTATATTGCATTTAAATTAACACCCACTTCACAAGATAACGTTGATTGAAATTCCTAAGTGTTAAGGCTTTAATCCAAGCCTTAACTTAACTTAGGGTTCTAATCTCATTCAGAGCTTGTTTATGGTAGTGTATTTATGGTTCCAATAATCCATGGAAATCACACTTTAAACAAAACAAGTCATTAATCCATGACATGTTAAGTCCAACATACACAATGTTAAATTAAAGAATACTCGTCGAGCAAAAGATCTCAATCGCTTAACATCTCTAAATAATGAATCACCCCAAAGGTAGATTTACTCAAACATTAATATGGTTATTAATCTGGTAATATATGATCATGGTGATGAATTATAAATAGAACAAAAAGAACGAGATAAGAAAAGAGTAGTGCGTCGAACACACACGATTGTTGAAGAGAGTTAAAAAAAGACTTTCGATTGAATGAGGAAACAAAATTGAAAATGGATTTTAACTTGGTTTAAACTATTTTAAGAACATTAATATTATAAAATAGTGGGTGGATTATATTAATATATAATGAGAAAGAAACATGTATTAAAACAGAATTACAAAACAAACACTTACGAAATTACACTTGAAAATGAACGAAAAGAACATGAAATCAAAGAGAGGAGGAAGAGTATCTCAAGTAAAAACTTGAGTTTAGAATATCCTACCATAAATTTTTAAGAGTATTTATCATTCAATTTTATCCTACTCTATTATTAATTGCCAACCCTTTTGAAAGGAGAGGAGGGAATGTATTTATAGCCCAAGATGGTGGACTGTTTTCATTCCAAAACTATCCCTCCATTTGCATCGCCAATTTGGCCATCCAGACAGCCGGATATTGATATATCTTCTTCTTCAAAGTTGTATATATTAAAGTTTTCAGCCGTCTATCAAAATTTTGATCCATTTGGACTTATGGAGCCACAGTTATGGCGATTTTAATAACCAATTATAAACTGTCCATTTCTATCCATGCATTTTTGATGGCCGAAATGTGAATGGATTTTTGAATAGTAAGATGCCTTAAAATCCAAATTATTTATTCAAAAAAGTCGTCCGACTATATATCTTCTTTCACACTGCAAAATCCCAACTCAAATGGATGTCTCTATCAGGAGAAATATCAAATTTGGTGTGCTGATCTCAATTATCAGATAGAAATGTGGGCTAGACTTCAAAGCTTCATTTGGACCCCTTATTTTTGGAGTTGGGCCCTAAAATTTTTATACATGACTCCTTGAATTGTCCCCAAAACTTTGGAGGATAATAAAGAAATTTAGACTTCTGGATTGAGCCCAGTAATTCAATCTTCATGGATGGTCCAGTTTCTTCACAGATTCTGTGGGCCTTTATGTGTGGTCCATACGACCCTTCAAATAACATAATTGGCCAATAATTAATGCTAATGATATTTGGGAAATTGAATAAGGAATCCTAAAAAACAATAACCACACAATTTGGATCATTAGGGTGATAGTTATTATTAAAACATTAAATAGACTTGAATCTGGATGAATTTAAATAGTACTTAAAAATTATATTTCATATTTAAACATTAATATTTCACAGAAATTATGCACATTTCATACAAAATAAGTAAAGGGAGTATATAAAAAGTTATGAAAATATTAATAACATAAAATCCACCACACTTAGTCTTGTGCATGTCCTCATGTACAACAAATATAAAACCATGACAAAAATCATTTTCACTCACCAACAAATACTAAAATTTTGTTTTCCCTAATCAAGACCATTTCACTCTTCCATATTTAATTCCACCACAAGTTGTTACAGAAATAATGTTTAAAAAACAATTAATTTTTTCATTCTCAAATTTTGAAATGGAAAATGGTGGCACACAAAACTTACTCCTCTCAAGGTGATAAAATTAATTTATGGAGCTTCACTCATTCACCAACCAAAAGTGAAAATCTTAGAGTTTGTAAGAGTTCTCAGATTCCATTACCTATCCTAAAGTGCTCAAAAATCAAGAGGTATTTTTAGGGATTTTTCTATGGCTATGGGACGGTAGGAATATGATATCCAAAATATAGGAAAAAGGGGGTAAAACACCAACATAGAAAAAGCAATGCATATTTTTTTTTGAAATGAGACATGAAAGGAAATGGAAACACATATTTAGGAGGGAATGAAAATGTGAAATAAGACACAAAAGAGGAATGAAATTTGAAGTGTATGAGAAGTAAAAATATTTACAAACCACGAAACTTCTCCCAATGACATAAGTGTTCATTTGTTTTCATTTTTAAAAAGTTGAACTTGAAATAGATCTCACACCCATCTCCCAACCCATGATTGATCTCCTCACAATACTAATTGTAATAGTTATAATAAGATAAAAGGTTGAGGAAGAGTGATTTTCGACCCACCTAAGACACAACCCATTATTATTTTAATTATTTTTATTTATTTTTGATATTTTTTGAACACTTTTCAATATCATTTGTAAAATATAAACACATATATATATATTCCCAAACGCCACTGAAGGACAACCTCTCCCCCACACTAAAATGGATGCTTGCCCTCAAGCATATGATAACATGTTGAAAATAAATAAAAGGGCACCCAAAATGAAATCCATTCCCCCCACACTTTAATTTCAAAAAATTATGCAATGACAATCCATGTTGATATTGGGTGGTATAAGGTATTGGACTTGTAATGTGGCTATCAAAGAAAAGGTTTTCATAAGCTCGAAGGGGCTTTCAAAAGGAGGATTAATGTAAGGGCAATGAGAGGATATTTGGCTATTGTGATTCTCATGAGGTTCAAAAAATGCCTTTATCATTTTAATGCACACCAAATTAGTAAATTCAGCTCGAAGGTCCACAAACTCAAGACTCACAAATGGGGGTGAAAAATACACATTTTGAAAATATGGCTATAGGTGGCCTTGGCATGAAAGCATATGTTGTTTCTCACAGGTGGGGAAAATCATTTTCCAAATCAATCAATATTCATTATCCAAATTTATGAAGAAACCAAAAAAAAAATTAGATGAAACCATGTCTTTTGACTCCCTAAAATAGTTAGAAAAAATTTCAAAATTTGAAGGTGAGTAATCATGACTCTTTCTTTTCCATATTTTTTTAAGTGATTATTATTATTGTTTTTCAGTTTTTTATTTTTTTTTAGTTTTTTTATAAAGACACACCCACACAAAAGAGTAAATAAAAACTATGTTGAAGAAAGTGGTAAAAAAATGAAAGATAGGGGAAGAAGAAGAAAGAGGGAGAGAGAGGAAGAGATAGAGAGAGAGTTAAAGGGAAAGAGGTGCCCCTGGTTTGGATTTTGGTGGGTATTCATCCCCATCCAGTGGTGGGTCAGTGGAAGTTGTAGATATGATGGAAGTGGAGGTGGTTCATGGGATGTGTGTCCTCTCATGGTGACGGTTTAACCGATTCCCATTAACCGTAAATGTACTTTTAGAAGAGGGGTCTTGGACTTGCACTGCACCAAATGGGTAAACATGAGAAATAATAAAAGGACCTTCCCAACGAGAATTAAGCTTACCTGGGTGAAGCCAAAATCGAGAGTTGAAGAGCAATACCTTTTCAACTTCATAGAATACCTTTCTCAGGATGTGTTTGTCATGGAGTACCTTAGCCTTTTCTTTATACAGATTGAAATTCTCATAGGAATCAAGTCAAACCTCCTCTAGTTCAGACAATTGCAACAATCTTTTTTCCCCAAATTTTTCAAAATCAAAATTATAAGTTTTCACAGCCCAAAATTACTTATGTTGGATTTCAACAGGTAAGTGATGTCACGCCCGGACTTCGCTTGAGGTATGTTTTTAATTTTAATTTTTATCCCATAATTTTATTTGCTTTTATTTAAATTGTTTGTTTGAAGGAAGGGCCGAACCCGATGTGAGTTTTTCACTTTTTCACTGATAAGTGAGCGTTGGATTGACATCGCTCGACGCACGAGCAGGGCATGGGCGAAGCCGTGTGGCTTCGCCAGTTTAACATGTAGTCTGACCGGTGGGCGAATGATTAACTAACCTAATAAAAATAAAATTCTATAGTTATAATTATTATTTTCATTATTATTATTATTATTACTATTATCATTAACACTATTGTAATTAATATTTTAATTTGGGTAACATTAAAATCTTAATGTTTTTAATTTTCCTTATTAATATTGCTATTATATTTTCATTATTATTTTAGATTGGTTTAAATATTATTTTTATTTTTGGTTAGTTTAATTATTTTTTTATGTTTTTCTTCCATTTTTTATTATCTTTTATTTTTTCTTTTCTTCTAATATTTTTTTTCTTTCCTTCTATTTCCTTTTCCTTTATTTATTTTCTCCTTTTTTTTCTTCTTCTCTCCCTCACACTCCCTCCCCGCGGCGCACTGTTCATCAGCGGCTCCCCCTAACCCTAGGCGTCGCAACTCCCCTCCTACTCGATCGGAATCCCTTATTGCTGCCCTCCCGCTCGCACTGGCCAGCCTCGCACCGGCCAGCCCTGCACCGGCCAACCCCGCACCGACCAACCCCGCATTAACCCATCCACGTTGTGCCGCACCCCGCGCCTCCCCTGTCCAACAGGCCGCCGACCGCACCTCCCTCTATCCTCCAATTTTTTCCAGTCGATGCCACCCTCCTCCCTCCTTCAGACAACCTCTGTCAACCTCTGGCCAATCTTTCGAAACCCTCACCGTAGGTGTGGAGTACACCAGTTATGCATTCTTTCATTTTTGGTGATGTTGCAAATAAGTTTTAGTTTGTGATTGATTCAATTTTGATGAGTTTGTGCTGTGCTTTTATTTTTAGGGTGTGTTTTGAGTTTGTTTGAGGTGCATTGGGTATGGTGGATTTTGCGTACCAATTTTGCGAAGCTTGCGACACAACGATAGGTGATTCCGCACACAAGTATTAATTAACAATCATTTTCTTGTTTATCTAATTAGTTTAGTACCTTTTTTCTATTTGTTTACATACTGTGAAGTTATATTTGACTGGGTTTTATTGTTCATTTATTTAGTTAGAGTTATGTTTAAGTGATATTGGTGAATTTCATTGTGAAAACCTGTTTTGGACTGTTTATCGGTGTTTTGCAAACTGTGCGGTGTGTGTGTTAGGAAGTGTGGATGATGCAATTATGTTTTGGAGTAGTATTAAAAATGTGTTTATCTTGAAAAATGTTTTGAGTGACTTTTTTCCCTTTAAATATTTTGCAACATGTTTGGAAACTGTTTAATGATTTTGTTTTAGTGGTTTGTTGGATTATAAAAAGTGTTTTTATAAAACTATGCAGCTGGTTTAATTTGATGTGCAAGCAGTGCAGGTTAAGTTCTAAAAATATTTTGTGTGCATGTGGTTTTAAAAGAGGATATCAGTGTGCGAATGACTTGTTCTTGTGTGTAAGCACCTAATTTAGATTTTAAGTGTTAATGTGACATGTTATGTGAACTTTGATTTTAGGTGAGCACAAAGAGGGAGGCCTGGGGTATTAGGTGGGGAAACTAGGACTAGTGAGCTAGTGTTCCGAAGATGGATTGACCCGGTTTCACTGACAGGATTGACGATTGCAACACTAACTAAACATATGATGACTGAGGGTCATGGCCTTCTAAGCCACATTTTCCGAGGGTCGTGGTCTTCTAAGCCACGTTTTCTGAGGGTCGTGGTTTCTAAGCCACGTTTCACCGAGACACGACGTTCTAGGGTCCCACCTGTTTCTAGTACCCATAGGGCCTCTCCCATACTTTGGTGCTACCCGTTACTTTTCACACACTAATGTTACATAAAATTTCATTTGAGTTACTACCTAAACATGTGTCTACTTTAAACTGCTTTTCTTTAAGGTCACTTTATGAAAAACTGTTTTCACTAATGTTGTTAAGCATTTCTTACTTTCTTTTATTTATCATTGCAAATGTAATTGTCTTTTAATGCTTGTGCGTGGAATATTTTCTTGGTGACATCCTGCTGGGCGATTTCTCACACCCTACTTACACCTTTGGGTTTAAGTAGATTTGTTTATGTCTGATACAGGTAAGGGTCCAACATTTGGGAGTAGTGGTTTAGGTTGTTAGCAGACCTCTTGATGTGGCGTTGTGTTGGTGAATTGAGGGTGGTGTCATCTCACTGGGCGATAGTTTTTGGGTTGGTTTTTGGTCACCATACTTTGAGCGTTGTTTGGGTTTTGGTTTTACATGTGACTCAAAAATCTGGTTTTGGTTAGAGGCTTGTTTGGTTGCGACTCTTACTTTTGGTTGGGTTTATTTTGTTGGTTGCTTTATATTTGTTTGTTCGGATAAAATCATTCCCAAGGTTTATTTTGATACCTGGGCACTTGTGCCAGCCCGTGGGGATTGGGGATGCCCTTTGGGCCTTGCTCCGGGTCAGGCGTCGGTTCAGATGGCGACCCGACTTGGTTCGTGACAAAATGGTATCAGAGGCTTTGGTTTAATATATTTGGTTATTTTATTTGGGATGAGTCTGGTTAGACAGGAGCTAGGATTGTCGGGGCTCAGAATTCTGGTTGCGAGTAGGGTGCCTGGCCAGCACACCTCGTGACAGACTCTGAGTCACCTTGGGGTGTTAGGATGCTTGTTTGACTTCTCTTCCAGGTGGGATGTGCAGGCTGCAGACTGTGTGTGGACATCAGGCAGGGAAGAAGAATTTGAACACGATGTTACTTTTTCATGTTTGGTTTACTGATAATTACTTATCTTGCTGGAAATTTAATTTTTCTTTAGATATGATATATTGATGATGTTATTTTATGACTATTTCTCTTTGCAGCAAGATGCCTCCCTGGAGAGCTTATACGCACCCACGGGAGGAAGCCGAAGAGAGTTCTCCCTCGCCGCTTGATCAGAGATTGGTAGAAGTTGTGGTCCGAGCTGTTCAGGCTCTAGGACAGGGGGAAACTCTTTCCCCTACCCCTATTCCAGCTAGAGGAGATGGGTCTGGCTCCAAGAAGGATAAAGCTTAGGAGTTTCTGAAGAATAAACCTCCTTCATTTCGAGGAAGTTCAGAACCTCAAGAGGCAGAGGAATGGCTTGAAAAGATAGAGCGTATGTTCGAGTTCCTTGACATGCCAGAGGAAGTCAAGGTAAAGTGTTCCTCATTCCAACTAGAGGGTTCCAGTTGCAAGTAGTGGGAATCAATGATTCAGGCTGGGAAGCATGAGCAGATGAGTTGGAATGATTTCAAAGCTATCTTTAACGAGCAGTACTGTCCCAATTTCCTGGCCTACGCCAGATCTCGGGAGTTCATGGATCTTTCACAAGGGAATCAGAAAATGATGGAGTATGAAAACCACTTTACTGAGCTAGTGCGGTATGTGCCTAAGATTGTTTCAAGTGAATATTTAAAAGCTCGGAAGTTCGTGAAGGGCCTTCGACCAGAAATCCAATCTCAGGTTTTCTTGTTCAAGATGGGGGATTATGCCAATGTGGTCAATCGTGCTTGCATGGTTGACATTGACCAGAGGGGAAAGTCTGAATTTTATGGATCAGTGTCAGGGTTTGGCAGTTTTAGTTCATCTGAGAAGAAGAGGAAGTGTGATGAGTAATAGAAGAAGAGTGGTGGCAGCTCAGGTCATCCTCCCAGACAGACTTCATCCGGGGCTTCTGGTGCAGGGTCCGTGGTGTGCCATCAGTGCAGAAGGGTAGGGAACATCTGACCTGCATGTCCATACCCTCCCAGACCTTTCCATGGGTGTGGATTTGTGGGACATCTATAGTGCTTCTGTAGGACTACACGCCCTTACCAGAGTGGGATTGGATCTGTGGCTTCCAGAGGGGTATCAGTTCAGTCAGAGCTGACCAGGATGACAGGATCTCGATTTAGTGGCTGTGGTGGTAGGACTGGGTCATCTTCGGGGTAGAGCCAGATCAAGGCAGAGCCTCAGGTGAGCGGTCATTCTCAGGCAGGGATCAGACATTTGCATGCTGTGGATCAGGCACCGGCAGGATCTGATGTAGGACCTTTGACTGTTCGAGGTACCATTCTGATTGCATCTTCTATAGCTACGGTTTTATTTGATATCGGTGCTTCAGTTTCTTTTATATCTGCCCGTATTGTGAACCTTCTGAACCTACCAACCAAACTATTATCTCTTTCCATGGAGTTGGTAACACCGTTGGGGAAAAGAGGGAGTGAGGCCTTAGGTGTCCGTCATGAGCGCTCTCTATATCAGGAGTTGAGATGGATTGGGATTTCTTGGTCCTTGATATAGACCTGTTTGATGTGATCCTCGACATGGAATGGCTGGTGTGCTTCCAAGTGCATATTGACTGCTAACGACGACAGGTCAGTTTTATGGCACCAAATGGGAGTCCTCAGTTATTTCATGGAGAATGAGATCCTCAGTCAGGTCACGCATGACCTCCACTCCCTGAGTTAGGTAATCTTGCTTATCAGTTTTCGTTGCTCACACTGGAGGACAATGGTGGTGTTTCTCAGGGCGGGTTACCTCGTGTAGTGGATGAGTTCCCAGAGGTATTCCCAGATGATTTTTCAGGGTTACCCTCGGAGCGAGATGTGGAGTTCTCGATTGAGTTAGCGCCGAGAACTCAGCCTATATCTCTTCTCTCATATCGCATGACCCCCACCGAGTTTAGGGAATTAAAGATACAACTGGATGATTTGGAATCCAAAGGATTCATTCACCCGAGCGTCTCTCCTTGTGCCGCCCCAGTTTTATTCGCGAAGAAGGGAAATGGAACCCTCCAGTTGTGCATCGATTACTGGAAGTTGAATAAGTTGACCATCAAGAATAAATAACCTTTGCCCCAGATTGAAGATTTTTTCGAATGGATGAAGGGGGAAAAGTGGTTCTCCAAAATCGAATTGCATTTGGGATACCACCATCTCAGGGTGAGAGAAGAAGACATTCCGAAGATGGCCTTTCAGAGCAGGTATGGTCACTTCTAGTACTTGGTCATGCCTTTCGGATTGACGAATTCTCTAGAAGTTTTCATGGAACTCATGAATAGGGTGTTCCAAAAATATCTCGACTCATTTTTCTTATTATTTGTGGATGATATCCTGGTTTATTCTGGATCTGAGGAGAAGCATGAGCATCACCTGTAGATTGTTTTGGGCACTTTGTGGGACCACCACCTGTATGTCAAACTCTCTAAGTGCACATTCTGGATCAGGAAAGTGAAGTTTCTGGGGCATGTCATCTCAGAACAGGGGGTTTCAGTGGATCTTGAGAAGATCAATGTAGTTATGTCGTGGGAACAATCGAGGAATGTGTTTGAGATCATGAGTTTTCTTGGCCTGACAGGCTATTACAGGCGTTTTGTTCGGGATTTCTCATGGCTTGCCTCCTCCATGACCGCACTCACCCGGAAAGGGGTGAAGTTTGAATAGAGCCCACAGTGCCAGGCATCCTTTGAGAAGTTGAAGTGGCGGTTGACCAATGCACCTATATTGATCTTACCAGAGTCTGAGAAGGTATATGTGTTTTATTGTGATGATTCAGGTATGAGCCTTGGGTGTGTACTCATGTAGGATAATCATGTGGTGGCTTATGGTTATCACCAGCTACGTCCGCATGAGAAGAATTATTTGACTCACGACTTGGAGTTGGCGGTAGTGATGCACACCCTGAAGACTTGGTGTCACTACCTATTTGGGGAGAAATTTGTGGTCTATTCTAACTATAAGAGCCTAGCCTACATTTTCTCTCAGAAGGATCTCAATCTGAGGCAGCGCCGCTGGATCGAGTATCTGCAGGGATTTGATTTTGACATTGTCTATACCCCAAGAAATGGTAATGTGGTGGCTGACGCTTTGAGCAGGAAGGTACCAGTGCAGGCATTGAGGAAGTCCAGTGATGAGTAGACTTTAATGGGGCTCTTCGCCTAGATGCACTTGGAGAGTAGGGAGCACAACTGATGTACTTTCTTGGCTAGCATTCAGTTGACTCCCACTATTCTGGAGTTGATTCAGTAGGAGCATCCTAGTGATGATCTGTGTTAGTGATCTATACATTTTCTTCATGGTGGGGAGACTCCTTCTAACTGGTCTTTGTCTCCCGAGAGAATCTTGTTCTTCAAGGGCCATGTAGTGGTGTCGTTGTCTCTACAAAAGGTGGTGATGCAGGATAACCACTAGTCTCAGTGGGTTGTCCATCCTGGTACTACCAAGATATATTACGATGTTCATCGCCAGTTATGGTGGCCAGGTATGAGACGAGACATAGCCGACTTTGTATCGAGAAGCTACACTTGTCAGCAGGTGAAAGCAGAGCATCAGAGACCATCTGGTCTGCTTCAGCCATTACCCATTCCTACCTGGAAGTGGGACGAGGTCGCCATAGACTTCATTGTTGGCTTGCCTCATACACCTCGGGGAAGGAATGATATTTGGGTAGTGATTGATCATTTGACCAAGTCATCACACTTTATCCCGATCAGAGATACATCAAAGGTGGATGAGCTGATCCGTTTGTATGTTCAGGAAGTGGTCAGAATTCATGGTGTGCCATCAACGGTTGTTTTTGACAGGGACCCCTGCTTCACCTATAGGTTTTGGGGAGGCCTCCAGAAGGCTTTGGGGTTGCAAATTAAGATGGGCACGATATACCATCCTCAGACGGCGGAGCGGAAAAATCAGATTCTGGAGGACATGCTTCGTGCATGTGTGTTGGATTTTGGAGGTTCATGGGATAGCCATTTAGGATTGGTCGATTTTGCTTATAATAACAGTTAACAATACTCTATTAGAATGGAACCCTTTGATGTGCTCTACGGTTGGCCGTGTCGGTCTCCTTTGTGTTGGGCTGAGGTAGGCAGGACCTCACTCTTGGGACCGAGTCTTGTTCAGGAGACGTCTTAGAAGGTTAAGTTGATTAGACATCGATTGTTGACAGCTCAGAGTCACCACAAATATTATGCTAATCAGAGGTGTTGAGATCTTGAGTTTTCAGTGGGGGACAAAGTGTTCTTGAGGGTGTCCCCTCGCTTGGGTCACCACCGCTTGGGAAAGCAGGGAAAACTGACACCGAGGCATGTTGAGCCTTTTGAGATTACCGATCAGATTGGCAAGGTGGCATACAGGTTAGCTTTTCCTTCTCAGTTGACATCAATTCATGATGTATTTCATGTCTCCAAACTGAAAAAGTATAATCCTGATCTGTCACATGTGTTGAATTGGGAGGAGTTGGAGATTGAGCCAGACTTATCACTGTTTGATTGGCCAGTGCGGATAGTGGATTCTCAGAAGAAGGTGCTTCATGGAAAGTCTATTCCTTTGGTTCATTTTATTTGGTAGCATGGGAATGACGAGCATGAGACTTGGGAGCGGAAGTCTTGGGTTGAGCAGGAGTACCCCTTTCTATTCTCTGATCAGGTTTCGAATTAACTTTTCGAGGGTGGAAAGTTTTCATGGTGGGGAGAATTGTCACACCCGAACGTCTCTTGAGGTATGTTTTTAATTTTAATTTTTATCCCATAATTTTATTTTCCTTTATTTAAATTGTTTGGTTTAAGGGCGTGCCGAACCCGATGTGAGTTTTTCGCTTTTGCGTTGATAAGTGAGCGTTGGCTTGACATCGCTCGATGCATGGGTAGGGAACATGCGAAGCTGTGTGGCTTCGCCAGTTTAACGCGTGGTCTGCCTGGTGCGCGAATGATTAACTAACCTAATAAAAATAAAATTTTATAGTTATAATTATTATTGTCATCATCATTATTATTACTATTATTGTTAACACTATTGTAATTAATATTTTAATTTGGGTAACATTAAAATCTTAACATTTTTAATTTTCCTTATTAATATTGCTATTATATTTTCATTATTATTTTAGATTAGTTTAAATATTATTTTTATTTTAGGTTAGTTTAGTTCTTTTTTTTATATTTTTCTTCCATTTTTTATTATCTTTTATCTTTTATTTTCTTCTTATATTTTTTTCTTTCCTCATATTTCCTTTTCCTTTATTTCTTTTCTCATTCTTTTTTTTCTTCTTCTCTCCATCACACTCCCTCCCCACGACGCACTGTTCATCCGCGGCTCCCCCTAACCCTAGGCACCGTAACTACCCTCCTTCTCGACCAGAATCCCCTACTACTGCCCTTCCACTTGCACCGGCCTTCCTCGCACCGGCCAGCCTCGCACCAGCCAGCCCCGCACCGGCCAGCCCCGCACCGGCCAGCCCCCCATCGGCCAGCCCCGCATCGACCCAACCAAGTCGTGCCGCACCCCACGCCTCCCCTATCCAGCAGGCTGCCGACCGCACCTCCCTCTATCCTCTCATTTTTCCCAGCCTATGCCACCCTCTTCCCTCCTCCAAACAACCTCCATCAACCTTCGACCAATCTTTCGAAACCCTCACCATAGGTGCGGAGT
This sequence comes from Viscum album, assembly GCA_963277665.1. NCBI lineage: Eukaryota > Viridiplantae > Streptophyta > Magnoliopsida > Santalales > Viscaceae > Viscum > Viscum album. The sequence goes on from OY728153.1 coordinate 638,476,530, forward strand.
ACACCAGTTATGCATTCTTTCATTTTTGGTGATGTTGCAAATAAGTTTTAGTTTTCGATTGATTCAATTTTGATGTGTTTGTGTTGTGCTTTATTTTTAGGGTGTGTTTTGAGTTTGTTTGAGGTGCATTGGGTGCAGTGGCTTTTACGCACCAATTTTTCTAAGCTTGCGACACACCGGTAGGTGATTCCGCACACAAGTATTAATTAACAATCATTTTCTTGTTTATCTAATTAGTTTAGTGCCTTTTGTCTATTTGTTTACATACTGAGAAGTTATCTTTGACTGAGTTTTATTGTACATTTATTTAGTTAGAGTTATGTTTAAGTGATATTGGTAAATTTCATTGTGAAAACCTGTTTTGGACTGTTTATCAGTGTTTTGAAAACTACGCGGTGTGTGTTAGGAAGTGTGGATGATGCAATTATGTTTTGGCATAGTATTAAAAATGTGTTTGTCTTGAAAAATGTTTTGAGTGACTTTTTTCCCTTTAAATATTTTGCAACATGTTTTAAAACTGTTTAATGATTTTGTTTTAGTGGTTTGCTGGATTATAAAAAGTTTTTTATAAAAATATGCAGCTGGTTTAATTTGATGTGCAAGCGGTGCAGGTTAAGTTCTAAAATTTTTTGGTGTGCATGTGGTTTTAAAAGAGGATATCGGTGTGCGAATAACTTTTTCTCGTGTGTAAGCACCTCGTTTGGATTTTAATTTTTAATGTGACATGTTATGTGAACTTTGATTTTAGGTGAGCACAAAGAGGGAGGCCTGGGGTATTAGATGGGGAAACTAGGACTAGTAAGCTAGTGTTCCGGAGATGGCTTGGCCCGGTTTCACTGGAAGGATTGACGATTGAAACACTAAATAAACATATGATTACTGAGGGTTGTGGCCTTCTAATCCACATTTTCTAAGGGTCGTGGTCTTCTAAGTCACATTTTCTGAGGGTCGTGGTTTCTAAGCCATGTTTCACTGAGACACGACGTTCTAGGGTCCCAACTGTTTCTAGTACCCATAGGGTCTCTCCCATCCATTGGTGCTACCAGTTACTTTGCATACACCGATGTTACATAATATGTCATTTGAGTTACTACCCAAACATGTGTCTACTTTAAACTGATTTTATTTAAGGTCGCTTTATGAAAAACTGTTTTCACTAATGTTGTTAAGCATTTCTTACTTTCTTTTATTTATCATTGCAAATGTAATTGTCTTTTAATACTTGTGCATGGAATATTTTCTTGGTGACATCCTGCTGGGTGATTGCTCACACCCTACTTACACCTTTGGGTGTAAGTAGATTTGTTTATGTCTGATACAGGTAAGGGTCCAGCGTTTGGGAGCGGTGGTTCAGGTTGTTAGGAGACCTCTTGACGTGGTGTTGTGGTGGTGGCTTGAGGGTGGTGTCCTCTCACCGAGCGATATTTTTTGGGTTAGTTTTTGGTCACCATACTTTGAGTGTTGTTTGGGTTTTGGTTTTACATGTGACTCAAAAATTTGGTTTTGGTTAGAGGCTTGTTTGACTGCGACTCTTACTTTTGGTTGGGTTTATTTTGTTGGTTGATTTATATTTTTTTGTTTGGATAAATTCATTACCAAGATTTATTTTGATACCCGGGAACTTGTGCCAGCCCGTGGGGATTGGGGACACCCTTTGGACCTTGCCACGGGCCGGGTCGGTCATCGGTTCGGATGGCGACCCGACTTGGTTCGTGACAAGTGACACGCTTTACCAAAAACTATCCTAAAAGGATATATCCTAATGGGTGTTTTATAAGCAATTCGATAAGCCCAAAGTGCTTCACCAAGTCTTTCAGGCCAATCTTTTCTGATGGGCTTAACAATTCTCTCAAGCACTCTTTTGACTTCTATATTAGAAAGTTCAGCCATGCCATTTGTTTGGGGGTGATATGCAGTTGAAGTTTTATGTACAACCCCATTCTTTTTCAAAAGATATTCCATTGTTCTATTACAAAAATGGGTTCCTAAGTTACTTATCAAGGCATGTGGTGTGCCAAATCGACAGAAGATGTGTGTATTTAGGAACTCACTAATAGTATGTAAATCATCATTTCTAGTGGGTTTGGAAACTACCCATCTAGAAACATAATCAACCACAAGAAGAATGTATGGTAATCCATTGGAAGGTGGCAATGGTCCCATGAAATTTATGCCCCAAACATCAAAGATCTCATAGAAAATTAATGGCTTTTGGGGCATTTTATTTCTCTTTGAAATTGTTCCAAACCTTTGGAAAGTGGGACATGATTGAACGAACTCATGTGAGTCCTTGAAGAGTGAAGGCCAAAAGAATCCAGAGTCTAGGAACTTTCGGGAGGTCCTTTGTGGTCCAAAGTGGCCACCACCAGGCATTGTGTGATATAATTCTAAGATGGAAGAATGTTCATTTTCATCAACACATCTTCTAATTACCATGTCTGCCCCAATTTTCCAAAGTTTATTTTCTTCCCAAAAATAGTATTTTGAATCACTTTTCAACTTCATTTTTTGTTCTTTTGAATTTTTTTAGGAAAAACACCAGAAACCAAGTAATTTACAATTGGGGCATACCATGGTATTTTTGGAGTGAGAGATGAAAGGTGCTCAATGGGGAATTCAGGATCAATGATTTCTAAATGAGAAGAATTAGAAATTCTACTCAAGTGATCAGCCACAAAGTTTTCTTTTCCTAGTATATCTTTGATTTCAAGGTCAAACTCTTGGAGCATTAGGATCCATATTATTATACTTGGTTTGGAATCACTTTTCTTGAGTAAGAACTTTATAGAATAATGGTCTATGAAGATGATGATTTTGACACCTTAAGAGATAGGGCCAGAATTTATCTAAGACAAAAACCAATGCTAAAAGTTCCTTTTTAGTTACAGTGTAGTGAGATTGAGTTTTATCCAAAGTTTTTGAGGCATAATAGATGACATGAGTAATTTTTTCTCTTCTTTGACAAAGAACAACCCCAACAGCTCTATCAGAAGCATCACACATCAACTCAAAGGGTAAGGACCAATCTGGGGGTTGGATTATCGGGGTAAATGTAAGAGCATTTTTGAGTTCAATGAAGTCTCTCTTGTAAACCTCATATAAATAGAAAGTGACATCATTTTGGAGCAACTGAGTGAGTGTAAGGGAAATCCTACTGAATTTATTGATGAATCGCCGATAAAAACTGGTATGACCAAGGAATGAATGGATGTCTCGAATAGAAGTGGGTTCAAGAAGTGATTGGATCACTTAAATTTTGGTAGGATCAACTTCAATGCCCTATTTTGAAACTATGTGCCTTAGAACAATCCCATTTGCAACCATGAAGTGACATTTTTCAAAATTTAACACAAGGTTACACTTGACACACTTTTGGAGGACTAGAGAGAGTGAATTCAAGCAAGATTAAAATGACTCACCATAAATGGTGAAGTCATCCATGAAGACTTCCATGCAGTGTTCAATGAATTCAGAAAAGATACTCATCATACACCTCTGGAATGTTGCAGGAGCATTACAAAGGCCAAAAGGCATTCTACTATATGCATATGTTCCAAAGGGTCATGTGAAAGTAGTCTTTTCTTGGTCCTGAGGTGCGATTAGGATTTGGAAGTAGATGGTGTATCCATAAAGAAAGAAATAGTATGGCTTTCCGATTAATCGTTCTAGAATTTGATCAAGGAATGAAAGAGGGTGGTGATCTTTTCGTGTTTCAACATTCAATTTTTGGTAATCAATGCACACACACCATTTGTTCTTCACTCAAGTTGTGACTACCTCCCCATGTTCATTTGTGACAACAGTTATCCCACCCTTCTTAGGTACAACTTGAATTGGAATAACCCATTCACTATTAGAAATTGGGTAGATAATACCAGCTTGAATAATCTTAGTGATCTCTTCCCTAACCACCTCAAGTATGAGTGGATTGAGTCTTCTTTGTGGTTATCTAATTGGTTTGGATGATTCCTCAAGATGGATGTGATGCATGAAAAGGGAAGGGCTGATTCCCGGTATGTCATCTAGGGTCCAACCTAAGGCCTTTTTGTTTTCCTCTAACACATGAACAAGTTTGGACTCCTCGGTTTCAGTAAGTTAAGCAGAGATAATGACAAGATAAAAGTGATCATGGAAAAGGAATTCATATTTCAGGTGTTCAGGAAGAGGTTTTAGATCATCATCATCTCTCATTTGTGGGTTAGAAAACTCAGTAATGTAGGAAGGGACTTCAGTTGGTTTTGATTCATTCTCCTTGATACTTTCCAAGGTGGAGCAGTAGAGATCAGATTTGATGTGGGATTCAAGAGAGTTTTAAAGATCCTCTTGATTGATGGAGTCTATGAATGAAAGGTCTACATCAACTTCACCATTTATGACTTGGTTAATCCTAGTGAAGATTTCACAAGATCTTCTCTCATTAGAACATGATGAACATGATGGAATGGGGTTCAATTGACTCTCAGAAGTGTCCTCAGAAGTATGGATCGAAAATACAGAGTGATCCTCATATGGGTATCGCATGGATTGGAAAATGTTGAACTTGACAATTTGGTTACCAAATTCCATGGATAAGATGTCTGAATGGACATCAATCTTGGTTCTCTCTGTCATTAGAAATTGTCTTACTAGAATTAAGAGAGATAGAAAAGAGTTCATATCACCTTCCATGTCAAGGACATAGAAATCATTGGGGAAGATAAGATCATTCACACGAACAAGGACATCCTCAATTATTCCCTTAGGACTAGCTGTGATTCGATTGGCTAACTGGATTACAACACTCATTGAATGTAAGGGACCTAGACCAAGGTTAGAGAAGATGGATTTGGGCATGACATTAATTGAGGCTCCTAGGTCTATGAGTGCATCATCGAAGTTGGAACTCCCAATTTGGAATGGAACCATAAAGGTCCCAGGATCTTTGCACTTTATGGGAATAGACTACTGGGTGGAAACATTTTCTAAGGTCCCAAATTGCCTCTTGTGGGTGCACAATTCCTTAAGAAACTTTGCATACTTAGGGATTTTTTTTGTGGCATCTAAGAGGATAATGTTGACTTCAACACGTCTAAACATGTCGATCATTTTAGGATCGGGTACAAAGGACTTATTTGACTTTGAAATGGATTGAGGAAAAGGAATTAGGTTCCTAAGTGGAATGGAAGGAGGTGAGGGAATGGATTCATCTTCCTTTTCAAGTTTCTTTTTCTTTTCATTTTTTAAGTCAACATTTAAAGGGGGGTTGGAGGACTCATCATGAGGCATAGCAATTTGCTTTCCCGATCTAAGTGCAATTTCACTTACATTACCCTTGGGGTTGGGTAGTGGTTGAGCTGAGGGTTGGGAAGAATTTGATTGTTGTTGCTAGATCAGGTGGGATGAAAGTTGACCAATTTGCGTTTCAATGTTTTTATGGCTGGAACGGGTGAAGGAGACAAGATCTTCCACTGCACTTTCCCATGGTTTCTTGGAAGAAGTGGCTTGTCCTAAATTGGGATTACCTTGATTTTGGTTCTTGGGAAAGTGATTGTATTGGTTTGGGAATTGAGAAGGCTCACTAGGATAGTGGAATCCCATAGGAGTAGGAGGATGATTTCTCCTTTGTTGTTAAGGAAAAAATGGATAAGGTAGTTGGAAGTTACCAACACCTTGACCATATTGAAACTAGTTTGGGTTTTGAGGAGGGGATTGAGGGACGAGGTTTACATACCTTAAGACTTGGTTATAATAAGAAGATAAGGGATCAAAGTGAGTTTGTTTAGAGGTTCTAATGAACTAACATGATAGTTAAGGGTTGGTGTCCTGCTGATCATAGGCTGAATTGAGCTCCATTGGTCCAGATGAATTAGATGGATCATCTTAAAGTTGTGGTCATGTGTTTGTTGGATGAGCTGGAGAGTTACAGATTCCATAGTTTTTGACAGGTCTAGGAAACATTGATTATAGAGAAGATGAGGTTGGGGCTTTAGAAGCCTCATCTAGTTGTCGCACAAGACCTGTAAGTTCACTCATCCACTCGGTTATCTTGTTCGACTCTATAGATTGATTATCATAAGCTTGTTTGACTTGATCATGTGCTCGATTATGGAATCGTTGTGTGTTTGCAGCCATGTTACTTATGAGATCTCTTGTAGCTACATGAGTTTTATCAACAAGAGCATCGCCACTTGTGGCATCAATGAGAGTTATCTCCATAGCCAATAACCCCTCATAAAAGTATTGGATCAAGATTTGGTCAGGTATTTGGTGGTGTGGGTAGGTTGCAATAAGATTTTTGAACCTCTCCCAGTACTCATGGAGTGATTAATTTGGGAATTGACTAATACCACTTATTTCCTTTTGGATAGAAGCAGTTCGATAAGCAGGAAATAATTTCTCTAAGAAGAGTCGTTTCATGTCATTCCATGTGGTTATAGAACCATGAGGGAGGTAGTAAATCCATGAATTGGAGGAGTCAGATAGGGAGAAAGGGAATGCTCAAAGTTTTATTTGTTCCTCAGAAACCCCTTGAGGCTTCATGGTAGAGCACACCACTTGGAACTCTTTAAGGTGGAGATGTGGATTCTCACCGGCTAGCCCGTGGAAATGAGGTAGAAGATGAATCAAACCTGATTTGAGTTCTAAGTAAGCCTCTATGTTTGGATATTGAAACCAAGGGGTTGGTAATTCATATCAGGGGCAACAAGTTATTTAAGTGTTTCTTCCCTAGGATTGTCTATTTCTAATTCAACTGGTTGGATGAGGACTGGTTCTTGAATTATTTGACTATCCCTAATGTTCCTCCTAAGTTGGAAAAGTGTTCACTCAATTTCAAGGTCAAACAAATATGAGGTATTGTTTAGGAGGCTATGGGGCATTCAGATAGATTTTGGAAGAAAGAGGAAGATGGGTTTTTCTTTTTGTTTTTTTCCGTTTATGATTTTTATAAGAAGGTGGGTTTTTCATTGTTTTTTTTTCAATTTTTTTAAATTTTTTTTTGTTTTTGTTTTTTTACAATAACCAGAAACTAATGACTACTTAATTGCACTATCATCAGCAACAACACCATTTTAAAGCACGGACGATTGTCGCCTATGGACCATTCAAAAATCTAATGCTCTGCTAATGTGTATAACAACACTCGGGTCGAATCCTCAAAAATGATACTTTTTAATAGTTGATTGTTTTTAGTTGATTGTATTTTGATTGTGGGGTTTGTTTTCAGATCTTAAATGAAGTGATTAATGATTGATGTTTGATTTAACAATTTGATAATGATTTGGGTGAGTTTATTTTTATGGAGTTAAGCTTGTGATATCCTTGAGATTTACTTTATATTGCATTTAAATTAACACCCACTTCACAAGATAATGTTGATTAGAATTCCTAAGTGTTAAGGCTTTAATCTAAGCCTTAACTTAACTTAGGGTTCTAATATAAATCAGAGCTTGTTGATGGTAGTGTATTTATGGTTCTAATAATCCATGGAAACCACACGTTAAACAAAACAAGTCATTAATCCATGACATGTTAAGTCCAACATACACAATTTTAAATTAAAGAATACTCATCAAGCAAAAGCTCTCAATTGCTTAACATATCAAAATAATGACTCTCCCCAATGGTAGATTTACTCAGCCATTCATATGGTTATTAATCTGGTAATATATGTGTAACATCCCAAGTAAATAAAGAATAATACATTTTTATATTTATTAATATTTTTGAATTAAATATTAATTGTACTTTAAAGTGGATTCTATGTTCGATGACGTACCTAATACGCAACAATGAGTTTCTTTGAAATCTTATGTTGCACACAATGTTAGGTCATACTGAAAAATAATAATATAATATTATTTTAAATGGTAGTTAACGCTTAGTCATTGTATTGGCAGGAATGAAAAGAACTAACCATTTTATGATTAAAAATGTTTCTTAAATGTTTTTACATTTATCCAATAAAATTTAGAGGCATAAAATGTGAATGAATCTAATTTTAAGCATAAATACTCTAATATTCTTTAAAAGGTTGATTTACTGTATTTTAATGGAGAACCCTCTTTAAATCTAGTTTTGAAAACTTTTATATGTTCTATTTGAAAAAATAAAATTATTATTTATAATTGGGACATCAAAATTTACTTTGGGTAAATTTTTGGTATTTTTATGATAAAATTCATTTTTAATGAATAGTGAAAATACTGTATTTTAATTCAAAAATGCCTTTTAATATAATTTATTTATATGATTAAATTATATTTTTAATTGTCTTTAAAGTGTAATTAGATTATATTTTTACCATTTAATCCAATGTTGATCATTGGAAGTAATTTTACTTTGAAATTGGACAGAAACAAGTGTCAATCTTTTGATAGTTATTATTTCTTAAAAAACACGCTTTTTGTTTTGACAACGAGAATAAATTTTAAATTAATTAATTCAACTTATATGATTTGAATTTGGTAAAATATACATCATTTTTGAATTTGGAATATCAAATATATCTTAGGCTTAATTTTTGGTATTTTTCTGAAAAACTTCAATTTTTGATGAATAGTGAAAACACTAAGTAGTAGTTAAAAAACCGACTTTTTCATTTAAATGAAATTTTATCGCTTCTATGAATTGAATTTAGAAAATATGACATACATGGTTGTTATTAGTAAGTAAAATGTGGTTCAATAATATGCAAATAATTTTTTATGAATAGTAACTTTTGATTTTTATTTACCGTGGTTAAAGGTAAATAGGGAAATTTAAGGTAAAAATAATATTAAATTATCCTAAAATGTGTCCTAATTCTATTTGTTGATACATTTACAATCATGGGTATAATTGGGTTGATTTTGGGACCCCATGGAGCCACTTAAGAGTGATAATGACACTTTATATTGACACAAACATATATCTTTTAGTAAATCAATTTTTACATGGGGTTATATAAGTTATATATTAGAATATAAATATTAATTTTAAATATAAAAATATTTCCTACATCATAGTATTTTTTTATAATTTTTAGACATCAAATAAATAAAATTATTTATGACACAATAATGATGCAATGTTTACCTCATTAATGAATGATTTAAATAAATAAGATTATAAAGATTAAAATAGTATCCAAAACCTGTCTAATTCTTATTGGATGATTTATTTCGAAAAAGAGTCATCTTATATTCTACTTTAATAAGTTTTGGATCTTTAGAAACTGAAAATCATTATATAATAAAATAATATTTTCAAACATTCCTAAAGCTCCCCTCCTCCCCCTTATAAAAAGACATCACCTCCAAACCATTAATCACACCTCACAAGCCCCTTTTATCATCCAAACTCTACCCAAATAATCTCTAAATATCCCTCTATTCCACCTAGAAGCCTTACCTTAGGAAGAAAGCACTTTAAGAAATATTTTTGGTTCAAACCAAAGGGAGGTACCCGATTTAAAGGTAACGTCTTATCTTAAGTTCTTTTATTTTATTTTCCTTCTCCAACCCCCTAAATTCTCTTTATTTCTTTATTTTATAAAAAAACATTATCTTAAATATACTAGTATGTTTTTATGAGAATAATTCGAACTAAACTTACACACACTTTCATCTAATGGGTAAAGAACGTACTGTTTCTGTGGACGACGAACTACTGCCTCACGAAACGATGATTGTTCAATATTCTCCTACCACATCTTATGGTGGAAATTATGATGAAACTATATTTATATGTGATATATATTATATTTATATTTTCTCTATACTTATGTATTTTTAATTTATATAATACCTTTATGGTTTTCATAACGGGTAAATACGATAATTTCATTTGAGGAAATGCGGACTACTGCCCCCTCAAAGTGACATGACTCGTTCAAGCCATATGTGGAACATATAAAGTATGGAGTTAATTAAATTAAATAACATAGATATTATAATATAATTATAATATACCTATTTATTATTAAGTTTTATTCCTTTAAATATAAAATAGAAATGAAAGTAGCGTTCATGCGTACGTACGGCTTACCGTCTCCATGAACGGTGCGTTTCATTTCTTAACTCCAAATGATATGGAATATTATAAATACATATAAAATGGATATATATGATATATATGATATCTAAATCATGAATATAATTCTGTATATAATGGACTTTTGACCACATAGACAATTTGTAATTATAACAAGTTCATTTTTGAATAAAGTTCCAAACATCGACAAAATGTCCGATATGAACTCAAATAATCAACTAATTGTTATATAAAATTAATAAGTGATATAAAAAGAATAATAAAACTGAAAAAGGTTATTAATGAAGTATAAATTAACTTAATTTTATTATTTAGTAAGAACACGAAACATACGAGTGAAGTCGGACATGAGGTAATGAGTTTCTTATCTCACTTTTAATTTCGTGAGATTTCCATTGTTCACCACTTATTTATTGCATGTAGTGTATTGTGTACTACCATTTAATATATATCATCATTATTATATTTATATTCATGGTATTATATGATTAATTTGGTGGTTATTAACTTTTGGTCATATGAATCGATTGATTACAACGTGGTAAGGGGTTTTCGTCTCACTTTTTATTCTCATGAGATTCATGCTATATTTACCACTATTTCATTTTATGTGGTGTATGTACTTCCCATGATTTTATTATTTGTGTAATATACTTTAATTTATGGGTATTTACATCTACATTGTATGATCCTTATTTCATGGGGTGTATGTTTTATAAGTTACCAAATCGGTAAGGGAATTTCTAATTTTAATTTCCACTCATTGGGTTTTACGCTTACTTCATTGATTATTTTACTCCTAGATTATGTGTGAAATCCCTATTTATTTATTTATGTAGTAATTTACACTCCAATTTTTGTGTATATACTTTTTATATACATAATAACTCCATTGATAAATTCTTAAGTCATTGATATGAACTTGATAAGGGTAATCTTAACTCAATTTCCATTCATTGAGTTAAACATCCGAGTCATTGGTTTTGTTTTTAAAAGTACATGTGTGAATGTACTATGATTTATTTACACTTAATATACAAGCATATTTAGTGTATTTATATTTTTCACACATAATTATGTAATTGATTTATCATTAATCTAAGGATATAGTCTTTATAAGGGATTTTGTCTCAATTTACATTCCATTGAGACTTCATTGTTGTTATGCACCAATTCACTTTTATATGGTGTATATACTATCATTTTTCATATTATATCATGAATCCATTTATTATCATGATATTATAAAGTTTTTATTAAAATTTTATTCCCCAATTATTTGTATTCAAGCGTCTCTCATTTGGTTAGGAACTCCTTAACTGAAATATTCTTTTAATGATTTAATCTTCTAAACATTTCTCATTAATGTCCATGTTTTCAAAATGGTTTAAGGATTTATTTATATGGACATTAATGTTTTAAAATTTTAATTCCTTTAAAATATTCAAAGTGTTATGGGACACTTTTATTCAAAAATCTATTTTTTAAATGTTTTAAATGGTTTTGAAAATGGTTTGATAAAGCATTGATTATGTTAATATATTTAAATGATATATCGTGATCGCAATGTGGAAATGTTATCTTTACTATATGTTTGTTTTATGTTTTGTGAATATTTTATTGTTCTTGGGCATTGTTTACATATACGGGTGGTTCTGTGGTAAACCTAGGGTGGGTGAGTCCGAGATAGCTCTCCAATGCATTGGGTAACATGACAGAGGTAAACGTTAAAGTTTCTCCTAAGAGATTTAGGGAATATACTATGATGAGTATTCCAAATATAACTACCTACGTAACTGTGAAAGCTACAATGTAAGTTTGATATGGATGCCATAAGTTACCTTTATGATTTATGATTTCTATGTGTTATTCATAAATCTTATGATTTCATGAGATATGTTAAAGAGCTTATGTTTTGTATGTATTGATGAACTAATGTTTTCTTTCTTTATTTTATAACCCTTACTGAGCTTTTTATGATCATCCCAATTTTTTGAATTTTTTTTCATAGGGTATAAGGCAGGGTAAGAGAAAGGAATAACTCAAGAATATTTATATCAAGAAAAGAATTATTGTTTTCTTTTAAGAATTTTTATTTTATGAAAAAATGGATACTGAGTAGAAGTGTCTACTTTGTAATTTTTGAGATGTAATGTAATAGTTATGGCCTAATTATCTAAAAATCTAAACCTAAAAATACCCTCAATGTGAATTATTAACTTAATTCAAGATTATGTAATGTTTAAGTATAGGGCCTTATAGTTGGTATCGGAGGTCAATTTAGACAACTTTAGGGATTAAGAGTTTTTATTAGACACGTGGTTATTCTCTATGTCTACTATTTAAGTTAAATCCTTGTTTTATAACTTTTTCAGATCAAGGAAAGTCAGTTACAAATGGAAGGAGGAGGATCTCAAACAACATTCATATCTCTTCCTGATGACATGCTTGCCATAATTATTATAAAGTCATGTTCAGATGATTGTGAAACTTTTTCTAGCACACAACTCACTTGCAAGAAGTTGTTTGAGATATCAAACACCTCCACTATACCTCGATATCATTGTGGATCATGAGTTGTATTTAATCAAATCCTATTTTTACAATATTATCATATTTTCATGAAAGGTAAATATTATCAAGGAATTTTCAAATATTTTACCTTATCACAAGATTTTGAAGCATATTATGATTTTGAAAAAGGTGGTGAAGAAGGATAACCTTGCGCAACCTATTTATATTTGGTTTTAAATTATAGTCTTTCAAAACATACTTATGGTATTTTAAAAGGACCATTTATTGAAAGTTTAAACTCAAATTCAGTCTGATTGTTTTATAAAAATCAAGTTTTATCATATGTTTTGAAATTATATGTTATACATGATTATTTTCCGAAACTATTTTTCTGTGAACACCCATATAACCCATGTTGTACAAGGTGTATTTAGATGAATGAAACAAATGGTTTTGAAGGATATCTAAATCATTTTTGTAATTCATAGACCTTTTACCTATGTGAACAAGATGACAATGAAACCATGTGGACACCATGATCAAGGTATGATGTTCTTTCTTTTGGGAATAGTTTTATTTTATCATGTGGAGGTGAAATAAAAAAAATGACAATATATATAAGCCTTAATTAAGATGTTGAGGTCTTAATGAGTTTGGATGAAAATGATAGGTATAAGACAACCTTTGAGGTTAAAATATGTTAGGATTATTTTTTAGTTTTATAAAAAGGACAACATGTAAGATGGGTGACAACCCGTCACATCCGACAAGGCCATGGGAATCGAACCCACAACTGAAGGACGACAAGAGCGCATCGCCTACCACTAGCCTACGTGAAGTCCCTGATTAGTATGAGTTATTACTTTATTTAAATGATTTTATGAATCAAGAATAAGTTGATTTTGGGAACTTATGCTTTATCAAATGGATATCCTTAGTATAGAAAAATCATTTGGTGATTAAGTGATAAAGGTTATTTTGGAAGACGTTATGTATTTTGAGGAAAAAATATATTCCTAAGGAGAATAGAATACTATGGAATTTAATTTGGGGAATAATGGTTGAAATTTTATTTTGAAAGAATCTATCACTACTGGAAAATGATCCTATACCCACGGTTCAAAACTGTGGGTATAGACCCCAAAACTGTGGGTATAGGATATACCCACGGTTTGGGGAACTGTGGCCATTGGTGGCATCGGTATAGGTCCATGACCTATACCCACGGTTTGGAAAAACCATGGGTATAGGTTTTTCCACCGTGTCATAACTCTATACCCACGATTTGGAAACTATGGGTATATCATATTTTACAAAATAGCGGCCCACAAGATTCGATCTCACGACCACTTCCCCGTTCACAGGCATCCTTACCACTACCCCATCATCGCATATATGTATGTATGTATATATTTTATTAAATATATTTATTTAAACTGTGGGTATAGAGGAATAAACCGTGGGTATAGGACTCCCACCATTTTTTTTGTTCCCACAGAAAAAATAAATTTCCCACGCACACGCGGGAAACCTATACCAACGATTTGTCAAAATTGTGGGTATAGGTTTTTTTATCTGATGACTATACCCACGATTTTGGGAAAATCATGGAGATAGGGTGACCTATACCCATGGTTTTCCCCAAAACCATGGGTATAGGTTCATTTTCTAGTAGTTTATGTTTTATGGCTATTTGGGTTATTTATGGAAATGATTTACCTATCATAGAGAATATGTGATTAGGTTAATTACACTTTAGTACGAGACATTAAGAGTAGTCAATGTTATTTGGAGATAAATGTTAAGATTTACTATGGAAGACTATGTGATTAAATCCTTCTGAGTTTTGGGTTTCAATCTTAGTTTGGTTTACTTTGAATAATTTTATGGAAAACTGTTTATTGAATGGTCTTTGTTGAACTTTGGGTATTGTTTGTCGAATTTTGGAGATTAGGAATAATATTTTTTTTAAAGGATTATCTTTTTTTGGGATTATCTGATCTTGTACTAACCATTTTGGTTTTTTTTAATGTCTAAAGACAGGGGAAATGTATAGTTCATCTTTTGTGGATTATGTGATTCACTAGAAGTTGATTCTAGCACTTCAGATGTGAACAAGTCATCTTGAATACTCATCATTTGGAGAAAAGATGAGTTTTTGGTATAAAATTATTAAAGGATGAAACTATACTTGAAAAGTAAGTATATTTCACTATTTCCTTAGTCAATCTCATAAATAAATTCTCAAACTATATGAAAAGAAACTTAAAACAAAAAAATGTTGTATGTTTATTTTCCTACTGGGAAACCAAATACCGTTTAACCTATCACAAGTTTGTGATTTTATGGTGGTTAACTTTCTCCTAATCATGTTTTATATCACTCTCCATCTGAACTTGAAGCTTAGTTTCTCCTCCATATCCATGTTTTCATGGAATCCTAGTATGAGTTATCTCGGGTGACCTTTGTACTTCTCTTTCTTTCTTTTGAAGTGATAGTTTTATTGACTCTTTTTCTGATGTGGGACTTTTAATGAAGTTTCCAAGCCCAATTTTAAAATTGTGAGGATGAAATTTTTAAAAGTGGGGAAGGATGTAACATCCCAAGTAAATAAAGAATAATACATTTTCACACTAATAGAAAAATAACATATACCAATGGTTCTGGGAAAACCGTTGGTATAGAACTATACCAACAGTTTGAAAAACTGTTGGTATAGGTCATATGAAAAACCTATACCAACGGTTTCATAAAACCGTTGGTATAGGTAATTCAAAAAAATAAACCTTTCTTGGTTTTGATCCCAGCACCTCCCATTTATAATATAACGACCTAACCACTAACCTAACATGACTTTTGTGAATATAATTTCATAAATATATATATGTATATTCATAACTATTTTAAATTTTGATTTATTTAATGTTATTTAATTAAAGATTCCATAAAATAATGTATGTACCTATACCAACAGTTTTGAGAACCGTTGGTATATGTGCTTTGATTTTTTGAGCTATACCAACGGTTTTGGCCAAACCATTGGTATAGGTCCAATATAGTGACCCTATACCAACAGTTTGGCCAAAACCGTTGGTATAGGGTCACTATATTGGACCTATACCAACTGTTTGGCCAAAACCATTGGTATACGTCCATAGAAGTGACATATACCAACAGTTTTGGCCAAACCGTTGGTATAGGTCCAAATTAGTGACCTTTACCAATGGTTTGGCCAAAACTGTTGGTATAGGTCTATATAAGTGACCTATACCAACAGTTTTGGCCAAACCATTGGTATAGGTCCAAATTAGTGACCTTTACCAATGGTTTGGCCAAAACCGTTGGTATAAGTCATATTTCTACCAGTGTCATATTTATTAATATTTGTGAATTAAATATTAATTGTAATTTAAAGGGGATTCTATGTTCAATGGCATACCTGATATATAACAACGAGTTTCTTTGAAATCTTATGTTGCACACAACGTTGGGTCATACTGAAAAATAATAATATAATATTATTTAAATGGTAGTTAACGCCTAGCCATTGTATTGGTGGGAATGAATAGAACTAACCATAATATGATTAAACATGTTTCTTAAATATTTTTACATTTATCCAATAAAATTTAGAGGCTTAAAATGTAAATGAATCTAATTTTAAGCATAAATACTCTAATATTCTTTAAAAGGTCGATTTACTACCTTTTGATGGAGAACCCTCTTTAAATCTAGTTTTGATCACTTTTATATGTTATATTTGAAAAAAATAAAATTATTCTTTAGAATAAGGATATCAAAATTTACTTTGGGTAAATTTTTGGTATTTTTCTGATAAAATTCATTTTTTAATGAATAGTGAAAACACTGTATTTTAATTCAAAACTGCCTTTTAATATAATTTATTTATATGGTTAGATTATCTTTTTAATTGTTTTTACAGTTTAATTAGATTATATTTTTACCATTTAATCCAATTTTGGTCATTGGAAATAATTTCACTTTGAAATTGGACAGAAATAAGTGTCAATCTTTTGATAGTTATTATTTCTTAAAAAACACGTTTTTTGTTTTGACAATGGAAATTAATTTTAAATTAATTAATGAAACTACTATGTTTTGAATTTGGTAAAATATAAATCATTTTTGAATTCGGAATATCAAATATACCTTAGGCTAAATTTTTGGTTTTTTTTCTGAAAAACATCAATTTTTGATGAATAGTGAAAACACTAAGTAGTAGTTAAAAAACCGAATTTTTCATTTAAATGAAATTTTACCACTTATGTGAATTGAATTTAGAAAATATGACATACATGGTTGTTATTAATAAGTAAAATGTGGTTCAATAATATAAAAATAATTTTTTATGAATAGTAACTTTTGACTTTTATTTATTGCGGTTAAACGTAAATAGGGTAATTAAAGGTAAAAATAATTTTATAATAATATTAAACTACCCTAACATGTGTCCTAATACTATTGGTTGATACATTTACGACCATGGGCATACTTGGGTCGATTTTGGGACCCCATGAAGCCACTTAAGAGTGATAATGACACTTGATATTAATTAATTTAAAGTAAATCCAAAAATGACACAAACATATATCTTTTAGTAAATCAATTTTTACATGAGGTTATATAAGTCATATCTTAGAATATAAATATTCATTTGAAATATAAAAATATTTACTACATAATTGTATTTTTTTTATAATTTTTAGACATCAAATAAATAAAATTATTTACGACACAATAACGATGCAGTGTTTACCTCATTAATGAATGATTTAAATAAATAAGATTATAAAGATTAAAAAAGTATCCAAAACCTATCCAATTCTTTTTTGATGATTTTATTTCGAACAAGATTCATCTTATCTTCTACTTTAATAAGTTTTGGACCTTTATAAACCGAAAATAATTATATAATAAAATAATATTTTCAAACATTCCTAAAGAGCCCCTCCTCCCTCTTATAAAAAGACCTCACCTCTAACCCATTACTCACACCTCTCAAGACCCTCATCTCATCCAAACTCTACCCAAATAAGCTCTAAATATCCCTATATTCCACCTAGAAGCCTTACCTTAGGCATAAGTCACTTCAAGAAATCCTTTTGGTTCAAACCAAAGGGAGTTACCAGATTTAAAGGTAACGTATTATCTTAAGTTATTTTGTTTTATTTTCCTTATCCACCCCCCTAAACTCTATTTATTTATTTATTTTATAAAAAAACCATTATATTAAATATACTAGGATGTTTTTATGATAATTATTTGAACTAAACTTACATACACCTCTATCTAATGGGTAAAGAAAATACTGTTTCTGTGGATGATAAACTACTGCCTCACGAAACGATGATTGTTCAATCTTATCCTACCACCTCTTATGGTGGAAATTATGATGGAACTATATTTATATGTGATATATATTATATTTATATTTTCTCTATACTTATTTATTTTTCATTTATAACATACCTTTATAGTTTCCATAATGGGTAAATATGATAATTTCATTTGAGGAAGTGCGTACTACCGCCCCCTCAAAGTGATATGACTCGTTCATGACATACATGGAATGTATAAAGGATGAAGTTAATTAAATTACATAACATAGATATTATACTGGAATTATAATATACCTATGTATTATTAAGTTTCATTCCTTTAAATATAAAATAGAAATGAAAGTAGCGTTCATGCGTACGTACAACTTACCGTCTCCATGAACGGTGCGTTTCATTTCTTAACTCCAAATGATATGGAATATTATAGATACATATACACTGGATATATATATGATATATATGATATCTAAATAATGAATATAAATATGGATATAATTTACTTTTGACTACATGTACAATTTGTAATTATAACAAGTTTATTTTTGACTAAAGTTCCGAATATCGACAAAATGTCCGATACGAACTCAAATAATTAACTAATTATTATAGTAAAGTAATAAGTGATATAAAAGGAATAATAAAATTTAAAAAATTTCTTAAGGAATTATAAATTAACTTAATTTTATTATTCAGGAAGAACACAGAACATATGAGTCAAGTCGGACATGAGGTAAGAGGTTTCTTATCTCACTTTTAATTTCGTGAGATTTCTATTATTCACCACTTATTTATTTCATGTAGTGTATTATGTACTGAAATTTTATATATATTATCATGATTATATTTATATTCATGTTATTCTGTGATTCATTTTGTGGTTATTAACTTTTGGTCATACGACTCGATTGATTACAACGTGGTAAGGGGTTTTCATCTCACTTTTTATTCCCGTGAGATTCATGCTATATTTTCCACTATTTCCTTTTATGTGGTGTATGTAATTCCCATTATTTTATTATTTGTGTAATATAATTTAGTTTATGGGTATTTAAATCTTCATTATATGATCCTTCTTTCATGGGGTGTATGTTTCATAAGTTACCAAATCGGTAAGGGAATTTCTAATTTCAATTTCCACTCATTGGGTTTTACACATACTTCATTGATTATTTTACTCCAAGATTATGTATGGAATCACTATTTATTTATTTATGTAGTAATTTACACTAAAATTTGTTTGTATATAATTTTGATATACATAATCAATCCATTGATAAATTCTCAAGTCATTGATACGAACTTGATAAGGGTAATCTTAACTCAATTTCCATTCATTGAGTTAAACATCCAAGTCATTGGTTTTGTTTTTAAAAGAACATGTGTGAATGTCCTCTAATTGATTTACACTAAATATCCAATCATATTGAGTGTATTTATATTTTTCACACATAATTATGTAATTTATTTATCCTTAATCTAAGGATACAGTCTTTATAAGGGATTTTGTCTCAATTTACATTCCATTGATACTTCATTGTTGTTATGCACCAATTCACTTTTATATGGTGTATATATTATCCTTTGTAATATTATATCATTAATACCTTTATTATCATGATATTATAAAGTTTTGATTAAAATTTTATTCCTCAATTATTTGTATTCAAGCGTCTTTCATTTGGTTAGGAACTCCTTAACTAAAATATCATTTTAATGATTTAATCTTCCAAATATTTCTCATTAATGTCCATGTTTTCAAAATGGTTTAAGAATTTATTTATATGGAAATTAATGTTTTAAAATGTTAATTCATTTAAAATATTCAAAGTTTTATGGTACACTTTGATTCAAAAATCTTTTTTTAAATGTTTTAAATGGTTTTGAAAATGGTTTGATAAAGCATTGATTATGTCAATATATTTAAATGATATATTGTGATTGCAATGTGGAAATGTTATCTTTACTATATGTTTGTTTTATGTGTTGTGAATATGTTATGGTTCTTGGGCATTGTTTATGTATATGGGTGGTTCTGTGATAAACCTTGGGTGGGTGAGCCTGAGATAGCTCTCCAATGCATTGGGTAACGTGACAGAGGTAAATGTTAAAGTTTCTCCTAAGAGATTTCAGGAATATACTATGATGGGTATTCCAAATTCAACTCCCTATGTAACTGTGAAAACTACAATTTAAGTTTGATATGGATGCAACAAGTTACCTTTATGATTTATTATTTCTATTTGTTATTCATAAATATTATGATTTCATGAGGTATGTTAAAGAGATTATGTTTTGTATGTGTTGATGAACTAATGTTTTCTTTCTTTATTTTATAACCCTTACTAAGTTTTTATGCTCATCCCAAGTTTTTGAAATGTTTTTGACAGGGTATAAGGTAGGGTAAGAGAAAGGAAGAACTCAAGAAGATTTATATCGAGAAAATAATTATTGTTTTTTTAAAGAATTTTTATTTTATGAAAAAAATGGATATTGAGTAGAAGTGTCTACTTTGTAATTTTTGAGATGTAATGTAATTGTTATGGCCTAATTATCTAAAACTATAAACCTGAAAAGATCCTAAATGTGAATTATTAAATTAATTAAAGATTATTTAATGTTTAAGGCTAGGGACTTATAATATGATTATGGTGATTAATTATAAATAGAACAAAAATAATAGGATAAGAAAAGAGTAGTGCGTCGAACACACAGGGTCGTTAAAGAGAGTTAAAAGAAATACTTTCAATTGAATGAGGAAGAAATATAGAAAATGAATTTTAACTTGGTTTAAACTATTTTAATAACATTAATATTACAAAATAGTGGGTGGATTATATTAAGATATAATGAGAAATGAACATGTATTAAAACAGAATTACAAAACAAACACTTACGAAATTACAATTGAAAATGAATGAAAAGAACATGAAATCAACGAGAAGAGGAAGGGTATCTCAAGTGAAAAATTGAGTTTATAATGTCCTCCCAGGACTTTTTAAGAGACTTGGATGTGCCAATTGATCCTCTTCTATTCTGAATTTCCAACCCTTTTGAAAGGAGAGGAGGGAATGTATTTATAGCCCAAGGTGGTGGACTGTTTTCATTCCAAAACTATCCCTACATTTTCATCACCAATTTGGCTATACAGACATTTGAATCTCAAGATATCTTCTTCTTAAAAGTTGTAGATATTAAATTTTTCAGTAGGATCTCAAAATTCTGATCCATTTGGACTTATGTAGCCAAAGTTATGGCGATTTTAATAAAGAATTATAAATTGTGCATTTCTATCCATGCTTTTTTGATGATCAAAATGTGAATGGATTTTTGAATAGTAATATGCCTTCAAATACGAACGATTTCTTCAAAAAAATCGGCTATCTAGAACTCCTCTTTCACACTGAAAAATCTAAGCTCAAATGGATTTTTCTATCAGGATAAATATCAAATTTGGTGTGCTGATCTCAATTCACGGAAAAAATGTGGGCTAGACTTCAAAGCTTCATTAGGGTCCCTTTTTTTTGGAGTTGGGCCCTGAAAGTTTTATCCATGACTCCTTACATTGTTCTCCAAACTTTGGAGGATAATAATTTTTTTTGGAATTCTTGATTGAGATTTGTAATTCAATCTTCATGAATGGTCCAGT
This sequence comes from Viscum album, assembly GCA_963277665.1. Lineage (NCBI taxonomy): Eukaryota > Viridiplantae > Streptophyta > Magnoliopsida > Santalales > Viscaceae > Viscum > Viscum album. The sequence goes on from OY728153.1 coordinate 638,498,061, forward strand.
TTCTTCACAGATTCTGTGGGCCTTTTTGTGTGGTCCATATGACCCTTCAAATGGAAGAATTGGACAATAATTAATTCTAATGATATTTGGGAAATTTAATAAGGAATCCTAAAAAACAAGAACCACATAATTTGGATCATTAGGGTGATAGTTATTATTAAAACATTGAACATACTTGAATCTGGATGAATTCAAATAGTGATCAAAAATTATATTTAATATTTAAACATTAATATTTCACACAAATTATTCACATTTCATATAAAATCATTAAAGGGAGTATATAAAAATTTATGAAAATATTAATAACATCAGAAAGTCTTATGAATAATACTAAGCATAATAAAACATCCATAAAATTTCGTTAAGTATAGAGTAGGTTTTTTCCAAGCAACAAATCTCTGTCTGTATACTATAAGTAGATGTGGCTCTGACATAGTTGTACCAAGGGTAATAATCTCAAAAAATGTTCACTGAGATTGAATTGATAATCACTTGGTTCATGATAAAAAGGCCTTGCTGCACACCTGGTTTGACACTTCCAAGGTATATGCTTTGGTAAATTCATATTCTCCTTACAAACCATTATAAAGGGAACAAAAATGACCATAAAATTTTATGTCAGGAAATAGACCATGGATAACTTATATTGAAACCTAGAAATTCATGGGTTAAGGAATATATGTCATTTATGAGTTATCCCTTTATTGTTCATAGTTTATTTTTTATATGTTTAATAGTTTGAAAATTCTCATCCCTAAGTATATTGTGGATGAAGTAAATGATTAAAACCAAAATCAGATAGTGAAAGACAGACTTATCATCCATGGTTCTATGCATTCTTTCATATCATGCAACTTTAGTAGAACTATTAAAACACCACTGAAAAACAAGAAAGTGGAGCTATTAGTGAAAACGAAAAATGTGGCAATTATTGCATCCCAAGTATATAATTCCTTTCCTATCCATAGTTGTGGGATGAAATTCCTAGTGAACCTTGTGATACTTCATTTAGCGGAATTTTATGTTATTCTAGGTATAGATTGACTTTCCTTATATAGAGTAAACATAAATTTTTAGGAGAAGGAAATCACCCTATGTATCAAAAATCAATCTATGATTCTATGAAAGTGTAAGGATGGGGGCGAATCTCCTTTGGTATCATCATATAAAGCATGGATAGCATTGCCTTATGATTAAGCATATCTATATCAAATTATTGATACCAAGAAAGAATATCACCCATGACGACATTCCCATTGTAAGGGAATATGTTGATGTGTTTCCTAAAGAATTTTCTGGTCTTCCACCAAGTCATGAGGTTGAGTTCTCAATCAAGCTTATACTTGGAGCTTTGAAAATATCCAAGACTCCATATAGAATGTCTATTTTTGAAGTTGAGAAGCTTAATAAGCATATATAATAGAATTTGGATAATGATTTTATACGCCCAAGTGCTTCACCATGGGGTGCCCTGGTCCTTTTCGTTAAGAAGGATGGATCAATACACCGCTGCATTGATTATGGTGAGCTAAACAATATCATTATAAAGAACAAGTATCATATACCATGGATTGATTAGTTGTTTAATCAACTGTGTGGAGCCTAGTACTTCTCTAAGATGAATCTTCAGTCGAGATATTATCAAGTAAAGATGAAGAAATAGGATATCCCCAAGACTGCTTTCTGTACAAGGTATGGACACTATGATTTCATAGTGATTCTATTTGAACTCACTAGTTTTCCAACTATCTTCATGTACTTTATAAATATTGTATTTAGGGATTATCTCAAAAAATTGTTGCTAGCCTTTATAAATGATATTCTCATTTACTCCAAAATCAAGGAGAAACATGAGGAGCATTTGGATCCTGTACCAAAGACTTTGTGAAAGGAAAAGTTATTTACAAAGTAAAATAAATGTTAGTTTTAGATGGAGAAAGTAACATTCATGGGGCATTCTATCATTATAAAATGGATATATGTATATCCTTCAAAAATAGATGCAATTGAAGTATGGATCAGACCAATATCTATGACATAAATCCATAGTTTTCTTTGATTTTATGGGTTTCATCATCGATTTGTGAGAATATTCTCATTATTATCAAGACCACTAACCAATATAAATCACAAGGGAGTCAAGTTATGAACTAATGAATGCAAATAGATCTTTAAAGAGTTAAAGAAGAGACTAATCACTGCACCTGTATTCACATTACCCATCAATAGAGAAGGATTTGTGATATACAATGATGTGTATAGAAAGGGATTGGGATGTGTACTCATGCAAGATGAAAAAGTGATAGCCCATGCATCATACCAATTAAATATCCATGATCATAAATACCCAACATATGATCTAGAATTGGTTATAATGACATTTTCATTAAATATTTGGTGACATTATCTCTATGGGGAGAAGCGTGACATATATATGGATCATAAAAGACTCAAGTATATATTCACACAAAAGGAAAACAATATGCTACAATGGAGGTGTTTAGATATAATCAAGGATTGTGATTGTTCAATCCATTACCATCATGGGAAGGTGAACAAAGTGGCTGATGCTCTGAGTAGAAATGATCTCACAACCCTATCCATGATGAGGATTGTAAGAGATCCAATATTCTTTAACATGGGAATAATAAAAGGAGATTCATATTACCTTTATCAAATAACTAATAAACCATCTATTTTTGAGAGGATCAAAGCGACCTAGAAAGATGATGAGGTGCTATAGAAAAATATAGCAACTATTATGGAGTTTAACCTTGTTAAAGATAAATTTATAAGGTTTAAAACCTGTATATTCATCCCATAAAAACCATAATTAAAGAGGTAACTTATGTATGATGTGCATACCTAATCCTTCTCTATTTATCTAGAAATAACTAAGATATATAAATATCTGAAGAAAAACTTATAGTGGTATAACATGAAGAGGGATAATATTTCAGAATTTGTATCTTGATGCTTGGTATGCTAACAAGTCAAGGGTTAATTAAATAAGTCTAAGGGTATGATGCAACCATTTACCATACTAGTATGGAAATGGGAAAACATAACCATGTATTTAATCGTAGGACTCACCATGACACCAAAAGGTAATAATGCCATTTGGGTGGTATTCGATCACCTTATAAATTCAACACATTTCATTACTATCAATGAATATTTATATCTTGACCAAATCACTAAGATATACATAAGGGAAGTGGTAAGACTCTATGGAGTGCCACTCTCCATTGTATCTAGTTGAGATCCGAGGTTTACCTTAAGGTTTTGGAGAACACTTCAACAAGTGTTGGATACATAGATGATTTCTAATACTGTGTATCACCCTCATATGGATGACTAGTCTAAAAGAACCATTCAAACTTTAGAGGATATGTTGAGATTATGTTTAATGGATTTCCAAGGATATTGGGATAAACACCTTCCCCTGGTGGAGTTCTCACATAATACCATTTTCCATTCTCGCATTCAAATTACACCTTAGGAGGCTTTTTATGGGAAGAGCTGTCAAACTCTGACATGCTAGGACAAAGTTAGAGAGAAGAAGCTGATGGGACCTGATCTTATCCAAGTGACGATAGAGAAGGTCCAAACCATTCAACGTCATACAAAATCCACACAAAGTCTATAGAAAAGTTATGAAGACAATCATCGATGAGACCTGGACTTTGAGGTTGGAGGTAAGGTGTTCCTTTGTATATCACCATGGAATAAGTCATGAGGTTTGGGAAGAGTAAAAATCTTAGTCCAAGATACATCATACCCTTTTATATCCTTGATCACATAGGAACTGTGGCCTATCAACTATCACTCCCACCGAACCTATCTCAAGTATATGATGTGTTTCATGTATCCCTATTAAGGAAGTACATACCAAACCCTCACATGTAATAAATCTAGATGTAATACCATTGGAGAATGATATTTGATACAAGGATCATCTAGTGAAGATCTAAGACTATAGAGATAAATTTCTACAAAACAAGACAACTAACTTGGTCAAAGTGCTATGGTAGAACCAAAATTTTGAGGAAGCAACTTGAGAACTGGAAGAGGCAATGAAACAAAAATACCCTCATCTATTTTAATGTATGAAACAAAAAATTTTAGGGAAAAATTTATAAATAGGGGAAGAATGTAATGACTTGAACTTTTTTAAATAAAATTCCCTTTTGAATGAATAAATTCCTTATCAAGTAATGTAGTTATAAAAAACACATTCTCTACTTTGGTTATTTTGGAATGTTATAATTTATATCTCGTCAAATTTAAAAGACCATTAGGAATCATAACCATTGATAATATAGTTTTTGTATAGTGACCATTAAGATTAGTATATTAAGGGTTATGATAAAGTCTAACTGACATAGATGGAAGAAGTGATGACCTCGACCAGTAGAATTGTATCCTATGAAGCCCATTTATTGAAGCTTCCAATGGAGATGACATCACTAGGATTTTCCCTTAACCAATCCCAAGAAGTGATTTAACAATTGATGCACAAATAAAACCATTTATGGGAAAAGTTCAATATTATTGAGATCATGACCCAAACCATATTCATCAAACCATCCTAAGGAAGTGTCACAATCGCACACATTTCCCTTAGGAAATACACTGGTGTAATAAGGGGTTATGTATATAGACCCTAACAATATGAATTTTCACATTTTTATTTTAATAAAATAATGATTATATTTATTTTTTATCATTACTTTATAATTATTAAATAATAATTTTGATAAAAATTAGTTTTTGATATGATGAAACACAAATTGTATTTTTTGGGAAATATATAGTTTCAATCAAGACACTCTTTTTGAAAAATTCAAGAATTTTTGAAATAAATGTTATTTTAATAAAATATTCATATTAAATAATAATTATTTAAATATAAATGATAATATAATTTTATGTAGTCAAATGTAAAATTTAAGGGTCAAAAACTATCATCCCTTTAAAAACCCATATTTTTCAATAAATAGGTTTTTTTGATTTAAAAGTGTAAAATAATATATTTAAATAATTATTTTGATAAAATAAATATTAATTTTGAAATTAGCATGTCAAAATTAGCCTAAATTGATTTTTTTCTTATTTTTCTGAGACAATCAAATTGTTGGTTAAAAATTAAATATGATATAGATATACAATATGTATTATGGCATCATAGAAGTCCAACAGTGATGTGATAAATACTATAGAGAATATCCATTATCACGACCCATCCTAGTGGGTCCCATGCCACGACTACCCCAAGCCCGCCTCTAATAGGCCAGGGGAGGCAACTAGCGCTGAGTAGGCATATTTCAAAAATGGGAGGCATTTTCCTAAGTACCTATACACACACACACATCTCCAAGACCACAAAACTAAAAAGAGAAAACACCAACCACCATGCATGCATATACTAATAACCAACCATAGAGTAAAATGGGAAAGCAAAGTATAGGAAGGTAAATCAAGCCAGAATACAAGCCCACCAAAATAAAGACAACTACAATGTCCAACCTGCAAACAAGGGCACTGAAGATGTTGTAGAAAGATGTTGGAAACACCTCAGCCCGTATGATCTCACAAGACACCATCCGATCCTGGTCTTGCTCCATCTAGGACTACATCAAAGTGTCGGTCATCTAGACAAGACATGACACATGCAGGAAAATCTCGTACAGGGGTGAGTAAAACAATACTCAGTAGGACACCCTGAAACCACAAAGGAAAACCCACAAAAGAATGCACAATAAAATCTACATAGTTATATGCCCATAGATATACCAAGAACATCTGGATATACTCATAACCAGCCATAAAGAAAGAGAGGATAAGTCACCGCCAATCATCAGCCACAAGATTCCTCTCAAGGCACCCTTGTTCCAGGAGAACTCACTCCTCGAGCCTTGATGTCATCAGGGACTCTTACAAGAGGTCCCACTAATTTGGGCTATGACCAAAGAGAAAACATTGGTCAAATATCATGATATACAAATAGAGGATTCTCCTCATAGAATACCATGAACCCCATCTATATTAACCCAAAATGTAGAGGATTCTTCTCAGATAATACCACGAACCCTACCGATGTGGATCGTAACGTAGGGGATTCTCCTTAGAGAATACTACGAAGCCTATCGATATGGACCACTAGATGGAGGATTAACATCCTGCACTTGGAGGTCATTTCAATACCTAAGAATCACCATCAGGGGTGATAGAGTATCACTCCATTACCAAGGAGGATTCCACAACTCTATTCGGTACTGTATCCTCTTGAGGGAATTGCTGCCCACTGATGTGGACGCAATGTCATACTGAACCCTCTAGGAAATAACCAAGGTGAAGATTCTCACCCACACTGTTCCTCACTAAAAACTAAAAAATCCATCTCAAAATAACCACCTCACCGCGAGGGTCCCAATGCCATAAGCAGCTCGTCAAATAGACTTACGATTTGAAAGTTATTATTTTTTTAGTGAAAAGGTGTTGGTTGGGTCCGGGACCGACCCGACCTGTCAGATCGACCCGGTCCACTCGAGTGGGCCGATTTGTCTGCCCAGGACATGGTGGGTGTTGTGTCCCCATCTGGTCAATGCAGTTGGTTCATGTGACCAGCTCACACCCGCAGCTCTGCCGCGGGTCCTCTGTCTGACGCGACTTAGGGAGTCGCGTCCCTCCACCACTGCGACCTCCTGCCATAGCTTGTCACTGTTTCCTGTGGTCGATGTTTCTATGGGATCTCGTCCCCGACCATCAAGACAGAAACCTCCTCCGCCTCCACCCGCACCCCCTACTGTGGGTTGTCCCACCGTTGCGGTCTTGTTGGACTGCGGTTCACCACCGCTGCCGGCCTCCACGCCAACGACCATCTGCCTGGCCCGATCACACTGTCAGGACGATGTCGCCTCCACTGGTGGACTCCTCTCGCCACGCTCCACCTGGAAATGCTGGAGCCTCTTCACACCGCTTCCGTCCCGGATCCCGCTCCGGATTTTTGTGCCCAACAAAGAATGAGGAGAATGAAAATATGGGAAAAGGCGAAGCACAATAACACCCAAAGTGGATAGTTTTGGGCCTTGTTTGTGTCGGTATCGATCCATCCATGTTAGAATTAAAGAATGGAAGGTAAAAAAACATAAACTATTAGTATGGATAATCCTCAAATCAAATGCCGCAACAAAACACCCATCCCGCAAGAATGATCAACCCATGGATCAACATGTTCATGGGTTGATCCATGTTTATCGTTTAAAAGAAAGAACAAGAATAATAAAAAAACCTCATACCTAGAAATAGGATCAGTTGGAGGATGTAATTCTTCATTGATAGAGATCTGTCCATGAATGTCCTTGATCTGTCGTTCGTTGGTGCTTGATCCGAGCTCTGATCTCTAAATCGTCATCGCTGGTGAGAGATCTTCCTTCTCTTTACTTAGGGAAACTTAATGGATCCAGGTAAAATTCTCCAGCATTATGAATTCTAATGCTGGTCCATACCTTTGATTAATGGAGTAAACACATTAATATATTTTAGTGTTTTAACCATGTTTCAGCGTTTCCACAACGCTGCATTGCAGTGTTGTTGAGTCACCACATCACAATGCTACTGAGTCACTGCATAACATTGAATAAATAAAATAAAAAAACTTTTTAAATATTTTTTTTTCTCTTAAAATGTTCATAAATTAACTTTTGTATCCGACCCACGCCAGCTGATGTTAGGCCTCACCTAAGGTAAACTCATTGTTCTGATCTCAACAGTGCCCTCTGATTTCTGATCCAAACACCCATTTAGAAGTTACTAAAACCACACACATGTTCTATTTTTAATAAACTTAAAAAAATAGTTCGTACATTTATTCTGGGCACCCTGAGCCTCAGAATCACGTGTCGTCTCAGTGTATGGTCTTAAAATAATCCTATATAATTTTCAAAAAAATTACATGGAAAATACAAGCCATAACATTCTCCCCACCTTAGGGATTTACATCCTCTAAAGCCAAAAAAATGGTTAAAAAAAATGGGGATACTGAGCATGAATCTGAGCCTCCCTCTCCCACATTCTCTCCTAAAGATTCCCGTGTTTACACCAAATGCGCACTAGAGGAATCAATCACCCACAGAGGGTCTTATCCTATCAATCCTCGATCTCCATTGGGAACTCCGCAAAAGTCGTTTCATCATCAACATATAGCTCTCCCCAGTTAATGTCGTGTGATAGGTAGTGTACGTATCTCCTCAACTGGGATACGTGAAAGACATCGTGCACCCGATCTAACTATGGAGGTAGAGCCATGCAGTATGCTACCCCGCCTACTCTACACAGTATCAGAAAAGGTTCAATGAACCTTGAAGATAAATTTCCACCCCAGCCAAATATCTATATCCCAAGTCGAGGAGAGACTTGAAGGAACACATGGTCTCCCTCCTCGAAATCCAAGGGTCTTCGTCGCCTATCAGCATAAGACTTTTCATGACTCTATGAAGTCTTCATCCACTCCTAGATAACCTGCACCTTCTCTGTAGTATCCTGCGCTAACTTCGAGACCATGAGCACTAACTCTCTGGGGTCAGTCTAGCAAAGTGGTGACCTACATGGTCACCTGTATAAGGCCTCAAACAGTGCCATACCGATAGCGGAGTGGTAGCTGTTGCTGTATGAAAACTCCACCAAGGGTAGGTGATCCTCCCAACTATATCCAAAATCAATGATGCAAGCACGTATCATATACTATAGGACCTAAATATTCCTCTGTATTTGGCTATCTGTCTATGGGTGGAAAGTTGTGCTCATGCGCAAATGAGTTCCAAACGCCTCCTGCAATCCCTTCCACAGTAGAGAAGTAAAGCACAAGTCACGATCTTAGACTATCGTAGATGGGACTCCATGGAGTCGAACTATCTCCTATATGCAGAGGCTTCCCAAGCTCTCTACTGAACCTTGTTTCTAAATTTCTTGGAAGTGGTTTGACTTGGTGAGTCGGTCAATGATCACCTAGATGGTATTGTGCCCCTTGGACGTACGTGGTAAACCTGTCATGAAGTCCATCGATATTCCATCTCACTTCCACTCTAGAACCTCAAGAGTTTGAGTCAAACCCACTAAACTTGGTGTTTTACCTTCACTTGCTGACAAGTGAGGCATATTGAGACAAACTCTGCCATTTCCTTCTTCATCCTCATCCACCAAAACTAACGTTAGAGGTCCTGGTACATATTTTCCACACCTGGATATACCACCAAAGGGTATTTATGGAACTCCCTCAACACCTCCTCCCATAACACCACCAGTAAAAATGTGAATCTTATAAAAAGGATAACATGTTCCCCACATTTTGAATATCCATCAGGGACATGCCCTATGGACATCTGAGCACATATAGTCTTGTAGCTGGTATCTTCGAGTTGTGACTCCCTAACTCAATATAAGAGTGGAGGGGTAACTACCATCAACTAGAGATAAGCTACTCCATCTCCATCCATGAAGGATATCTAAAGTGAGGCCAACTTCTCCGAGGCCTCATTCAGTCACTGTGAACTCGATATCTAGCTAAGAGAATCTTCCACCACGTTCCCCTTCCCAGGAGTATAGACTATCTTGAAGTCATAGTCCCAGAGGAACTATATCCAATGAATCTATCTCAAGTTTAGATCCTTTTGAGAGAAGATATACTTGAAACTTTTGTGGTCTGAGTAGATGATAAACTGCTCACCCATAAGGCAGTGTCGCCACATCTTCAATGCGAAGACTACCACTACCAACTCCTGATCAAGGGTTGTGTAGTTCTGCTCGTGTGGTCTCAATTACCATGAACTATAAGAAATCATCTCTTTCCCCTGTATCAAGACACAACCAAGCCTGGTCCCTGATTCACTGCATAACACCACATACTCGACACCCTCCTTTAGAAATCTCAGTATGGGAGCACTCGTTAAACTCTACCTCAGTTGCTAAAATCTCTCCTGGCACTTCTCTGTCCACACAAAAGGTTTCCCCTTTCATGTCAAGGCTATCACGAATTATACTACTCTAGAAAAGTTAGGCACGAACCTCTGATAGTACCCATCCAACCCAAGGAAACTTCTCACCTAAGTAACGTTCTCGGGTGGCTCCCAATAAAGTACCACATCTATCTTTGATGGATCTACTATAACTCTAGCCTCTGAAATGACATGTCCCAGAAACTAGACCTATCGTATCTAGAACTAACACTTCGAGATCTTCCCGTAGAGCTGGTGATCTCAAAGTAAGTCCAGAACCATCCTCAAGTGTATCACGTGCTCATCCTCAGATGCCAAGTATATAGAGATTTCATTAATAAAGACAACTACAAACCAGTCTAGTTAAGGATAGAAGATCCTGTTTATGAGTCCCCTGAAAACTTCTGGGGAATTTTTCTTTCCAAAAGGCATCACTAAGTACTCATAGTGGCCATAGCGACATATGAAAGCCATCTTCAGAATTTCCCCATCTCGCACCTGAAGCTGGTGATAGCCTGATCTGAGGTCTATCTTCGAGAACCATCTCGCTCCCTTCAACTGATATAATAGGTCATCAGTCCTTAGTAGTGGATACTTATTCTTCACAGTTACTTGATTCAAGCACCATAAGTCCACACACAACCTCAATATTCTATCTGCCTTCTTGGAAAACAATACTGGGGATGCCCGGGATGAAACGTTAGGTCTCACGAAACCCTTCCTCTGTAAGTCCTCAAGATATACCCTCAACTCAAGAAGTTCCGTGGGAGAAATTTGATATGAATGTGTGGATATCAGCGCTATCTCAGGGTATAGATCAATGAAAAAGTTAACCTCCCTATGATGAGGTAATCCTAAAACTTCCTCAGGGAAGACGTCCTCATACTCATCCAACACTACAGTAAACTAGGGAATCCTCTCATCCATCACACCAAGGGTGAGGCTAGCCAACTGGTGAGTGATCGGCTTCACCCTCCTTTGAGAAAGTCCATCATGTGCTGTATTTGTTTCCTTTTCATCAATAAAGGAAAACTTGGTTCCATCTTCATGGACACACCACACTCTGTGCCTAAAACAGTCAATCTGAGCATGAACTATGGATAACCAATCCATTCCCATAATGAATTCATAAGGACTCAATGTCACTACTAGGATATCCCAGCTGAAGCTCTCACCTCCAAGAGTAATCTCACACTATCGACACTAGTGTGTGATCATCGAATCCCCTCCCGTAGGAATCTCTAAATGTAAAGATTGAGCCAACAACTCCATCGAAATCTCCAAGCTCTGAATAAGGTCCATAGAAAGTAATAAGTGACTGAAACTTGTGTCTATAAGAACTACATATAGGGTGTAAAAGACATAGATCGTACCTCTGATCATCTTTGGAGCACTGGGGTTGTAAGCCTCCATCACCTGGAGCTAGCCCTACCCCTGTCCCCCAGCTCTCGAAGCCCGTGGTGGACCAACTAGGGGTGGTGGTGGTAGTACCTCAACCCCCCCCCCCCACCGCCTGCTGCTCTACCCTCTCCCTTGCCACGTATGCCGCCCTGCAGACCACCCTACTCGAACCTCTACCTCTACCTTGGAGGTCCCTCGACCGTCCACTGATCGTCCGTATAATGTGTCAGGCAATCATGAGCTATGTGTCCTCGACCGCCACACGTGAAACAAAGTATTTCCTTCGGATATCCCACTCTACCCTGGGAGCCTCGCACCACTGATTCCATATCCCAAAGGACCCGACCTGCTTGGTCCCCTTCGTTTATTTTTGGCTACACACCACTGAAGACTCAACTACTTGTTGCCTACTGGTAGCTCCCACTACTGGCATCTTCTCCACCAGAAAGTTCTCCATGAGTAGATCTCTCTCTAGTACCCCTATCTAAGTAGGGATGTTGAGAGATACCATAGACTCCCTGATCTCCCGACTTAGTCCCTACTCAGAAGCATTATCCCTAAAGAATAGGTCTCACAAAATATATGTGGAGTAGTAAGAAAGCTCAGTAAACCTCATCAAGTATTCTGCTGCTGTCTGGATACCCTACTGCAGATGCAGGAGCTCCTGTATGCGTACTGAGCACAAAGTTTCCAGAAAAAACTCCTCCCTAAAGAGGTGTTCAAAGTTAACCCAAGAGAGAGTTGTCTCATTATGTTTATAGATCACTAAGCTCCATCATCACCCCACTGAGCCCTAAATAAGACTTACAACTAGGACTGTAATTTGATTGGAAGGTGTCCTCACAAGGTGGAAGACATGTGTAACCACCTCCAACAAATCCTCAAATACTTGTGGGTCTATCTCACCCATGAATCTGGGAGGTCGCTGCCTCTAGAACTCATAAAATGCACTCAATCTGTGTGCATCCTCTACCGATATCACTGGAAAGAACTGTTGCTCGACGGGTGGCACTACAATAGGAAAACCACCGGGAGGTGCCATGTCTAGCATATTCCCCTGTATTGATGCCTCATCTCTAGATGGATCATCCTCATGATCATGCATCAAAATATTTGATGGATATCTATGTGGAGAAATCCTGGAACATATCAAGATGAACCATGATCAATAGAGTATATCTAGAGAGTTGACTCAAGAAGGACATGAAAAACACAACCCATTCCTATATGATTCATGTAAAATTTATTTCCTTAAAAATAGTGTTTTTTTCATATACCAAGTTGTAAATTAGGTGTCCAGAGTCCTGGTGTATGGATATGTCGACCACCGCACCAACATTGGGTTCCCTAGCTTGAAATCCGAACTCGAAACACTTAACAATTTTCCCCAAACCAATCTCACAGACTTTCGATCTCAATGTAGAACCAAACCTCCTATGATACCACTCTTTCATGAACCATCCAAATGGGGCCCATTACCTAACTACCCAAATCCCACCTCCAATAGGCTAGGGGATGGTGACTAGTGTTGAGTAGAAATGTTTCAGAAATGGGACACATTTTCCTAAGTACATGTACGCACGCACACATCTCCAAGCCCACAAAACTAAAAAGAGAAAACACCAACCACCATGAATTTATACACTAATAACCAACCGAAGAGTATAATAGTAAATTAAAGTACAATAAGGTAAACTGGGACAAAATACAATCCCACCAAAAGAAAGACAACTACAAAGTCTGACCTGCAAAAAAGGGTACTGAAGATGCTGTAGAAAGCTGTCGGAAACACCTCGGCCCATATGATCTCACAAGACACCGTCTGGTACTAGTCCTAGTCCTACTCCACCTAGGACTTCGTCGAAGCATTATTCATCTACACAAGACACGACACGTGTGGGTAAATATCATGCATGGGTGAGTAAAATAATACACAGCAGGACACCCCAAAACCACCAAGGAAAAACCAAAAAAGAATGCACAATCAACTCTATATAGTTATAATATCATTCATATAATAAGAAAATCTAGATATACTCATAACCATCCATAAAAAGAGAGAGGATAAGTCACAAACAATCATGAGCCACGGGATTTTGCTCGAGGCACGCTCGTTCTAGGATAACTCACCCCTCGAGCCTTGATGTCATTGGAGACTCTTAAAAGAGGTTCCGCTAATTTGGGATCCTCACAAAGAGAAAATTATGGTCAAATATCATGATATAAAGATAGGGTATTCTCCTCAGAGAATACCAAAAACCCAATTTGTACTAACCCGCAACGTAGTGGATTCTTATCAGAGAATAACATTAACCCTACTGATGCAGCTCATAACATAGGGGATTATCCTCAGAGAATACTGAGAACCCCATCAATATGGACCACTAGATATAGGATTAACAACCTATGCTCAGAGGTCATGTTAATACCCAAGAAACTCCATCAGGGGTGATAGAGTATCACTCTAGTCCCAAGGAGGATGCCACAAATCTATACAGAATTCTATCCTCTTGAGGGGCTTGTTGCCCAGTGATGTGGATGCAATGCCGTACCAAACCCTCGAGGAAAGAACCAAGGGGAAGATTCTCACCTATGATAGTCCTCACTAAAAACTCAAAAATCCATCTCAAAATAACCTCCTCGCTGCGAGGGTCTCAATTCTATAAGCGTCTCATTAAACGGACTTACGGTTTTAAAGTTACGGATCTTTTAGTGAAAAGGGGCTAGTTGGTTTGGGGTCCAGTCCGACCTGGTTGGGCCAACCTGACCCACCAGGATCAACTCAACCCACCCCTGATGGGCCTGAATCAGCCTGCTCGAGCGGGCCAGTTCATCCACCCGGGACGCGGTGGGTGCTGCGTCCCCGCCTGGTCAACGCGGCCAGTCCACGTGACCAGCCCACACCCGCAGCTCTGTCGCGGGTCCTCTATTCGACATGGCTCAGGGAGCCGCATCCCTCCACCATCACGACCTCCTATTGTGGCTTGTCTTCTCTTCTCATGGATGATGCCATCATAGGATCCTGCCACCGACCATCGAGTCGACGACCTCCTCCACCTCCACCCGCGGCCCCCTGCCACGGGTTGTCCCGCCGCCATGGTCCTGTTGGACCATAGTTCTCCACCACCACCGACCACCATGCCAGAAACCATCTTCCTAGACTGACTGCATCACCGGGCCAATGCTTCCTTCACTGTTGGCTACCCCTCCAATATCCTCCTCTCACCACATTCCGCCAGGAATGGCCAGAGCCGCCTCACACCGCCGCTGTCCTGGATCCCACTCCGGATCATTACACCCAACGAAGAATGAGGATAAAGAAAATAGGGGAAAAGGTGAAGCACAAGAACACCCAAAGTGGATGGATCTGGGCCTTTTTCATGTCATCCTTGATCCATCCATGTTAGAATTGAAGAATGACGGGTAAAAAAACATCAACTCTTAGAATGGATAATCCCCGAATCAGACCCTGAAACATAACACCCAACCTGAAAGAACAATTGACCTATGAATAAACCTGTTCATTGGTTGATCCATGTTCATCATTTGAAAGAAATAATAGGAAGAAAAAAAAACATAGAAAATAAACCCCCTGTCTGGAAAGAGGACCAGTTAGAGGAGGGAATTTTTCATTGATGGAAATCCGTCCACTGACGTCCTTGATCCATCATTCTTCGGTGCTTGATCTGAGATCTGATCTCCAAATCATCGTCGTCGGTGAGAGATCTTCCTTTTATTTCCTCAGGAAAACTTCAGGACTCTGGGGAAAATTCTCTAGCATTATGAATTCTAACATTGGTCCCTACCTCTGATTAATGGAGGAAACATGTTAATGCATTTCATCGTTTTAAATGTGTTTCAGTATTTCCACGACATTGCATCATAGGGTCGCTGAGTCACCGTATCACAATGCTGCTGATTTTGTACATAACATTGAAGAAATAAAATAAAATAACTTTTTAAGTATATTTTATTTTTCTCTTAAAACGTTCATAAATTAAAATTTTCATTCGACCCACACCAGCCGATGTTAGGCCCCACTGTTTCCTCTGAAATTGGGGATGACCTCGTTGATTGAAGGTTCAAACATTCCAAGTGGTTTCTAATGGTTTTGTTCAAAGAACCTGAAACATCCAATGATTCCATATCTATTTGGACCTACTTTCCAAAGGTAGGCGCTCATTAGTTATAGACTGATGAGGCTTAGGAATTTGCATTGGTCGAGAGGATGGGATGTTGGACTCATCACACCTTTTTTAGGGGAATTATTGTCTACTATAGGACTCTCTTTATAGATTTAAGTTATGTTCATGAATCCTTATTACATTACCAAGTATAAAATGAGATTTTCTTTAGATCTGACAATCAATGATTAAATATGTAGGAAATTTAGAGAATCTTTTATATGTATTCAAGGTTCTTCATCGATAGAGAATCATCTGTATTTGTTAGAGATTCTTAGTCAATGGTATCCTTCAATACATAAAAGTCTCTTGGTCATTATGATGACCATATTTCTTTTAAAGCCACTCAGTGGGGCACTTGAAGTTTATTGTCATTCAGAAGAACATAGATTATTTCAGAGTTGGGATCGTACCCGCAGATGGGCTACCTACGTATCCTTTTATTATAAAAGGAATCAGAACCCACATATTTCAAGTAAGGGAGTGTGATGTTTATGTATGATTGATGGCTCAAAGAAAGATGTCATAATTACTTTTACACTCTAAGCTCACGCGAGTCATGCTCGGTGTGAGAAACAAGAGGTATTGGTAAAATCAGATAATTGTGCCATGAAAGATGCAATCATAAGAAATGATGTGGGGCTTATATATGTATGATTGCCCAAATAGATGAAGATTAAGATTTAATTCAGGGAAGAAATCCATGAACAGGGTCCATAAAGGTATATGTGATTTATGGAGATTTGGATACTCTAATCTTGGGGATTACTCCTAAGGAAAATTCCCAAGTTAGGAAAGGACTTATGATTGGGTTTTACTCCTGAGAAGGAAACCTAGATCAAAAGTAAATTAGGACTGGTTAAGAGAAATTAAGACTGGGGATTACTCCTGAGAAGGAGGCCCAGGTTAAAGGGATTTGAAAAATCAAGGGACTTGGGGCTTATTCCTAAAGAGGATGCCCATATTTGAGACTGGGGCTTACTACTGAAAAGGAAGCCCAGGTTAAGAGAATTTGGTTAGGGCTTACTCCTGAGAAGGATGCCCATATTTGGGAACTTGGACTGGGACTTACTCCTGAAAAGGAGGCCCAGGTTAAGGGAATTATGACTGAGGATTACTCCTGAAAAGGAGGCCCAAATTAATGAGGACTTGGGGCTTACTCCTAAGGAGGATGCCCAAGTTAATGAATATTTGGACTGGGGCTTACTCTTGAAAAGGAGGCCCAGGTTAAGGATTCTCTCATCTTAAAGGATGAGGTTGAATGAATGAACTCTCTAACTTTAGTGATGTAAAGATGTGTAAATCACTAGGTTTTGAGAGATGTTCCACAGAATTCCTTTCAGATAAGGAATCCAACAAGGAAATCATGCCATAAATGGATTTTAAGAGAATTCTGAAGGCTTAATCCTGAAGAAGAGAGGTGGATAGGTGTAATAGGGGTGAAATGGGAAAGAAGGGCACCCAAAAAGAGAGGGGCGCGCAAGTACTGCGTGGGCGCACAAGTACTGCGTGGGCACACAAGTCCTGGTCACGCAGGTGTACCTACGCGACACATGGGTACTTGCACGATGATCAATCCTTAGGGTAGAACTTGGGCGAGGTTTGGATCAAGCCCTTAGTACTACCCCTAGAGACTTCCAAAAGAGAGGTGCACAAGTTATATAGAAGGGGTAAGGTGGCGTGCAAGTGTGGCTATTTCCCTTAAGGGTTGGCCACCAAGGTGTGAAAGTGTTAATGAGTTTTAAAACTTAGGCCTTCCTTACCCTCTTTAGATCTTCCGTTCTAGGTAATAAATTACCTTATAAGTGTTCGGAATCCTTGAGAAGAGACTAGGGCATTGGGAGCTCAAATATGAGGTTTTGGAATTTTTCCATTCCTGAAATGGGGGGTCCACAGGGGTATTTATAGGCTAGAGAGACCCTGGGCGAAATTTCAAAGAGGGCGCACAAGTCACCTGTGTGACCACTATGCGGCGCGCAAGTATACTTGTGCTACCATGATGAAACTTTCACGACCCAAGTGGGAGGAAATCCTTCTTCATTCCTTTGTCAATTTTTGATTTTTCTTCAAAGGATGGATCACTTTAGACTAAGGTATTTCCCTTTTTCAGTCGTTAGACTTTGTGAGGGAAAGGAGCGTCAACAAAAGTACCCCCTCAGAGTTGGATCCGGAGTTAAAAGAGGATTTGACTCTGAGGAAAAAAGAGAAACCAGGGGTCTTTATGGTTATTGGCAGTTTAAAGTCATGCATGTCGGACATAAAATGGATAATGTTTAAGGTCAAAATAGCTTTGACTGAATGGATTAACATTGACTCAATTCCTTGAAAATTTATCTGAAAACATATTACCATGTTCAAGTATGAGGGAAAATATGTAAACGATGACTTAAGAAATTTTGAATATGAGGAATGATACGAAAAAGGGCTAAAAGGCATTAGGAGAAGTAGTTCCCAAGAATGAAGTTACCATTATTTAAAAAACCCGTTAGGGGGTTGAATTATGCAGGGACGCCTAAGGGCATTGGCTGCATAGTCAAATAATAGTATCTTTTGGCTGACAGGTCCATTATGTAGACTAATTATTCAAGGCCGCCTAAGGGAACGTGCTGCATAGTTAGGAAAAAGAACTCTCAGAAATTTACTTTTATACTGCTAAAAATCTAGTATAAGTTTATGAGGATTCAAATTTTCCAAAGCATAGAGTTTTCTTTATGGAGAGAGGTACTTGAATATGGAGAAGATATTTCCAAAAAATATTATCCAAGAACTGGATGAATGTCACTCCTACGAAGGTATGACCCAAACGTAGGGAAGAGAAATATAAACCATAGACTTGAATACTTTCAAATCATGAAAAAGAACATGGGGTGAATATGTTAAGGATGGATATTTTCTGCATATCCTTACATATTGTTGTTAAGACAACTAAGGAAAAAAGAGGTTTTCTTTCCAAGAATGAAGTTACCATTATTTAACAAACCCATTAGGGGGTTGAATTATGCAGGGTTGCCTAAGGGCATTGAATGCATAGTCAAATAATAGTATCTTTTGGCTGACAAGTCTGTTATGTAGACTGTTTATATAAGGATGCCTAAGGGAATGTTCTTCATAGTCAGGAAAAAGAACTCTCAGAAATTTGAAATTTTTGTGACTAGAATTCAAGAAAAGGGTTATAAAGATCTGAAAATATTTAAGGTTAGGATTATGACACATAAAAATGGGTATTGTCCAATGTATGTAGAGATACACAGATCAATGCTAACCATAATCATGTTGTGGCTGGATCCTGAATTGAAATATTAAACTTCACTACATATCCTATAAGGATGGGAATCAAGCCATACGTAGTTCTTGAAATACAGTTTAACATCGTGTGGGACAAAAGTGTAAGAAATCTTAGTTTAGGGTCATAGAACTCAGACCATTACAAGAAATACACAGTGTGTATTTTTATAGGGACTTTTCAGCCAAGGGACTGAAAGTGGAATTTGGGGTTAGGCCCAAAATACTTGGGGCTGGATTCGAGGGACACTCAAACGTTCCTACGTATCCCATAAGGATGGGAATCAAACCCACATAGTTCTGGAAATACCCTCTGTACAAATTTGGTTCGTACATGTGAAGGATGAAAGGGGACTTTAGTGCAATGATGGTTTAACCCAAGATAAAAGGTTCAGGTATTTCCATGTATGCACATAGTCTTTGGAATATAACATGATTAAAAATCAATGTAAATAATGATTCCCTCTCAGGTGAGGGTATCAAATAATATTGTAGTTTATTGTCATACAGGACAAAAATTTTGTACAGTTTAACGTCGTATAGCAAGGAAGAAGGTGAACCAATGTAAAGATATTGATTTTGGGGGCGGTTTCATGAATCAACATCGTATGAGATGGAGGTGAACCGATGTGAAGAAATTTGTTTTGGGCTTTAACCTTGGGAGGTTGCCTACATACCCAGCCTGGAAGGTAAGGATCAAATTCCGCGTAGTTCAATTAAATAATGAATTAGTGATCAAGTTTCTCTTGGGGACAACGACCTAAAAAAAATGGTGTTGGGACTTACGCATGGTTAGCGGCCCAGAGAGGGTGTTATGGTTGAAGTTTGCTCTAATCTCACGTGAGTCATACTCGGTGTGAGAAACAAGAGGTAGAAACAACATTAAAGATGCATAGTTTAATGTCATGTAGGACATATGAAGGGACTATGCAGTTTAAAGTCTTGCAGTTAGGACTATTGGTGCTGCACAATTTAGTGTCGTGTAGCAGGGACAAAATATAGTTTAACGTCATGTAGGAAAAAAAAGGGGACTGTGCAGTTTAATGTCATGCAGTGAGGAAAAAAGAGGACATAGTTTAACATCATGTTGGGTGTATTAAGGACTTTTTCACAGTTTAACATCATGTTGGACGATGGCACAGTTTAACGTGATGTTGGATGAAAGGGATGATACAGTTTAGCATCATGTTGGACGATAAGGATGAAAATAGTTTAAGGTCGTATGCATGGACCATTGGTTATGCAGTTTAAAGTATTGCTGGACATAAGGGACTTCTGTATAGTTTAGCGTCATGTAGTTAGGACGTCATGGTTTAACGTCATGTTGGACATAAGTGCCAATAGTTTAAAGTCGTATGCATGGACCCTTGGTTATGCAGTTTAATGTCTTGCTGGATGAAAGTAATAAAAATAGTTTAAGGTCATATGCATGGACCGTAGATGTATTTTGTATTCATACAAAATATTTCTTCAGAAATCTGGCATTGGTTGGAGTAGTGATGAGTTCTCCATCCATTGAGATTAAAGAATAAGCTCCATTAGAGTATACCTTATGTATTGAATAAGGTCCTTCCCATTTTGGCTCAATCTTGGGAGGTTTCTTTCCTGGTATCATTGGAGTTCTGAGAACTAATACCAATTCTCCCTGAACGAATGAACGAAGACAAACTTTTTTGTTGAAATCTCATGCAATTCGATTCTGGTAGACTTCCAAGTGGTGCAGGTTGCACAATCTTTTCTCATCTAACCATTCCAATTCATCCAATTACTTTTGAGATTGTTCATCTGTAGATGACTGATCACAAATGGATACTATGAGCGAAGGTAATTGAACCTCAATTGGCAAGACTACTTCTGTTCCATATACCAATGAATATGGAGTTGACCACGTTGCAGTGCGGGTGGTGGTTCGATAATCCCATAAAGCATGAAAGAGTTTATCAGGCTATGACTTCTTATCTTTATCCACCATATTTTGCAGTATATTTGACAGAGTCTTGTTGAAAGCTTCTATCTGGCCATTGGCCGCTGCATGATACCGAGATGAATGGTTGGATTTAATATTGTATTCTTGATACAACTTCTTCACCTCGGATGAATAGAAGTTGGTGACATTGTCCGTCAATATGGTATGAGGGACACCAAATCTGGTAATGATGTTAGACTTGATGAAGCTAACAATGCTTTTAGAACTAACTTCTTTGAGAGTTATTGCCTCTTCCCATTTGGAAAAGAAGTCAGTAGCAGTAAGAATATACTTAAACTGCTTGGCTGTAGCTGAAGGGTAAGGTCCCACCACATCCATTCCCCATGTGGCAAATGGCCACGAGTATTTAGCTGTATAAAGAAACTCTGGGGGGTGATGAATGAATTTGGCATGTACTTGGCATGAATGACACTTCTTTGTGAAATCAATATAATCTTGTATCATTAAAGGCAAAAAATATCCAAGCCTTCAAATTTGATCAGATAGTCTGTGTCCATACTGGTGGGCACCACAAACTCCTGCATGTACTTCTTTCATGACAACCATTGTCTCTTCACCATCAATACATTTGAAGAGAACTCCATCAAAACCACGCTTGTAGAGAATTTTATCTAGGTGATCTAGGACATCATAAAGAGTAAAATTGACCACACGTCGCCAGATTTGTTCTTTCCCGGCTCTATCAGGCGAAAGTGTTCCATTTTGAAGGTATTCCTTGATAGGTGTCATCCATCCTGTAGTATGACCATATGGTTCATAGATGGGACTAATTTCATTGATTTCCTCTGTTCTGATTTGAACATAAGGTGAAATTGTACGAAGGTGGGCAATACTGATGGTTGTCTCATCCTGATTTGGATCTACTAGAGCTGTGGCTATATTATCCAGTGCATCAGCTTGGGCATTTTTTGATCTTGGGACATAAGAAAATGTTGGTTTCGAAGGAAACTCCTCCATTAACTCTATGACGTAATCATACAAAGGGATTAATTCTTCTTTTCTGATTGCGTAATCCCTATTGACTTGTTTGATTACCAGGTCTGAATCACCTTTCACCTTTAAGTGACTCACTTGTTCTTGAAGAACCAACTCCAATCCTGCAATAAGAGCTTGGTATTCCGCTTCATTATTTGTATCGCCTCCCAATAATGAGAAGGAATAAGGTAACAATGCCTTTTCCGGGGAAATGAGTACAACTCCTAACCCAACTTTGTTGAACTTAGGATCTTCCATTTTCCTCCCTATTGGACTTTTGGAAGCACCATCAAAGTACATTTCCCATGTTTGAAGAATTTCTTGAATAGAGAAAACTTCCTCATCAGGGAGTTCAATATCTGAAGATGTGTCTTCTATTGAAGGGCGTTCAACAAGGAAATCTGCCAAATCTTGGACTTTTATTACCTTTTGAGACACATACTGAATGTCAAATTGCTTCAGAATAACTACCCACCTTGCCAGACGTCCTGTAAGCATTGGACGAATAAGGATGAATTTGAGCGGGTTATTACAAGATATCAATTGAACCTAGTGATGTTGCAGGTAGTGTCTCAACTTCTGAACTGCAAAGATTAATGCTAGGAAGCACTTCTCAATACTTGAATATCATTTCTTTGCTTCAATCTTAGTCCGACTGAGACAGTAGAGGCTGTTTTCATTCCCAACATTATTTTTCTGAGCAAGAAAGACACCCAACGATCACTCTAGAGCTGTCACATAGAGGATAAGTGGTCTTCCTTCAACAGGTGGCATTAACACCGGTGGACTCAAGAGATACTTCTTGAGAATATCGAATGCTTCTTTACATTCTTCAGTCCACTGGTAAGTGACTCCCTTATTCATCAATTTGGTGAAGGGTAAACTTTTGCCTGCCAAATTGGCAATGAAAAGCCGAATATAGGCTAAGTGTCCTTGAAGTCATCTCAATTCTTTCAAATTTCGAGGAGGTGACATACCAAGGATTGACTTTGTTTTCTTAGGATTGACTTCGATGCCACGATGGCGTACAACAAAGCCAAGAAATTTCCCTGAGGTTACCCAAAAAGCACATTTTAAGGGGTTCATCTTCAAATTATGCTGCCGAAGTTTGTGGAATATGATTTCCAAATCAGCCAAGTGATTAAGATGTTGCCTGGATTTGACCACCAAATCGTCCATATAACATTCAACGAACTTACCTAAAAAGGGTTTGAAGATACGATACATGGCATGCTGATATGTTGCGCCTGCATTCTTTAGGCCAAAGGGCATTGCCCGATAGAAAAACACACCCTGAGGGGATCTGAAGGCTGTAGATTCCTCATCTTCTGGAGCCATTCTGATTTGATTATACCCGGAATATCCATCCATGAAGGAAAGTGCTTCGTAGCTAGCTGTTGCATCAATTAATAGTTCTGTAATTGGGACTGGAAAATCATCCTTAGGACAATGCAGATTAAGATCTATGAAATCAATGCAAAATCTAATTTTCCCATTCTTCTTTTTCACTGGGATAATATTATCCAACCACTTGGGATATTGAAACTCTCTGATGAAGTTAGATTTGATAAGCTTATCTACTTCAACCTCAATTTTGGAAGCATAGGTTGAGTGTGTTCTTCTAGCAGCTTGTTTAAATCCTCGATGTTCTTCTGGAAAACCCAAATGATGAGTGGCAACATCAGGATCAAGCCCTGGAATCTCTGTATAGTTCCAAGCAAATATATCTCGATTTTTCTTTAGAAGGTAAATATACATCTCTTGCTCTTCAAGAGTCATAGCCACACTAATTAAAGTGGGGCGTGGATCTTCTTTTGTACCCAGATTTATTTCTCTGAGTTCATCCACGGTGGTAGAGATACCCTCTTCAAATGCTAGAGGAGCATCCCTGAGATCTTCCTCTTCTTCTTCAACATGTGTTATTTCTTCTATTTCTACTTGCATAGTAGATGATGAAGTAGGATTTTCATGATCAGAAGAGACGCTAAAATTTTCACATCTTGAAGAAGAAGCTTCCATTTCCGACCCGATTGATAATGAAGGGTCTTCCTTGGGTAATAAAGAGGAGATGATGGATTGATAATTGACATCATCGTTCACCTCTAACATTTATATAACTTCTTCTGGCCTGGTTGGTGAAGTATAGACTTGCTGGATTTCATCAGATGAAATAAAGACATCTCCATTTGAGCTTTCATCATTTCTTGGTGAATCACCACTTTCTCCCATGCTGTCTCGCTTGATTGCCGTGATTGACATTATGGAGGTTTCCATAAGAGTATTTTTATTTGTATCTATCCTATCAATTTGACTGATAGGCAATACATAATCTGTACTCACATTTGCTAATGGGTTTACTGGAATATTTTCCAAACCATATGGAGAATTAACTTTGGTAATATTCTTTGTTGAAGATTCCTCCTTTCCCTTCATGTGGTAGAATTCCGTCTCAGTGTATTGAGATTCACATGTCTTGAACGAGGCCTTATCACCATAAAATGTCCCAACTTGACCATCAGAACAATATTTGAGATATTGATGGTATGATGAAGGGATAACTGCATGCTGATGTAGCCAGTGTCTTCCAAGCAAGATGTCGAAGGCTGAGTCTTGATCAACAACCATGAAATATGAATTGAATACAAGATCTCCAAACTGAATTATGAGTGTAATCTTGCCCAGTGGTTCTTGTTCATTTTTATCATATCCTTATAACATCATAGTTGAAGGAGATAAATCAGATTCCGTGAGGCCCAATCGACGAAGTGTACGAATGAGAATGCGGTTGACTCCTGAACCATTATCAATGAAATCTCTTCGGATGTCTACACCATTGACCTTTCCAGATAAGTACAAAGGTTTAATATGTCCATGCACGAAATCATCTTCATCTTAATCAGTAAAAGATATTACTGCATGGCATTCTGTAGGATTATTCTCTACATGGTAGACTTCAGCTGCAACAATTTCAGTCTCAAACTCTTGAGGACTTGACAAAGCCTTTGATAAATTCAAAGCATCCATAATTGATAACTTGGCTGGTATTTGGGATAAGTGTTTCAATACATCAAAATTTTGATCCAAAGGTCTACGTTTCCCAATAGGAACATGTGGTTTAGCAGGTGCCTTGGAAGTTGATGCATCCTGTACCGGGATAGGAGTTGGTAATATTCCTGGCTTTGGAAGATTAGACCGATTAGGTCTATTTAATTGCTGATAGGAATAAGATGGAACCTTCAACCGATCTTCCAGAATAATTGTGCCAAGACTAAGTCTGCCTTGTGTGGAAGAACTTTCTTGTTCTTGTTGAGCTCGTTGAAGGGCTCTACCACGAGTTTCTGCCGTATACACAGTTCTAGAAGGGGTAAAATTGGAATAATGGCCTCTTAAATATCCACGTCTTCCCCTGTATCCTGAGCCTCTGGAACTTCCTCTGATTCTTCTATTTGATACAGGGAACTCAGGCTCATCAAAATCAAAATTGTGACTGGCATACAGATCTGTTAATTGAATCATATTAACAGAACCGAAGATCAACTCTTCATCCGATGAAGACTCTGCCTGATTATCCTATTTAGGCTGTGCCGTTTGGTGGGGCGGTGCCCATTTATTTGAAGTAGATGGCATAAAATATGCCAGAGTCAAAGACAACTTGGGCTTTGACACATACTCATCTTCTTCTGATTTTTCCTCTTTCTTGTAATTATGTCGTTTCTTTGAGTATTTTCCCTTTGGTGAAGAGGGTTTTGCTACGATATTTATGGTAGAAGACACAATTGGCTTCTTCAATTGTGTTCGAAAAATATTATGAGTTCGGTTGATCATCTTTCTGACCATCCAATCATCATATTTTTGTGCATTTTTGTTCTTGAATTCTTTCCACTCGCCTTCCTCCTCTGAAATTGTAGCAGTAACACATGTTACCTGAGCTGAAGAACCTTTCAGTTTGACTTGTCCCAAATCAACCTTTTTTTGCAGGAGGTCCTTGAAAACAAAACACTCCTGAATGGGATGCCCCAACATCTGATGAAACGGGAAATAGTTGGAACAGTCTTCATTTCCTTCCTTTTTTGGCCTCTTGGGCCTTGGAAATTGAACCAAATTATTTTCCAGAGCCGAAATGAAATAACCAGGAACTTGTTCATTTCGGAAAGAGAAAACTTTTCTTTTCAAATCCTCAAATTGTTTTCGTCTTTGATCTCTTTGATCATCTTGAAGAAACAACCTCTGTTTTTAGTGCTCAGGAGGTGGAGCCCTTCGAGAAGATGAAGGTTTTGAAGTAGAAGCAGGTACAAGTGCTTGTTTAAGTATAACTATAGCAGTCTTTGCTTTACCCATTCTACTTCCTGGAGCTGATGGAATTAAACGAGCTTTATCCTTAGTATTTATAAGAGAATCTTCAATCTGTTGAGCGATTGTAGTAAGGTCTCGAAACCCTCCAATGTATTTCACATGGATCAACGGTGTGTGCAACTCATCACGTAAATTCACCACACAGATTGGCAACAATTCCTCTTGAGGGAGTGCTAAGATTCGGGAATATGTTAATCCCTTCCAGCGAGCAATGAAATATAAGACCCTTTCATTCTCCCTTTTCTTATAGTTTGTAAGATAAAAAACTGTTGTCTTTGGCAACGTTGAGCTGAATTGAAGAAGAAATTATTGACGAAGATCCTCCCACCCGGTAATTGACCGAGATTGCAAGCTTGTGTACCAGACAAAAGCAGGTCCTTGTAATGACTGTACAAAACACCTGAGCTTAACTGCTTCTTGTTGCTGAAGGGTTCCCATCATAGGATCAAAACGAGAAAAAAAATGTGTTAAGTGTTGCTCTAGGTCTCCCGAACCATTAAAGATTGGGAATGTGGTACTTGCGAAATTTTATGGGGGAGGAATTGCATCAACCCATTTAGGGTAAGCTCTCTTATCTGGTTGAACCGAAGCACGCTTTCCCTCCATAGATTCCAAAGGAGCTATTAATGACTCAATAGTAGTTATTAAATTTTGAGAAACATCCAGTTGAGCTTGGAACTTAACAGGTGCAATGAATGGAGCTGGTACAGATGTGGCAGCTGGTACTGCAACCAATGGCAGCACTGACGATTGTTGTTGGACTTGACCCGTAGGATTAGACCTGTGAGGGTGTACTGATAAAGGATGATATTTTTGATCCATCTTAGTAGCTGCAACAAATTCCCTTGGCTGACTGACTCCAGAACGCCTAGGAGGAAGACTACCTTGAAGTAGTTCTGCATTCAACCTCCTCAATTCCTTCATTTCTTCCTCTTGTTGTGCAAATCTTTGCTCTAGTGAGAGCGATTGGCCTTCTCCAGAGGAAGGGTATGTAACCCGATTCTTTCCTTTCCCCTTGTTGGACACCTTTCAGAGAGGGGGAAGTGGGTTACTTGAAAGATTACCTAAGTTCTGAGTAATCCTTTGATTTCGTGTACGCACACCTTCTTCATTTGTGTCTGTGCGTACAACTTCTTGAGCAGGAACCTCTTCATTTTATCCCTCCGAGTGAACCTCATCTAGTGGATCATCAAGAATTACATTGATGACATTGATTGATGCATAATTCATTTCATCCCTTCTATCAGCATTTCTGTGATATTGTCTTCTTCCATGTCCTTGATGAGACATTTCCTCTTATTGATTTGGTTCTTTAGGAAATTCTCGATGAACCATAATTTGGAGGGAATCTACTGATAATTTATCTCTTATTTCCTCTTTAGGCTTCTTCCCCAATCGAGAGAATACTGAATTTCTCTAAGGGATGGATTGAGGATTTGAAAAAGTCCCCAGTCTGGTGGACTGGGGTTGTTCCTGCTCAACTCCTCAAATCTTATTTGTTGATTATGAGGGTTGGGTTAAAAGAGTCCCCAGTCTGGCAAGCTGGAGTGGTTCTTGAAATGCTATATATGAGACTTTCTTGAAAAATCTTCTGATCTTGCAGACTTTAGTCCGAAAATTAGCTGGATGCATCAACCTGCATCCACTTTTATCACCCATCTCAAAAGACCATTGGATTATTTCTGACACTTCTGTTACTTGATGATATGATTTCTCCAAACGAGAAGCCTATTCAATATTCTCATTTACTTGATGCAGGATTAATTCAACAACTTGTTCTCTGTATGCTTGATTTTGAGAGGAACTAGTTGATTCCTATTCTTGGTCAAGCTTTTGATTACAAACAAAACCCACTGACTGTGTCTGGCCATGGGCAATAACATTGCATGAGACCATTTTCGGTGGGCTTTGCTGACTGGAGAGTAAAATGAAATGTAGCACTCCATGAACACCCCATCCCCTGATATGAATACCAGATGGGGAATTGGAAATTAACTGGAACAATCTTCTTAGTGCGCCAAGGCATGAACGCTGAAGGGATCTCTGCTGCATTTCAGCCTTTGGATATCGAGAAACTGAGAGAGATTCCAAGTCAATTTGGCATTGTAACCCTTCTATTATCTTGATATGATTTTCATATTCATCATAAGATAATATTTTCTCTTTCAACTGACAAAGAGTTTTCCATATGTTGAGATGAATATCATGAATTTCATCTTCCGTCAACATCTCTAGAATATCATACTGAGAGTTGGCTGAAGGCCAAAACATGATTGGAACTTCACCTTTTTCCAGTTGTTTTCTCATATTCAGTACTTCCTCTTTATCATTCAATGAAGATTCTTCTACCTGATTAGACCAGAGATGGTGCTTCCTTGTTTCTTCATCGGATTCAACAAGATTGGTAGAGAAATCACTGATCAAACTAGAAGATGCATGACTTAGGGGTGGTTCGAAGAATGAACTACACCCTGGGCTATCTTCTAGTTGAGAAAGTATTTCACCTGATAAAGTTAAATCATCATACATGACTGGATTCACATTTGAAAGTGCCTCAAGATAATAGGGCTTTCTCATCACTACATTGTCTGTTGGAGAATTTTCCAAGCAATGTGAATCACTACTGTGGAGAGGAATTTCACAGCTAATTCATTATCATGGGGAGGACCACCATGGTGGGTTATAGCAAAAGATGAAACATTTTTCTCCTTGGTCTTCTGGCCACACAGAGGGTTCTTGTGGCTCTCATCTGAAGATGAAACTTTGAGATTGACCGAATCTTCATGAAGCAAGTCTTCATGAGGAAGTATCTGATGCAGACCTTTAGAATTAATGTTCCCACTATTTGGAACTAAGAGAGTAGAATCTTGAGTTGCAACAGATAGTTGTCTGAGTGCATCAAGAACTCCAGCATTGAGTAAGGCCTTATTACAGATTGGACGTTGATTTCTTGACTGTTCTAGGAGGGTCTTCTTTTTAGACACCTTCTTACTCGCTTTAGGAACCACTTGTTGATGAAAGTGGTCATTATGGGCAGGTGTATGTGCCTACTTAGGAGAAATGATCAGGTTAGGCTGATTATCTCCACTCAAATCAGGTGTATGTGCCTGACTTGGCTGTCCGTATGATATGGGGGAGTACGCCCCACAACCCTCTTGGACTGGAATAGATGTGTGTGTCTGTTATGGAGTGAACTGTTGATGTGTCACTCCACTGGTAGGGATAGATTTATGTGTCTTTCCCTGAGATGCTGCTGAAGTTGTTATAATATCCTGGAAGGCATCTAGAATATGAGTAGGGATTTGATTCTGCTCTTTCACCATTGATAGAATATGCTTGGTGACTTCAGCTGCCGGAACGGGGATATACGTCCATTCCGTGCTTGGAGTAGGTGTGTGTTCCTGCTCCTGTCCTCCTTTTTCTGTCAGTGAATCCTGACAGTACTCAAGTGTGGGGGCAGAGAGTTGAGTCTACCTCTTGTTTGTCACCGGAGCTTTCTGACTGACTTCTCCGAATGCTACCAAATGAGACTGTTGGTAGGCCTGATCAATACTAGCAAGTGTATGTGCCTGCTGATTTCACTCCTCCGAACGTGGTTGACGATCCTCCTTCAACACTGACAGACGAGGCTTCTGTCAGGATTGATGAGTGTAAGCAGGTGTATGTGCCTGTTTACCAGTTGTCAACACATTTGGTTGGTGGGATCCATCGCATGTAGTCAGACGAGCCTTCTGACTAGCCGATGATTTATAAACAGGTGTATGTTCCTGTCTATAGTACTCTGCCGGAATTACTAGGCAGGATTGGCATGCTGCTGCCAGACGAGTCTGCTGGACAGAGGGATTAAAACGGACAGGTGTGTGTGCCTGCTCATTGCTTGCCACCAAGTTATGTTGGTGGACTTCTCCAGAAATGGCAGAGATAAGAACCTACTCACTGTTAACCGGTTTTCACCTCTGGTGGTTTGTCTTGCCTGCTCGGGTTCAAGGAACCTGAGCCGAACTCCTGGAGACGACACCCTCATCATGTTGAGGGCGCACTGCCGCATGATTCTGGCAGTGATTGTTGGTGGGATCCCTTGGGAAGGACTCCTGTTTCCTTGAATTAAGGCCCTGAGTGGCCTTCTCATTTACCTCCTCATAATATGGGAGTGAATGGTGATTGTGTTCCGGGGATAACGACCCTAAATGGTTGGAAACGGTGGTTAGAACCGCCTGCTTCTTGATCACTGGTCGTCGCTGTCTGGATGACCAGGGTGAGTTGTTCACTTGGAGGGATTGTCGAGCAGCCTCCAAAGTTGGAATGGTACTGTGTTGATGGTACTCCTTAACCAGTGAATTCGATACCCATCTTTGAAGACACTGAGTAGGTGATGTCGTCCTCAGAGCGGACGATGATCCAGAAGGAGCAGTATCAGATGCATTCATAGTAGAGGTTTTCACAGTAGAGGCATTCACAGATTTGAACTTAAGAAAATCCATTCTTGTAATGCAGAAGATCTTGGAAAAGAGTGCATATTTGATATAACAAACATAATCAAGATAAGTTCGGCTGCTACATCTTTTGGATGAGCACATATGTTATTGATTTCTTTGTTGTCCCTCTCATTGAGTTTAAATAAGGGCCTAACAAATAGGTAAAATATCACTTTAACTTGGTTAAGGATTCACATAGGGTTCACCATTTTTTGTTTCCTCTAGAATTGGGGATGACCTTGTTGATTGAAGGTTCAAACATTCCAAGCGGTTTCTAATGAG
Organism: Viscum album; assembly: GCA_963277665.1. Lineage (NCBI taxonomy): Eukaryota > Viridiplantae > Streptophyta > Magnoliopsida > Santalales > Viscaceae > Viscum > Viscum album. Next base: position 638,528,998 of record OY728153.1, read on the forward strand.
TTTGTTCATAGAACCAAAAACATCCAATGATTCCATATCCATTTGGACCTACTTTCCAAAGGTAGGCGCTCATTAGTTGTAGACTGATGAGGCTTAGGAATTTGCATTGGTCGAGAGGATAGGAGGTCGGAATTATCACAACTTTTTTTATGGGAATTATTGTCTACTCCAGGACTCTCTTTATAGATTTAAGTTATGTTCATGAATCCTTATTACATTACCAAGTATAAAATGAGATTTTCTTTAGATCTAATAATCAATGATTAAATATGTAGGAAATTTATAGAATCTTTTATATGTATTTGAGGTTCTTCATTGATATAGAATCATCTGTATTTGTTAGAGATTCTTAGTCAATGGTATCCTTCGATACATAAAAGTCTCTTGGTCATTATGACGACCATACTAGTTTTAAAGCCACTCAGTGGGGAACTTGAAGTTTATTGTCATTCAGAAGGACATAGATTATTTCAGAGTTGGGATCGTACCCGCAGATGGGCTACCTACGTATCCTTTATTTAGAAAAGGAATCAGAACCCACGTATTTTGAGTAAGGGAGTGTGATGTTTATGTATGATTGATGGCTCAAAGAAATATGTCATAATTACTTTTACACTCTAAGCTCACATGAGTCATGCTCGGTGTGAGAAACAAGAGGTATTGGTAAAATCAGACAATTGTTCCATGAAAGATGCAATCATAAGAAATGATGTGGGGATTATGTATGTATGACTGACCAAATAGATGAAGATTAAGATTTACTTCAGGGAAGAAATCCAGGAACAAGTTCTATAAAGGTATATGTGCTTTATGGATATTTGGATACTCTAATATTGGGGCTTACTCCTAAGGAAAATTACCAAGTTAGGAAGGGACTTATGATTGGGTTTTACTCCTGAGAAGGAAACCCAGATCAAAAGTAAATTAGGACTGGTTAAGAGAAATTAAGACTGGGGATTACTCCTGAGAAGGAGGCCCAGGTTAAAGGGATTTGAAAAATTAAGGGACTTGGGGATTATTCCTAAAGAGGATTCCCATATTTGAGACTGGGGATTACTCCTGAAAAGGAAGCCCAGGTTAAGAGAATTTGGTTAGGGATTACTCCTAAGGAGGATGCCCATATTTGGGAACTTGGACTGGGAATTACTCCTGAAAAGGAGGCCCAGGTTAAGGGAATTATGACTGGGGCTTACTCCTGAAAAGGATGCCCAAATTAATGAGGACTTGGGGCTTACTCCTAAGGAGGATGCCCAAATTAATGAAAATTTGGACTAGGGCTTACTCTTGAAAAGGAGGCCCAGGTTAAGGATTCTCTCATCTTAAAGGATAAGGTTTAATGAACGAACTCTCTAACTTTAGTGATATAAAGATGTGTAAATCACTAGGTTTTGAGAGATGTTCCACAGAATTCCTTTCAAATAAGGAATCCAACAAGGAAATCATGCCATAAATGGATTTGAAGAGAGTTCTAAAGGCTTAATACTGAATAGGAGAGGTGGATAGGTGTAAGAGGGGTGAAATGGGCAAGAAGGTCACCCGAAAAGAGAGGGGCGCACAAGTATTGAGTGGGCGCGCAAGTACTGTGTGGGCGCGCAAGTCCTGGTCACGCAGGTGTACCTGCGCGACACATGGGTACTTGCGCGATGGTCAATCCTTAGGGTAGAACTTGGGTGAGGTTTGGCTCAAGCCCTTAGTACTACCCCTAGAGACTTCCAGAAGAGAGGTGTGCAAGTTATATGGAAGGGGTAAGGCGGCGCGCAAGTGTGGCCATTTCCCTTAAGGGATGGTCACCTAGGCTCCCAAGTGTTAATGATTTTTAACACTTAGGCCTTTCTTCCTCTCTTTAGATCTTCCGTTCTAGGTAAGAAATTACCTTATAAGTGTTCGGAAGCCTTGAGAAGAGACTAGGGCGTCGGGAGATCAAATATGAGGTTTTGGAATTTTTCCATTCCTGAAATAGGGGGGCCCCATAGGGGTATTTATAGGCTAGAGAGACCCTATGAGAAATTTCAAAGAGGGCGCGTAAGTCACCTATGCGACCACTATGCGGCACGCAAGTATATTTGCACGACCATGGTGAAACTTGCGCGACCCAAGTGGGAGGAAATCCTTCTTCATTCCTTTGTCGATTTTTGATGTTTCTTCAAAGGATGAATCACTTTGGACTAAGGTATTTCCCTTTTTCAGTCATTATACTTTGTGACGGAAAGGAGCATCAACAACCACCTAAGGTAAACTTTTTGTTCTAAGATTAATGGTTCCCTTGTATTTCTAATCTAGGAACCCATTTAGAAGTTACTAAAACCTCACACACATTATATTTTTAGTAAACTTAAAAAAATAGTTCTCACATTTATTCCAGGCACCCCAGGCCTCAAAATCACATGCCGTATCAGTGACTGGTCTCAAAATAATCCCATATAATTTTCAAAAAATTAAATGGAAAATCTATGACATTACATCCATGAACAAAATTATATTTTCCCTTTAAAATAATTTGTTTTTTAAGTTTTTTTATTACTTTTATAAACCCTTAATGAATCCTCCAAAACCTATATTATATTTTAAGGTTTTAAAATCAGTTCTTTATAAACCTGACCCACTCCCACATCATTAAGAGTATTATTTTAATGATTTAAGTTATAAACATTATAAAGTAATGAAACCCACTTCTATTTTGTATAAACCATGGAAAAAAACCATGGTAAGCTTTGTAGTTTTGATTATTTTATCATATAGAGTCCAAAACCTAAGTTTAGAAATTAATAAAGAATTACCCTCTCTTTTTCTATAAAAACCCACCCAATACCCCATTAATATTCACTCAAAGCCCTTTAATCATGAATTTACTCCACATTTACATCTCTATATTCCTCTTAAGGTGTCCCCAATCTCTTAAGAAGCTCATCCCTAGCTTTTAGAAGCACCCTCTCAAAGTAAGGGATCTCTCTATTTTCTTTTCCATTCAAGAACCTTATTTGTATTTAGCCTTTTGAATCTCAATTGATTATATTGTCATGAATTTATAAATATTCATTTACTATCTAATTGATATTCTAATAATGATAAATCATTTATCCCTTCTTGTTATAACCTTTACCTAAGCCGTTATTATGTCAAAGTAAGGGATCCTCTCCTTCTCCTCTTTATTCAAGCACCTTATTTATATTATGACTTTTGATTTCCAATTTGTTATATTGGTATATGTTTTTAAACATCTATATTACTATACTTATGATCCCCAAGTTATGATATACTCCTTTTTCACTCTCATTCACCCCTTCCATAAACCTTCATGTACTCCCTTTATGCTGTCAAAATTATCCCATGATTTTCCATGCCAAACATTTGTGTAGTGAATACCCATATCCATTTCTAATCAAGGGTATTAATCTAGATGTAACTATTGTTGATTGGAAAATTCCATGTATTTAACCCAAACTCCTCAATCATGGGATTAAAACTGAGGAAATACATCCTTATGTGGTATGATATATGTGGCACACTTATGCATGTATATAATATGAATGTGATGGGTGTGCCAAAATTATATAGCCCTCCAATGCATTGGGTAATGTTTTTATCTCATGAGATACCATGTATAGTTCATAGAAGTTGATACTAAGTATACTATGTTATGATGTCTTGATGGTTGGCCTTGACTTATGTTTATGATGTTGTGTTTTATATTGCCACCACATTCCCATGTTACCCTTATATTATCATCTTATATCATGATTTGATGTTTAAGTTTATGATTCTCATCTCTCTTATGTTACCTTGATATTCCTATTGACTCACATGTATTAATTTTATCATTTTATTCTTTGATCATTACCTTACTTAGATTTATATCTCACCCCTTCCTTATGTACATCCCTAGGTCATCCCGTGCAGTTTTATACGAATCAAGAGAATCTAAGGGCATGTTATAGAGTTTAAGTTTATACCACTATATTTATATTTAAAGTTATTATGTTATGTACCTAATTTATCAAATACATTAGGCCTCATGATCTTCTAGGTTTTTATTATGAGTATCTTTATGTAATAAATAATGAATTAAGATGTATTAAGACATGGGTTGTCATATGATGGTTACTGTTGTGAGAAGATGAAGGCACAATAAAGTAGAAAGTTAGTATAAATGGGTGACTAGTTTATCTCCAATATAAATATGGTGTGGGACCACCTACTAATAAGTAACTGAGGTGTAATGTGATTAATTTCTAAGAGTGATCCACATGGCTGACAGGTCACCAAGTTGTAATCTTTATACTTCCATAGAAATATATTTTTCGTGTTCTTCCATGGATGTAGGATGAAAATTTAAACCAATTAAATCCAAAATTTTCATTTAATACCACATACTAACTTTTATTTTCCATATTTATTTATTTACCTTTATTTTTTCTCTTAAATTTTGGACTAAGATTTTCACAAATTTTGGAAAATTCTAGAGTTTTGGTTTGCCGCATGATTAGCCAACATGATTGGGAAAACCGTGTGATGACCGTGAAGATGGGGTTACAATTTTCACAGACCCATTTTTCATGATTGGTTAAATATTTACAAAACCATGTAACCAAACCATGTGCGTGCCCAAGGGAGTTTAGTAAGGGGTACATGGTTTGGCCAACTGTGGGGAAAAACTGTACGATTCAGCCAGGGATTTTAAAATTGGAATTTCTAATTATTCCACTTATGAAATAAAGACACAAATTGGATCTCCATCTCCTCACTCACATGAAATGGTCAGGAGTGTTAGAAATAGTTATTTTGTTCCAATATATCTTAGTACTTTATGTGTTTTAATGATTCAAAAAATCTTTTTTTATTTACTAATGAGTTTATCTTAAGTGTTTCAAAATTTTATGTCTAACTATTTTTAAGACTTATGAGATGTTTGATTAATAAATTATAAATGGGTTTATATTACATATATGATGAGTCGATATAACTTATCCTATAAGCACAAAGTAATTCACTTTATGGATTATGGAATTCAGTTTTTATTCAAAGGAATTTATCTTACGTGTCAAATATTATCTTACACGTAAAAGAATTCTCTTACGAAGTAGATTCTGTACTTGCACTGAAATACCAATTCTGTGCTAAAGGATTTTATCTCACAAAAACTTAGTTTCAAATTTTATCTTACCATGTAAATAAATTATCTTAAGAAGTAGATAAATTATCTTACAAAGTATTCAAGGTCATAAAGCAAAGTCATATATATAATCAGTAAAGTCTTTTATCTTACAAAAAGGAACTTTATAAAAGAATTATCTTATAGATGTCAAAGAAATCCATAAAATTAATTTATATTATGATAGTAAGAGATTATCTTATGAAATGTAATTATCCTATGGAAATATTAAATCCACATTATTTATCTTATTCGATGTAAAATTCAAATAACTAAAGTGATTTATCTTACAAAGTTTCATGGTAAATTATCTTATGAGAACTGTGTTTCCAGAAATTTATCCTAAGGATATCAAGTTATATTATGGAATATTTTTATTATTATAATCATTACCATGGTATTATCAAGTGTTCTTAAGTTCAAATTTAAAAGATGATATATAAATAGTATATTTTGTTATTTCATGCAAGACACATAGATTTATGTATATAGAAAAGAAGTGATATTTTCTTCATAAAACATACAATATAAAATACTTAAAGATAATCTACAGTTCCTGTGCATATTCAATTATCTTTTTCAATCGAAGGACCTCTAGAGTTTCTCTTTGAAGATACTCATCTTCTCTAGAAATTTATTTATCTACTATAAGTTATATCATGCAATTGTATGCTTCATTTATAAACTCACATTATTCTCTCTTATCACTTGAAGCGAGAAATATTTATATTTAGTGTTAAAGGATTTTGTTCTATCAATCATTATAGGAGTCCAATAAAAGCTATTGGTTTTGTACTAAGTGGAAATTTCTTACACTCAGTCGAACATTCCTCAAGAAAAAGGATTGGTGTTAGTGAAAATCACCAAGCTCTAGAAGTTGAGAATTGGTGGAGTGAACTAGGGGATATCTATTCCCCAAACCATTATAAATACCCTATGTTTGATATTTTTCTTTTTTTCATTCATTTACACTACTTGTTTTTTTAAGAAAAGATTAGAACTTTCCAATCCTAAAAGAGTGTAAAGAGTATGACCCTAGTAGACCAGAGTTAGTGGTTACTTTATTACATTGGTACTAGATAAAAACTATCACATCCTAAAGAACTAAATAGTTTAATAGTATTAGAAAACTAGATACATACTTAAATTTTACATTACATTTGAAAACTTAAAATACAACATAGTATTTTCTTTGAGAACACAAATATTCTCTTTAGCATATCCCTGCATATCAATTATAATATATTTCCTAACATTATAGGGAAAGGAAACATAAGAAATGGGTGAGCTTAGATGCTCAGTAAGGGTATGCATACAGTGGAATATATAATTAAAACATAAGGAATAATCAATATGACAAGGTAAATAACTAAAAATACATTCCATTTAATCAATAACTAGAGAATTAAGAATAATATGGTAGGAATAAATGATGATAAAATAATTCAATATAAATAATCACATGATCTTGAAATTTATCCATGGATATCATAACTAATCAAATAATCACATGGACATCAATAATTAATCTTATAATGTCACGAACCAAGCCGGGTCTCCATCCAAACGGTTCCTGACCTAGCCCGCGATAAGGCTGGAAGGGCATTCCTGATCCCCATGGGCTAGCACAAGTGCCCAGGTATCACAATAAAACTTGGGAACGATTTACTAGAATAAACGAAGATAAAGAAATCAACAAAATAAACTAAACCAAAAGTAAAAGTTGCAGCCAAACAAGCCTTTAACCAAAACCAGATTTTGAGTCACATGTAAAACCCAACCCCAAACAACACTAAAAATTATGGTGACCAAAAAACAACCCAAAAACTGCCACTCAGTGAGAGGACACCACCCTCAAGCCATCACCACTACTCCACGTCAAGAGGTCTACTGACAACCTGAACCACTGCTCCCAAACACTGGAACCTTACCTGTATCATACATAAAAAAATCTACTTACACACAAAGGTGTAATTAGGGTGTGAGCAATGACCTAGCAGGAGGCCACCAAGAAAATATTCCACACACAAGCATTAAAAGAAAATTAAATTTGAAATGATAAACAAAATAAAGTAAGAAATACTTGACAACATTAATGAAAACAGTTTCCATGAAATGAACTTAAAGAAAAGTAGTTTAAAGCAAACACATGTTTGTGTAGTAACTCAAGTGACATATCATGTATCATCGGTGTGCGCAAAGTAATTGAGAGCACCAAAAGATGGGAGAGGCCCTGTGGGTACTAGTAATGAGTGGGACCCTAGAACATTGTGTCTCTGTGAAACGTGGCTTAGAAACCACGAACCTCAGAAAATGTGGCTTAGAAACCACGAACCTCAGAAAACGTGGCTTATAAACCACAACCCTCAGTCACCATATGTTTAGTTAGTGTTGCAATCGTCAATCTTTCCAGTGAAACTGAGCCAAGCCATCTTCGGAACACTAGATTGCTATTCCTAGTCCCCCACCCAATACCCCAGGCTTCCCTCTTTATGCTCATCTAAAATCTAATTTCACATCACATGTCACATTAACACTTAATATCCAAACAAGGTGATTACACACAAAAATACATCATTCGCACACCGATACCCTCTTTTAAAACCATACACACACCAAAAACTTTTTAGAACTTAACCTCCACTGCTTGAACATTAAATTAAACCAGCTGCATAGTTTTATAAAAACACATTTTATAATTAGTCAAACTACTAAGAAGAATTATTAAACAGTTTCCAAACATGTTGCAAAATTTTTAAAGGGCCAAAAGTCACTCAAAACCCTTTCCAAAATAAAACATATTTTGAAACCATAGAAAAACATAAACCACATCATCTTTACTTCCTAACACACACACACTGCACAGTTTACAAAACAATGATAAACAGATCAAAGTGGGTTTTCAAAATAAAAAAGGACTAAATCACTTAGACACACTTCCAATAAGTTAAATGCATAATTAAAACTTAATCAAAAATAATTTTGCAACATGAAAACTAATTGAAAATGTGCTAAATTAATTAAAAAACATGAAAATTATCATTAGATAATATTTTTATGCAGAATCACCTACTGGTGTGTCACAAGCTTCAAAAAATTGGTGTGCAAGGACCACCACACGCCAACGTATCTCAAACCAACTCAAATACACTCTAAAAACAAATCATCATGAAAAAAACATCAAGATTTAATCAATCGCAACTAAAACACAACCAAAACACTTCCAAAAATAAAAGTATGAACAATGAGGGACTCCTCACCTCTAGAGAGGAGTCTGAGAGGTCAACTGGAGGTCAACGGGGACTGTCTGGGCTTGCACGGAATCGAAAAAACAAAGAGAGTCACAAAAAAAAAACGCATCCAAGGGAGCCGGTTGCCGGAGCTTCGGCCGAACCAAGGGGGTGGTGCGCATGGATGGAAAGAGGAGGGGTAGACCACCGGGGTGAATTCTGGGTGATCAAAGGGAGGAGGGTGCGGCACGGTGTTGCTGTCCGGAGGAGAAAGGTGGTGCAGCGCGGCTGTACGAAGGAGGGAGGAGAGTGCGGTGTGATTGTCTGAAGGAGGGAGGAGGGTGGCCCGACGCAACTGTTTGAAGGAGGGTGGAGGGGCGTCACAGCCTAGTGCAAGGCAGCAAGGAGTGGTGGGGGCACGAGGTGGTGAGGAGAGAGGTGGGATGGGGGCAAGAGGAGGCAGTTGGTGTAAGGGAAGGGCAGAACCACGATAAGGGGGAAAAGCAGTAGCGATGTCAGGTTTGAGAGGGGGGTCACCTGTGTAGTGCGATGGGAGGAAAGAGGGTAAGTGAGGGAGAGAAAGAAAAAAAATGAGAAAATAAATAAAGAAAAATGAAATATGAGAAAAAAATAAGAAGAAAAGAAAAGATGGAATAAAATAAAAGAAAAATGAAAAGATGGGAAATAAAAATAAAATAAAACCCAAAAAGAAATTCTAACCTAAATTAATAATAATGATAATAATAATAATGATAACAATAATAATAGTAATAAAAATAATAATATTAATAACAAAAATAATGAAAAAAATAACTATAATTACAATAATTTTTTATTTTTATTCGGTTATTTAACCATTCGATCACCGGGTCGGCCGCACGTTAAACTGGAAAAGCCACATGGATTCACCCGTGCCATGCCCGCGCATCGGTCGATGTCAAGATGAAACTCATTTATCAGCACAAAATCGCAAAAATCATATCGGCTCAGTCCAAATTTCAACCAAATAATTATAAAAAGGCAATTAAACATGTGAGATAAAAATTAAAATTAAAAACATACCACAAAGTGAAGTCCAGGTGTGATAATTCTCCCCACCATGGGAACTTTCTGCCCTTGGAAATTAAATTCGAAGATTGATTAGAGAATAGAATTGGGTACTCCTTCTCAACCCAAGACTTCCTCTACCAAGTCTCATTATCTTCATTCCCATGCTTCCAAAGAATGAGAACCAAAGGAATGGACTTTCCACGAAGCACCTTCTCCTGAGAATCCACTATCTGCACTGGCCGCTCAAAAATTGATAAGTTGGGCTCTATCTCTAACTCCTCACAATTCAACACACATGATGGATCAATATTATACTTTTTCAGTTGAGAGACATGGAATACGTTGTGAATCGATGTCAACTGAGAAGGCAAAGATAATTAGTAAGCCATCTTGCCAATCCACTCAATAATCTCGAAAGGCCCAACATACCTCAGTGTCAGCTTCCCCTGCTTTCCCAGGCGGCAGTGACCCAAGCGAGGGGACACCTTCAAGAACACCCTGTCACCCACTGAAAACTCTAGATCTCGATTCATCTGATTTGCATAAGATTTATGGTGACTCTGAGCTGTCAATAACCATTTCCTAATCAACTTGACCTTCTCAGGTGTTTCTTGAACTAGGCTCGGTCCCAAAAGTGAGGTCTCGCCTACCTCTGCCCAACATAAAGGAGACCGACAAGGCCGACCATAGAGCGCCTCAAAGGGTGACATTCTAATAGAGGATTAGTAACTATTATTATAAGTAAACTCAACCAATCCCAAATGGCTATCCCATGAACCTCCAAAATCTAACACACATGCACGAAGCATGTCCTTCCAAATTTGATTTTCCCACTCCATCTGGCCATCCATCTGAGGATGGTATGCCGTGATCATCTTAATCTGTGACCCCCAAAGCCTTCTAGAAGCCTTCCCAAAACCGAGAGGTAAAGTGGGGGTCCCTATCAGAAACAAACGTTGATGGAACACCATGAAGTCTGACCACCTCCTGAACATACAAACGACCCAACTCACCCACCTTCATTGTATCTCTGATCGGGATAAAGTGAGATGACTTGGTAAAACGATCAATAACTACCCAAATATAATTCCTCCTCCTAGGTGTACAAGGAAATCCAAAAATTAAGTCCATGGAAACCTCATCCCACTTCCAGGTAGGAATGGGTAATAGATGAAGCATGAAAGATGGTCTCGGATACTATGATTTCACCTGTTGAAAAGTGTAGCATTTTGATACAAAGTCGGCTATGTACCATATCATACCTGGCCACCAGAACTGGAGATGAACATCGTAATACATCTTGGTAGTACCAGGATGGACGAACCACTGATACTAGTGGCTATCCTGCATCACCACCTTCCGCAGGGATAACAAAACCACTGCACGGACCTTGAAGCACAAAATCCTCTTTTGAGACAAGTATCAATCAGAAGGAGTCTCCTCACCATAAAGAAACTGCATAGATAACTGACACAACTCATCACTAGACTTCTCCCACTGAATCAAATCCAAAAGAGAGAGAGTCAACTGAATTTTATCCAAGAAAGTACCTCCGCTGTGCTCCCTGCTCTCCAAGTGCATCTGGGTGAAGAGCCCCATCAAAGTCCACTCATCGCTAGACTTCCTCAATGCCTGCATAGGTACCTTCTTGCTCAAAGCGTCAGCCACCACATTACCCTTACCCGATTTATAGACAATTTCAAAGTCAAATCCCTACAGATACTCAATCCAGCGGCGTTGCCTTAGATTGATATCCTTCGGAGAGAAAATATAGGCTAGGATCTTATGGTCATAATACACCACAAATTTCTTCCTAACGAGGTAGTGATTCCAAGCCTTCAGGGCATGAATCACTACTGCCAACTCCAAGTCGTGAGTCGGATAATTCTTTTCATGTGTCCAGAGCTGGAAAAAACCATAAGCCACCACATGATTATCCCACATGAGTACACATCCAAGGGATGTACCTGAAGCATCATAATAAACCACATAGCTCTTCCCAGACTCTAGTAAGATCAAAAAAGGTGTGGTGGTCAAATGTCACTTCAACTCCTGAAAGGATGCATGGAACTGATGGCTCCATTCAAAATTAATCCCTTTCTGGGTGAGTGCAGTCATGGAAGAGGCAATCCACGAGAAATCCTGAACAAAACACCTGTAATAACCTGCCAGGCCAAGAAAACTCTTGATCCCAAAAACATTCCTCAGCTGTTCCCATGAAATAACTACATTGATCTTCTCAAGATCCACTGAAACCCCTTGTTCTAAGATGACATGCCCCAGAAACTTCACTTCCCAAATCCAGAATGTGCACTTCGAGAGTTTGGAATACAGGCGGTGGTCCCACAATGTGCCCAAAAAAATGAGCAGGTGATGCTCATGATCCTCATCAGATCCAGAATAAACCAGGATGTCATCCACAAATACCACGACAAAGGAGTCAAGATATTGGTGGAAAACCCTATTCATGAGTGCCATGAAAACTGCTGGAGCATTTGACAATCCGAAGGGCATGACCAAGTACTCAAAGTGACCGTACCTACTCTAGAAATCCGTCTTCGGGATGTTTTCTTCTATCACCCTGAGTTGGTGGTAACCCAATTTCAAGTCAATTTTAGAGAACCACTTTTCCCCCTTAATTTGGTTGAATAAATCGTCAATCCAAGGCAAAGGGTATTTATTCTTGATGGTCACCTTATTAAATTTCCGGTAATCAATGCACAACCAGAGGGTTCCATCGACCTTCTTCGTGAATAAAACTAGGGTATCCCAAGGAGAGATGCTCGAGTGAATTAATCCTTTGGATTCCAAATTGTCCATCTATATCTTTAATTACCTCAATTCAGTGGGTTCCATGCGATATGAGGGAAGAGATATAGGTTGAGTTCTCGGTGCCAACTCAATTGAGAACTCCACGTCCTGAACTAGGGGTAAGCCCGAAAAAAAATCTGGAAATACCTCTAGAAACTCATCCAATACAGGAGGTATCCCACTCTGAAAAGTGCAGCTATCGCCATCTATTGCAAGAGAAGATAACTAATAAGAAATATTCCCCAACTCAGGAAGTGGTGGTCCCGTGCGATCTGACCGAGGATCCCATTCCCCAAGAAATACCTGGGGGCTCCCATCAGGTGCCATAAAACTAACCCGTCGTTTATAATAGTAAATATGTTCATGAAAGCACACCATCTAGTCCATGTTGAGGATCATATCATACAGGTCCATATCCAGGACCAAGAAATCCCACTCTATCTTGACTCCTGACATAGAGATCTTGCAAGACGGACACCTAAGGGATTGATCCCTCTTTTTCCCCAACGGTGTTACCAACTCCATGAAAAAAGACAACAGTTCGGTTGGTAGGTTCAGAAGGTTCACAAGACGGGAAGATATAAAGGAAACTAAAGCACTAGTATCAAATAAAACTGTAGTAATAGAAGATACAATTAGAATGGTACCTCGAAAAATCGAAGGTCTTTCATCAGATCCCACTCGTTCCTGATCCACAACATGCATATATCTGGTCCCTGACTGAGAATGACCGATCTCTTGAGGCTCTGACCTAATTTGGCTCTGCCCCGAAGATGATCTGGTCCTGCCACCATGACCACCAAACTGAGATCTCGTCACGCTGGTTGACTCTGACTGACCTGATACCCCTCTGGAAGCCATAGATCTAGTCCCACTCTGGTAAGGGCATACTATCACGAACCGTCCTCGGGGCTCGTGCCGTGACTACCCCAAGCCCGCCTTTCATAGGCCAGGGGCTGGAGACTAGCACCAAAGGCGTAAATCCTGATATCTGGGAAGGCATTTCCTTTATAAAACATAAACACATACAACCAGAGTACAAGAGGAAGTAACACACTAAGTAAAAAAGAAAGTGCTGAAAAGTAAATGGGCCAGAATACAAACCCAACTGAGAAGTACAACTACAACTGAACGAAAGTACTACAGAAAATACAAACAACTGGTAGATAGAAGCAGCCCCTGGGACGTCCACCTCGGATCCTACCTAAAGGGTAGGTACAGATGGCCACCTCAGCTCTCCACGTCCGTCTGTCACCTCCAGGGTCCATCTCATCGTGAAGTCCACCTCTGGGTACCATCTCGTCATGAAGTCCACCTCCGGGTACCGTCTCGTCGTGAAGTCCACCTCTGGGTACCGTCCAGCTCTACAAGCCTCAACCATGATCAGTGTTGTCCGTCTTCTGCAACCAACACAATGAGGTTCGGGCATAGCCCATGCAGGGGTGAGTATAAAGATACTCAGTAGGGACCCCGAGACCCTCAAGGTCTCACTAAATCCAATAGGGATAAACACAAAGAAGGATCTCAACAGATAACCCTTACTTAGGTATAAGCCCATACTTATACCTAAGTTATCACGTAACCCATCTCAATCATGAGAAAACACAAAGATTATGAAATAAACGGATAACCACTACTCAGGTATATGCCCATACATATACCTAAGTTATCAAGTAACACATCTCAATCATGAGGAAACACAAAGGTCATTGACTTAGCTCAAACCAGGATTTTCATTAAAGATACCGAAACCAAAACTGCTGGAGAACTCCTCCTCTGTCGAGTACAGTAGCCCTGCCATGACTCTGAGGTGCTACTCACTAACCTTAGACTGATGAGGTACTCCTCCTGTCGAGTACCATAGGTCCGCACCCAAACAGAGTAGTGCTCCCCGCTAGGGGTCTGCCGCCGAAACACAGTAGCGGTTCCCCTAATAGCCTACAGAGGTACTCCTATTGCTGAGTACCGTAGGTCTGATGCCAACTACCAGGCGCTCCGTCCACTGTGGTTCTGCCACCAAATACCGGGCGCTCCATCCACTGGGCTAGTCGACTCACTCCAAGTCGAATCGGTCAAACAATTGTCAAATCTACAGCTACTAGGTCTCCGCACTCTGCACGCTCGTCTCTGGGAGGATCCGCTCCACGAGCTACTAGTCGATACTCCAAGTATCACAAAGTCCCACAAAGAATTATCATAAGGGATCGCCTCGTCACAGGGGTCTCAACGCAATAGACGGTGCGTTGATCGGACGCCCAGTCTGTGAGTTAATTAGCCTTTTCGTCCCGGGGGCCCGATTGATTTCGTGTACGAACCAACCCGACCGTAACTCAATTGTACCCCGAACTCTCATAGGGTATACTCATAGGAACCATTTCTCAACGAGATTACCAACGTCACTGACGGTTCGTCAAACAGACGTCCGGTCTGAGAGTTATTGGCTTTTTCGTACCAGGGGGCCCGGTTGGTTTATAAGCTAAACCAACCCGACCGTACTCCAACTGCATCCGAACCTCGAGAGGAGTATGCCAAAAGATCCGTCTCAACAAAAGGAAACCAACTTAATTAACGGAACGTCAATCAGACGTCCGGTCATTAAGTTATAAGCGTTTCTGCTCCAAGGGCCCGGTTGGATTCATGTTCGATCCAACCCGATCATACCACAAAAGATACCAGTTAACCAAACCGGTCACACCATTGTGATCCATACTGAAAAATACACGAGATGGAATACTCATTGGTCCAAAATGGATAGCCGGTGAAAAAGTTACATTTCACTACAACACGCACGAACCGGGCCTCGTGGGGCCCATGCCCTGACCTCAACTTAAATATCCAAAATTAGTCTTGAAACATCCATCTTAATTCCAGGGTCGCAACATCGCAGATGGTTCGTCATTCTGACACCGTATGAGAGAGATATGTCAGATACAAATCCCGTAATAATAATAATAATATTATTATTCGGTGTTTTGCGGACCCGAGCCACGAACCAGAATTTAGTATCCAACATTAGACTTGAATCGACCGTATTATTGACAGGATTACATCGCCACTGACGGCAAGCCAATCAGACGTCACACACATGAGTTATGGCGGGTCAAAGATTTAATAATAATATTAAATCAATTATTTTTTGAGCGTTTTGGGTACCTGATCCAAAAACCTGAAAAAAGACATTCAATATTGGACTCGGAATGTCTGTCTCGGAATTTGGGTCGCATTGCCGCAGACGATTCGTGAAACCGAGGTCGCACGAATAAGTTGCGGTCGAAAAAGTGTTTTATCAACAAAAAAAATAATATGATTATTATATTATTATTTTTAATTGATTTTACCTAAAAAAACACAAAGTCACACACCACCACGCTCTCTCTCCAATTGGTGTGCCTCCTTCCATTTCACGCATGGAAATCCCTAATTAATTGGTGTGCATCACATTCATTGGATTCTCTTTCTTTCTTTAACTTTTAATTTATTTCCTTTAAAAGTTTTCCCTCTCCAATCTCCTTCTCCATTCACTGTTTCTTCTCCACCAAACCCTACCAGCCTGGCCTTCCCGCGGTTGCCTCACGCTGGATCTTCTGCCTCTGGCCTACCACCATCCTGGCCTCCCGCCGCGCCGCCACACCGCCCCCGGCTACCCGCGCCGACGCGCCTCAAACCAGCCGCATCGCCTGGCCCCCCGTCCGCTCGCCGCACCACCTCCCGTTACCACGCACCCGACCCCATGCCGCTGCACATCAAGAACAAGTTGGTGGTGGGTCTGAAATTGTTCATAGTCCGTACCCACCGCGTTAGTAGTTCGAATAAACACCCAACAGAATATTCTTCCATTCTCGAGGGAAAGAATCACGTAAACTTAAATAAAAAAACACCCTACCTCGGTAATTAATGTCGCACTTCATTAATTTGAGGAATGCGGCGTCGCAGAAGATGGACGTCTATTCCGTTGATGTTAGGGTGTTTCCGAAGTAGAAACACCATTGGATAAATCCCCCACGTTCTTCGCGGCGGAGTCATTCTTCATTGAAGGTTGGTGTTCTTCGTCAAAGAAGAAAACTTCCTTCTAAGTCTTCTCAAGAGTTCCTCCACCAATATTGCCAACCCCCAAAATAATAAAAAGGCTCTCCATAATATAACATGCCATGTAATTCAAACCTTTGATGGAATATTAATTAGGGAGGTGATGGGTTTCCATAATAAGGGGAGTTGTCACATTAAATTGGAGAGGTGTTAAAGGGGGTTAGAGAGAGTTAAGGAAGTTGAGAGGTTGGGGCTCATGTGGGCCCCACCTCTCATTTATCCACACTTTGAAGAGTTTAACTTCCAAGATATAAAAATAAAATTGTTCAAAAATTTTATTTATTTTAAACTAAATCCCCAAATAATAAAATTCAACCCACTTAAAACGCAACTGTGGTAAAGATCCCCTTAAGCAATTACTGGCGCTGCGAGTTCATCGGTGCCCTCAAATTTCAATTATGAGCACCGGTTCAAAAGATAGAAAAACCCGCCCATTTGTTCACTGAACATACCTGAGCTAAACTTTGGAAATTGATTTCGGGCACACCGGGCCTCAGATCCAGGTGCCGTCAGAAACTACGTACTCGTAAAATTCCAAATAAATTAAAAAAAAAATTCCCTTGAAATTTCCGGGACTTTACATTACTCCCACCTCTAGGATTTACGTCCACGTAAAGTTACAACACACACTAGGGAAAACAAAAGTGGTACTGAGAATGCATCTGAGCCTTCCACTCCCATGTTCTCTCCTGGAGGTTCCCGTGCTTCCAACGAATGCGCACTAGAGGAATCAACCGTCCACGTAGAACCTGCTCCTGTTGACCCTCGACCTCTACCGGAACCTCTGTGAATGTCGCCTCGTCATCGATGTCCAGCTCCCTGTGGTCGATGATGTGTGAAGGGTCATGCACGTATCTCCTCAGCTGAGATATGTGGATGACATCGTGCACCCAGTGCAACTGAGGTGGAAAGGTCAAGCAGTAAACCACCTCGCCTACCCTGCTGAGGACCTAGAAAGGTCCGTTGAACCTTGGAGATAACTTGCCGTTTCGGCTACATCTCTGTAGACCTCGTCGAGGTGAGACCCATAGGAAATACGTGGTCGCCATCCTCGAACTTCAGTGGTCTCTGTATCCTATCATCATAGGATTTCTGCCTACTCTATGCAGTCTTCATCCGCTCCCGGATGATCTGCACCTTCTTCATCGTAGCCTGAACCATCTCTGGTTCTACACATGCTGACTCCATCACCATCCACAAAGAATATCAGAAACGTGGCTAGCTGCTATCTCGCCACCCCTAACAGCTGAATATCAGTCCTCCTACTGAGAGCTTCCGCAACAATGCTCCCCTTCCCAGGAGTATAAACTATCTCGAAGTCATAGTCCTGGAGGAACTAAAAACTAAAAACTCTTGCTGTCACGAGGGTAAGGCTAGACAACTCAAGAGTGATCAACTGCACCCTCCTAAGAATGAGTTTATAATTGTTCTATCTAGGTTTCCCTTTTCACCAACCAAGGAAAAACATCATCCCAACATTGTAGATAAACCACAACCTTTTTTCCTAATACCGTCAATTTGTGTATGAACTGTGGTTGCCCAGTCTATACTCAAACTAACGTTTTAAGACTTCGATGCTGCCACCAAGAAGTTCCAACTGAAACTCTCACCTCAAGGGTCATATCACACCATCGGCGTAAGCATGATTATCGAGTCTCCTCCCAAAGGTATCTCTAGACATGAGGATCAAGTCAACGACTTAACCGAAAACTCTAGGTCAGGGACAAGATTCGTGGAAGAAAGTAATGATTGATATCTATGTCTATTGATAAGGCAGCTCATAGACCGTACCTCGAATCATTCCTAGAGCCCCTGGGTCACACTCCTTGACCGCATGTAGCTACTCTCTTCCCCTGCCTTTCTTCTCCCTGAGCCTGGCGGAAACTACAAAGGCGGGTGGTTGCAATATGTCAAAATGTTCACCACCCCATGCTGCTCCCCTAGCTCTGCTTCCACCTCTGCTGCCCTGCAGATTCATCTGTCCTTTTCACTTCCTCTTCTTGAAACATTTTACAAGCCCAAGTCTTTGAGACTGGCGCCAGTTTCCTGCTTTCCCACTACTAACCTTAACTGGCTGCATCCACTCAGCCAAAGAATTATCAACCACAAAGGTTCTCTCTAGCACCCTAGTATAAGTAGGAATGAATATAGAAAGAAGTGCTGGATCATATGTCCTTTAGACACACCTCACTTAGAAGTCCGAGCCCTGAAGCACTGATCAAATCATATTCATCGAGTACCAGGAATGGTTTGGTATGCCCCGATGAATTCTCAGCTACCGACATATCGTCCTGCCAAAGCTGTATAAGCTCTAGAAAACTCTCTACCACCTCCTCAAGCCAGT
This sequence comes from Viscum album, assembly GCA_963277665.1. NCBI lineage: Eukaryota > Viridiplantae > Streptophyta > Magnoliopsida > Santalales > Viscaceae > Viscum > Viscum album. The sequence continues at coordinate 638,547,668 of OY728153.1, forward strand.
CCTCAGCCTCCTGTGAGTCGGGCTCACCTCAGAACTTGAGGGATATCTGGTGCTGAAACATAAGTAAGGCACTAAGCCTACAAGTATCCTCTACCAGTACTGCCAGTAGTGTCTGCTGACCAACAAGTAGTGATATAGCTGGAACACTACCCGATGGTACTATCTTAGGCATAGGTCCACATGCCGAAGCCCCATAACTATACGGACCAACCTCATGGTCTCTCACTGGAAAACACAAGTAGCTAAGTCCAACATCTTCTCTACTAGTGTCTAAACTAGGTGTAAAACTCTAGCATTCTCCTCCATCCAGTCCACTGCTACTTGGGAATCTATCTCGGCTTGTAACCTTGGAGGCCTCTGCTGCTGGAACTCGTGAAACGTGCTCTGTCAGCATGCACCGTCCACTAGTACAACTGGTGGAATATACTTCCTAACTGGTGGTGGTGCTGCTGGTACACCACCCGAAGGTGCCAACATAGAAAAAAGGGCCCTGCACCAGAGTATCATCGCTCGGTGGGCCGTCATTGTGCACTATCTCGGAACTCCAACTAACTGTCTGCGTGGAGGCATCCTGAACAGATGCAACATGGTCAATGATTTATACCTGGTGAGCTGACTTGGTTTGAGATGACTTTAAAACTTTTGGAAATGAACATGCAATCAGTATTTTCGTGCAAAAAGTCGGAAATCAGTAGTCAGGGTCCTGGTGTATTGATACGTCGGCTGCCGCACCAACACTGGACTCCCTGAACTGAAGATCACACTCGGTACTCTTAACACTATTTCTTCACAGAAAAGAAATATCAGAGTACTAAGTTCTGTGGTAGAACCGACTCCTCTGATACCAATTTGTCACAACCCGTTCTCAGGGCCCATGCCGTGCCTACCCCAAGCCCGCCTTCCATAGGCCAGGGGCTGGCGACTAGCACCAAAGGCATAAATCCCGATATCTGGGAAGACATTGCCTTTATAAAACATAAACACATCCAACCAGAGTACAAGCGAAAGTAATATACTAAGTATAAAAGAAAGTGCTGAAAAGTAAATGGGCCATAATATAAACCCAACTGAGAAGTACAACTACAACTGAACGAAAGTACTATAGAAAAGACAAATAGCTGGTAGATAGAAGCAGCCCCTGGGTCGTCCACCTCGGATCCTACCTAAAGGGTAGGTACAGATGGACACCTCTGCTCTCCACGTCCGTCTGTCACCTACAGGTTCCATCTTGTTGTGAATTCCACCTCCGGGTACCCTCTCGTCGTGAAGTCCACCTCCGGGTACCATCTCGTCATGAATTCCACCTTCGAGTACCGTCCAGCTCTACAAGCCTCAACCACGATCAGTGTTTTCCGTCATCTGCAACCAACACAACGAGGTGCGGGCATAGCCTATGCAGGGGTGAGTATAACGATACTCAGTAGGGACCCCGAGACCCTCAAGGTCTCACTAAATCCAACAGGGATAAACACAAAGAAGGATCTCAACAGATAACCCTTACTTAGGTATAAGCCCATACTTATAACTAAGTTATCAAGTAACCCATCTTAATCATGAGGAAACATAAAGATTATGAAATCAACGGATAACCACTACTCAGGTATATGCCCATACATATACCTCAGTTATCAAGTAAAGCATATCAATCATGAGGAAACACAAAGGTCATTGACTCAGCTCAAACCAGGATTTTCATTAAAGATACCGAAACCACAACTCCTGGAGAACTCCTCCTCTGTCGAGTACAGTAGAAATGTCACAACTCCGAGGCGCTACTCACTAACCTTATAATGATTAGGTACTCCTCCTGTCGAGTACCGTAGGTCCTCACCCAAACACAATAATGCTCCCCGCCAGGGGTCTGCTGCCCAAACACAGTAGCGGTTCCCCTAATAGCCTATAGAGGTACTCCTCCTGCCGAGTACCGCGGGTCTGCTGCCAACTACCAGGCGCTCCGTCCACCGTGGGTCTGTCGCCAAATACTGGGCGCTCCGTCCACTGGGCTAGTCGACTCACTCCAAGTTAAATCGGTCAAGCAGTCGTCAAGTCTACAACTACTAGGTCTCCGCACTCCGCACGCTCGTCTCCGGGAGGATCCGCTCCACGAGCTACTGGTCGATACTCCAAGTATCATAAAGTCTCACAAGGAAGTATCACAAGGGACTGCCTCGTCACAGGGGTCTCAACGCAATAGACGGTGCGTCGATCGGATGCCCAGTCTGTGAGTTATTAGCCTTTTCGTCCTGGGGGCCCGGTTGGTTTCGTGTACGAACCAACCCGACCGTTTCTCAACTATACCCCGAACTCTCATAGGGTATACTCATAGGAACCATTTCTCAACGAGATTACCAACGTCGCTGACGGTTCGTCAAACAAACGTCTGGTCTGAGAGTTATTGGCTTTTCCGTACCAGGGGCCCGGTTGGTTTATAAGCTAAACCAACCCGACCGTACTCCAACTGCATCCGAACCTCGAGCGGAGTATGCCAAAAGATCCATCTCAACAAAAGGAAACAAACTTAATTAACGGAATGTCAATCATATGTCCGGTCATTAAGTTATAAGCATTTCTACTCCGAGGGCCCGGTTGGATTCATGTTCAATCTAACCCAATCATACCACAAAAGGCACCGGTTAACTAAACTGGTCACACCATTGCGATCCATACTGAAAAATACACGAGATGGACTACCCATTGGTCCAAAATGGATAGACGGTGAAAAAGTTACATTTCACAGCAACACGCATGAACCGGGCCTCATGGGGCCCACGCACCGACCTCAATTTAAATATCCAAAATTGGTCTTAAAACATCCGTCTTAATTCCAGGGTCGTAACGTCGCAGACGGTTCGTCATTCTGACACCGTATGAGAGAGATATGTCAGATACAAATCCCGTAATAATAATAATAATAATAATATTCGGTGTTTCGTGGACCCGAGCCACAAACTAGAATTTAGTATCCAACATTAGACTTGAATCGACCGTATTATTGCCAGGATTACATCTCCACTGGCGGCAATCCAATCGGATGTCACGCGCATGAGTTATGGCGGGTCAAATATTTAATAATAATATTAAATCAATTATTTTTTGAGCGTTTTGGGTACTCGATCCAAAAACACTAAAAAAGACATTCAATATTGGACTCGGAATGTCCGTCTCGGAATCTGGGTCGCACTGCTGCAGACGATTTGTGAAACTGAGGTCGCATGAATAAGTTGCGGTCGAAAAAGTGTTTTATCAACAAAAGTAATAATATGATTATTATATTATTATTTTTAATTGATTTTACCTAAAAAAAACACTAAGTCATGCACCACCACCCTCTCTCTCTAATTGGTGTGCCTCCCTCCATTTCACACATGGAAATCCCTAATTAAATGGTGCGCATCACATTCATTGGATTCTCTTTTTTTCTTTAAGTTTTAATTTATTTCCTTTAAATGTTTTCTCTCTCCAATCTCCTTCTCCATTCATTGTTTCTTCTTCGCCAAACCCTACCAGCCTGGCCTTCCCGCAGTAGCCTCTCACGTCGGATCTGCCGCCTCCATCCTACCGCCATCCTGGCCTCCCGCCGCGCCGCCGCACCGCCCCCGGCTACCCGCACCAGCACGCCTCAAACCAGCCGCATCGCCTGGCCCCCCGTCCGCTTACCGCGCCACCTCCCGTTACCACGCACCTGACCCCATGCCGCCGCACATCAAGAACAAGTTGTCGGTGGGTCCAGACTTGTTTGTAGTCCGTACCCACCATGTTAGTAGTTCGAATAAACACCCAACAAAATATTCTTCCATGCTCGAGGGAAAGAATCACGTAAAATTAAATAAACAAAACCCCATACCTCGGTAATTAACGTCGCACGTCATTGATTCACGGAATGCGGCATCGCGGAAGATGGACTTCTATTCCATTGATGTCAGGTTGTGTCTGAAGTAGAAACACCGTTGGAGAAATCCCCCGCGTTCTTCGTGACAGAGTCGTTCTTCGTTGAAGGTTGGTGTTCTTCGTCAAAGAAGAACACTTCCTTCTAAGTCTTCTCAAGAGTTACTCCACCAATATTGCCAACCCCAAAAATAATAAAAAGGCTCTCCATAATATAACATGCCATGTAATTGAAACCTTTGATGGAATATTAATTAGGGAGGTGATGGGTTGCCATAATAAGGGGAGTTGTCACATTAAATTGGAGAGGTGTTAAAGGGGGTTAGAGAGAGTTAAGGAAGTTGAGAGGTTGGGGATCGTGTGGTCCCCACCTCTCATTTATCCACACTTTGAAGAGTTTAAATTCCAAGATATAAAAATAAAATTGTTAAACAATTTTATTTATTTTAAAATAAATCCCCAAATAATAAAATTCAACCCGCTTAAAACGCAACTGCGGTAAAGGTCCCCTTAAGCAATTACCAGCACTGCGAGTTCATCGATGCCCTCAGATTTCAATTCTGAGTACCGGTTCAAAAGATAGAAAAACCCACTCGTTTGTTCACTGAATGTACCTGAGGTAAACTTTAGAAATTGATTCCGGGAACACTGGGCCTCGAATTCAGGTGCCGTCATAAATTGCGTACTCGTAAAATTCCAAAGAAATTAAGAAAAAATTTCCCTTGAAATTTCCGGGACTTTACACGTACAGTCCTGCAGAAGCGTTGTATATGTACCACAACTCCACACCCATGGAAAGGTCTGGGAGGGTATGGACATGCAGGTCGAATGTGCCCTACCCTTCCACACTGAAGGCACACAACAAACCTCGTATCGGAAGCAATAGATGAGGTCTTCTTGAAAGGATAGCATGAGCTTCCACCCGCATTCTTCCCATGCTAATCATACTTCCTTTTCTTCTTGGATGAACTGCCATTGCCAAACCCTAACACTGATTCAGAAAACCCCGACTTTCCTCTCTGGTCAATCTCAACCATGCAAGCATTATCAACCACCTTGGCATAAGTTCCCAACTTGAACAAGAAAACTTGAGAGTAAATTTCTAGTCAAAGGCCCTTCTTGAACTTCTGTGATTTCAAATATTCATTTGAAACAATCTCAGGTGCGTACCACACTATCTCAGCAAAGTAGTTTTCATACTCCATCACTGTCTGATCCCCCTGTGAAAGATCCATGAACTCCCGGAATATGGCGTAGGCCAGGAACTTGGGAAAGTACTACTCATTAAATATTTCTTTGAAATCCTTCCAACTCATTTGCTCATGCTTCCCAGCATGAATCACCGATTCCCACCACTTGCGACTGGAACCCTATAGATGGAATGAGGCACAATTTACCCTGACCTCCTCGGGCATGTCAAGGAATTCGAACATATTCTCTATCTTTTCAAGCCATTCCTCTGCCTCTTGAGGTTCTGAACTACCTTGGAATGAAGGAGGTTTATTCTTCAGAAACCCTTGAGCTTTATCCTTCTTAGAGCCAAACTCATCTCCTCTAGCTTGAATAGGGGTGGGGGTAGGAGTTTCCCCTTTTCCTAAAGCCTGAATAGCTTGGACCACAACCTCTACCAATCTCCAATCAAGCAGTGAGGGAGAAATCTCTCTGGCTTCCTCCCGTGGGTGGGTGTAAGCTCTCTGGGGAGACATCTTGATGCAAAGAGCAACAATCATAAAATAACAAAATCAATATATCACGTTTGAAGAAAAATAAAATTTCAGCAAGGATAATAATCATCAGTAAACCAAACATTCAAAAGTAAAATCATTTCCAAACTCTTCTTCCCCACTTGATGTCCACGCACAATCTGTAGCCAGCATGCCCCACTTGGAAGAGAATTCAAACAAGCATCCTGACACCCCATGGTGACTCAGGGTCTATCACGAGGTGTGCTGGCTAGGTACCATACTCGCAACCATAATTTTGAGCCCCGGAAATCCTATCTTCTGTCTAACCAGACTCGTCCCAAATAAAATAACTCAGACAAAAAAACATACATTTGATACCATTTTGTCAAGAACCAAGCCAGGTCTCCATCCAAACGACGCCCCTACCTGGCCTACAACAAGGACCGAAGGGAATTACCGATCCCCATGGGTTGGCACAAGTGCCTGAGTATCACAATAAAACTTGGGAATGATTTACCTGAATAAATGAATATAAAGCAATCAAAAAAATAAACCAAACCAAAAGCAAAAGTTGCAACCAAACAAGCCTTTAACTAAAACCAGATTTTGAGTCACATGTAAAACCAAAACCCAAACAACACTAAAAAGTATGTTGACCAAAAACCAACCCAAAAACTACTGCTCGGTGATAGGACACCACCCTCAAGCCATCACCACTATGCCACATCAAGAGGTCTACTAACAACCTGAAACACCACTCCCAAAAACTGGACCCTTACGTGTATCAGACATAAACAAATCTACTTACACCCAAAGGTATAAGTAGGGTGTGAGAAATCGCCCAACAGGAGGCCACCAAGAAAAGATTCCATGCACAAGCATTAAAAGACAATTAAATTTTCAATGATAAACAAAAGAAAGTAAGAAATTCTTAACAACGTTAGTGAAAATAGTTTCCATGAAATGACCTTAAAGAAAATAAGTTTAAAGCAAAAACATGTTTGTGTAGTAACTCAAGTGACATATCATGTATCATCGATGTGTGAAAAGTAAATGAGGTCACCAAAAGATGGGAGAGGCCCTGTGGGTACTAGTAACAAGTGGGACCCTAGAACTTCGTGTCTTGGTGAAATGTGGCTTACAAACCATAACCCTTAGAAAATATGGCTTAGAAACCACGACCCTTAGTCACCATATGTTTAGTTAGTGTTGTAATCATCAATCCTTCCAGTGAAACCAGACCAAGCCATCTCCAGAACACTAGCTCGCTAGTCCTAGTCCCCCCACCTAATACCTCAGGCTTCTCTCTTTGTGATCATCTAAAATATAAGTTCACATCACATGTCACATTAACACTTAAGAGCTAAAAAAGGTTCTTACACACAAAAACACATCATTCGCACACCGATACCCTCTTTTAAAACCATACACACACCAAAAACTTTTTAGAAATTAACCTGCGCTGCTTGCACATTAAATTAAACCAGCCACATAGTTTTATAAAAACACTTTTTATAATTAGGCAAACCACTAAGAAGAATTATTAAATAGTTTCCAAACATGTTGCAAAATTTTTAAAGGGAAAAAATTCACTCAAAAACCTTTCCAAAATAAAACATTTTCTGACACCACGGAAAAACATAAACCACATCATCTACACTTCCCAACATAAACACTACACAATTTACAAAATAATGATAAACGAATCAAAGTGGGTATTCAAAATAAAAATGGACTAAATCACTTAGACACACTTACAACAATTTAAATTCACAATTAAAACTTAATCAAAAATAATTTTGCAGTATTAAAACTAATTAAAAAATTGCTAAATTAATTAAAAAAACATGAAAATGATCATTAGATAATATTTTTGTGTGGAATCACCAAGTGGTGTGTCACAAGCTTCACAAAATTGGTGTGCAAGGATCACCGCCACCAACGCAGCTCAAACCAACTCAAATACACCCTAAAAACAAAGCATCGTGAAAAACACATCAAGATTTAATCAATTGCAACTAAAACACAACCAAAACACTTTAAAAAATAAAATTATGGACAACGAGGGACTTCTCACCTACGACGAGGAGTCCGAGAGGTTGGACGGAGGTCAACGGGGGCTGTCTAGGCTTGCGCGATGTCGAAAAAAAAAGATAGAGTCACCAAAAAAAAATGTATCCAAGGGAGGAGGCTGCCAGAGCTTCGGCCAAACCAAGGGGGTGGTGTGTGAAACTGGATAGAGGAGGGGTGGACCACCTAGGTGAATTATGGGTGAGAAAAGGGAGAAGGGTGTGGTGTGGCGTGGCTGTTCAGAGGAGGGAGGTGGTGCGGCGCGGCTGTCCGAAGGAGGGAGGAGAGTGCAGCGCAGTTGTCTGAAGGAGGGAGGAGGGTGGCCCGACGCGACAATCCGAAGGAGGGTGGAGGGGAATCGTGGCCCGACGTAAGGTATCAGGGAGTGGTGGGGGCGTGAGGCGGTGAGGAGCGAGGTGGGATGGGGGAAAGAGGAGGCGGCTGGTGCAGGGGAAGGGAATAACTGTGGCGAGGGGGAAAAGCAACAACAATGTAGGGTTTGAGAGGGGGGTCACCTAGGTAGTGTGACAGGAGGGAAGAGGGTAAGTGAGGGAGAGAAATAAAAATAGAAAAGAAATAAATAAAAAAGAAATAAGAGAAAAAGAAGAAGAAAAGAAATGATGGAATAAAATAAAAGAAAAGATGGAATAAAATAAAAGAAAAATGAAAAGATGGGAATTAAAAATAAAATAAAACCCAAAAAGTAATTCTAACATAAACTAATAATAATAATAATAATACTAATGATAACAATAGCAATAGCAATAATAATAATAATAATATTAATAAAACTAATAACGACAAAAATATTTATAATTATAATAAATTTTTATTTTTGTTCGGCTATTTAACTATTCAAGCACCGGGTCGGCCACACGTTAAACTGGAGAAGCCACATGGCTTCTCCTGTGCCCTGCCCGCGCGTCGGGCGATGTCAAGATAACGCTCATTTATCAGCACTAAATCACAAAACTCATATCGGATCAACCCGCATTTCAATTAAACAATTACAAAAAGGCAATTCAACGTGTGAGATAAAAATTAAAATTAAAAACATACCTCAAAGCGAAGTCCGAGTGTGACATATAATGAGGGAATGCATAATTCAAGACATCATAAACATATCATCAAGGCCTTGTTCTAATACATATTATATAAATGGGTATGGCCTTGGCCAAATGCCCAGACTTGTTTGTCTCATGAGACCAACCGATGCATCAAAGGGTTATAACGGACCTCACCCATCACTTACTAAGTCCAATGAATTCCTAATATGCAAGGGGTGAAACACAGTCAACATAAACATTCATATCAAAAAACAAGTATATTAAATGTTAACACTATCCTCAATCAATAAACATAATCATAAACCATCCATAGTAATGTGGAGAATGATATCAAAATAGTATATGCTCAATCAAACTGATCATAAACTATTCAAAGAAATAATAAGGATGGTATCATTAAAATGTATCCCTAATAGAGCATAAGTAAGATAATGATTATTATCATTGATTAATATAAACACCATAAAAATTTCATCAAAAATATTCTATAGGAAAATAACCTTTTCACTTTGAAAATCACTTTTAAAAAATAAAAAATTCAAAAATATTAGAAACAAAAATTTATTTGAAAAGAATCATAGAAAATTGTAAATTAATCTTCAAGGAAATGAGCAGTCATAATTGTGGGAAATTATGTTTATTTTGATTATGTTAAAATAAATATTTCTTTCACATTTTCAGTAAAAACTAAAAAAGTACCTTGTTTGGAAAATGATAGGAAGATTAATTTTAAACCATTCTATAAAAAGTAAAAAATGGGTAAAAATGAATTTTAAAAATAATATGAGAATATTAAAAACATTTTTGAATTTTTTTTAGAAAACATGGACATGGAAGAGAAAGGTTTTTTGACCGAAAAGAGAAATAAAGACGATTTTCATTAAAAAAATTATTTTAGTATATTGAGTACATAAGGAGAGAAAAATGAAAGTAAAACCTATAATTTACATAAATAAACATAGGATAAGAAAATAAATGAGTTTATTGAGAGATAGATCATACTATTTCATCATCAGAAACTTAATCGCAAACAACCCCGATAAACAATGAGATCGTAACATAAAACCCTTACCACTTGGTAACTTTTGAATCATAATCCCCATGAAGGAATAACATCAATAAAAACTTTAAATATAATTAAAGTAAGTATATTCATGAAATAACATGTCAAATGGGTATTATATACACCATACAAAATAAATAAGTGGTGAATATTCCATATTTCTCACATAAGTAAAAGTGAGACGAGAAACCCTTACATTAGGTTTGATTTCCTTTATACGTGTTAGAAAATCCTGTATAATAAATATAGATTTATTATAAATATATTATATAACCATAATCATATATATAATACCATATATTATTTACTTATAATTTTTTATCACCTATTTATTAACAATTCTTTGTTAAAATTACTATTTCGGGTAATAACCGCTTCATTTTTCATATATGTTTTGGTTTGGTAGATTTGGTACTTATAATTTTAACATGGTTACATCATATAAAAAATGTTAAAAATGATATAAATATCATATAAATTCATTATATAAATATTTATAGTCATCCATAAAAGTTATATATTTAAAAATGAGCTACACCATTCATGCAGACAGTAGGCCGTACGTACGCATGAATGGTGTTTTCATTTTTCGATGAATGGAATAAAATAAAGGTAAATAATAATTAACCTTTATAGAGTAATTATTATATCATATAAATCATATTTTTTTATCAAATATATCCTTATTATAATCCATGTAAATCATAAATGAAAATTGAATCACATCGTTTCGCAGAGGCGATAACCCACACGTATGCACGAGCAACATTGTCATTTTACAACGGATTCAAAGGTATGAAGTTAAATTTGATTTTATAATTTAATAATTATAATTATGTCATAAATATAATATATATATATATATATATATATATATATATTAAATCCATCATTATATCCATCCTTGATAGGTGGTGATGGAAAACGAATTGCATCGGTTCGTGAGGCGGTAGTCCGATGTACACACGATCGACAGTTTTGTTTCCCATTTTATGGAAGAAGAGAAGGATATTTGTTATTACATAAAAATAATAGAATATAAATATATTATATATAATTATGTTATTATATTTTAATTATTATGACATGAATGAAGGTGGTAAGAGAAGAAGTAAAAGGAAAGAGGTTGGTGAAGATAATTACCTTCTCTTAGAAAAACCTCCTTTGGATCTATTATTAAGGACTATATGGTTGGTATTTTTCGAAGAAAATAAGCTCTATAATGTTTATAAGGATGTTAAGGATGGATTTTGGTAGGTTTTTGTTGATATAAATGGCATAATGGGTGTGAATTAGTGAGGGAAATATGCACCCTTTTATAATTGAGGAGGAATGACATTTTTATAAATACCCAAAACTATTCAATAACGGGAAGTCACTATCAAAAAAAGTGCCTCCAAAATTGATAAATAATTAATTTTAGGGAATTTAAGTTTTATACAGACATAAAACACAAGAAAAACACGTTTTAAACATGATATTTTCTTATCCGATAAGTTTACTTATTTTTAACATTTTAGTTTTCACCACGATAATAAGTATATTTTATTCACCTAGGTAATTTATCCTTTAATCATAAAAATAAATGAGAATTATTAGATAATTTTTCAAAAATTATTATAAATATGAAATCCAATATATCAAATAAAAGTCTTATGTGTTTGGAAAATTAATTTTAACACAAATGCATGTAACACACAAAACCCCGTTTTAACCATAACCGCGATAATTATTTTTTATTGTCTTTACTATTCAGTATAAAAAAATTAATTTGTATTTATTAAATAATATTAATTATCATGATACCAAATATTTAATCCATTTTACCAAATTCAATTCACATAATTGGAAAATTTTAATTTAAAATTAAACTTGCTAGCATGACGAAAATACGGGTTTCCAAAGAAAAGTTTTCTTAAATATAAAAAATTTTATAAAAAAATTCAACATAAAATTGATTACAATGACCTAAATTGGATTAATAATAATATAATTGAACTAATTTTACTTTTAAAACAAATATAAAACAAAATTTATCTTTGTAAATTCTATAAATGAAAAGGGCGTTTTCAATAAAAATAAATATTTTTCACTATTCATCAAAAAATTAAACTTTACAAAAATTCTCAGAAATCCACTCTAAGATAATTTTGATGCAATTATTTCAAAAATAAAGTTCATTTTTTAAAATAAATTTTAAAAAATTTGTAAAAAATAATTTTAAAATAAGTGTGGAAAACGCGACAAAACCATTTTTTAGAAAAATATAGTTTTTACACGTAAAACTTGATTTATTCTTATCCCATGCTTAGAAAAAACATTATATGAATGATAAAAAATTTGATTAAATATATAATATATAAATTTAAACATTAATCAATTGTGTTTAATTTAACTTATTAAGATAAAAACACATTGCGTGCATAAAAACAGTTTTTTTCAGAAAAACATATATTTTACTTTCAAATGTTTTTTATTTTCATTTATAATCAATTTATAACCAATGAATTTATTTTATATATGTGTAAACCATATATTTTTTATAATTTAGTTATTCCTATCAATATTCTCCAATTTAACGTCTGGGTTATAACAATATATTATATCACAGTTTATTAATACTAAGGGTTGCATGTATCACAAGTTATCGAAGAGATTAAATTTATTTAAGAATAAATATATCGTAAAGTCTCAGGGTGTTACATTTTTCCCTTCTTGAAAAAAATTTCATCCTCGAAATTTCCAGAATGTCACCCCATGAACAGATTTAGGTAGTTCTTTATTGTAATTTATTCAGGTTCGCACATCACCTCTTCTATCTTATGATTTATCCAAATTACCTTTACCAACCGAGTCATCCATGAAACAAAACTATTTTTTATGATCTTTTTTTCAAATAAATTAAATTTCTTTGACAGCTTGTGTTACACACAACACCGAGTTTTAATGAAACACAACAAACTATTAATATTATCATTTAAATAAAACCATTATTACCTAGCCACTAAAATTGGTAGAATGAATAGAAAATTTTACATATTAATTATACTAGTTTTATATGAAAACATATTGATAAAAAAATTACATAATTTTTCAATAAAGTCATTATATGTTTTGAAAATACTATTTTTTCAAAAAAATGTTTTTATTTATCTTTGAGAACAATAATAAAATTAATTTTTTTTACAATTTTATAAATTGTATTTAATAGAATAAACTTCATTTTTTAAATAATAATATCAAAATTATCTTAGGGTGAAGTTTTGATAATTTTCTTAAAGGATTAATTTTTTGATGAATAGTGAAAAATGCTGAATTTTAATTGAAAACTGTATTTTCATTTAAATTATTTATAAAGTTATATTAAATTTTAATTTGGTTTTAAAGCAAAATTAGTTCAATTATATATATATTAATCCAATTTATTTCATTGGTATCATTTTCATATTGAATTTTAATATGAAAACTTTGTTAACTTTTGAACATTTTCTCTTTAAAAACTTACTTTCTCATCGCGTCTAAAGGATTGATTTTAAATTTAATTTTTATAATTTTATAAATTGAATTTAAAAAAATGGATTTCATATTTGGAATCATCATAATTTATATTATCTAATAATATCAACTTAATTTTTTACCATAATGAATATTAAAAACAGTAAAAATTATTTATCGTGGTTAAGGTAAAAATTGGTTTATCGGGGGTTAAAATAAAAAGATAAGGGTTAAAATGACCTAAAAACTTGTATAAAATATATTTTGTGGCCATATTTAGACACTATAATGTATAATTATACATAATACTCTATTTTTACCCTTTTTTCATGTGAAAAACACGAGCACACCTTTTTCTTTTCAAAAATTACAAGTGTTCCACTCATCTCACTTATAAAAGGCTTCGACCACTAATTTCCTATTCACACCTTCAAACCTTTTTTTGACTAATAACTACCAAAATTCTCTACTATCATCCTATAATACTTAGTTTGTGCATAAATCCAACCTAGGAAGGCTTTTTGTACAAACTTAAGGAGGTTACCTGAAGAAGAGGTAACGTTCTTCAATGAACATTTTTATTTTATTTATTCCTCCACCTCCTTAAATTATTATTAAACCATGATGATATAATAACCTAAGATTATTATATATACTAAGATGTTTTTATATTAAGTTAATTAACTACAGTCATATTTACTTACATAAAATGGGTTACAAAATCACCATTCATGTGTATGGTGGACTACCACCTCTCGAACTGATGTCATTTGTTTTTCCATTACCACATCTCACAGATGGTTATTGTAAGAACCCAATTCTTCTTTAAGGTACATATCTTGATTTTCCATATTTTCTCTATTAAATTTATCAAATATGGCCTTATATGAGTTCCTGTTGGGGTCATGAAGGTCTTAGGGGTGTCTTGGGCTGGTATGGAGCCCAAAACCTAGAGTTTTGGTGTTTTTTAGCCTGGATCACGGTTAGTGAAAACCACATAGGGCAGGCCACATGGTTTGAATAAACCATACAAGTCTGGACAGTGGGGGCCTACAGGCCACACAATTTGATTAAAATTTGTGGGAGGAGGCGTACACTCATGCGACATGGTCTGCAATTTCACAAGTTTTTTACATAGGGTCTTAGCACAGTTTGTGCATGGTTTATAAACCATGCAGGATAACTGTGAACTATGAACCAAGGCTATAGGAAACTGTGCATGGTCTCCACACAGTTTATCAAACCATGTGGATAAACAATGAAAGTCCTACTGTGTAGGATTTTTAATATTTTATATTTAAAATAAAAATCTTATATTAACCCATTTTTGGGTTTTGCTTCAAACGAACAATAGATCCCCCCTTGGAAAATATATCATGCTTGACTACTCTTGGATTTTAGATCTAATCTCCATCCTATCTCTAATTCAAACTCAATTATTCTCCTTCGATCCACAATTATTTCTTCAAAACTGGGATGAATCAGAGCTTGATACTGGATAAGCTATCTAGCATGATCCTAAGGTAGGTGATCTCGTTCCTTTAATGGAATATCGAGATGTTTATATATGCTGGGGTTCCACACACCCATTTTTAGGGAATCACCTTAAATTGGAATTTAAACCTATTGTTTCCTATTATGGTTTAGGTAATTAAATATGCATGATCATGGTCAGTTTCCTTGATTGATCCTTTATGGATTTTAGCCCTAGATGCCTTTGAGGAATGCCTTTTACCCCATGTCATGGGATGTCAAAATGGAATTGATTATTAATGGAATTTAAATGTTGATATATTTTAATTAAATTGGAAAAAGGGGTATGGTATGGATGGTTTCCCCTTGACCCATGTATAACTTTATTTCTTAAAGCATGTTTGCCTTGCCCATGTGAGTAAGTATAGGCCATGACTTGAATTTATGAAATTGGATTGAATTGCTCAAATTGTTGATTATCCCTCATGAATTATATTATGATTAAGCCATGTGATGTCTTGATAGTCTAATTAGGCTTTTTATGTTTAAAACATCCATATGAGTATTTGGATTCCCCTTTAATTGTTATCCCTTATGAGATATTTTGAGACCATGCTATGTAAGGGGTTGATTAAGCATGGGAAGCTAGTTAATATGATACATCCACATGATTCATATGATGTATTATCTTATTATACATGTGTTTCTTGTTAAATGAATTATTCCCACATGAGTAAATGAAATGCTAAGCCTTATGAGGTTGGCCAATGCTTGAGTCACCCCCTTAAGGTGAGTTTGATATTATATTCTCTTGGTTTTGACCTTGGAATGTTGAATGAAATGTTTAAATTGAATTAAAATGGTGAAATGAAAATATCCTTGAGTGATACATGGATTAACTTTTGAATTCCATGGATGGACTCATGTGACTATTAACCTTTATACCCTGAGTGATACATGCATCCACCTTAGGATGCCATGGACGAACTCTATGGTTAATATGATCTTTTCATGAGTGATACATGGATATAAATGAGAGATACCATGGAAATACTCATTGAGTATTGAATTATATGTCGAGTGATACTTTCAATCTAATAGATTTCCAAGGAAAGACTCATGGGGAATTGCTTATATGTCATGAGTGATACTTGAGGTTTCCTTAGAGGACCGCCAAAGAAGGAATCAAATGACATGGATGTTATACCTCACTTAAAGTGATATCAGGTTCCTGATAGGTTCATCAGGGATGGTATTATATGGTTTTGGTTGATATTACACCTAGAGTGATACTTGAACTCCAACTTAGGAATGTCAAGGACGAGCTTAGGTTTTGAAATGAATTATAAATTAAATGACTAATGACATGTTTTCCAACCCAAAGCACAAGATTAGATTCAATATTCACTTGTACTTGTTTAGATGGACTTATGAGGAATCTGTTGTGCTACCAGTTATATGGGGGATGTTGGGCTTGAGCTGGATCTCAAGACTTATAAATTAAATAGAATTGAATTGGTAAATGAATGTAAATGGAAACCAGATCATATAGGATGCTTGCTTTTGAGTTCTCCCTTGATTACTATCTTTATTATTGCACACTACCTACTATATATATATATATTCAATGATTGATTGGAATATACATTGGGTGGTTACCTACTGGTATTTAGTTTCACACCCTATTTGAGTCATGTTTTTTTCCCAAACAGATTATATGATTACAAGTAATGATAAGGGAAAACACCCTACAGTAGGTACTTGATATGCTGCTAAGGAGTAGGAGAACATGGGACCAAGCTGAGGCTTGCGATGATACTGAGATTCTTTTTTCCTTTTTTTACTTTTGGAACTTGTATTTTATATGACTGTAATATTCCTATTTTGGTTGTTTTCTTAGAAACATGTGACTTATATCATCATCTTGTATGTGACATGACTTCTGGTTGATTTATACTATCAGTCTTCCACTGTTTACTTCTATTATATGGTTTACTACTTCTGCTATTGAAATTTTATTGTTTTACACTATGTTACACTATGATAATGAGGTTATATTCCTCCCACTATCACACCTAGGCCCTTGCTAATAGTTGGCAGCCAATGACATTTGGGGAGATGCGCTTGAGGCCATGTGACCCATTGGGCTCAGGGAACCTTTTAGTGGCATCCGGGTCTGGGACGTTACAAAGTGGTATCAGAGGGATATTTTCTGGTTTTCTTTACTATTTGAAGATAATAGAAAGAGTTAGAGATGAAATGGGATTTATTAATGAGTTGTTCCCAGGTGTAGCTAACTCGCATACAGGAAATGCCAAATTTCCTCAAATTGAATTGATGATTTAGGATTTTTACTATTACAGTTGATTTGATTACACCATTGGGTGATAAACTTGTATTGTGCTATTATAATTGATATGAATTTGGGTTATATTCTATTGAAACCTGATAATATTAGGCTATTCCATCTCATGAATTGTATAGGCACCTACTATATTCCATATGCCATGCATTATGCCATACCATTTAGGATGCATTATCGATTGCATGCTATTGTGATAGATGTCATAATAAATATGTCTGCAATTGTGATAGGTGTATTGAGATGATTATGGTGTGAAAAATATGGATTCCAAGCTTTGTTCCTTGAGGTGTATGGACCCTCATGGATCAAAATTTGATGGATCATGGTTCAACCTTAAAGTAAAATGTGTTATGATGTGCTATAGGTGGATGTCAAGCTTTGATTCTTGGGGAGTATGGCCTCCAAAATATTAGAATTCAACATACCATTGGTTTAACCTTCTAAAAGGGATATGATAAACCTGAAATGAGTATCAATTCAATGAATGTGAATGTGAAATCAGTTTGAAATCAAATAAATATGAAATAAATTTAAATTTAAATGGATTATGATATATAACTTGACCAGAAATAACTTTAGTAGTGGGATTTTGGTAGTGTATGTTTCATATTTAACACCTAAACCTAACCCATGGGGCAGGTAGAGGGGTGAGTTCTTATAGAGGAAGGTTTTAACCTATCTTGTTCTGATATATACACTTTTAAGCTGCAAAATTTGATAATGGCCATGAACTGAGGCATGTGTTTGGCATTGTAGAGTCATGCCACCATGATGAACTCTAGTTGTATGCCTAGAGGGTTGAGATGATCATAACCCAAAGCTGGTAGGACTATGTCTACCTGTGGATCCTCCAGTCGTTCCAGCTATGGAACAAAGAGTTGTACCAGACATAGGTGTTGAGGAATAGTTCCGCAATAGATTTATGCATTTCATGAAGACTGTTTAGGGAGTACCATGACCTTCCCTGACTATGGAAGAGTTGACGCATGAGTTTAGCAGTAGCATCCACCCATGTTTTCATGGGATGAAAGAACACAAACTGTAGAGTAATGGCTGGAGGCCATGCTTTATTTCTTCGAGAACTTAGAGATGCCTCCTGAGAGGAGGGTAAAACTCTCCATGTACATGTTGCGTGATTCCTCTAAGATATAGTGGGATTTTATCACTTAGAATGTTTTTCATTGGGATATGTCCTGGATGGAGTTTCATATGACATTCTATGATTATTTCTATCTTGATAATTTGAGGTCTGGTCGAGGATAAGAGTTCTTACATCTGGATTAGGGTGCATTATTGGTTATGGAATACTCGACTCATTTTACTAAGCTTCAATTCTTCATGCCTATTCTGATGGGTGATGAGTTATTGAATGTTAGGCGATTCGAGAATGGTCTCATATACAACATCTGATCACAGGTGAATGTCTTCCGACTAACCACTATATCTGGGATAGTGAACCGGGTGCTTATCACATAGCGTAACCTAAGGGAATATGGAGGTGTGAGTTAGGGTGGTTTGACACTTAAGTCTGGTACTTCATCGACCAATAGTAGGAAACATCATCTGGAGCTTCTATGCGGTGATATTGGTAGTTAGAACAGCTCTTCAGGTAGCCAGGTGAGGTGCTACCAGTGTGGTAGGCTGAGACATATGAGACCTCAGTGTATGAAGGACCCATTCAAGTGCCGATATTGTAGAAAGATGATCCATATATAACATTTCTTCAGGACATTTCCACCAGAAACTAGTGAGAGAGGGTCTGCATTGACTCTACGTTTAGAAGAAGGGTCAACAGCTTCTCACCAAACAGGGAATTGGGGTACAACTGGACATTCTGGATGAGGTGGTGGTCATGGCCATGGTATCTAGACCCCATATTTACAGAAACAACATGGTGGATCAAATTAGGGTATCCAGACAGTGTCACAGGGCTATGGTATAGGCCAGACATATGCAGTGCAACAAACCTAGTAGGAGCATGATCCAGGACCTTCTACCATCAAAGGTACTATTCTAGTAGCCTCTATTTTAGCTTTTTCACTTTTTGATATAGGGTATTTTCATAGTTTCATATCTATATTTGTGGTAGAGAGTATTGGGATCTTTATATAGACTTATGATGATGTTATGATGTTAGAAACTTCATTGGGGATCAGGACAGAAGGTGTGCATCAGTGTAGGGAGTTCCCCCCTTTTATTGGTGGGTGTCACTTATTATGGGACCTTTATGTCCTCAAGATGATAGGCTTTGATATCATTCTTGGGATGGAATGGTTGGTTCCCTTTCGAGCATTTATTGATTGTTATCGCCGGAGGGTGAGTTTCATGTCACCAGAGGGTAGAGAGTTCATTCACAAGGGTGAATGAGATGTCTAGGTGAGCTGAGTTATAACTGAGCATCGTGGGCTAGGAGGGATGACAACCCATATTGAAAGTTTATATCTAGATGATTAGGAAAAACATCAGACCGATTTCCCTCCAGTAGTTTATTGTTTCAGAGACATTTTCCTATAATAATTTTCAGGATTACCTCTAGTGAGATAGGTAGAGTTCTCTATCGAACTAGTTTCAGGAGCTACACCTATATCCATTCCTCCTTATAGGATAAATACTATGAAGTTTCAAGATCTCAAGAGGTAGCTATAGGATTTAGAGGCAAAGGTTTTCATCTGACCCATTACTTCTCCATGGGGTTCACCAGTCCTTTTTGTGAAAAAGGTAGATGGTACCCTTTGGCTATGCATGGATTATCGGAAATTGAACCAGTTAACAGTTAAGAACCGGTGTCCTCTACTGCAGATAGATGATATCTATGACTAGATTTGATGAGCTTAAGTTTTCTCAAAGATTGATTTGAGATATGACTATAATCAAGTGCGTGTTAGACCATCCAACATACCTTGCACAACCTTTCAGAGCAGGTATGGTCTATATGAGTATTTGGTTATGTCATTAGGTTTCACAAACACACTAACGGTCTTCATGTAACTAATGAATCATGTGTTCCATCCTTATCTTGACTCGTTTGTTGTGGTTTTCATGGATGATATCTTAGTGTATTCTCATAATCAACATGACCATGTCAAACATATTGAGATCATTTTTAATACACTGAGAGAGTATCAATTATATGCTAAGATTGCAAAGTGACACTTCTGAATGGATCATATTCACTTACTAGGTCACATTATCTTAGAGAAAGGAGTATTATTGGACCCATAGAAGGTGAGAGTAGTAGTTTCCTGGGAGCAACCCAAGAATGTATTCGAGGTGTGGAGTTTCTTAGGACCGACTAGTTACTTCAGATTTTTTGTATAGGATTTCTCTTGCTTAGTAGTGCTATTGACGGGCCTGAATAAAAAGGGTGTGAAATATGTATGGACAAATTCCTATGAGATGACCTTTCAGAAGCTGAAAGGGAGATTTAATTCAGTGCTAATACTAATTTTTCTAGATCCAGGCAGGAGTTACACTATGTACTACGATGCATCGGGTATTGGGCTAGGATCAGTTCTTATGTAGGGGGATTAAGTTGTTGCGTATGAGTCTTGGTAGTTGAGGCCACATGAGAGGAATTACTTGATGAACAATCTCAAGTTATCTAAAGTTTTTTACACATTGCATTGTTGGAGACATTACTTATTGGGAAAGCATTTTGTGGTGTTCACAGACCACAAAAGTCTCAAGTATATATTTACACAATGTGATTTGAATCTGAGGTAGTGAAGGTGGGTGGAATACCTTCATAATTTTTACTTTGATCTTTCCTACATGCCTGATAAAGGCAATGTAGTGGATGATGCACTTAGCAAGAGGACTCAGATACAAGTAGTGAAACATTCCAGTAGTGAGTGGTAGCTTATGAATTTGTTCTCTGAGGTGAACTTGGAGGTGCATGAAAGTCAAGGGTAGATGTTTCTATCATCCTTAGTTGTTACCTCTACCCTACTGAACAGAGTGGGGATGGGGGAATCTATCTGATTTGGAATTCCTAGTTCTACGAGAGAGTGTGGAAGGTGAGGAATCTCCTCCTAGTTAGACCATAGGCAATGATGAAGTTCTATGAGTACATGGTCGCGTGTGGGTCTCTTCAGACATGTGTGAGGTGCTGTTGTAGTATTTTCATGATTTAGCTTAGGCATTTCATTCTAGAGTCACCAAGATGTATCGAGATTTACATTGTTAGTATTGGTGTCCAAACATGAAAAGATATTTAGCCGGTTTTGTTATGAGATGTTCCACCTATCAGCTGGTGAAGGTGGAACACCAGAGACCAGCCAGACTTTTACAGAAGCTACCCATTCCTGAGTGGAAATGGAATGAAGTCACAATGGATTTTGTGATAGGTTTACCATGGTTTCCTCAAGGTAATGATGTCGTATGGGTTGTTATTTATAGAATCACGAAGGTTGAACATTTTCCACTGATCAAGGAAACCTTCATTGTTGATGATCTTGGGAGGTTGTACATCTATGAGATTGTACAACTACATGGGGTCCTGTATTCTATTATTTCAGATAGGGACACACTGTTTACTTCTCAATTCTAGAAAGGGCTATAGAGGGGTTTGTGTACACAAGTGCTTATGAGTATGATATACCACCCCAAAATAGATGGTTAGTCAAAGCGCACGATTCAGGTTCTTGAGGAAATGCTACGGGCATGAGTCCTGGATTTTGGGGGATCTTGGGAGAGGTATATACCCCTGGTTGAGTTTTCCTACAATAATATCTTTCAGGATACTATTCAGATGATTCCATATGATGCTTTTTATGGAAGGACATGCCGATCACCCCTGTGTTGAATGGAGGTAGGATATGTAGCTATATTGGGACCTCATCTTGTCTAGGAGACCATAGGGAAGGTGCAGTTTATTTGGAAGCAGATGGCTACTATGCAGTCTCATCAGAAATCCTATGCCGATCACCATAGATGAACTCTTGAGTTCGAGGTTGGGGATCGAGTTTTCCTACACGTTTCACTAAGGTTGTGACACAAGAGGATAAGGAGATAAGGTAAGATTTTGCTGAGGTATGTCAGGCTATTTGAGATTCTGGATAGGGTCAGGTGGGTAGACTATCAGTTGTAGTTACCGCAGAGGTACTGGGCTATACACTCCATCTTCAATGTTTCTTAGATGTGACATTATTATTCATAATTGTCTCACAATTTTCATCCCTAGGAGTTTGAGTTATATTCCAATGCTTCCTTTGAGGAGCATCCTATACAAATTGTGGATCGTAGCACGAAGGTTCTTCATGGCCAGTCCATTACTGTAGTACGGGTGCTATGGAAGCACAACCAAGTGTAGGAAGAGACCTAAGAGAGGGAGGAAGATATGCAATCACATTGGATGGAGTTTTTCTCAAACATTTCTTCACCACCCTTAGAAGAGAAATTTAGGGATGAATTTATTTAAGGGGGGATTTTGTAAGAACCTGGTTCTTCTTTGAGGTAAAGATCTTGAGTTTTACATCTTTTCTCTATTAAATTACTTAAATATAGACTTATATGAGTTCATGTTGGGGTCATGAAGGTATCAAGGGTGTTTTGAGCTGGTACATATCCCAAAACCCAAAGTTTTGGTGTTTTTAGCCTAGCGTACGATTATTGAAAACCGTGTAGGGCAAGCCACACGGTTTGACTAAACCGTGCAAGGATGGATAGTGGGGGACTATAGGACACACATTTTGATGAAACCATGTAGGAGGAGGTGCATTCCCATGTGACATGGTCCATAATTTCTCTAGTTTTTGATAGAGGGTCTTAGTATGGTTTACGCATGGTTTATAAATCTTTCAGGATAATCGTGCGCTATGCCCTAAGGCTATAGGAAGTTGTGCACATTTTTTTCACAATTTATCAAACTATGCAGATAAACCGTATGATACCTGATGTGTAAGATTTTTAATATTTTAAATTTAAAATAAAAAACTTATATAAACCCATTTTTGGGTTTTAATTCAAATGGAAAGTAGCTCCCCCCTTGGAAAATCTCTCAAGATTGACTACTCTTGGATTTCAGATCTACTCATCGTCCAATCTCTGATTCGAATGCAGTTTGTCTCCTTGGATCCACAATTATTTCTTCCAAACTAGGATGCATAAAAGCTTGAAACTACATGAGATATATATCATGAGCCTAAGGTAGGTGGTCTCATGCCTTTCGTTGAATGTCGAGCTGTTTATATATGCCGGGGTGCCGCACTCCCATTTTTGGGGCATCGCCTTAAATTGGAATTAAACCCTGTTGTTGCCTATCATGGTTTAGGTAATTTAATAGGAATGATTATTCATGTTATAGGTTTTATACCTTGAATAAGGACCACCCCATGGGTGAGTTTCCTTGATTGACCCTTTATGAATTTTTGCCTTGGATGCCTTTGAGGTATGCCTTTTACCCCATGTCATAGGATGTCAAAATAGAATTGATTATTAATGGAATTGAAATGATGATAGATTGTAATTTAATTAGAAAAGGGGTATGGGATGTATTATTTCCCCTTGAACATGTATGAATTTATTTTTTAAAGCATGTTTTCCTTGCCCATGTGAGTAAGTAAAGGCCATGACTTGGATTTATGCAATTGGTTTTAATTTCTCAAATTGTTGATTAGAACTCATGAGTTATATTATGATTAATCCACGTCATATCTTGATAGTATAATTAGTATTGTTAAGTTAAAAATAGTAATATGAGTATTTGGATGACCCTTGAATTGTTATCCCTTGTGATCTATTTCGAGACCATGCTATGTAAGGGGTTGATTAAGCATGGGAATATCATTAATATGATATTCCCACATGAGTCATCTGATGTTAAATCCATATATTAGCTTATTATACAAGTGTTTCTTGTTAAACGAATTATTCCCACATGAGTAAATGAAAGGCCAAGCCTTATGAGGTTGGATAATGATTGAGTCACCCCCTTGAGGTGGGTTTAATATTAAATGCTCTTAGTTTTGACCTTGGCACATTGAATAAAATGTTTAAATGGAATTGAAATGGTGAAATGATAATAGCTTTGAGTGACACATGGATTCACTTTAGAATTATATAGATGGACTCATGTGTCTATTGAACTCTATACCTTGAGTGATAATGGATCCACCTTAGGATTCCATGGACGAACTCTATGGTTAATATGATATTTTCATGAGTGATACATGAATCCAAATAAGATATGTCATGGATGAACTCATTGAGGCTTGAATTATATGCCGAGTGATACTTGGAATCCAATGGATTTTCAAGGATAGACTCAAGGGGAATTTCTTATATGTCATGAGTGATACTTGGGGTTTCCTTAGAGGACCACCAAGGACAGACTCGTATGACATGGATGTTATACCTCACCTAGAGCAATACTAGGTTCCTGAGAGGTTCACCAGGGATGGGCTTGTAGGGTGTTGGTTGATATTTCACCTAGAGTGATACACAAATTACAACTTAGGAATGTAAAGGATGGGATTAGGGTTTGAAATGAATTATAAATGAAATATCTTATGATGCGTCTTCCAAGATAAAGCACAAGATTAGATTCGGTCTTCACTTGTACTTGTTTAGATGGACTTTTAAGGCATCTGATGTGCTAACAGTTATATGGGGGATGTAGGTATTGAGCCATATCTCGAGACTTGTAAATTCAATATAATTGAATTGTTAAATTAATGTAAATGGAAACCAAAGCATTTAGGATGTTTACTTTTGAGTTCTCCCTTGCTTACTATTTTTCTTATTACAAAGTACCTGCTATATATATATTCACTGACTAATTGACACTGACCTTGGGTGGTTTCCTACTGGGATTTAGTCTTACACCCTGTTTGGGTCATGTTTTTGGGCCCAAACAAATTATATGATTGCAGGTAATGATATGGGAAAGAACCCTCCTACAGGTACTTGATATGCTGCTTAGGAGAAGAAGAGAATGAGACTAAGGCAAGACTTACAATTCTAATGAGATTAGTTTGGACTTTTTTTTTAATTTTGGAACTTGTATTGTATATGACTACAGTGTACATGTTTTTGATATTTTCTTAGAAACATGTGACTTGTATCATCATATTGTATGTGGAATGACTTCTGGTTGATTTATACTACTAGTATTCTTTTGTTTACTTATATTGTATGGTTTACTGCTTCAAATATTGAACTATTATTGTTTTTTGTTATGTTACACTCTGATAATGAGGGCATATTTTTCCCACTATCACACCTAGGCCCTCACCACTAGTCAATAACCTCTAGAATTTGGGGAGATGCGCTTGAAGCTATGTGATCCCCCGGGTCGGGGCACCTTTCAGTGACATCCAGGTCTAGGATGTTACAATTATAACGATGTATTAAATGTTTATATATTATATATATGATATTATTATACTTTTATAATTATTATATCACACATACCTTCATACTTTTCATTTTGTGGTAATACGATGACGTTGCTTGTGTGTACGACAGATTACCGCCTCACGTAGCGATGTGTTTTTTTTCACACTTTACATGGAAGGTAGTAAGGATGATATTAATTAAGATATATGATATATATGATAGAAAAATATTATATAAAGGTAATATATTATTCATCTTTATTTCTTTTAATCCATTGCGAAAATGGAATCAATGTTCTTGCGTATATACGACTTACCATCTCTATGAATGATGTATTTCATTTTCTATCTATATCTCTTATGGATGAGTATAAAAAAAAATATACTAAATATATATGATATTTATATCATGGTTAAAATTATAGATATTATGGAACCATGATCAGATTAATAGGATAAAAAAAATAACAAATCAAATCATACATGAAAAACAAAACTGTTATTGCCCAAAACATAACTTTAACATGGAATTATTAATAAATAGGTAATAAAGGGTCATAAGAAAGTAATATATGGTATGATATATATTATTATAGTTCTGTAATATATGTATAATAAACTTATATTTATTATACATGAGGTTTGAATGTGTATGAAGGAATTCTAGACTTAAGGTAAGAGATTTTTGTCTCACTTTTTATTTCTGTGAGACACATGCCATACTCACCACCTATTTATTTTATGTGTACCGATAATAAATTTATTTTATGATTATTCTCCAGAAAATTACAGGGATTACATATCCATTTTTATCTCTCTTTTATAGGGATTATGTTTCAAATGTTACCAAAGTGGTAATAGTTTTATGATATAATCTTATCATTTATCAGGACTGTTTATGATTAAATATACAATATTGAAATATTATGATATAAATATAAATAATTATCATGATATTTCTTATAATATGGATATTAATGACATTTTCAAGTAATAGTAACATTTTCCACCCTTTGTTACTTAAAATAATTGATAAGATGTTTTTAAGAAAAATCATCTTCATTTTTCTATTTGGTCGATTTTTTCTTCTTCCAAATACATGTATCTAAAAATGTATTTAAAATTATTAAAATAATTTATTAAATACATTTTTACCCATGTTTTACTTTTTAAAAATTATTTTTAAAGTAATCTTCATGCCATTTTATAAACAATACATGTCTAGCTTTTACTGAAAATGTGAAAGGAATCATTTTTTAATGCGTACAACATGAATGAAAATTTTCACCATCATGACCATTATTTACTTTAAAAATTACTTTATCATTTTTCAAGGTTATTTTCAAATAAAAAAATTTTGAAAATATTTTATGGATTTTTAGTTTTAAAAAGTGTTTTTCAAAGAAAATATATCTTCCTAAAGAAACGTTCCAAGTGATTTATCTTTCAAAATCATTCTCTGTCTAAGATGACATCCTTTGATGTAACTTATGATTTATTGGGGATATAAACCAAGGATACCATTATTATTCTTTATCTAAATGGTTTATGATGAAAATATGTTTATGAAACCCATTTCTCTTCTATGGGTTATATCATGAAAAAATTCTTATGAAACCCACTTCTTTTTCAACAAGTTATGCTATAATGAAATGATGAAATGATTATGAAAATTTTCTCTTTTACAAAGGTTATGATATAATGAAATGTTTGTGAAACCCATTTAATTTCACGGGTTATGATATGTTAAATGTTTTATGATCTTGTGACACACATAGGTATGATTTTTATTATGTGATGGGTACAACCTATATATCCCCCAATGCATTGGGTAAATATTTATATCTCATGAGATAGATAGGACTGGAATAGGGAGTGAACCTAGTTTAGTAAGAGACTTTATACACTATGATGGTCTTGGGAGTGAACCTTAACTACTATGATGGTTTGGGGAGTGAACCCATTCTACTATTATAGCCTTGTTAGTGAGCCCTGACTACTATGGAAATGATTTTCTATGCTTATATGTATGCCAAAAATCTATATCTTATGCCGATGTTATGATCTCATGGATCATGTTCATTTATTCTCTTATGATTCATGTATTATGAACTTCCAATATTTATACCACGACTCAATATTATGATCTTTGATATGTAGGGTATGATTTTCAAATGTCATACTATTTTTCTCATACAATTATGTTTATGTTATGATTATGTATCTTCCTTGTTTACCCTTACTAAGCATCTGAGCTCACCCTTTCTTATGTTCTATTTCCCCATGTTATGAAGAAATTTATTACATATGATATGTCTAATAAGGATTCAAGTTATGAATAACATAGTGGGAGATGATGTAGTTTACCTATGAACTGGTTATTTGTGTTTTCAAGTTTCCAAAGGCACTATACCTTTACGATCCTCTGGAATGTGTTTTATAATGTAATAAATGTTCATAAAAAATGATGTAATATTTATGTATGATAATCCTGGTTTTTTATAGTTGGTATCATAGTATTAGTTTAGTTAACCTTTGAAAACTAGGATGAGAAGACTTTAGTGAGATCCCTAAGGACATGTCTAAGGATAAGTATAAGGATGAGTCAATGTATAGGAAAATGTTCTAGAATTTTGGAAAAGGATAGAGTGAGTGGTTTCCAAGTAATTACATCATTATATAGATACTACAAGTAGATGTGGCTCTAGCATAGATATACTTAGGGGTAATAACTCTGAAAAGGGTGCAATGAGCTGAACTTGATCGTCACTTGGTATATCACAATGGTCCTTACTGCACACCTAGTTTGACACTCTTAGGGGAAATGCTTTGGAAATTCACAAACACTTTATGAACCATCACGAGGGATTAGAATAATGACCATGAATGACTTAGGTTAAATCTATGGTGTCATAGATTAAAAAGAAGATGTCATGAATTAGAGACCCTATAAGTAATTTTTCATGATTATGTGGTTCCCCACTATGATTATTGATTCTTACACTATAATTTTTAGTTTTAGTCAATGGATGGAACCTAAAGGAACTATATTAATTCTGATTGTAATATACAATGAAATTATTTTCCTCCTGGGCGTCCAAATGTTATGGGAGTTGGAATGAAAATTCCCATTTCTATGCTCACATAACTTTCTAAAGATATAAATCAGAATGGAATTCCAAATAAAAAAAGGAGGGAACAACATTTTTTTGAGTCCTTTATGTGGAAACATCCACCTTATTCTAATGGGTCTTCTGATCCACTAGTTATTGAATAATGGATCAATAGTAATAAAAATATATTTTCCATTATCTAGTGTTCAGAACATGAAAAATTAATTTTGGTTGTCTATTGTTTGGAAGGTTGTTGGTCAGAGTGAGTAGCTCAAGAGGGGGTGAATTGAGTTCCCAATAAAAATTTCTTTTAAAAATAAAAATAAAATAAAATTAAAATCAAATCAAATTAATAAAATAAACTATCCAGTTAATCAAACTAGTAGATTGATATAAGATTTTTCCCTTTAAAATACTTATCAAAGAGTGATTATGTGTTAGTTAAAATAATGTTAAAATGATATTAGCTTTTTAAATCAATTTACTTAGACAAAAAAAATATAAACACTAGTTAAGATTAACTATAAAATTAATAGTTTTTTATAGATTAAAAACAATCTAGGATTTGGTAATAAAACAAAACAAAATAACACAGTAGAATAAACAATAGGTTTGGTCTCAAGATGAGACTTAATCCCCTATACTTGGAAATCACCTACTACCAAGTAGATTATAATAATAATAAAACATATCCACAACCTAGATATGGTAAAAAAACAATACTAATAAGCTTTCCTATCTAAAGTTATGAGTGCGAAATAAAATAGTACTGGCCATACAAGAACCTCTTTCACAAACACTATGGGAAAACAAATGTAAATAGAAAGAGATAATAACAAGTATTCTCTAGATTAGGTGCAAGAGATAGTATGTGTTTTAAAAACAAAGTAAAAAAACACTTCTTGAAAAACAGAAATAGAAATCAAAAGAATATGAAGAGAATAGTGATGCCCAGTCTAGTATGCTCAGAATGTTCGAATTCCTCATATCAGCTTTGGTGAGGAGTTCGAGCTTATTTTTTTAAAGTTATAGAAAAATAGAGGATTATAGGAATTTTTAGGTATTCAAGTTGAACTCTGTTGATATCTCATCCAATCTATGTAAAGGATATTGTGATTCTGTGTCATTTATCTTTATAGTAGATGAATCAGTGAGATTGTACAGATTCACAAATTCAACCACACAATTTTTCATATACTTTTTAGTCAGTTATCATCATACGTAGAGAGAGAGATGGTCCTTTGCATAGATATAATTGAAACGGTTGAAGGAGGTCCACAATCCTAGAACATGATTTGACCATGTCATTAAGACTTGGTCAATTTATCCTTAAATATAAATAGTCATTAATCCATTCTTGTCAAAGTACTTGGACAACAACGGTAACATGAAGCTAGCAATGACTCAACATATAATAGTATCTTAGACTAGAAATACCTCAGGCTGGCGGCGACTCAGAGTCCAACATCGACTTAGAGTCTAATAGTGACAGGTCCTGATAGCATCTCCTTAGCGGTGACAAGCCTAACGACAATTCCACTAGTGGTAACAACTCTATAAGTGACTAGTCTGGTGGTGGATCTATTGGAGGTAGCTCATCCTTAGAGGTGACTCTTGCCTAGCGATAACTCGCCTCAATAGTAACTCCTGTATGGCAGTATCTTATCCAAATACTTTGACAAATTATCATAAAAACTATCTTACCATATAAAATTATATCATACAACATGTAAATAATTAGTACTAAAAGAATCATGGTTTGTGAGAATTAAAATAATAAAGTTCCAAACACTCTTCTTATAAGGAGGTGACAACATTCTCCCCCTTTTTGATGATCACAAAACATGGATTTTTATAAGTCATGTACTAAATTAGTAAACATAGATAATCAGAGATGTATTTAAGTTAAAATAATCTGCTGATCATTTCAGAAGATATATGAGTGATATAAACAACTATATATCAAAGAAATGTAAGATCTTAAAAAAACATTAGTCAATAAAGTAATATTAAGATCTGAAAAAAGATAAAAGAAATAAATATTAGAAATATATAATTAATATTTCATAGAATATGTACATTTTCTATTTTCTCCACTTGTAATAAATAAAATCTCATTATATCTCCCCCTTTGAGAATATCAAAAAGAGAATAAAAAATAAAAGTAAAAGTAAATGAGAATAATAGTAATATATTTCATTGAATAATATCCAAAAAGTGTTGAGTACATAAATAACAAGAGAAAGAGAACAAGAACGAGTTCCCTATAAAATACTTCATCTAATCAGATTCACTATTAGAGGTAAATTGAGGACTATATGTGAGATTTACTTTGTCTTTTTTTATCCTGAGGGGATAAAGTATTAGTAGTAACAGTTGGAGAATAGGTTGTGATTGAAGGTATGATTGTTACAGGAGGAATCAGTTCTCAAACAAGAAATGGTCTGAGGTGATGAATAACTTTAACTAGTGATAAACTCAGAGGTTGATATGGTGGAGGCAGAATACCATCTGACTAAGTAATCACTATAGGTCTGTATCAAATTGGCTCTATGGATGTTGAGGGAAGAACAATTTTCATTGGGATGGCCTCTCTTACAATTAAATTCATACTGTGAACATGTAGAAAGGGTTTCATGAGGTTGATAAGGTCTATAATAATATTACCAACCCTCTATATATCACTAAATAAATCCATTTTCTCTTCCATGAATCACTGCAACACTGGTGTGAGAACCTTCAGTTCACTCACTTGTTCTTTGAAAGTCCTTGTAACCAGTGGAATTATCAATTTCTCTGCCAGGAATTTGAAGTTAGCATTCAACTCATGCTTGGTATAAATTCTTGACAGATAATACTTTATAGCTTCTTTATGGTGTCTTTATCTTCCCTGAGTTCAATGACATACTCCCTTATCATCTCATAGATTTACTCTCCATGATGGTGTATTTTCCTTAATTGATATTCATGTGTTGACACATCACCTAAAGTAGTAGTCAATTATTACCTGATAATCCATCTGAGCAGCTCTCTATCAATAGGTATTGAGTTAGGAGTAGGTGTAGTGGATGTAGAGGCAACAACAAACATGCTTTCCAATTTCTAAAAGATAGAATTCAAACTATCTGAGATAGAGGATTTCATTCCCTCTAATAAGGATTTCAGATTTTCCACTTTTTTGATAATATTATATTTTCCACTTCTAGTTCTTGAATATGAAATCTAACTTTTGGTTGTAAATGAGATATAACAATTTCAACCAAATATCAAGTGATTTATTCACCGAGTCTAGCAACTGGAGACGAATGAGAGCTCAAAACATCTTTAAAATCTATAATAAAATTTCATCTCAAGGATTCCAAATTTGAATCCACACTTCTTTTAAAAGATTATAAATCATCTTTTGTCACAACATAAGGAGGCATTATAATTGGAGCAGGAGGATGCTCTCTATTTTTAGGTCACATAATAGCCTCAGGTCGGTTGTCTGTTTCCATTAGAGTAAAAGGTTCTAACTCACCAGCTTGATCAATATGATCCACTAAAGATCCTTCTACTTTGATAGGAATTTCACTTGCTTCAACATCTGAATCATTGCAATCAAGTATAAGTCTAACATAACTAGGAAATTTCTCCCACTCTTCAAAAGTACTTAAGTCAGGTATGATGTATGGAAGAATAGGTGGTTCTCTGTGAATTGGAGAAGATTCACCAAGTTTAGGTACGGTGGAGGCTAGTTTTGTGTGATCAGCAGGTTTGGGAGACTTCTCCCCCTCACTAGTAGCTTGCTTATCATCAAAAATAACAATTGGTATAACAGTCATCCCATCATCTTTGTATTGATCCTTGGTCCTAATAAAACTTGATACCACTGGGGATAAAGGATGTGACTAAACCATTTCATGATCATGATCAACATAATCACCTCTATTCTTATCAGCTCCATCAATATGACCATTTCTATGATCATCACCATGATCATAATTATCTAAAACATCATAATCCTCATCATCACCATCATCATGATCATCTTCATCCTTACTTTCATTTTCATATAATTTTTCATGATCTAAATCTTCATCTTCTTCCTTAGAAGCATTAACATTACCTCCATTACCATTATCATAATTGGTAATATTGTCTCTTGATGATTTTTAGGAAGATGTATTGAATTGGTTTGATCCTGATACTTCTATTTCATCATTATCTCCTTCATCCAAAAGGGATTCTCAGGTAGATAGATAACTATGTGGAATGATAGATCCAAAATAAAAAGTAGGAGGAGATTTAGGGATCTTCGGATCAATCCCCACTTCAACTAACAATTATTATTCTTCTTCCACCGCTTTCTAAACTTTATCACTATCATTATCATCATTAGAATATTCAACTAACTCATTAGGCTCAAGAACATGATCCACTATGTCCTTAGGTCTTGTTGGATTATCAATATGATTGAATTCATCATACAGTTTATCATTATGTCTCACCCAAAACTTATTCCATGGATTCCAACTCACTTTTAACTCTTTTGCAAATTGTCTTTGATAAACAAAAACCACCATACTTATCTTCAGCTTCTTCACCTTCTTTAACTAACCCCTTAGCATCCAATATGTCAGATATCATCTTAGGGTATATCAAAAAGTTCGAACTTGAACTTTTCTTGCACATTTAATACACATGGATCATCATAAATCTACAAATATTGATCCTTTGACCATGTTTCATCAAAAATAATAAGTAAACATCCTAATATTGTATAGTATTGAAATATCCCTTTCTAGGACACAATATATGCTATAAAAACTTAAATAATAGTTTACATTCACCATCGAGTTCAGTATCTGTAGGTCTCCACAGTCTACCATCATCTGTTAACTATAGGAGAGCTTATTCACAATTAAAAATACCATTGTCACTGGGAATTATTACCTGAAAATCCTCATATACCCCTTTATGTGGTACTCTTAGGCACTTTTCCCATTCCCTTGAAGAGAAAGAAAACTCTTATCCATCAATGTGACTTCTTATTTAATCCTATTTATCTCCAAAAACAAACTCAACATTTTGATAGAAATTATATACCAACCTCAGATAATATACACTATTGTTTGTTGTAAACCAATTCACTCACTTATGATCTTCTATTACTTTCAATATGAGTGTATTTCTTGATGGAAGTCATTGAACATCTATCTCCTTTTCTGCTTCGACAACCCATTTCTCCAGATGTGGGTTTCATGAAACAATAACCAAACTACTAGAAGATACATTTCATTTCTTGGATTGCCTCATATCTTCCAGATTCGATTCTACTAATCGCTTCACATGGGCCATACTGATTAGGTGAAGTTTTAGGTGGAACGAGAGAAGAAGGAAAGACGATTGGTCTGATAGGAAGGGAATGATTTGGGAGTTCAAAGGATTTAGGGTTAAGTGAATCAATTTGATTTATTCCATAAATAATATCATTTAGGGATTTGAAATAATAAAATATAAAACAGTAAAAATATTAATTTGAAAATAAATAGTAACAATAACAAAACAACAGTTACAAAAAAATGATAACAAAAGGAACAATGACTCGTTCAATGGCGACTCACCAATGGTGACTCATCAATGGTGACTCATCAATGGAGACTCATCAAAAATGACCCATCAACAACGAATCATCAATAATGACTCATCAGTGGTGACTCATCAATGGGGACTCATCAACGGCGACTCACCAATGGTGACTTGTAATCCAAAACTTATCATTCCTATTTCATGTTTGATGTAGTTTAATATTTCATAATTCAAAGTATAAGGCCCCAGCCTTAAACCTTACTTAATCTTGATTTATTACAAGATTACGCATTGAGGATCTTTTCAGGTTTAGATTTTTAGAGAATTAGATCACGAAACTTGCATTACATTCCACATTTAAACAAAGTGGTTACATAAAAGACAATATTCATTCTTCCCATCAACGGAAACATATTTAAAATAAAACATGGATTCTTTCTTGACACATCCTTGACACTATCATCACATCATGTACCCTTCCCTTGACCTGTGAAAAACATTTCAAGAAAACTTGGGATGAGCATAAAAAGCTCAGTAAGAGTTATAAAAATATGGAAAGGAAACATGAGTTCATATATACATAAGAATGAAATCATACTTTACCCATAAAACATAGGCACTTTATCATACCTCATAAAATCATGAACAAATCATAGAAATCATAAGACATAAAGGTAACTTGAGGCATTCATAACATTCTTACGTAGGGAGTAACCCTCTTGGTTACGTTTGGAATACCCATCACAGTATATTCCCTAAATCTCTTCGGATAAACCTTAACGTTTCACTCCTTCGCATTACCCAATGCATTGAAGAGATATATCGGGCTCACCCGCCCTTAGTTTATCACGGAACCACCCATTTTCATAACAATTCCCAATAACCATAACATAAATGTGTCACATAAAACATGAATAAAGGAAACATAACATTTCCACATTTCAATCACAATATAACATTTTAGTATATTGAAATAATGAATCCATTCAAAAAGAAACCATTTCCAAAACCATTTAAAACATTTAATAAAGAGATTTTTGAATCAAAGTGTCTCATACCACCTTGAAGCTTAAAATTTTAAAACCATTAATATCCATATAAATAAATCCATAAAACCATTTTGAAAACATGGATATTAATAAGAACCAAATAATTAAAACATTTAAAATGATATTTTGGTTAAAGGGGTTTTACCAAAATTAGAGACACTGGAATACAATAATTGAGGAATAACATTTAGTCAGAACTTTATAATATCATGAGAATAAATGGATTCATGATATAATACTCCAAAGGACAGTATATACACCATAGAAGAGTGAATTGGTGCATAACAACAATGAACCCTCAATAGAAATGTCAAATGTGATGAAATCCCTTTTAAATAAGGACAAATCAATCTCAAAAATATGTGTGAAAAATATAAATACACCCAATATAAGTGGATATTAAGTGTAAAACAATAAAAGTTCATTCACACATATTTAATGGATGACATATTCAGTGACTACATGTTGAACCCAAAGAAATCGAAATTGGGTTAAAAAGTTCCCTTGACAGCCTAACGACATCACATCAAAATGAGTTGATGAGAGATAAAAAGTGTATCTCCTCACTTGGACATAAAATTTACATCAATAAGTATATATGAGAACATATCCCAACATAACAATATGTAAATTAAAAGACCCAACAAAAGAAGTCTTTTAAAAAAAAAGAGGAGGGTGAAAGGTTCCCTTACCGACTTGGGTATCTTTCAAAACATACACCCCATGAAAGAAGGACAATAGATCATTGATGTAAATACTCATAAACGAAATTATATTACACAAAGAGTAGAATAATGGGCAGTACGTACACCACTCAATGGAATTTGTGGCAAATGTAGCATAAATCTCACGGGAATAAAAGTGAGATGAAAAATCCCTTATGAAAATTCGGCAGCCTAACGGCGCCACTCAAAACTTCCAAAATGGATTGATGAGAGGAAATGGGGTCTCTCATCATATGAACATAATAAGTACAGTAGGAGTAATATAAAATAACATCCCAATCATAATAAATATGAGCTTAAAAGGAATGACATAAAAGAGTGTACTTAAAAAGAAAGAGAGGTGTAGGATCCCTTACCTCGGGTCCGACTTGACTCGATCGTTCTTTAACGTCCTGAATAATAAACTTGAGTTAATTTCAACTTTATTAAGAACCTTTTTCTAGTTCATTATTCTTATTAGATCACTTATTTCCATGTTATAAACATTATGTAAACATTTAAGTTAATAATGTTTGTTTTGTCGATATTTGGTTCTTAAGTCGAAAGTGGACTTCTTACAATTACATGTTGTTCGTGTGGTCAAATGTTTATTATATCCAGATTTATATTCATGATTTGGATATCATATATGTCATATATATCCAGTACATTCATGCATTTATAACATTACATAATCATTTAGGGGTAAGAAATGAAATGCAGCGTTCATGGAGACGGTAAGCCGTACGTACGCATGAACGCTACTTTCATTTCTATTTCATATTTTATAGAATAGAATAATAATTATATAAAGGTATATTATAATTACAGTATAATATAATATATAATATCATAGTTTCATCCTTTATACATCCCACATATGGTATTTAACAAATCAATTCACTTTGAGGGGGCGGTAGTCCGCACTTCCTAAAATGAAGATATCGCGTATACCCATAATGAAAGCCATAAAGGTAAGACACAAATGAAAAATACAGAAGAATCAGTAAAACATAAACATATTATATATCATATATAAAAATATTGACATCATAATGGCCACCTTTGAAGGTGTTAAATGAGTATTGAACAATCATCGTTTCGGGAGGCAGAATTTCACCATCCACAGAAACCGTATGTTCTTTAACCATTTGATGTAGTTGTGTGAGAGTGTAGCTCGAATAAATCTTATAACAACATCCTAGTATATTGAAGATACTGGTGTTGTTACAAAAGAAATAAATAAAAAGATTTTAGGGGGTTGGAGAAGCAAAATAAAACAAATGAACATGAGAGAATGAATTACCTTTAAAAGTGTATCTCCTTTTGATTTGAGCCTAAAGGCTTCATTTGAAAGGATTCTGCCCAAAGGGAATCCTCTAGGATTAGGAGAGGGATGTGGAGAGAGTAAATGGGCAGGGTTTTGCCGATCCAAAGGCTTGAGGAGTGTGTGAAATGAGGTAGAGGTGGGGGCCTTTTATAAGAGGAGAGGAGGGGCACTTTTGGAAAGTAAGAAATATTACTTTATTTGAAAATGTGTTTCGGTTTTAAAAGGTCCCACATTGATATAATTCGTGGATAAGGTGATAAGGGTTAGAAATCCACCCATCCAATAAGTTTTGGACATGTGTAGTTCATATAATTTACATTATCTTTCCATTTTATTTAAATCTTCAAATAATGATGTCATCGCTGCATCATTATTATGTCATAAATAATTTAATTTATTTAATGTATAAAAATTATAAAAAAATTTCTATGATGTAGGAAATCTTTGTATCTTTCCAATTACTATTTATAATCAAAAATCTGATCATTATAACCCCATGTAAAAATTGTTTTCGTAAAACATATGATGTTTGTGTCATTTTGACTTTTACATTAAATAAAAAGTTATTTATGTCATTTCCCAACCAAAGTGTCTCCATGGGGTCCCCAAGTTGACCAATGGCTTGTCTTGGTCGTTCATGACACAACCAATGAGGGTAGGATATGTTTCAAGCTCATCTTATTTTATTAAAGCATTATTTTTACCTTAAACTACACTAATTACCACTAATCGCGATTAAAAACTTAATAAGTTACTATTCACCAAAAAATTATTTTTATCCCATTGAACCACATTTTACTTCTTAATGACAACCATGTATGTCGGATTTTAAAAATTCAATACACATTAGTGGGAAACTTTCATTTAACTGAAAAATCAGTTTGCTTGATTACCACTTAGTGGTTTCACTATTCATCAAAAATTGGAGTTTTTCAGAAAAATACCAAAACTTCACCCTAAGCTATATTTGATATTCAGAATTCAAAAATGAATTCAGTTTTACAAAATTCAAAACATATTAGTCACATTAATTAATTTAATAATTAATTCCCGCTGTCAGAGCAAATAGCGTGTTTTTATAAAACAATAAGTATCAAAAGATTGACACTAGTTTAAGTCTGATTTCAAAGTGAAATTAATTCCAACGACCACTATTGGATTTAATGGTAAAAATATTTTCTAATTTCACTTTAAAACCAATTCAAAATATTATCTAATCATATAAATAAATTAGATTAAAAAGTGGTTTTGAATTAAAACACAACATTTTACACTATTCATTAAAAAATGAACTTTATCGAAAAAATACCAAAAAATTACACAAAGTAAAATTTGATGTCCCGATTCTTAATAAGAGTTTTATTTGGTCAAAAAGAATGTATAAGAGTGATCAAAACTATATTTAATGCCAGTTATCCATTAAAAGGCGATTAGTGAACCTTTAGTGAAAACTAGGGCATATACGCCTAAAATTGAATTCTTTCCCTATTTTAAGCCTTTAGCTTTTATTGGATAAATGTAAAAACATTAAAAAAAATATATAATCATATTTTAGTTATTTATATCCATTCCCTCCAATACAATGGCTATATGTTAACTACCATTTGAAATAATATTATTTTATTATTAGAGTGCA
This sequence comes from Viscum album, assembly GCA_963277665.1. Taxonomy (NCBI): domain Eukaryota; kingdom Viridiplantae; phylum Streptophyta; class Magnoliopsida; order Santalales; family Viscaceae; genus Viscum; species Viscum album. Next base: position 638,586,510 of record OY728153.1, read on the forward strand.
ACGTAAGATTCCCAAGAAACTCGTTGTTGCGTGTTGGGTACGCCATCGAGCATAGCGTCCCCTTTAAAGTCATATTAATATTTTATTCACAAATATGGATAAATATGAAAAGGTCATATTCTTTATTTACCTGGGGTGTTACATCCTTCCCCCCTTTTGGGAATTGCGTCCTCGCAATTTTTAAAATTGAGCTTGGAAACATCCTTGAAAGTCCCACATCAGAACAAAAGTCAGTAAAAAAACACTTTAAAATAAAGAAAGATAAGTACAAAGGTCACCCGAGTTAAACCATACTAGGATTCCAAGTATGAAAATATGGACATGGAGGAAAAAACAAAGGGTCATGTTCTGATGGAGAGTGATAGAAAACATGTTTAGGAGAAAGTTAACCACGAGAAAATCACAAACTGGTGATGGGTTAAACGGTATTCGATTCCCCAGTAGGAAAAGTTAATAGACAACATTATTGTTTTAAGTTACTTTTTATTGAGGAATTTATTCATAAGGAAGCATAATCACTTATCATGTTGACTTCCAACTTTTATTAGATTCCTTACACAAAATCATATTTTCTCCAAAAGACGAGTATTTAGGAAGACTTGTTCCCATTAAGAGTACTATAATCAACTTCTAGAGAATCACCTAATCCACAAAAGAGAACTATATACTTCCCATGTCTCTAGACTTTAACCAAAACCAAAACCAAAAAGGCTAGTACAAGATCAGATAATCCAGAAAAGGATAACCATTTATAAAAAGAAAATCTATGATTAATCTCCAAAATTTGTCCAACAAAACCCAAAGATCAACGAGGACCATTAGATAAAAAATTTGTCCATAAAATTATTCAAAGTAAAACAATCTAAGATTGAAACCCAAATATTTGAAGGATTTAGTCACATAGTCTTCCAAGTTAAATCGTAACATTTATCTCTAAACAAAATCAGTTGCTCTTAAAGTCTCGCATTGAAAAGTAATTAACCTAATCACATATCCTCCATGATAGGTTAATCATTTTCATTGATAACCTAAAATCAACTTACTCTTAATTCATAAAATCATATAACTAAAAAGAATCAGTCAAACTAACCAGGGACTTCACGTAGTCCAGTGGTAGGCGATAAATACCAGTCGCACTTTGGTTGTGGGTTCGATTCCCGCAGCATTGTCCGACGCGACGGGTTGTCACACGGTCTGCGTGTTGTCCTTTTTCCAAAACTATATAATTCTCAAATCATTACCCAAAAAGGGATAAAGTCATAAAAAATAACCATAACATAATTTAACCTTAATTTTATCTCATTCCTTTCACTTCAATCATAACATATAGTAACCCATAATTACCTCAAAAGTAAGGATCATATAAACCCAAATGGTTCTTTATAACTATGTCCACAAAAGAAAAGATAACTATTAATTGAATAAAATTTTCCTATATTAAACATCAGGGTTACAAATAATATAAAAAGTCTTCTAATATAAACCCATCATCAAAAGAGACTTAATACTCTTAAGAATTTCACCCTAACTCTTGAAGCCCTTATATGTTGACATCTTACTCATTCAACATTCTTCATGATCCATTATCCATTCCTTTCCAACTTATTCCGAAATACCTCTTTCCTACAAAAAAAATCATGAATCATATCCTAAGATTCCAAAATAAGAAAACAATAGTCATGAAATAGTACATACCTTTGATTGGTCATTGTCAGTTTCTTCATCCTCAATCGGAATGGCATTAGGTATTGGTAAACGAATATTGGTACGCTCTTGGTGACCCCATTCACGAAACTTATTCATAGGACATGTGTTTGCATAATGACCATGCACACCACATTTAAAACATTCAATTGATCCCTCAGAAAGAACTTCTTTCCCTTTCCTCGAGTCAACTGGATGCTTCCTTTTTCCATGGCAGGTTCTTGCTTTATGACCTTTATTTCCACATCTATAGCATATTTATGTCCCTTTGAAACATTCTCCTAGGTGTTTCCTTCCACATCTTTGACACATAGGTTTTTGAACACACTTACCTTTATGATTATTACCTGTACTTCCGTAGGGATTTGTTTCTTGCATATATGATGCCTTAGAGAAATATCCAAGGTTTAGGTGGTCAATCATGACTCCAGATAGTTGGTTGAGGATAATCAAAAGAGTTCTCATTGCAGATCCCATATCATTCAGTTGCTTGCTCAAAAAACTGTCACAGTTTCCTTCACATCCACTGTTACTTTGGTGCCTGCTAGATCCAGCCATTTACTAAAACCAAAAAGGTCAGTGTGAGTATATCAACAAAACCATCATGTACTAATGAGTAAGATAAACACTAATATATACTTACTCATTCAATTTATCTAAAACTGGGACTCTTTCTGAAATCCCAACCATTATGGTAATGTCACTTATGCTTAAAGAATACCCTAACCTCTAAAGTTATCTAAACCGACGTTTGATACCAACTATAAGGCCCCAGCCTTAAACCTTACTTAATCTTGAGTTATTACAAGATTACGCATTGAGGATCTTTTCAGGTTTAGAGTTTTAGAGAATTAGATCATGAAACTTGCATTACATTCCACATTTAAACAAAGTGGTTACATAAAAGACAGTATTCATTCTTCCCATCAACGGAAACATATTTAAAATAAAACATGGATTCTTTCTTGACACATCCTTGACACTATCATCACATCATGTACCCTTCCCTTGACCTATGAAAAACATTTCAAGAAAACTTGGGATGAGCATAAAAATCTCAGTAAGAGTTATAAAAATATGGAAAGGAAACATGAGTTCATATATACATAAGAATGAAATCATACTTTACCCATAAAAAATAGACACTTTATCATACCTCATAAAATCATGAACAAATCATAGAAATCATAAGACATAAAGGTAACTTGAGGCATTCATAACATTCTTACGTAGGGAGTAACCCTCTTGGTTACGTTTGGAATACCCATCACAGTATATTCCCTAAATCTCTTCGGAGAAACCATAACGTTTCACTCCTTCGCATTACCCAATGCATTGAAGAGCTATATCGGGCTCACCCGCCCTTAGTTTATCACGGAACCACCCGTTTTCATAACAATTCCCAAGAACCATAACATAAATTTGTCACATAAAACATGCATAAAGGAAACGTAACATTTCCACATTTCAATCACAATATAACATTTTAGTATATTGAAATAATGAATCCATTCAAAAAGAAACCGTTTCCAAAACCATTTAAAACATTTAATAAAGAGATTTTTGAATCAAAGTGTATCATACCACCTTGAAGCTTAAAATTTTAAAACCATTAATATCCATATAAATAAATCCTTAAAACCATTTTGAAAACATGGATATTAATAAGAACCAAATAATAAAAACATTTAAAATGATATTTTGGTTAAAGGGGTTTTACCAAAATTAGAGACACTGGAATACAATAATTGAGGAATAAAATTTAGTCAGAACTTTATAATATCATGAGAATAAATGGATTCATGATATAATACTCCAAAGGACAGTATATACACCATAGAAGAGTGAATTGGTGCATAACAACAATGAACCCTCAATAGAAATGTCAAATGTGATGAAATCCCTTTTAAATAAGGACAAATCAATCTCAAAAATATGTGTGACAAATATAAATACACCCAATATAAGTGGATATTAAGTGTAAAACAATAAAAGTTCATTCACACATATTCAATGGATGACATATTCAGTGACTACATGTTGAACCCAAAGAAATCGAAATTGGGTTAAAAAGTTCCCTTGACAGCCTAACAGCATCACATCAAAATGAGTTGATGAGAGATAAAAAGTGTATCTCCTCACTTGGACATAAAATTTACATCAATAAGTATATATGATAACATATCCCAACATAACAATATGTAAATTAAAATACCCAACAAAAGAAGTCTTTTAAAAAAAAAGAGGAGGGTGAAAGGTTCCCTTACCGACTTGGGTATCTTTCAAAACATACACCCCATGAAAGAAGGACAATAGATCATTGATGTAAATACTCATAAACGAAAGTATATTACACAAAGAGTAGAATAATGGGCAGTACATACACCACTCAATGGAATTTGTGGCAAATGTAGCATAAATCTCACGGGAATAAAAGTGAGATGAAAAATCCCTTATGAAAATTCGGCAGCCTAACGGCGCCACTCAAAACTTCCAAAATGGATTGATGAGAGGAAATGGGGTCTCTCATCATATGAACATAATAAGTACAGTAGGATTAATATAAAAGAACATCCCAATCATAATAAATATGAGCTTAAAAGGAATGACATAAAAGAGTGTACTTAAAAAGAAAGAGAGGTGTAGGATCCCTTACCTCGGGTCCGACTTGACTCGATCGTTCTTTAACGTCCTGAATAATAAACTTGAGTTAATTTCCACTTTATTAAGAACCTTTTTCTAGTTCATTATTCTTATTATATCACTTATTTCCATGTTATAAACATTACGTAAACATTTAAGTTAATAATGTTTGTTTTGTCGATATTTGGTTCTTAAGTCGAAAGTGGACTTCTTACAATTACATGTTTTTCGTGTGGTCAAATGTTTATTATATCAAGATTTATATTCATGATTTGGATATCATATATGTAATATATATCCAGTACATGCATGCATTTATAACATTACATAATCATTTAGGGGTAAGAAATGAAATGCACCGTTCATGGAGACGGTAAGCCGTACGTACGCATGAACGCTACTTTCATTTCTATTTCATATTTTATAGAATGGAATAATAATGATATAAAGGTATATTATAATTACAGTATAATATCATATATAATATCATAGTTCCATACTTTATACGTCCCACATATGGTATTTAACGAATCAAATCACTTTGAGGGGGCGGTAGTCCGCACTTCCTAAAATGAAGATATCGCGTATACCCATAATGGAAGCCATAAAGGTAAGACACAAATGAAACATACAGAATAATAGGTAAAACATAAACATATTATATATCATATATAAAAATATTGACATCATAATGGCCACCTTTGAAGGTGTTAAATGAGTATTGAACAATCATCGTTTCGGGAGGCAGAATTTCGCCATCCACGGAAACCGTATGTTCTTTAACCATTTGATGTAGTTGTGTGAGAGTGTAGCTCGAATAAATCTTATAACAACATCCTATTATATTGAAGATACTGGTGTTGTTACAAAATAAATAAATAAAAAGATTTTAGGGGGTTGGAGAAGAAAAATAAAACAAATGAACATGAGAGAATGAATTACCTTTAAAAGTGTATCTCCTTTTGATTTGAGCCTAAAGGCTTCATTTGAAAGGATTATGCCCAAAGGAAATCCTCTAGGATGAGGAGAGGGATTTGGAGAGAGTAAATGGGCATGGTTTGGCCGAGCCAAAGGCTTGAGGAGTGTGTGAAATGAGGTAGAGGTGGGGGCCTTTTATAAGAGGAGAGGAGGGACACTTTTGGAAAGTAAGAAATATTACTTTATTTGAAAATGTGTTTCGGTTTTAAAAGGTCCCAAATTGATATAATTCGTGGATAAGGTGATAAGGGTTCTAAATCCACCCATACAATAAGTTTTGGACATGTGTAGTTCATAGATTTTACATTATCTTTCCATTTTATTTAAATTTTCAAATAATGATGTCATCGCTGCATCATTATTATGTCATAAATAATTTAATTTATTTAATGTCTAAAAATTATAAAAAAATTACTATGATGTAGTAAATCTTTTTAGATTTCCAATTACTATTTATAATCAAAAATATGATCATTATAACCCCATGTAAAAATTGTTTTCGTAAAACATATGATGTTTGTGTCATTTTGACTTTTACATTAAATAAAAAGTTATTTATGTCATTTCCCAACCAAAGTGTCTCCATGGGGTCACCAAGTTGACCCATGACTTGTCTTGGTCGGCCATGACACAACCAATGAGGGTAGGACATGTGTCAAGCTCATCTTATTTTATTAAAGCATTATTTTTACATTAAACTACACTAATTACCACTAATCGCGATTAAAAACTTAATAAGTTACTATTCACCAAAAAATTATTTTTATCCCATTGAACCACATTTTACTTCTTAATGACAACCATGTATGTCGGATTTTCAAAATTCAATACACATTAGTGGGAAACTTTCATTTAATTGAAAAATCAGTTTGCTTGATTACCACTTAGTGGTTTCACTATTCATCAAAAATTGGAGTTTTTCAGAAAAATACCAAAACTTCACCCTAAGCTATATTTGATATTCCGAATTCAAAAATGAAGTCCGTTTTAAAAAATTCAAAACATATTAGTCACATTAATTAATTTAATAATTAATTCCCACTGTCAGAGCAAATAGCGTGTTTTTATAAAACAATAAGTATCAAAAGATTGACACTAGTTTAAGTCTGATTTCAAAGTGAAATTAATTCCAACGACCACTATTGGATTTAATGGTAAAAATATTTTCTAATTTCACTTTAAAACCAATTCAAAATATTATCTAATCATATAAATAAATTAGATTAAAAAGAGGTTTTGAATTAAAACACAACATTTTACACTATTCATTAAAAAATGAACTTTATCGGAAAAATACCAAAAAATTACACAAAGTAAAATTTGATGTCCCGATTATTAATAAGAGCTTTATTTGGTCCAAAAGAATGTATAATAGTGATCAAAACTATATTTAATGACAGTTCTCCATTAAAAGGCGATTAGTGAACCTTTAGTGAAAACTAGGGCATATACGCCTAAAATTGAATTCTTTCCGTATTTTAAGCCTTTAAATTTTATTGGATAAATGTAAAAACATTAAAAAACATATATAATCATATTTTAGTTATTTCTATCCATTCCCGCCAATACAATGGCTACATGTTAACTACCATTTGAAATAATATTATTTTATTATTAGAGTGCAACGTAAGATTCCCAAGAAACTCGTTGTTGCGTGTTGGGTACGTCATCGAACATAGCGTCCCCTTTAAAGTCATATTAATATTTTATTCACAAATATGGATAAATATGAAAAGGTCATATTCTTTATTTACCTGGGGTGTTACACAAAGGCTTTGTGAAGATATCAACAAGATGATGTTTAGTTCCAATAAATTCTAAATTTATATCACCTTTTTAATAATGGTCTCTCAAAAAGTGATGTCTTACATCAATGTGTTTTTTTCTAGAGTGATATAATGGATTATTAAAGATGTTTATTATACTATTTTTATCAAAATTTATAGGCACATGTATAAATTGGTATCCAAAGTCTAGTAAAGTATGTCTCATCCAAAGAATTTTTGCACATCAACTACCTGTAGCTATGTATTCAGATTCAACAGTAGATAATGCAACAAAATTTTGTTTCTTACTACACCATGATACTAGATATTTGCCTAATAGATGACATTTTCCTGATATGATTTTTCTATCTAACTTATAGCCACCAAAATCAGCATCTGAATAACTTATTAAATCAAATTCTTGTCCTCTTGGATAGAACAATCCTAAATTAGTTGTATATTTGAGGTTTTTAAAAATTATTTTAACAGCTATTTAGTGTGAATCATTAGTATTTTATTGAAAGTGATCACATATTCACACACTAAACATAATATTAGGCCGACTAGAAGTTAAATAAAGAAGACTTCCAATCATTCCTTTATAACTAGTTTGATCTACAAACTTCCCAGTTCCTCAAGATCTAGTTTACAGGTGGTACTCATTAGAGTATCATTGATTTTAGTTCTATCGAATCCAAAACATTTTATAAGATATTTAGCATATTTACTATGTTTTAAAATAAACCCTTATTTATTTGGAAAGATCTGAAAATCAAGAAAGAATTTGAGTTCACCCATTAAACTCATTTAAAATTCATTTTGCATTAGTTTTAAAAAATAAGTACAAAGTGAATATTTAGTAGATCCAAAAATAATATCATCTAAATATATTTGTTCTATTAAAACATATTTTGAAATTATTTTTATAAAAAGAGTTGGATTAACTACCCATATTGAAAAACTTTTTGAAATAATAAAAGAGGTAAGCCTATCATACCAAGCTCTAGGAGATTGTTTTAAACCGTATAAAACTTTTGTTAATTTAAAAACATGATTTGGAAAATGTGGATTTTGAAATCGAGGGGATTTTTAAACAAAAACATTCTCAATTATAAACCCATTTAAGAATTCACTTTTAACATCCATTTGATACAGTTTTAAATCCAAATGGGCTGCATATAAAAGTAGAATCCTAATGAATTCAAGTTTGTATATAGGTGAAAAAGTTTCTTTATAATAAATACCTTATTCTTGATTATACCCTTATGAAACTAATCTAGCCTTGTTTATTACTATAGTTATTGACTCATCAACCTTGTTTCTAAAGACCCACTTAGTTCCAATAGTTAAGATATATTTAGGTCTATCAAGAAGTTCCCAAACCTTGTTTCTTTCAAATTGATTAAGTTTCTCTTACAAAAATATTGACCAAAATTCCTCATTAATAGAATCATTAATGTTATTAAGGTCAAGATATGATAAGAAAGTTTGGTGTTCAATTTGATTCCTAAAGAAAAATATAGTTTTTATACCAATATCTAGGTTTCCTATTACTGAATCTAAAGGGTGGTTTATATGATTCCTAATAACTCTTTTAAAATAGGGGATGGTTGTCTCAAGATTTTCTTCAGGTTCGGGTTCTAGCAGTTCATTGGATTAACTTTATACTTGTTTAATAGAATTTTCTGAAGGTTTAGAATTAATGTTCAGATTTATAAGATCATCCTCAAGGTTATCTAAGATATTCTTAGTTTCATTAGGGTCAATTTCATATAATTTAATGTAAAAAAACTCTTCCATTATTTTAGTTCTTTTATTAAACACTCTATAAGATTTACTATAAATTGAATAGAAAAGAAAAATTCCTTCATCACTCTTGGAAGAAAATTTTTCAAGATTATAATTTATATTTAGAATAAGGACTTTGAAACAAAAAACTCTAAAGTAATTAACCTTTGGTTTTCTATTATTCCATAACTCATAAGGTGTTCTTTTTAAGAGAGGTCTAATTAAAACTCTATTTATTATATAACATGCTATATTAACAGCCTCTTCCAAAAAGTAGATAGGTAATTCATACTCATTTAGCACATTCTAGGATATATCTTGAAGAGTTTTATTTAATATTTCTTCCACACCACTTTGTTATGGTGTCCTAGGTGTAGAAAAAATTGTGATTATAATCATTTTGGGAAAAAAATGATTTAAAGTCTTGATTTTCAAATTCTCAAACATGATCACTTCTTAAGGTATTAATCCTAAGCCCACTTATATTTTATATAGATTTGGAATACTTAATAAAGTAAGAACAAGCTTCAATTTTTTTTATTTAAGAAGAATACCCAATTGTACCTTGAAAAATCATCTAAAAGGATATAAAAATAATGTTTTATATTTAAACTAGAAACTCTAGAAGGTCCAAATAGGTCTATATGAACTAAATCTAGAGTCTGAGAGGTTGAAAATTCTTTATTATGTTTAAAATAAATATCATGTAACTTACCTTTTTGATATGGATTACAAACTTTATTATTTGAGAATTTAAGATTTGGTAGATCTTTAACTAATCCTTTCCTAGTTAGATTTCTAAGTGAATGAATATTATAATGGCCTAGTCTCTTATGAAAAATCCAAGATTCTTTGTGAAATGTACTTAAGAAAGAAATATTTTTAAAGATAAATAATTTAAGTCAATATAATAAATATTATCATTTCTTAAATTAGTATAAATTAAAACATTTTTATCATCAAAAACACGAAATTCACTGTTTTTAAATTTTACATAAAAACCATCATCACATAATTGAGAAATTCTAAGGATATTATATTTTAAAATATCTACATATAAAACTTTAGAAATTAATACTGAATTAGAATTAAAAATTTGGCCATGGATGATGATTTTCCCTTTAGCATTGTCACAAAAAGTGACATGTCCACCATCAACTTTGATAATTTTTTTGAAATTTGAATACTCACCAGTCATATGTCTGGAACACCCATTGTATAGATACCATAGGCTTTTGCTATAGGTTTTCAAACAATTTTCCTATAAAAAAAAGTTTGTACCAAAAATCATTTTGGTATCCAAATCTTCTTGGGTCTAGTTGTGTTAGTGATAAGCGATTTTGGTGCCCATATTTTTCTAATGGGTTTATTATAAATGGATTATAAGATTCAAGAAATAAATACTTTATTAGATCTATTTGATTAGGTACTTGTAATATATGAATTGTCAAAACCGGTACTTGACATAAATCTAGTTTTTACAATTTTTCTTTATCCAGGTTGATAACCCATTCTAGTGTTATATTTGGGAGAAACATGCTTTCCAAGTATTTGAGTTAAAGTTTTCTTACCATTGGTAAACCTTTATAAGTCTTTATTTAACTATTCATTTGAAAAATTTAATTCATTGTTTTCTTTTAATAATTGATCATTTTTCTATTTTTCAACAGTAAGGTTAGTTTTAATATTTTTTGTTAGAGCATGTTTTTTTTAAGTGAATTATATTTATCTTTTAGTTAATGAAAGGTATCTTCTAGCATGTTATAGTATTCATATATATCTTCATTGGTCATGATTTATTCATTATTTTCACTTTCAAAATAGTTTGAAATATTAGTAGGAGTAGCAGGAAGAATATTTTGTACCTCTGATGTGCTTGCTACAAAGCACATATTTACCCTATCAAACTTATATTCTTGATTATTTTCTGAGTCACTAGAGCTATCTTTAGAGGAAATATAAGTTTATTTCATGGATTTATTGAATATTTAGTCCTTATCCTCATATTGCTTTTTATATTTATATTTTGGGCAGTCATCTTTAATGTTTCCTTTCCTCTTACATTCATATCGGGAGATTTCATTTTTTATACCATCATTTTTATAATCCTTTTTCCAATTTATCTTATTGTCATAATTTCATCTAAAATTTGACATTTTGAAGAACTTATTTTTCCTATAAAATTTCTTAAATATTCTGGCCATGTGGTCCATCTCTTTATCACTGTCATTAGGAGAATCTTATTCACTGTTACTTTCAACTTCTACCTTTTTTCTTTATTTGGAGGTAGTAGTCTTTAAGGCTAGTGATTTTATTTTTGGTCTATATTCATTGATATCCTTGTTGACTTTAAGATCTTCTTCATACATCATAAAATTTACTATCAATTCCTTGACATACAGTTTCCTTACATCATAAGATTCTCTAATTAACATATACGTTCCTCTCCATCTGTCTGGTAAGCATATAAGAAGTCTCATCACTTGATCTTTTTCTATCACTTGTTTTCCAAGTGAGTGGATAGTATTGACAATCTCATTGAACCTGAGATACATATAAAAAATAGGATCATCAAATTTCATTTTAAAAGTATCATACCAGATTGTATATGTATTTAGTCTCATTTATTTAACATTTTATGTCCCTTAATGTGAAATAGATAAGGTATCCCATATTTCAAAAGCATATTTTCAAGTAGATATTCTATTAAATTCATCATCACCCAAGGAAAAAAACAAATCCTTCATAAATTTACAATTATTATTGTATGCAGTTTTTGTAGAATCACTCCAAGTAACTCTACCAGTTTGTGGTATTTTATAATGATCTTCTATTACAGTCCAAATGTCGAAACCCATACTTTCTAAATGAATTTTCATTTTTATTTTCCATTGAGCATAATTTTTACTATTAAAATAAAGAGGTTTGTTGGTAGCAGATCCTTCTTGTCTATTATCCATAAAGAACTAAAATTTATAATTAACAAAAATTTGAGATCTTTATAATACAACTAAAATCACAGTTAAAAAGATAATTCAAAACCTCTAATACCAAATGTTGGTCAAAGTGAGTAATTCAATAGGGGGTGAATTGAGTTCCCAATATTTTTTTTGTTAAAAATAAAATTAAAATAAAATCACCTTAATAAAATAAACTAGATAGTTAATCAAAATAGTAGATCGATATAAAATTTATCCTTTTAAAATATTTATCAAAGCATGATTATGTCTCAGTTAAAATAATGTTAAAATTATCTTAGATTTTTAAATCGATTTTTCTTAGACAAAAACATATATAAACAATGGTTAATATTAAATATTGAAGTAATAGTTTTTTATAGATTAAAAAGAATCTAGGATTTGGTAATAAAACAAAACTAAATAACATAGTGGAATAAATAAGTGGTTTGGTCTAAAGATGAGACTTAATCCCCTTTAATTGGAAATCACCTACTACCAAAAAGATTATAATAACAATAAAATAGATCTACAACCTAGATCAGGTAAAAAAACAACAAAAACAAGATGTCTAGGATAAAAAGCCTCTTCCATAGTTATATGTGGGAAATAAAATAGTATGGTCCACACAGAGACCTCTTCCACAAACATTGTGGGAAACTAGATGTAAAGAGAAAGACAGAATAATAAGTATTATCCATATTAGGTGCAGGAGATAGTATGTGTTTGAAAAAAAAGTAACAACACACCACTCAAAAAACATAAAGATCAATAAAAATAATATGAAGAGAATAGTGATGGTCAGTATGGTATGCTCATAATGTTTAAAGTCTCCATATCATCTTTGGTGAGGAGTTCAAGATTCATTCTTGAAATTTTTAGCAAAACAGAGGATTGTAGGAATTTGCAGGTATTCCAATTGATCTCTGTTGATATCTTAATCAATACCTATAAAGGATATTGTGATTTTATGTTGTTGATCTTCATAGCAGATGAATCAATGATCTTGTACATATTCACAGATTCAATCACACATTTTTTCATAGACTTTTCAATCAGTTATCATCGTACGTAGAGAGAGAGAGAGATGGTTATTTTCATTGATACAGAAGCAACAGTTGAAGGAGATCCAAAATCCTTGGATAGGATTTGACCGTGTCATTAATACTTGGCCAATTTATCCTTGAAAAGAAATATCTGTTGATATATTCATGTCAAAGTCCTCAGACAACAAAGGTAGCATGAAGTTGTCCATGACTCAACATCTGATGATATCTCAGATTGGCGGTACCTCAGGCTAGCAATGTCTCAGAGTAAAATGGTGACTCAGAGTCTAATAGTGATAGGTCCCAGTGGTATCTCCTTAGAGGTGACAAGACAGATGGTAACCCTGCTAGTGGTAACAACTCTTGCAGTGAATCCACCAGTGGTAGATCATCCTTAATAGTGACTGCTACCTGGAGGTAACTTGCCTCTGTGGTAGCTATTGGATGGTAGTATCTTATCCCAATACTTAGCCAAATTATCATAAAAAATGTATTAATATATAAAATTATATCATACAACATGTAAATCATTGTTACTAAACAAACCATGGTTTGTGAGCATTAAAATAAGGAAGTGCTGAACACTGTCCTCATAAGGAGGTGCCAAAAAAGGTGAATTAGATAAATGGTGGAATCTTATCAAGAATATGAGGAAATAATATGAAATTGACTCAATGGATTGGGATGATTTTAAGAACTTATTTTTCAAAACGCACTTTCCTCACATTCTTTGTACAAATATGGATAATGAGTTACTTGAGCTAAAGCAAAAGGATGATGAATCAGTTGGTACCTATGAGAAATTTTTTACAAGACTTGTGAGGTATGTTTATGGTACTATTATCCAACCTGAAAGTAAGGTTGATTGATTCTTTAGTGGATTAAAACCAAGTATCTGAAGGGTGTTAGACATTAGACACTTTAGTAGATATGAAGAGATGGTTCCGTGTTCTATCAAGGAGGAAATGGAGGTTAGAATCACATATCAATATCATTGTTTTGATAAAAAGAGAAAATGGAATTCAAAGAAAAATCTAAAAACCATGGAGAGATGAAGGTGAGATTTATTTTATGATCAAAGTGTGGGAAGAAACATGAAGGGAATTGTATTAATGGTACTAGTAAATGTTTTAGGTGTGGAAGGGAATACCATCAAGAAATTTATTTCCAAAGTGATGGGATGAAGTTAGATAATGATGTAAATAGAGAGAAAAATTCACAAAATACATCACCCACACTCCAGTTTTTCAAATGCAAGGAGTATGGGAACTATGCTAAACAATGATAAAATTCGAAGGTTAATGACGATGATCGACATTATCAACCTCTTAAAATGAGAGAAAAAGTGAAATATCATGTGGTAGCTATTTCTGATGAGGGTTGCGATAATGATGAGATAGAAGGTACACTTACCATCCAATATAGAACTGTTAATGTCTTATTTGACTTTATATATACCCATTATTTTCTATCTGAATATTTTTATAAGGGTATCAAGATTCCACCCAAATGATTAGATATAGAATTAGTAGTGAAAACCCTTAATGGTATGATAATATCATCTCAATTCTATGATTCCTCTCTAGTTGATGTAGGTGGGAATGTGATCCTTGAAAATCTTGTCATTATTACTCTATTTTAATTTGATGTTATCTTAGGCATGGATTGAATTTATCTATATAAATCCCACATCAATTTTTGAGTAAGGGAAGTCACATTTGTTATTCCAAACCAACCAATTATCATCTATAAATGTGACGATAAATATGAAATTCAAATGGAGATCACCTAAATTATATTTGTAATGCCCTGACCCCAGTTATCCAGAGTTGGTACATTATTAAATACCATTGGAATGATCACAAGGGATAAAATCCTGAAAGACCGATCAGTTTAGTAGCCTTGGAAGTACTAGATACATTAATAAGTTTTACATTACATTATAAAACGAAAAAGAGAAAAAACAATGTCTCCATTGACCATATTCATATCCCTTATACTATCCCTACAAGTCAGTCATAATATACTTCTTCACATCCTGGAAAAAATAAAACATAGAAAGAGGTGGCTCAGATGCTCAGTAAGGATAACAATATAGTGGAAACTTCATAAATAAGCATAAACATTTAGGGAAATGTATAAGATTAAAACATAAGCCTTTTAAACTTAAACTTCATCATAATATGAAAAATATAAATCAAATAATTCCATTTACTTATTCACATAGATATTATACTAGTCGAATAATCACATGTAATATCAATATCCAATTTCATAATGATGGAATACAAAATGCCGGACATCATAACCACATAGTCAAGGCCTCCTGCCAAGAATACAAATAAGATTTTGTTAAGGCCTTGTGCCAAGACACTAGTTTGTCTCATGAGACCTATCGATGCATTAAGGAGCTATAGCGAGCTCCACCCTTCACTTACTAAGTCCAATGCATTCTTCATATAAAAATGTTGAAACATAACATAAACATTCGCATGAAAACTAGAATACGAAATGTCAATACTTTATCCATAAACCATGAATGGTATAAAAATAACACATCCATAGTCAAACATATCAAAACACCTTTAATAAAATATGGTATATTTGTATCATAATAAATCAACTTCAAACAAGTTTAAAATCCATAAAAGGATGTTGATATAGATGAAATCAAAACTATTTGAGAGAAATATCTCTTTCTATTTTGAAATCATTTAAAAGTCACATAATTATAAAATAAAACATTTATTTTGAAAATATTATTATAAGATTTTAAGGGAAGTTTCGAAGATTTTATAATGGTGGAAAATATCTTCACTCGCTGTATAAGTTAAAAAAACATTCTTTCCTTAATTTTGTCGAAAAGGTCATAAAAGACCTCATTTGGAAAATGATGGAAAAATCCCTTTATAAAAATTATTTAAGAATTCAACCAAGGTTATAAATGAATTTAACACATAGTTTATTAAATATTAAAAATGTTTTGAAATACATTTTTAAGATACACGGATGTGGATGATAAAGAGGTCCCAGTAGATACTCACGTATATACAACCTCGAATAATGAATAGATTGTAGAATTAAACCTTACCTTGTACTTTTCCTTGGTCGAGGGTACATTAAACTTCTGTATAATAGTTAAATCATTGTTATTAAATTATAAAAGAACTAAATACATAAATATGATATCATATATGATCTTCTAATATTGTTTTTTTAATAATATTTCAGTAGTATCATCGTTTCGGGTGTTAACTGATTTGTTTTCCTTTACAAGCTTGGTTACGTAAGCCATGTTTGTTATAGATAGGATGTATTTTATTCATAACCATAATGATATTAAGTTATTAAACATTATTTTTAAAAATAAAATGAAAATTATTCTTGAATTTTTACTATGGGGAATTATTCTCATCGCGTTTATGGAGACGGTAATCCGTACGTACGCACGAACGCTACTTCCATTTCATTATTTTTATTTTAAAAGGAAAGAAAACAAAATGATACATAGGTATATTATTATTCCAATATAACATAATATTTTATATACATTATGTAAGTTGATTAACACCATCTTTTATACGTTCCATGTATGGTATGAATGAGTCATATCACTTTGAGGGGGTGATAGTCCGCACTTCCTCAAATGAAATTATCGTATATATACAACATGAAAAGAATAAAGGTATGATATAAAAGATAATTATAGAAGCTTATAGATAAAATAAATATCATAAATATCATATATAATTACAGTGCTATCATAATGTCCACCATAAGAGGTGGTAGTAGAATATTGAACAATCATCGTTTCGTGAGGCAGTAGTTCGTCGTCCACAGAAACATTATGTTCTATACCCATTAGACAGAGGTGTGTGTAAGTGTAGTTCAAATAATTTTCATAAAAACAACCTATTATATTGATGATACTGGTTTTTTTATAAAAGAAAGTAATAAATAGGGTTTAGGGGATTGGATAATTAAAAGAAAAGAAAAGAACTTAAGAGGAGATGTTACATTTAAATCGGGTAACTCCCTTTGGTTTGAACCAAAAGGCTTACTTGAAGTGCCTTCTGCCTAAGGTAAGGATTATAAGATGAATATAGGGATGTAGGGAGATTAATTGGGTAGATTTTAACTGATCAAAGAGGCTTGAGAGGTGTGATTAATGGGTTAGAGGTGATGGCTTTTTGTAAGTGGGAGGAGGGGATCTTTGGGAAAGTTTGAAAATATTATTTTATTATATAATGATTTTTAGTTTCTAAAGGTCCAAAACCTATTAAATTATAATATAAGATGAATCATGTTCAAAATAAAATCATCCAATAATAATTGGAAAGGTTTTGGATATTTTTTTTTAATTTTTATAATCTCATTTATTTAAATCATTCATTAATGAGGTAAACACTGCATCATTATTGTGTCATAAATAATTTTATTTATTTAATGTCTAAAAATTATAAAAAAACACCAGGATTTAGGAAAATTTTTTAGATTTCAAATGAATATTATTTTCAAAAAGATAACTTATATAACCCCATGTAAAAATTGTTTTACTAAAAGATATATGTTTATGTCATTTTTGGCTTTACTTTAAATTAATTAATATAAAGTGTCATTATCACTCTCAAGTGGCTCCATGGGGTCCCAAAATCGACCCAAGGATGCCCATGGTTGGAAATGTATCAACCAATAGAAATAGGACAAATGTTAGGGTAATTTAATATTATTATAATACTATTTTTTACCCTTATTTACTGGATTTACCCTTTAACCATGGTAAATAAAATATTTACCGAAGTAATTTTTCATAATGTCTAAAAATAAAATTTACCTATTTACACAACTTGTACCTCCTGATTCCAAATATGGAATCCATTTTTCCAAATTCAAAACACGTAAGTGGAAGAAATTAATTTAAAATTAATTTCTGTTGTCAAAACAAAAAAGCGTGTTTTTAAGAAATAATAACTTTCAAAAGATTGACACTTGTTTATGTCTAGTTTAAATGTGAAATTACATCCAATGAACTAAATTATATTAAATGACAAAAATATAATTTAAATATACTTAAAACCCATTAAAATTTATAATTTAACACTATAAATTATTTCGATTAAAAAAGTTGTTTTTAATTAAAATTTAATATTTTCACTATTCATCCAAAATTGAAAGTTTTCAGAAAAGTACAAAAAATTCACCCTAAGCTGATTTTGATATTCTAAATCCAAAAATGAAGTCCATTTTGAAAAATAAAATCTATAAAATTTCAAAAAGTTGGTATTACTATTTATAACATCTAGTTTTATTGGTCATGGTGTTTTAGAATCTCAAAGTTGTGTACAACGCAAGCTATTTGATTATTCAAAGGGAAACGTACTGTGGAAGCTTGGGGTGTTACATTATTACCTCCTTCAAATAATTTTGTCCTTGAAATTTCTAGAATACAACTACATAAAAATATTCGGGTGGTTCTTCATCATAAGTTCCTCGGGTTCCCACATTGCCTCTTCCATATTATGATTTCTCCATATAACTTTTACCAGACGAGTCATCCAGTTTCTCAACACTTGTTCTCTGGTATCAAGAATTCTGATAGGATCTTCACAATAAGACAGATCGAGTTCCAGTTCTATTTCTTCATAGATGAGTACATGCATTGGGTCTGACATGTATTTTCTCAACAGTGATACATGGAACACATCATGAACTTTGGAGAGACTTGGAGGCATTTCCAAACGGTAAGCTACAACCCCAATTTGTTCTAGAATTTCTAAAGGTCTGATACACTTGGGACTTAATTTACCCTTCTTACCAAAACGTATAACACCCTTCCATGGAGATAACTTTAAGAAAACATGATCTCATACTTAAAATTCCAAATCCTTCCTTCGGTTATCGACATAGCTCTTTTTCCTGCTTTGAGCTGCTTTGATGCGGGTTTAGATAATTTTCACCTATTCCATTATTTCCTCAACAAGTTCTGGGACTATGAGTTTTCTTTCACTAACATCATCCCAAAAAGTTGGTGTGCAACATCTCTTTCCATATAATGCTTCATATGGTGCCATCTGAATACTTTAATGGAAGCTATTGTTATAGGAAAATTCTACCAGGGGTAAATAATGATACCACATACCTTGAAAGTCAAGTGATCAAGATCTCAACATGTCTTCTAAGGTTTGAATAGTCCATTCTGATTTTCCATTAGTTGAGGGTGGTAGGCGGTGCTCAAATGAAGTTTAGTATCCAGGGCCTTCTGAATACTTTTCCATAATCTTAATGTAAAATGGGGATCATGATTAGAAACAATCGATATGGGTACTCCATGAAGTCTTACAACTTCATTAATATATAGTCCTGTTAAACGTTCAAGTGGTAAATCTTCTCTTATAGCAAGAAAATGTGCTGACTTGGTAAGACAATCAACAATGACCCATATTGCATCATTCCTTCTAGGATTCCTTGGTATTCCCATGACAAAGTCCATCGTAATATCATCCCATTTCCACTTAGGTATGGGAAGAGGTTTCATGAATCCTCTAGGATGTTGTCTTCCATATTTCACTTGTTGAAAAACCATACATCTTGACACATAATTAGCAATCTCCCCCTTCATGTTTGTAAGAACCCAGTTCTTACTGTTGAGGTATGGGTTTCTTCTTTTATCTTTTCCTTAAGTGTTTTTGAGAAAATATGGAAAATGGGGAAAAATACTAAATTTTGGAAGTACACACCATGTACTTTTTCCACACGCCATGTACTCCTGGCCGTGTGAGATGAGTACACGGGGTGTGTATCCATGTCAGTGAAGAAGGGTGTAGGAACCGACTACACACCGTGTAGTGGTCCTTTACACGCCTTGTAGTCAATCGGTAGGCCAAAACAGTAAGGCGGTGGAGCAGATTCCAGCTGGACGACAGTACACGTCGTGTAGTCAGGAGTACATGCCATGTACTCATGTCGATGGATGAACAGTGTGGCGGTGTTTCTAGAGGAACAATTAAATGAAGGAAGTACACGTCGTGTACTTAGAAGTACATGCCGTGTACTTTGTTTTTTTTTTCTTAAAATGGGAAGTAGCCTCCCCTGTTCACAGGAAAGGCTTAGAACCGAAGGAAGGAGTGGGAGGGGATGACCAAACCTTTGAAGATCCGTCGAGTGTTCGTCTGGAATCCTTTTCAGCCTCGGACGATCTCGTTGGAACCGCACGGGTAAGAACTCTTTTCTCCTGGTGTGGTTCATACCAATTATTTCCCTAATGGAAGTTATTTACGTTTGAGCGAGTTTATTTCTTCGTTATATCTACGTCATTCTTGGGCGTTTCTGGAACCGACGTTCGGGTATAGCACTCGTTGGCGTATAAGGTAGGTGGCTTGGTGTTTAGTTTTCAAACTGCCGTGTGTTTTGTGCGTTTTCATGCCACGAACCCATGTTGGGGTGTCATGTGGCTGAGGCCGTGGCTTTTTTAACAACCTAGAACTGTATAGGTAATTGAATAAATTGTAAAAATGCTGTTTGGGATCGTTGCTTGGATCCGGAACCACCCCGGGGGTGTGTTCCACTATTTAGCCGTTTGGCCAGGATACTAGAGGGTATGACTTTAAAGTAGTAATTGTAGAATTTCCTTGATAGGAATTGATTGTTTACTGCTTGTTTTCATGTTGGGCATGACCCGATTACCTGTTTAGCCTGAGAGAGTTGTTGTGATTAGCCTGAGGGCATTACACTGTTTAGCCTGAGGGCAGTAGTTATTTTGGACTGAGGGAAACTTCTTCTATTCCTGAGGACAATAGACTCTGTTCCTGAGGGCGACACTACCTATGCCTGAGGGAAAAATCTGTTACGCCTGAGGGAAATACCTGTGGGTTGGATTCTGCTTACGTGAGGGTAAGGTTTTGCTTGTCTAAGGACGTGGACTGTTTACTTAGAAATGCATTGTGGTGATTTCTAATATTTAATGGATTAAATAAATAATAAAATCGAAATTTAACTGTTAAGTTAGTTACTTTTCAGTACTACTTAATTTATTACATTTTACTATTGCACACTGTTGTTGCATGCTTACACGCAGTTGGGCACAAGCCTTTGGTGGGTGCCTACTGAGATATATTTCTCACACCCTGTTTGGGTCACACTTTTAGGCCCAAAAAGATTACGTTTATGTAGGTGTGGATAGGGGAAAGAGTCCCTATACAGGTACTTGACTGTTGCTGAGGAGTAGGAGGGCATGGGACCGAGCCTAGGATCGTGATGCCGCTGCCAGCTGTTTGATTTGTTTAGTTGTACCCTGTATTTTGTTGTACTGTATTGATGTATAACATGTTCTGGATATTTTCTTAGAACTTGAGACATGTTGCATCATTATTTATATACAGTTGGTTATATCTACTACGGTGTTTATTTCAGTTGTGTATGGTTTACTGCTTCTGCTGTCTTTGTATGTTTATTTTTGTATTCTGCTGCGCTACACTTTGAAAAATGAGGGCATAGTTTCCACACTATCAGACCTAGGTCCTCGCTGCTAGTCGGCAGCCTTTGACATTTAGGGAAATGCGCTTGAGTTCATGTGGCGAACCGGGTTCGGGGCACCCATTGAGTGGCACCTGGAATCGGGACGTTACAAAGTGGTATCAGAGGGGTTCTTTTCTTTGACTTACTAATTGGGGTCATAGTCAGGGATATGACGAACGATAGTTGGTAATAAGCTGTGCCCGGGTGCAGCTAACCCGTGTACAGGGAAAAACCAATTTACCTCGTATTGCAATGTTACTGATTTTTCAATTTACAGTTGATTTGATTTCACTGTTGGGTGACACACTTGTATTGTGCTGGTTATAGTTTATCTGTGGGTTCTATTTAGTTGCAACCTAATGAGATGAGGGTATGCCATCTCATGCATCATATAGGCACATGCTAGATATCACATTCCATTCATAGTTTCCATGCCATGTAGGCGCATTAGAAAATGCATGTTGTTGTGATAGTTATTGTGCCAGAAAAGCATGCTATTGTGATAGCTGCTTTGATAAATACCTGCTGTTTGATAGGGTATCATTGTGTGAGCCTATTTAAAGAATGGACGCCAAACCTTGGAGTATGGGCCCCCATTTACTGGAATTTGGCGGATCATTGACTGTTTATTTTGGTTATAACACAGATAAGATGTCAAACTTTGACTCGTGGGGAGTATGGTCCCTCACGGGTCGAAATTTGACACTTAGGTGTTATTTTTTAGTATTTTCTGGGTTCCAGGGAAGTTTCTGAGGCATACTGTCCGGAAACCCAGTATACATGCCATGTATAACTTTAAACATGCTGTGTATGGCCTTCTGTCCGGGAAGGAAAAGAAAAATGAACTTTTTGAGTACACACCGTGTACCCCGAGTACACGTCGTGTAGTCTCTTCCCGTGTCACAAACCGTGTTAGCGGTGACACGGGTAAGGGAAGGGATTGGAGTGAACACACCGTGTAGCTTTTGTACACACCATGTAGTGTTAAACCGGAGTCCGGCCGTGTAACTAACAACACGAGTCGGTGAACTCCTATGCAGAACACACCGTGTCAATGATGAACACGCCGTGTAGTGTGACCTGGGGACTCGGCCATGTAACTAACAACATGGGACGGTGTCACCTCTCCTAGAACACGCCATGTAGTCTTGTCCGAGGATAGACTATGTCGAGTTAGCCGTGTGACTAGGAAACAGGGTGGTGTACATGCCGTGTGCGGGTGTAACATGCCGTGTAATGTCAAGCTGAGTAGTCGGTCGTGTCACAGACGACACAGGCAGTTAGAAATAACACCATACACGCCGTTTAGATTATATACACGCCGTGTAGTTTTTGTTCAATGGGAGCCGTGTAGAAGGACCCGGGCATGGAAGGGAATTCAAGTACACACTGTGTAGTCAGTATACACGCCGTGTAGTCTTATTTTGAAAATTTTGAATGCCTTATTCCTCCTGTTCCCTTTTGGTTTTCTTCATTTTCGGTCTTTGATAATCTTGTTCTAAGGCATTTTTTTGACCTTGTAGTGTCATTCCACCTAGACGACCGCGCGTTGTTCTCCAGGAGAGCGGCAACGAGTATGCTCCAGAAATGGTGGGCCATGGGCTACCAGTGGATCCTCCAGTAGAGCCAGATGTGGCGCCAACCGTCATACCAGACACAGGCGCGGAGACACAGTTCCGTGAAGGCTTTATGAGGTTCATGCAGAACTTTCAGGGAGCATCGTAGGCTGCCACATCTATGGCTGAGCTGACGCGTATCTTTCAGTAGCATCATCCGCCTATGTTTTCAGGGGATGGAGGACCACAGGCTGCGGAGTCTTGGCTGGGGTCGATGCAGACTATTTTCGAGCATCTAGAGACGCCTCCAGGGCGGAGGGTCAAGATTGCGAAGTATATGCTGCATGATTCCACCAAGAGGTGGTGGGATGTTACCACCCAGTCAGAGTATCTCAGAGACATGGCGTGGGAGGATTTTCAGGAAGTCTTCTATGACTTCTTCTTTCCCAAGACGTTGCGGGTAGATAGAGCTCGCGATTTCATGAATCCGCAACAGGGCGCTATGTCGGTGATGGACTATTCTGCTCGTTTCACCGAGCTTCAATGTTTTTCACCCGTGCTGGTGGGTGATGAGACGTTGAGGGCCAGACGTTTTGAGGATGGTCTTCGTTATGACATCCGAGTGCTGGTGAATGTTTTCAGGTTGCCTACTGTACATGCTATTGTGAATCAGGCGCTGATTACGGAGAGGAACCTGCGGGAATCTAGTGGTGTGGGCCAGGGTGGTTCAGCACCAGTTACTGGTACTATTTCTGTTGTCAAGAGGAAGAGACAGATAGACTTCACTCAGGGTGGCAGTACCAGCCAGGAAGCTTCTTCAGGTGGCCCGATCAGGTGCTACCAGTGTGGTAGAGAGGGGCACAAGAGACAATAGTGTCCACAAGACCCACTTGAGTGCCGAGCTTGTGGAAAGGTGGGTCATCTGCAGCACTTTTGCAGGGAGTTTTCACCAGTGGATAGTGATAGGGGTTCTATGAAGACTCTGCGAGTGGGAGCAAGACCAGTGGCTTCTTACCAGTCGGGGAACTGGAATACATCAGGGCGTGAAGACAGATATGGTGGTCATGGCCATGGTATCCAGACACTAGGATCTCATAGGTAGCAGGGCGGGATTGCTCAGGGTAGCTAGGCTGTGTCGCAAGGCTACGACACTGGGAAGGCATATGCAGTGCAATAGACCCAGTAGGAGCAGGATCTCAGACCTTCTACAGTCAGAGGTACTATTCTAGTAGCTTCTATCTTATCTTCAGTACTTTTCGATACAGGTGCTACACATAGTTTCATATCTTTACCCATTGTGGAGAGACTTGGGCTCTGTTTTTCTACTTCTTCAGATATTATAATTCTAGACACTCCGTTGGGGACTAGAACGGATGGTGTGCGTCAGTGAAAGGAGTGACCCCTTGAGGTTGGTGGGTGTCACTTTCTTTGGAACCTCTATGTCTTAGAGATGACAACTTATGATTTCATTCTCAGGATGGACTGGTTGGTTCCCTTTCGAGCCTTTGTAGACTGCTATCATCGCAGGGTGCATTTCACGTCACCAAAGGGTGGATAGTTTCTATACAAGGGTGAGTGGGATGTTCAGGAAAGTCGAGATGGACCAGAGCATCATGGGTGAGATGGGGTCACAACCCATATTGTGATCTTATATCTAGATGATCAGGGGACTTGTCAGATGGATTTCCCTCCAGTTGTTGATCATTTCAGGGATGTCTTCCTGGACAAATTTTCAGGTCTACCTCCAGAGTGAGAGGTGGATTTCTCTATTGAGCTTGTGCCAGGAGAAGCACCTGTGTCCATTCCTCCCTATAGGATGACCATGCCCGAGCTGCAGGAGATCAAGAGGCAGTTAGATGAGTTACATGCAAAGGGTTTTATCCGACCCAGTAATTCTCCTTGGGGTTCTCCGGTCCTTTTTGCGAAGAAGGCGGATGGTACCCTCAGACTTTGCGTGGATTATCGGAAGCTTAACCAGTTGATAGTTAAGAACCGATATCCCTTACCAAGGATTGACGATCTTTTGGATCAGCTTTGTGAAGCACGAGTGTTATCGAAGATTGAATTGAGATCTGGATATCATCAACTGCACGTGAGACCATCAGATATACCTCTTACGGCTTTTCGGAGCAGATATGGTATGTACGAGTACTTGGTTATGCCGTTCGGACTCATGAACGCACCAACAGTTTTCATGGCTTTGATGAATCGTGTGTTCCATCCATATCTTGATTCTTTTGTGGTGGTATTTGTGGATGACATCTTGGTGTAATAACACACTCGACACGACCATGACACCCATATTGAGATCGTATTTATTACACTGAGAGAGAATCGACTATATACTAATCTCTCAAAGTGCCACTTTTGGATGGACCAGATTCACTTCCTGGGTCATATCATCTCAAAGGCAGGAGTTGCAGTGGACCCAGAGAAGGTATGAGCAGTAGTTTCCTGGGAGCAGCCTAAGAACATGTTTGAGATACAAAGTTTCTTAAGGCTTGCTGGTTACTACAGACGCTTCATACAGGACTTATCCCACTTAGTAGGACCGTTTATGGGTCTGACTAAGAAGGGTGTGAAGTTCATTTTGTCAAAAGCTTGAGAGACAGCCTTTCAGGACCTGAAAGGAAGGTTGACATCAACACTGATCCTGATACTCCCATAGTAGGGGAAGAGCTATACAATTTACTGTGACACATTAGGTATTGGGATGGGAGTAGTGTTGATGTATGGCGATCGAGTTGTTGTGTACGGGTCTCGGTAGTTGAGGCCACATGAGAGGAATTACCAGATTCATGATCTTGAGTTGGCTGCATTTGTACATGCGTTGCGCTGTTGGAGACATTATCTATTGGGGGATCATTTTGTGGTTTTCACTGACCACAAAAGGCTCAAGTATATCTTTACTCAGTGTGACCTGAATCTGAGGCAGAGAAGGTGGGTCGAGTACCTACAGTCCTTCAATTTTGAGCTGGCCTATACACCTAGAAAAGGTAATGCAGTAACTGATGCACTGAGTAGGAAGACTCAGATACATGCTATGCAGGAGGCTAGTGGTGAGTGGCAGGTTATGGATTTGTTCTCTGAGATGCATCTGTAGGTGCACGACATTTAGGGGCAGACTTATCTTTCCTCGTTAGCTGTGACATCTACCCTCCTGGATAGAGTGAGGATGAGATAGATATCTGATTCAGAAGGCCTAGTTCTATAGGAGTCGGTGGCAAGTGAGGAACCTCCTCCCAGTTGGGCGATAAGCAGTGATGAGGTTCTGCGTTTCCATGGACAAGTGTGGGTTCCAGGGAATATACACGAGGAGATGATGCGGGAGTTTCAAGATTCAGCTTGGGCAGTTCATCCCGGGGGTTACCAAGATGTACCAGGACTTGAGACATCAGTACTGGTGACCGGGTATGAAGAGTGATGTAGCTGGTTATGTTATGAGATGTTCCACCTATCAGCAGGTGAAGACAGAGCATCAGAGACCAGCTAGACTGTTACAGTAGTTACCCATTCCAGAGTGGAAATGAGATGATGTCGAGATGGATTTTGTGACTGGATTGCTGAGGTCACCTCATGGCAATGACACCGTGTGGGTTGTTGTGGACAAACTCATGAAAGTATCTCACTTCTTACTGATCAAAGAGACCTTCGGTGTTGATGAGCTCAGAAGGCTGTATATCCGAGAGATTATATGCCTTCATGGGGTCCCTCGTTCTATCATTTCAGATAGGGATGCCCGCTTTACATCTCGTTTCTGGCAGAGTTTTCAGAGGGCATTGGGTACACAGGTGCTTCTGAGCACAACATACCACCCTCAGACAGATGGCCAGTCAGAGCATATGATACAGGTTCTAGAGGACATGCTGTGTGCATGCGTCCTATACTTTGGGGGATCTTGGGAGAAGCACATACCCCTAGTCGAGTTTGCCTATAATAATAGTTTTCATGCAACTATTGAGATGAAACCATACAAGGATTTATATGGTAGGTCATGCCGATCACCCTTGTGCTAGTTAGAGGTAGGTGAGGCAGCTCAACTGGGACCACGTCTCGTGTAAGAGACTTCTGAGCAGGTCTAGTTTATTCAGAAGCGGATGGCTACCGCACAGTCTCGTCAGAAATCATATGCTGATCACCGCAGATGACCTTTGGAGTTCGTGGTCGGAGATTAGGTTTTTCTATGTGTTTCATCGAGGATGGGACACAAGCAGATCAGGAGACAGGGTAAAATTTCACCGCGGTATGTGGGGCCATTTGAGATTTTGGAGAGAGTCGGGCTGGTTTCCTATCGGTTGCGGTTACCGCAGCGATACCAAAACATGCACGACGTCTTCCACGTATCTCAGTTGCGTCGCTATCATTCAGACCCGTATCACACCTTTCAGCTAGAGGAGGTTGAGCTTCAGATGGATGCGTCCTTTGAGGAGCATCTGATTCGTATCATTGACAGGAGCATGAAGGTTCTTTGAGGCCAGTCAGTTCCTCTCGTACGGGTGCTATGGCAGCATGGCCGGGTGCAGGGCGAAACCTAGGAGCAGGAGACCGACGTACGTGCTCAGTGGCCGGAGTTGTTCATGGCTATCTCTTCACAACCCTTGGAAGGGAAATTCGGGGACAGATTGCTATAAGGGGGGAAGTTTGTAAGAACCTAGTTCTTACTATTGAGGTATGAGTTTCTTTTTTTCTCTTTTCCTTAAGTGTTTTTGAGAAAATATGGAAAATGGGGAAAATCCTAAATTTTGGAAGTACACGCCGTGTACTTTTTCCACATGCCGTGTACTCCTGGACGTGTGAGATGAGTACACGGGGAGTGTAGACATTTTGGCAACAAAAGGTGTAGGAACTGACTAAATGCTGTGTAGTGGTCCTTTACACGCCGTGTAGTCAGTCGGTAGGCCAAAACAGTAAGGCGGTGGAGCAGCTGCCAGCTAGACGATAGTACATTCCATGTAGTCGAGAGTACATGTCGTGTACTCATGTTAATGGATGAATAGTGTGGCGGTGCTGCCATAGAAACAGTTAAATGAAGGAAGTACACGCCATGTACTTGGAATTACACGCCGTTTACTTTGTTTTTTTCGCTTAAAATGGGCAGTAGCCTCCCCTGTTCACAGGGAAGGCTTAGAACCGAAGGAAGGAGCGGGAGGGGATGACCGAACCTTTGAATATCTGCCGAGTGTTCATCTAGAATCCGTTTCCACCTTGGACGATCTCGTTGGAACCGTACGGGTAAGCCCTCTCTTCTCCTGTTGTGGTTCATACCAATTCTTTCCCTAACAAAAGTCATTTATGTTTGAGCGGGTTTATTTCTTCATCAGATCTACGTCGTTCTTGGGCGTTTCTGGAACCAACATTCGGGTATAGTTCTCGTTGGCGTATAAGGTAGGTGTCTTGGTGTTTAGTTTTCCAACTGCTGTGTGTTTTGTGCATTTTCATGCCACAAACCCATGTTGGGGTGTCGTGTGGCTGAGGCCGTGGATATTTTAACGACCTAGAACTGTATAGGTAATTGAATAAATTGTAAAACTGCTATTTGGGATCATTACTTAGATCCGGAACCACCCCGGGGGTGTGTTCCACTATTTATCCATTTGGCCAGGATACCCGAGGGTATGCATTTAAAGTAGTAATTTTAGAATTTACTTGAGAGGAATTGCTTGTTTACTGCTTGTTTGCTTGTTGGGCATGGCCTGGTTACCTGTTTAGCCTGAGGGAGTTGTTGTGATTAGCCTAAGGGAACTGAACTGTTTATCCTGAGGGTAATAGTTATTTTGGCCTGAGGGAAAATTCTTCCATGCCTGAGGGCAATAGATTCTGTTCCTGAGGGTGACACTACCTACGCCTGAGGGAAAAATCTGTTATGCCTAAGGGCAATACCTGCGGGTTGGATTCTTCTTACCTGAGGGTAAGGTTTTGCTTGTCTGAGGACGTGGACTATTTACTTAGAAATGCACTGTGGTGATTTCTAATATTTAATGGATTAAATAAATAATAAAATGTCAATTTAACTGTTAAGTTAGTTACTTTTCAGTACTGCTTAATTTATTTCATTTTACTATTGCACACTATTGTTGTATGCTTACACGTAGTTAGGAACGAGCCTTTGGTGGGTGCCTACTAAGATATATTTCTCACACCCTGTTTGGGTCACGCTTTTCGGCCCAAATAGATTACGTTTATGCAGGTGTGGATAGGGGCAAGAGTCCCTATACAGGTACTTGACTGTTTCTGAGGAGTAGGAGGGAATGGGACCGAGCCTAGGCTCGCGATGCCGCTGCCAACTGTTTGATTTTTTTAGTTGTACCCTGTATTTTGTTGTACTGTATTGATGTATAACATGTTCTGGCTATTTTCTTAGAACTTGAGACACGTTGCATCATTATTTATATATAGTTGGTTATATCTACTACGGTGTTTATTTCAGTTGTGTATGGTTTACTGCTTCCGCTGCCTTTGTATGTTTATTTTTGTATTCCGCTGTGCTACACTTTGACAAATGAGAGCATAGTTTCCCCACTATTAGACCTAGGCCCTCGCTGCTAGTCGGTAGCCACTGACATTTAGGGAAATGTGCTTGAGGTTACGTGGCGAACCGAGTTCGGGGCACCCGTTGAGTGGCACCCGGAACCGGGACGTTACAATGTTGTCCCACAAAAAATGATCCTTCAAATATCTATACATCTTAGTGTTACCAGGGTGTATATAGAAATTGGAGCTATGAGAATCATCCAACAATTCTCTTTTTAGATCAGGTATATTAGGAACACAAAGTTTCTTCTCAAATTTCAAAATTTCATCTTCATATACAAAGTCAACCAATCTCCCATCATTCACAGCTTTAATTTTCTTTTGAAACTCCTTATCATCAGTTTGAGAACATTTTATCCTTTCTAGTAAAGATGGTTTAAGAACCATTTGAAAAAGTAATGATGTTTCACCTTCCATGATTATTACCATATCCATCTTTACTGGATCCATAAAAATAGGATCCCTTTCAACTCTCATCTTGTTCAAAACTCCATGATCCTTTCTGCTCAAATCATTTTCCACCTTATTCTTCTTCCCCAGGTGGTAGTTTATAGTGAAATAATAATCCTTGAGTAGCTCGAACCATCTTCTTTGCCTCATGTTAAGTTCTTTTTGTGAGAAAATATAATTCAAGCTCTTGTGATCGGTATATATCTCACATTTTTCACCATAGAGATAGTGTCTCCAAATCTTCAAAGAAAAGATTACAGCTGCTAACTCAAGATCATGAGTGGGATAGTTTTTTTCATGAATTTTTAGCTACCATGATGCATAGGTAATAACTCTATCATTCTACATAAGTACACAACCAAGTCTTTTCTTTGAATCATCACTATAAATAACAAACCCATCATTCCCCGATGGTAGAGTCAATATATGATCATTGACTAATCTTCTATTCAGTTCTTAAAAACATTCTTCACACTCTTTTGTCCAAAAAAATTTAACCCCTTTACATGTGAGCTTGGTTAATGGGTTAGCGAATCAGGAAAAATTATGGACGAAACACCAATAATAACCTGCTAAACCAATAAAACCGCATACCTCAATTATACTTGTCGGTGCTGGCCATTCATGGATTGCCTTGGTATTTGAAGGATCAATAGAGATTCCATACTTAGAGAAAATATGGCCAAGAAAATAAATCTCCTGAATCCAGAATTCACACTTGCTAAACTTCCCATATAATTCATTTATTCTAAGAGTCTTTAGAATAATGCCCAAGTGATTTTCATGATCTTCATAGCTTTTGGAGAAAACCACAATATCATCAATAAATAACACTAAAAAATCATCAAGATATTCCTTGAAAACTCTATTCATTAGATCCATGAAAACAGAGGGTGCATTAGTCAATCCAAAAGTAATTACTATAAACTCGTAATACCCGTACTTGGTTCGAAATTCTGTTTTTTGGAATGTATTCCTTCTTCACACACAACTGATGATATCCAGATCGAAGATCAATATTTGAAAAATATTGAGCTCCATGAAGTTAGTTGAATAAATCATCAATGAGAGGTAGGGGATACTTTTTCTTTATTGTTATAGCATCGATCTCCCTATAGTCAATGCACAACCTCATAGATCCATCTTTCTTATTAACAAAAAGAATAGGGGATCCCAACAGACAAACACTAGGGAGAATAAATCCTTTATTTCTCAATTACTATAGTTGTTTCTTTAGTTACACTAATTCCATAGTGGCCATTCTATAAGGGGTCTTTGATATGGGTCTTGAACCAGGAATTAAATCAATGGAAAACTCAATTTCTCATTCTGGAGGATGTCTAGGTAAATCCTCTGGAAACACATCAACATATTATTGCACAATAGGTACGTCCTCTATTTGTACATTATTTTCCTCACCCATAGTTATTTCATTCTCTTCCTCCCCAATAATTTAATTTAGTAGAGCTACTGGGGGTGGATCTAGATAAGAATCAAGTGGTGACGTTTCTACTCTAAAGATAAGATACTCCTTATCATCATAAAAAATTGTAACCTCCTTCTTCTTACAATAAATTTTTGCATCATGGTCCAAAAGACAATCCATTCTGAGGATTATATCAAATTCAATCATGGGTATGATGATGAGATCAGCAGATAAAGAATATTATATTCCATAATGGGAACTGATTCACAAAAATTTGTTGCAATGATACTTCCCTTAGGAGTTTTGAATGACAACTCTCTTGTTAAATAAAATTAGAAATATCTAATTTTCTTAGAAAACTAGGAAGATATGAAACAATGTGATGATTTGGAATCAAATAAAGCATTGGATTAACTTGAGAAAACCATTAAATTACCCGCCACCACATCTTTCAGAGCTTCAACCTCAGCAATAGTGATCACATAAGCTTGGTCTTACTCTATTGGCATTTTCTGAGGTAAGATTACCTGAATCTTAGGAAATTCATTTGCATAATTCCCCATTTCTTTATAACTGTATCATTCAACATTGACAACCTATTTATTCCCCTTGCAATCACAAGCTTGGTGGCCCTTTTCACCACACTTGTAACAGACTCCCATTCCCTTCAGTCAAGTACCAGGATGTTTCTTCTCACATTTACCATAGGATGAATATTCAACTTTTCCCTTCTTCCCCTTATTTCCATTTCCAGAGTGTTCAGAAGACCTCTTCTTCTCTTAATTTTCTTTAAAGTCGCAAGACTTAGAGAATTCCTTTTCCATATTGATAGAACACGAGACAATATCTTCGTATGATGAGAAGGATTGTGAGACTAATGATCGATGGAGAAATGGTTTTAACCCATCAAAGAATTGATAAATTTTACTCCTTGGATTACATATATAATCTATTGCATGCCTTACTAACCTTGTAAAGTTGGCCTCATACTTTGCGACATTCTCATCCTTATTTTTCCTCAGCCTCAGAAATTGTATTTCCATATCCGCTCGATGGTCACGAGGAAAGTATTTTTATAAGAAAATCACTTTAAACTCCCTCCATTCCATATTTGATACTTCTTAATCTTCCTTTGTGTTTTGAATTAATGACCACTATTGATCTGCATCTTCTGTGAGGTGATAAACCGCCATGAAAACTTTTTGCCTTTCACTACTCTTCAAAGCATGAAATATTTTCTCTAAGGAACTTATCCATTGATCAAATACAAATGGATTTGTAGTCCCATTAAATGTTGGTGGCTTTTTCCTCATGAAGCAGTCTAACATTGATCCTCCGCATTGTGGATCAGGGAGCTCCATACGGGTAAGGTTATAATTCATAACCTGAGTGAGTTGTCTCAGTATGGTGATAAGCTGATCAGTACGAGTTGCATCACCATCTCCACTATAGTTATCTTGAGTAGGAGGGAAATCCCTACAAGGATTACATATATTGATATGTTTTCCATTTCTTCTACTAGGCTCCATTTCTAAACAATGTCATACACTAGATTAGTTTATGAATTGCAATATATAATTCCAAACTTGTAAATCACTTAACATAAATTGAACAGTTTATGGATATAATCCATAATCATAAAAAAGTTTTCTTTGAGGAGTTATATATTCATAAATACTTCATAATGGTTTGTAAAGATAATGTGAATTATCCTAAGTGTATCCCCCAGGAGTTTCGTAACTAAGAGTGAAGCAAGGCCAGTTGTCGTGTACCAGGATACCCTTGGTCAAGCCTAAAAATCCTTGTTGGAGTTTTCACTCCTAGGTACATCTATGATAGAGCCACCTCTACCTGCTCGTATCCAGACAGGGATGTATTTCTTTGAAAATACACAAAATCTATACATTACCAAAATTCTAGGAAGTTCTTCTATACTAATCCTCAAAGTCTATCTTAGGGTAATGTGCTATAATCACAGTTTATCTAAATATACTTTCCAAGGTTTGTAATAAACTTCCTCTGATACCAACTATAATTCCCTGACCCTAGTTACCCAGAGTCAGTGGATTATTATATAACATTGGCATGATCACAAGGGATCAAATCCAGAAAGACTGATCAGTTTAGTAGCCTTGGAAGTACTAGATACATTCATAAGTTTTACATTACATTATAAAATTTAAAACAACAAAAAAATGTCTCCATTGACCATATTCATATCCATTAGACTATCCCTGCAGGTCCGTCATAATATACTTCTTCGCATCCTGGGAAAAATAAAACATATAAAGGGGTGAGCTCAGATGCTCAGTAAGTATAACAATATAGCAGAAACTTCATAAATATGCATAAACATTTAAGGAATTGTATAAGATTAAAAAAATAAGGCTTTTAAACTTAAAATTCAACATAATATGGAAAATATAAATTAAATAATTCCATTTACTTATTCACATGGATATTCTACTAGTCGAATAATCACATGTAATATCAATAGCCAATTTTATAATGATGGAATGCATTATACCAGACATCATAACCACATAGTCAAGGCCTCATTCCAAGACTAAAAAAATATTTATTCAAGGACTTATTCCAAGACACTAGTTTGTCTCATGATAACTACCGATGCATCGAGGAGCTATAACGGGCTCCACCCGTCACTTACTAAGTCCAATGCATTCCTCATATGAAAAGGTTGAAACATAACTGTTGAGTCAATAAGGTTTTCCTTATGACTTTTCCATTCCTTCTTGTTTTGAAAATCACAAACACCTTATCTTTAAGGAAAATTGCTTTTATAAGGAAAATTTCTTTTATAAGGAAAATTTCTTGTATAAGGAAAATCACTTTTATAAGGAAAAGCGCTTTTATAAGGAAAATTATCCTTATCACATTTTCATTATCTATATCCATATATTTATTAAGTATAAGAATTGATTTCATTTCTATATTCTCAGAATAATTTAAAACTTTGATATAAAGCATTCTGTTTTAGGCTCCGAATTCTGGATATGAACTCTGATAAAGTTCTACTCCGAATTCTGGATATGAACTCTGATAAAGTTCTAATCCGAATTCCGGATACGAACTCTCATGAAGTTAGACATCGAAATCTAATGACGAATCCTAATTACGAATTTTCATTACGAATTCTGATGACGAATTCTCATTCCGAATTCGCATTCCAAAATCACCTATTAAATAGAATCTGATCATCTTTGCTTTATACACTCCGAATTTATTTAGACTCCGAATATTATTTTCGGTTAGACTCCGAAATTTCATTTTACTTACACTTTTATAATTTGTCTACTCTTTTACATTTTGTTTACACTATGAACCTTCACTCCAAGCTTTTGAGTTAGACTTAAAACGATGTCATACATTCTGTTACACTTGTTTTGTTATAAAACGATGTTGTCTATTCTGTTATAAACTAACTGTTGGTAAAGTGACACGTGTACAGGTCCCTCCAATTTTTAAGGAAGATATGACTGTTGGAAAGGAGGTCAACCGAGCCTATAAATAGGATCTCATTTGAAAGATCTCAACACACAATGAAGTTGGATTGATCTAGAGACCACGCGCTGCTAAGGTGATTTCTAGAGAGAGAAAGATTTTCATGCCTTGTGCGTACTGAACCTCTCATTCAGTTTTTTCTTCGTGCGACTCCGAATGTTGGTGATTACATTCGAGGACTTCCGAGGATAGGAAGACAGAGGTGCCAACTACCTTGAAGTTTGAGGGCTTCATTGCCGAGGAAGATAGAGGTTCCAATTACCTTGAAGTTGAGGGCTTGCGGGGATAGCAAGACAGAGATTCCAATCTTTGTATCGAGGGCTTACCCTGGTGTGGGTAAGACAAACTTGCTTGAAAGTATAAATCAAGGGACCTTTATCCAAGGTTGTTGGATACCCTTCTCTTTGGGTTAAAAAACTTATATCTTGTTACTTGTAGTTTTACTACTTGTTTATTTCCACTGCATATTGTATTGTAAGGAAATTATAACTTTCTTATACTTCCCTACTTGTACTCTGTTCCATTTAGATTCTATACGCTTTAAGGTAGAATCTCATATTGTAATCTTTAGTTAAGTTTCAATTTCTGGATCCATATTTCCGGAACCTTCTTTCGGAATCTCTTTCCAGTTTTAAGCAAGTACATAGGACTTGAAGTTTATAACTTCATTCCTTATTCCAAGTTTTCAATTAGTGTTAGAGGTGTTGTGAATTTGCTTAGTTTAACTTTGTTAAACTTAAAACTTTCCTTATCTAAGGAAAAAATAGTTATTTGTAACTAACTTTAAAGGTTCCAAATGAAAATTTTAAAGTATACAATTCACCCCCCTCTTGTATATTGAGCATCTACATCATTATTTTGATCCTACAATTGGTATTAGAGCAGGTCTCAGAAATAATTATACTCACGTATAAGTTTTTCTTGCTCACTTTGTTATTTCGAACTTTGTCATTCGGAACTTTGTGATTACGAACTTTTTATACTAATAAGTTTGTGTGCCGAAGGTTATTTTAAGTATGGCAGGAATTAATGTTGGTTCCATTGATAATCTAAATCCTACAAGACCACTAATATTTTATGGTAATGACTATGAGTATTGGAGAGATCTAATGAAGACTTTTGTTATCAATACTGGAGTGGACAACTTTGTTATGCTTATTGGAGATTATAAAATTCCTGATAAGGAAGTTAGAACTTTCACTAACCAGGAAAAGCAAGAGTATCAACTCAATTATAAGGTACATAATACCTTACTTTGTTCAATTAATAGAAATATATATAGCCAAATTTCTTCTTGTGAAGCAGCTAATTGTATCTGGAAGAAGTTAGAGGTTACACACTTTGGAACTTCTAAAGTGATTGAGACTAGGAGAGCTATGCTTAGAGCTGAATACCATGGCTTCAATTTTCCTTATGGTGAACCAATTTGTAAAGTTCAACATAGATTCATGACTATAGTCAACAACTTACAGTCTATGGGAGAGAAAGGGTTAGATGATGAAGCCCTTGTAGATAAGATAATTGATATTATGCCCAATGAGTGGGAATAAAAAATAACTGCTATAGATGAGAAGAGGAAGGTCACTCAAATTTCCCTTGATGAATTATTCGGAACTCTTCTCCAACATGAAACAAGAATGAAGAGAGATGCTGACAACATCAAAAAGAAGAATGGGAATGGTATTGTTGCTTTTACAACAACATCAAATCATATGAAAGCTAAGACTCCTGAGAGAGTAATTAGATCCAAATCTAAGAAGATGGTTATCCAATCAGATTATAGTGAAAGTGAAATCTCATAAAATGAGTTAGCAAATCTTGATCGAAGGATGAACAAGATATCTGGCCAAAGAAATTTCCAATCCAAGTATAAGAAAAAGGAAAGGAAAGATATAAAATATGGAGAATTCACGTGTTATGAATGAAAGAGAGCTGGACATATTATACCAGATTGCCCTTTTCTCAAAAAGAAAGAAAGGAAAGAAAGGCATTCAGACAAGAACAGAAAGAAGTATTATAAAGCCAAAGCTAAAAAGGTTCTAAAAGCTAGTGATACCTGGAGTGCCAGTGGTGGTGACTATTCAGATGAATCTTCTAATTATGAATTTTCAGGGCAGAAGAATCTTGGTCTTATAGCTAGACTACCTATTGAAAATCACTGCTTTATGGATAAGGTACGAAATGCTGAATCATTGACCAATGTTTCTTTAAATTCTAATGATGGTAAGTATTATAACTCTTCTGATGAAGAATCCTCTTCTGATGAAGAAAATACTTCACCTACCCATAAAGAAGTCTCTAGGTTTGCTGAACTTCTTGAGATTGAGAACTCTAAACTCAATAAGAAACTTGATAAGGCAAACTCTAGGAATTCTATTCTTATGAAAGAAATATCAGATCATTCTAAATATCTTGATAAGAAAAATGCTGATTTTGAAAGTATTTCAAAAAATCTTGAGGAAGTAAGTTCTGAGAAGAACAAACTTTCTAAAGAATTAGAAAAAGTAATTTCTATGAAAAGTGTTTTCGATCCTAGCTCTAGTTGTAAATCTAATGATTTTGAAGATAAAAACTTAGTTATAAAACTCAAGTCCGAAATTTTTTCCTTAAAGAAGTGTTTATCAAACTTTACCCATGGTAAATAAAATTTTGATAAAATGTATTCCCAAATACGACCTTTAAGAAATAAATCCGGATTTGGTTATAACCATGAAAAACCAATTTTTAGTAACAATTATTTTGTTCCTCAAAGTGCCCCATTTTGTACTAAGTTTCAATGTGGTGGTCACTGGGCAAAGAATTGTTCCTTAAACAAAACCCAATATCTAGGATTTCATAAAGATTATTTCTCTAAGAAGATGCGGGTTCCTAAAATTTTGTTGTCTGGAAATCTCGGATCCAAACAAGTTTGGATTCCGAAAGTCTAATTCACTTCTTAATTTCAGGAAAATAAAGAGAGTACCAATAGAAACACATGGTACATGGATAGTGGATGTTCCTGGCACATGACTGGTAACAAAATCTATTTTAAAAATATTATCAAAACGAAGGGAGGAAAGGTAACTTTCAGAGACAATGCTAAGGGAGAAATTGTTGGTATTGGTAATATTGTTCTTCTAGGTAAAACCTTGATTTCAAATGTTCTTTTTGTTAAGGGTCTTAAGAAAAACCTCATTAGCATAAGTCAGTTATGTGATGAAGGATATCTTGTGAATTTTAGGAATGATAAGTGCTTAGTTCACAATTCCAAGGAAGAATTTATTCTCTGAGCCAATAGGCAGGAGAATGTTTACACCTTAAATTTAGAAGACCTTAGGAGCCAAGATTTACCTTTCCTAAGTATAATGGAAGATCATTCCTAGTTATGGAATAGAAGACTAGGTCACTGTAACCTTAGGAACTTATGCAAACTCTCTAAGAACAAACTATTTAAGGATCTACCAGAGCTTAGATTTTATTCTTCTAAAGTTTGTGATCCTTGTCAATATGGAAAGAAACATAAATCTAGTTTTAAATTAATCGTTGAAGTCTCAACAAATGATGCATTACAGTTAGTGCACATGGATCTTTTTGGTCCAACACAAACTAGATGTATTGGAGGAAAATACTATGTGTTTGTTCTAGTTGATGATTACACTAGATTTACTTGGGTCTATTTTCTAGAAAAGAAGTCTGAAGCTTTTTGTTATTTCAAAAATTTTAGAGCTCAATTTAAAAATGAGAAAAACCTTCCATTGAAAACTATTCATAGTGATCATGGAGGAGAATTTCAAAATTCTGATTTTGAAACTATTTGTAGTAGGAAAGGTATTAATCACAATTTTTCAGCACCTAGAACTCCTGAACAAAATGGTGTAGTTGAGAGAAGAAATATAATTCTTCAAGAGATAACTAGAACCATGTTGAGTGAATATTCTATAGCTAGACATTTCTGGGATGAAACTGTAAGTACTGCTTGTTATACTATAAATCAAGTTTTGATTAGACCTTTTCTTAATAAAACACCTTATGATTTATGGAATGGTAGAAAACCAAGACTATCCTACTTCAAGGTTTTTGGTTGCAAAGTATTAATTTTGAATACTAAAGATAACCTACATAGGACTTGAAGTTTATAACTTCATTCCTTATTCCAAGTTTTCAATTGGTGTTAGAGGTGTTGTGAATTTGCTTAGTTTAACTTTTTTAAACTTAGAACTTTCCTTATCTAAGTAAAACATAGTTATTCGTAACTAACTTTAAAGGTTCCAAAGGAAATTTTTAAAGTATACAATTCACCCCCCTCTTGTATATTGAGCATCTACATCATTATTTTGATCCTACAATAACATAAACATTCGTATTAAAACTAGCATACGAAATGTCACTATTTTATCCATAAACCATGAATGGTATAAAAATAACACATATATAGTCAAACATATCACAAAACCTTCAATACAATATGGAAGATTTTTATCATAATAAATGAACTTCAAATAAGTTTAAAATCCATAAAAGGATGTTGGCATAGATGAAATCAAAACTATTTGAGAGAAATATCTCTTTATATTTTGAAATAATTTAAAATTAACATAATTATAAAAGAAAACATTTATTTTGAAAATATTCTTATAAGCTTGTAAGGGAAGATTCTAAGATGTTATAATGGTGGAAAATAGCTGCACCCGCTGTATAAGTTAAAAAAAACTTTCTTTCCTTAATTTTGTCGAAAAGGTCGTAAAGGACCTCATTTGGAAAATGACAGGAAGATTCATTTATAAACATTCTATAAGAAGTCAACCAAGGGTATAAATGAATTTAACCCATAGTATAGTAAATAGTAATTTTTTTTGAAATGCATTTTTAAGAAACATGAATGTGGAGGATAAAGAGGTCCTAGTAGATACTCATGTATATACAACCTCAGATAATGAAGAGATTGTAGAATTAACCCTTACCTTTTACTTTTCCTTGTTCGAGGGTATGTTAACCTCCTGTATAATAGTTATATCATTGTTATTAAATTATACAAGAACCACATACATAAATATTATATCATATATGGTCTTCTAATATTGTTTTGTTAGTAATATTTCAGTAGTATAATTATTTTGGGTGTTAACTGATTTGTTTTCCTTTACATGCTTAGTTACGTAAGCCATGTTTTTTTTGGATAGGATGTATTTGATTCAAATCCAGAATGATATTAAGTTCTGAAAAATTATTTTTAATAATGAAATGAAAATTATTCTTGAATGGTTACGATGGGGAATGAATCTCATCGCCTTCGTGGAGACGGTAATCCATAAGTACGCACGAACGCTAATTCTATTTCATTTTTTTTTATTTTAAAAGGAAAGAAAACCAAATGATACATAAATATATTATTATTTTAGTATAATATAATATTTTATATATGTAACATAAGTTAATTAACACCATCCTTTATATATTCCATGCATGGTATGAACGAGTCATATCACTTTGAGGGGGCGGTAGTCCGCACTTCCTCAAATGAAAATATCATATATAAAAAACACGAAAAGAATAAAGGTATGCTATAAAAGGGAATTACAGTAGATTATAGATAAAATAAATATCATAAATATCATATATAATTACAGTTCCATCATAATGGCCACCATAAGAGGTGATAGTAGAAGATTGAACAATCATAATTTCATGAGGCAGTAGTTCACCGTCCACAGAAAAATTATGTTGTATACCCATTAGATGGAGGTGTGTGTAAGTGTAGTTCAAATAATTATCATAAAAACAACCTAGTATTTTGAGGATACTAGTGTTGTTATAAAATAAAGTAATAAAGAGGGTTTAGGGGATGGAGAAGTAAAATAAAAGAAAAGAACTTAAGAGGAGATGTTACCTTTAAATCAGGTACCTTCTTTTGGTTTGAACCAAAATGTTTCTTTGAAGTGCCTTATTCCTAAGTTAAGGATTATAAGAGGATGATAGAGATGTAGGGAGATTAATTGGGCATATTTTTAACGATCCAAGAGGCTTGAGAGGTGTGATTAATGGGTTATAGCTGATGACTTTTTATAAGGGGGAGGAGGGGATCTTTAGGAAAGTTTGAAAATATTATTTTATTATATAATGATTTTCGGTTTATAAAGGTCCAAAACTCATTAAAGTAGAAGATAAGATGACTCATATTCAAAATAAAATCATCCAATAATAATTGGACAGGTTTTTGATATTGTTCTAATTTTTATAATCTCATTTATTTAAATCATTCATTAATGAGGTAAACACTGCATCATTATTGTGTCATAAATAATTTTATTTATTTGATGTCTAAAAATTATAAAAAAAATACCACGATTTAGAAAATATTTTTAGATTTAAAATTAATATTTATAGTTGAAAATATAACTTATATAACCCAATGTAAATTTTTTTTACTAAAAGATATATGTTTATGTAATTTTTTCCTTTACTTTAAATTAATTAATATAAAGTGTCATTATCATTCTCAAGTGGCTCCATGGGGTCCCAAAATCGACCCAAGGATTCCCATGTTCAGAAATGTATCAAAAAATAGGAATAGGACACATGTTAGTGTAATTTAATATTATTATAATATTATTTTTTACCCTTATTTATCGGAATTACCCTTTAACCATGGTAAGTAAAATATTTACCGAAGTAATTATCCATAATGTATAAAAATAAAAGTTACCTATTTACACAATTTGGAACCCCTAATTCCAAATATGGAATCCATTTTTCCAAATTCAAAACACATAAGTGGAAAAAATTAATTTCAAATTAATTCCCGTTGTCAAAACAAAAAGCGTGTTTTTAGGAAATAATAACTATCAAAAGATCGACACTTGTTTATGTCCAATTTAAATGGGAAATTACATCCAATGACCTAAATTATATTAAATTATAAAAATATAATATAATGATACTTAAAACCCATTAAAATTTATAATTTAACACTATAAATTATTTCTATTAAAAAAGTTATTTTTAATTAAAATTTAATATTTTTCACTATTCATCCAAAATTGAAATTTTTCAGAAAAGTACAAAAAATTTACCCTAAGGTAATTTTGATATTCCGAATCAAAAAATGAAGTCCATTTTGAAAAATAAAATTTATAAAATTTCAAAAAGTGGGTATTACTATTCATAACGGCTAGTTTGATTGCTCGTGGTGTGTTAGAATCTCGAATTTGCGTACAACACAAGCTATTGCATTATTCAAAGGGAAGCGTACCGTGGAAGCTTGGGGTGTTACAGTATTGGTATTGATTCCAATTTAGAATGGTTTTTTTATCTCAAATAGTTGGGGAGAAACTTGACATTGATGATATTCCTATTGTGTGGGAATTTTTTGATGTCTTTCTTGAAGAGTTACCTATTCTTCCATTGAATCGTGATGTTGAGTTTTCAATAGAACTCATACATGGTTCCACACTAATTTCAAATAATTCATATATAATGGCCCCGATTGAGTTGTAGGAATTGAAAATGAAACTCTAGGATAACCTTGACAAGGGATTCATTCAGTCAAGTGTGTCACCTTAGGGTTCACCTATTCTTTTTGTTAAAAATAAATATGGATCAATGTGACTCTACATTGATTATCCAGAGCTGAAAAAATTACGATTAAGAACAAGTATCCTATACTCCGTATTGATGACCTATTTGATCAACTGCATGAAGCTTAATACTTTTCCAAGATTGAACTTCATTCTAGATATCATAAATTAAAGGTCAAGGAGGATATACCTAAGAAAATATTTTGTACAAGGTATGAACACTATGAATATATAGTGATGCTATTTGGTCTTACTAATACCCCCACTATCTTCATGGATTTAATGAATAGAGTCTTTAAAGATTACCTTGATCAGTGTGTGGTAGTCTTTATAGATGATATTCTTATCTATTCAAAGTGAAAGGAAGATCATGAATATCACTTGATAATTGTACTAAAGACACTAAGGAAGGAGAAATTATATTTTTTTTTACAAAATGTTAATTTGGGCTGCAAAAGTTTTCATTTTTGGGTCACATAATCTCAAGAGAGGATATATCGGTAGATCCATCAAAGACAGAGGCTACTGAATGTTGGCCCATACCAACCATGATGAATGAGATTCATAGTTTTCTTGGTTTAGATGGATATTATCGATGTTTTTTGGAGATTTTTTCATGACTATCTAATACACTCACCAAATTAACTTAGAAGGGATCCAAGTTCCACTAAAAAGATGAATGTGAGGAAACTTTCAAGGAACTGGAGAGAAGATTAGTCATCACACCTGTGCTTACATTACTCTATAGGATATAAGGGTTTTTAATCTATAGTGGTGCATCTAAGAAGGGGTTTGGATGTGTTATCATGAAGAATGATATGGTTATAGCTTACGACTTAAGAAAATTGAAGGTTCATGAGAAAAATTACCCAAATCATTATTTAGAGTCAACTGTGGAAATTTTTCCATTAAAGATATGGAGGCAATATAATTATGGATAAAAGTGTGATATATATACCAATAAAAAAATTTTAAAGTATATATTCACATAGGAGGAGTTTAATATGTGCCAGAGAAGATGGTTAAAGTTGATTAAATATTATGACTGCTCAATACATTACCAGCCTGGGAAAGTGAACAAGGTGGATGATGCCTTGAGTTGAAAGGATTATGCTAGATTATCCATGATAAGGATCAAAAAAGATATAATATTTCTATATTTGAAAAGGATGAATATGGAAATCCTAAATGAAGGGGATAAATCTTATCTTGATTAATTGAATGTTCATCCATCTATCCAAGTGATGATTAAAGAGGAAAACAAGAAAGATGTTGAGATGTAAAATAAGGATAGAAACATTCATGAGTTTAACCTTGATCATAATGGAATGATAAGGTTTATAAAATGTGTATTCATTCCATTAATACCATATTTGAAGGATCTTTTAGAGGAAGCTCATAGTTCTTAAATATCTATTCATCTCGGAAGTACGAAGATGTATAGAGATTTGAAAGAACACTTCTAGTGGTATGGAATGAAGATAGATATCATAGAGTTTGTATCTATATGCTTGTTATTTAAATACGTTAAGGCTAAGAGACAAAAGTCTAAGGGGATATTACATCTATTACCCATACCATAATGGAAATGGGAAAATATCACCATGGATTTTTTTCATTGGACTCCCAAAAACATATAAAGGGAATAATAATATATGGTTTGTAGTTAATCACCTTACATACATATATTTATATGTTTTCATGTTAAGGTAATGACCTAAAACCATCTCCACTTCCATCAAATGGGTTACAAAATAATTATTAATGTGTACGGAGGACTACCACCTCACGAAATGATGTCATTAATTTTTCCATTAACACGTTGCATGAATGGTTATAATAATGGATTAGATATTTATATATGATATTTATGATATTTTTATACTTTTGTAATAATTATATCACACTTACCTTCATAATTTCCATTCTGTGAGAATTTGATAACGCTGCTTGTGTGTATGATGAACTATCACATAGCAAAGCAATGTGATTCATTGACGTTATTTATATTTTCATGACTTATTATAGAATCCCTTTACTGATTTTATATGAAATGTGCATAATTTGTGTGAAATATTAATGTTTTAATACTAAGTATAATTTTTGAGCATTTTTTGAAGTAGTCCAATTGAGTATGTTTAAAATTTTATTTATAAATCATACCACACTGATCCAAATTGTGTGGATATTGTTTTTTAGGATTCTTAATTAAATATCAAACATTTCATTAGAAGGGATCATAGGATAATTCTTCCATTTGAAGTCTCATATAGACCACACAAGAAAGCCCACAAAATCTGTGAGGAAACTAGACAATCCATGAAGATTAATTTACTGGGATCAATACAGAAGTGAAATTTCATTAATTCTCCTCCAACATTCGAATAAAAATTCAAGGAGTAATGGATAAAAATTTCAGGGCCCAACTCCAAGAACAAGGGGC
This sequence comes from Viscum album, assembly GCA_963277665.1. Classification (NCBI taxonomy): domain Eukaryota; kingdom Viridiplantae; phylum Streptophyta; class Magnoliopsida; order Santalales; family Viscaceae; genus Viscum; species Viscum album. Next base: position 638,631,387 of record OY728153.1, read on the forward strand.
CCAACTAATGCTTTTAAGTCCAGCCGAGCATTCTATCCGGGAAATAAATTAGTACAGTACTCATGTTGTAATCATCCAATAAAGATGAGATTTTTCAGTGTGAAAGAGGAGATATAGGCGGCTTATTTTTTTGAAGAAATCATTCATATTTGAAGGCATATTCATAATAAAAAACCCATTCACATTTTGGAATTCAAAAAGTTTGGATTGAAATGGACAGATTAACTTTGTTTAATCAACCGGACATAACTTTGGATCCTTAAGTCCAATGGCTGCCCAATTTTCAGAGTAGACAGAGGATATATTTATATAAAACTTGTAAGCAGATCATATCTTGAGATTCAACTATCTAATTTATCAACTTGGTGATGCAATTGGAGGGGTAGTTTTGTAACACAAACATCCCACAACATTGGGCTATAAATACACCCCCTCCTCTCCTTGCAAAGAGTTGGAATTTCAGAAGAGGGGAGAACATATTGGAACGACCAAATCCTTGAAAAAGGGTTGGTAGGACCTTCTATACTCATGTTTTCACTTGAGAGACCTTTCCTCCTCTCTTTGTTTTCATTTACTTTTGTGTTCTTCATTTTTGTATTCTTGTAAGTCTCTTTCTTTGTAATTCTGTTTTAATGCAAGTTTCTTCTTAAATATATCTTATTCTCATCAACCTTCTATAGTTTAATATTAATGTTCTTAAAATAATTTAAATACAGTTTAATCCCCTTCACTTCTTTTTCTTTCTCATTCAATCTAAAGTTTGTTTTTAATTCTCATCATCATTCGTGTGTGTGTGTTCGACGAAAAACTCTTTTCTTATCCCTTTATTTTTCTTATCTTATTAATTTATCATCATAATCATTATAACCATATTACTAATCATTTAAATGGATGAGTAAATCTCTCATTGGGGTGAGTTATAATTTAGGTATGTTAAGTGATTGAAAGTTTTTTCTCGATGAATATTCTTCAAATTAACATTGTGTATGTTGAAATTAGCATGTCATGGATTAATGATTTGTTTTGTTTAACATATGGATTCCATGGATTATTGGAACCATAAATACACTACCACAATCAAGTACTGATTAAGATTATAATCCTAGTTAGGTTAAGGCTTTTATTAAATCTTTAACACTTAGGAATTCCAATCAACATCAACTTGTGACATGGGTGTTAATTTAATGCAACATAAAGAAAAGCTCAAGGATATCACAAGCTTAAATACCTAATGATGAACTCACCCTAATCTTTATCAATTTGTTAAATCAAACATCATACATAAATTATTTCATAAGCTCTGTAAACAAACCCCCCAATCAGAATACAATCAACTAAAAACATTCAACTATTAAAAATGTATCGTCGCCGAGGATTCGACCCGAGTGCTGCTATACACATTAGCAGAGCACTGGAACCTTAAACAATCGATAGGCGACAATTGGCCGTAGTTTTTAAATGGATCCATTGTTGGGGATGGTGCAATTAAGTAGACGTTAGTTTTTATTTATTGTAAAAAAACAAAAAAAAACAAAATTTAAAAAAAAATTGAAAAAAACACACAAAGAAAAACCCGCCTTCCTCATAAAAATCATAAATGGAAAACACAAAGAAAAACAATTGTCTTCATCTTTCTTCAAAATATCTCTGAATGCCCCGTAGCCTCCCAAAAAATCCATTGGATTTATTTGACCCTGAAATTGAGCGAACACTTAACCAAATTAAAAGGAACATAAGAGATAATCAACTCATTCAAGAACTTGCCCTTGCCCAACCAATTGAATTAGATATGGTAAATCCTAGGGAACAAACAATTAAAGAACTTGCTTCCCCTGATATGAATTACCAACCTATTGGTATTCAATATCCAAACATAGAAGCTGAATTCGAACTCAAATCGGGTTTGATTCATCTTCTCCCTCATTTCCATGGGCTTTCCGGTGAGGATTCACATCTCCACCGTAAAGAGTTCCAAGTGGTGTGCTCTACCATGAATCCTCAAGGGGTTTCTAAGGAACAAATCAAAATTTGAGCATTCCCTTTCTCCCTAGCTGACACTGATAAGTCATGGATTTACTACCTTACTCTTGGTCCCATAACCACATGGAATGACATGAACTGGATTTTCTTAGAGAAATTCTTTCCTACTTCTCGTACTGCTTCTATCCAAAAGGTAATAAGTGGTATCCATTAGTTCCCAAGTGAATCGCTCCCTGAGTATTGGGAGAGGTTCAAAAAGCTGTTGCAACCTATCCACATCACCAAATTCCTCACCAACTCTTGATACAATACTTCTATGTGGGGTTATTGGCTATGGAGAGAACCCTCATTGATGCCGCAAGTGGTGGTGCTCTTGTTGATAAAACTCCTGCAGATGCAAGAGATCTCATAAGCAACATGGCTATGAACACACAACAATTCCATACTCAAGCACATACTCAAGTCAAAAAAGCCCAAGATAATCAATCAATAGAGCCAAACAAGATGACAGAGTGGATGAGTGAACTTACAGGTCTTGTGCGACAACTAGATGTGGCTACCAAAGCCCCAAATTCATCTTCTCCACAATCAATGTTTCCTGGACCTGTCAAAAACTGTGGAATATGCAACTCTTCATCTCATCCAACTGACACATGTCCACAACTTCAAGAGGATAAATCTGATTCATCTGGACCAATGGATATTAATGCAGCATATGATCATAGGAACACCAACCCTCAACATTCCAGTCAATTCATTAGAAACTTCAACCAACCTCACTTTGAGCCCTTCTCTTCTTCCTATAACCAAGGCCTGAGGTATGGTAATTCTATCTCTCATCCCCCTCAATTCCCTCATCCAAACCCAAACCAGTTCTAATATGGTCAAGGTGTTGGTAACTTCCAACAAGCTTACCCTTTTGTTCCTCAACCTCAAAGGATCAATCCACCTCTTCCTCCTCCTAGATTACACTATCCTATTGAGCCATCCCAATTCCTAAACCACCCAAGAACCAAAATCGAGGTAATCCCAATTTGGGACAAGCCTCTTCTTCCAAGTAACCATGGGAAAGTGCAGTGGAAGATCTCGCATCCTTCACCCATTCTAGCCTCAAGAACATTGAAACCCAAATTGGTCAACTTGCATCCAACCTTAATCAGCAGCAACCATCCAATTCTTCCTAAATTCTAGCTCAACCATTACCCAACCCCAAGGGTAATGTAAGTGCAATTTCACTTAGATCAGGGAAGAAAATTGTTGTGCCTCAAGATAATTCCTCCAACCCCCATTTAAATGTTGACCTAGAAAATGAAAAGAAAAAGAAACTTGAAAAGGAATCTAAAACCATTCCCTCACATATTTTTATTCCACTTAGGAACCCAATTCCTTTTCCTCAAGATGTTTTTAAGCCAAAGAAGTCCTTTGAACCCAATATTGAAATGCTCAACATGTTTAGACGTGTTGAAGTCAAAATTCTTATCTTATATGCCATAAAACAAATACCCAAGTATGCCAAGTTTCTTAAGGAATTATGCACCCATAAGAGGCAACTTAGGACCTTTGAAAATGTTTCCACCCAGCAGTCTATTCCCATAAAGTACAAAGACCCAGGGAACTTTACGGTTCTATTCCAAATTGAAAGTTCTAACTTAGATGATGCACTCATAGACCAAGGAGTATCTATTAATGTCATGCCCAAATACATCTTCTCCAACCTTGGCCTAGGTCCCTTACATCCAACGGGTGTTGTCATTCAGTTAGCTAATTGAAGTACAACCAGTCCAAAGGGAATAACCAAGGATGTCCTTGTTCGTGTCAATGATCTTATCTTCCCTACTGATTTCTATGTCCTTGAAATGTAAGGTGAGATGAACTCTTCTCTATCTCCCTTAATTTAAGGAAGACCATTCCTAATGACAGTGTGAACCAAGAATGATGTCCATTCAGGCATCTTATTTGTGGAATTTGGTGACCAACTGGTCAAATTTAACATTTTCCAAGCCATACCCATCCGAGGATCACTCTGCATTCTCAATCCATGCTTTCAAGGACATTTCTAAGAGTCAATTGAACCCTATTCCATAATGTTCATCATGTTATGATGATAAATAATCTTGTGAAATCTGCACCATGATTAACCAAGTCATAAATGGTGAAGTTGATGTGTACATCTCATTCATAGACTCCATCAATCTAGAGGTACATGAAAACTATCTTGAATCCCACATCAACTCTGATCTATACTACTCTAACTTGGATAGTATTAAGGAGAATGAATCTAAACCAACTAAAGTCCCTTCCTCTATTCTTGAGTTTTTTAACCCACAAATGAAAGATGAGACTGATATGAAACCTCTTTCTAAACACCTAAAATATGCATTCCTTTTCCATGATCACTCTTATCCTGTCATTATCTCTTCTTCACTTACCAAAACTGAGGAGTCCAAATTTTTTCAAGTGTTAGAGGAAAAAAAGGCCTTAGGGTGGACCCTAGATGACATAATAGTAATCAACCCTGCCATTTTCATGCATCACATCCATCTTGAGGAATTATCCAAACCAATTAGACAACCACAAAGAAGACTCAATCAACTCATCCTTGAGGTAGTTAGGGAAGAGATCACCAAGCTTCTTCAAGCTGGTATTATCTACCCAATTTTGTGATAGTGAATGGGTTTGTACAATTCAAGTTGTACCTAAGAAGGGTGGGATAACTGTTGTCACAAATGATCATGGAGATGTAGTCACAACTCGAGTGAAGAAAATATGGTGTGTGTGCATCGACTATAAGAAATTGAATGTTGAAACAAGAAAGTATCACTACTCTCTTCCATTCCTTGATCAAATGCTAGAACAATTAGCCGAAAAGTCACAATATTGCTTTCTTGATGGATACACCTGCTACTTCCAAATCCCAATCGCACCTAAGGACAAAAAAAGGACTACTTTCACTTGCCCCTTTGGAACATATGCATATAGGAGAATGACTTTTGGCCTTTGCAATTCTCCTACAACATTCCAGAGGTGTATGATGAGTATCTTTTCTAAATTCATTGAACACTTTATGTAAGTCTTCATGGATTACTTTACCATTTATGGTGAGTCATTTGAATCTTGCTTGAATTCACTCTCTCTAGTCCTTCAAAAGTGTGCCAAGTGTAACCTTGTGTTAAATTTTGAAAAATGTCACTTAATGGTTGCAAATGGGATTGTTCTAGGGCACATAGTTTCAAAAGAGGGTATTGAAGTTGATCCTGCCAAAATTGAAGTGATCCAATAACTTCCTGTACCCAACTCTGTTCGAGAAATCCATTCATTCCTTGGTCATGTTGGTTTCTATCGGTGATTCATCCATAACTTCAGTAGGATTTCCCTCCCACTCACTCAGTTGCTCCAAAATGATGTCACTTTCCATTTCGATGAGGTTTTCAAGAGAGCCTTCATTGAACTCAAAACTGCTCTAACATCCTCCCCAATAATCCAACCCTCAGATTGGTCCTTAAGATTTGAGTTGATGTGTGATGCTTCTGATAGAGTTGTTGGGGCTGTTCTTAGTCAAAGAAGATAAAAGATTCCTCATGTCATCTATTATGCCTCAAATACATTGGATGAAACTCAATCTCACTACACTGTCACTGAAAAGTAACTTTTAGCAGTGGTTTTTTCCTTAGATAAATTCCATCCCTACCTCTTAGGTTCCAAAATCATCATCTTCACAGACCATTCTGCTATAAAGTTCTTACTCAAGAAAAGTGATTCCAAACTGTGGCTAATAAGATGGATCCTAATGCTCCATGATTTTGACCTTAAAATCAAAGATAGACCAGGAAAAGTGAACCTTGTGGCTGATCACTTTAGTAGAATTTTTAATTCTTCTCAGTCTGAAATAATTGATCTAGAATTTCCAACTGATCACATTTCATCTCTCACTCAAAAAATACCATGGTATGCCCCGATTGTAAATTACTTGGTTTTTGGTGTTTTTCCTGAATTTTTTTCAAAAGAATAAAAAATTAAGTTGAAAAGTGATTGAAAATACTATTTTTGGGAAGAAAATAAAATTTGGAAAACTGGGGCTAACATTGTAATAAGGAGATGTGTCGATGAAAATGAACATTCTTCCATCTTAGAATTCTGTCACTCAATGCCTCGTGATGGCCACTTTGGACCAAAAAGGACCTCCCGAAAGGTCCTAGACTCTAGACTTTTCTTGAATTCACTCTTCAAGGACTCACATGAGTTCTGTCAATCATGTCCCACTTGCCAAAATTTTGGCACAATTTCAAAGAGAAATGAAATTTCCTAAAAGCCTTTAATTTTCCGTGAGATCTTCGATGTTTGGGGTATCGCTTTCATAGGAACATTCCCCCTTCCAATGGATTCTCATACATTCTTCATGTAGTTGATTATGTTTCTAGGTGGGTCGAGGCCAAACTCACTAGAAAGGATGATTCACATACTGTTAGTGAGTTTCTAAAGACACACATCTTCCACAGATTTGGCATGCCTCATGCCTTGATCAGTGACTTAGGAACCCATTTTTTGTAATAGAACCATGGAATATCTTTTGAAAAACAATGGTTTTGTACATAAAACTTCAACTGAATATCACCCCCAAACAAATGGAATGGCTGAACTTTATAATAGAGAAGTGAAAAGAGTGCTTGAGAGAATTGTAAAACCCACCAGAAAAGATTGGCCTGAAATACTCGGTGAGACACTTTGGGCTTATCTAAGTACCTATAAAACACCAATTGGGATGTCTCCTTTTAGTCTAGTTTTTGGTAAACATGTCATCTACTAGTTGAAATCCAACATAAGTCTTTTTGGGCTGTGAAAACCTGTAATTTTGATTTTGAAAAATCTAGTGAAGAAATATTCTGAACTAGAGGAGCTTTGACTTGATTCTTATGATAATTATAATCTCTATAAAGAAAAATCCAGGGCACTCCATGACAAACACATCCTGAGAAAGGTATTCCATGAAGGTGAAAGGGTAATGATCTTTAATTATCGATTTATAATTCACCCAGGTAAGATTAATTCTCATTGAGAAGGTCCTTTTGTTGTTACTAATGTTTACCCATTTGGTGCACTGCAAGTCCAAGACCCCTCTTCCAAAAGGGAATTCATGGTTAATGGACATCAGTTAAAGAATCACCATGATTCGACACACAATCCTGGAACCACATCAACTTCCATCAAATCCACAACTTTTGTAGTTGACCCACCACTGGATGGAGATGGAAACCCACCAAATCCAAACTAGGGGGCACCACTTTCCCTTTAACTCTCTCTGTCTCTCTTACTCCCTCTACCTCTTTCTTCTTCTTCCCATGTATTTCATTTTTACCAATTTCTTTATCAAACCCTTTCTTTTTCTATTTATCTTTTGTGTGGGTGTGTCTTTATTAAAAACTAAAAAAAATCTAAACAAAAACAAAATAAAAAAAGCATCATAACAAAAAAAAACAAAAAAAATCAAGAGTCATGCTTACTCACCATAAAGTTTTGAAACTTTGTCCAACCTTTTTGGGGAGTCAACATACATGTTTTTACCTCAAAAATTTTGTATTTTTATCATGAATTTGGATAAATAATATTGTGTCAAAACTAAAAAATTTTGAATGCTCAGTTATTGATTTGTAAAATGATTTTCCCCACCTATGAGAAACAACATTTACTTTCATGCCAAAGCTACCTGTGGCCATCTTTTAAAAATATGTGTTTTCACCCCCATTTGTGAGTCTTGAGTTTGTGGACCTTCGAGCTGAATTTCCTACTTTAGTGTGCATTAATATGATAGAGGAATTTTCTAAACCACATGAGAATCACAATAGCCAAATATCCTCCCATATCCCTTACATTAATCCTCCTTTTGAAATCCCCTTCGAGCCTATGAAAACCTTTTCTTTGATAGCCACTTTACAAGCCCAATACCTTTTCCCACCCAATATCAACATGGATTTTCATTGAATATTTTTTTTGAAATTTAAGTGTGGGGGGGGATGGATTTCATTTTGGGTACCCTTTGTTGATTTCACCATGCTATCATATTCTTGAGGGAAATCATCCATTTCAGTGTGGGGGAGATGTTGTCATTCAGTGTGTTTTGGGGAATGTAATGTACTTTCATTTATGTAATTTTCTAAATGTTATTGACAAGTGTTCAAAAAAATCAAAAAAATAAAATTAAAAAAAAAGAAAAAAAAATTGGGTTATTTCTTGGGTAGGTCAAAAATCACTCTTCCTCAACCTTTGATCTTGTTATAACTATTAAAATTAGTGTCGTGTGGAGATCAATCATGGGTTGGGATATGAGTTTGAGATCTTTTCCAAGTTCAACTTTCGAAAAAAGAGAAATAATAAGAACACTTGCATTATATTCTTATGTCATTGGCAGAAGTTTCGTAGTTTGTAAATATTTCATCTTCTCATCCACTTAAAATTTTCTTCCTCTTTTGTGTCTTTCTTCACACAATCATTCCCCTGTAAATATGCGTTTTCATTTCCTTCCATGTTTCATTTCAAAAAAAAATGTGCATTACTTTTTCTATGTTGGTGTTTTACACCTCTTCTTATCTCTCTTGGACATTATATTCCTACCATCCCATAGCCACAGAAAAACCACTTAAAAAGACCTCTTTATTCTTATGCACTTTGGATAGGGATTGGAAGTTGATATCTCTTTCAAACTCTAATATTTTCACTTTTGGTTGGTGAAAGGGTGAACCTCCACAAATGAATTTTATCATCTTGAGAGGTGTGAGTTTTGAGTGTCCACATTTTCCATTTATAAATTTGAGCATGAAAAAGATAGTTGTTTTTGGAACATTTTTTCTGTAAAAATTTGAGGTGTAATCCAATATTGATGAGTGAAATAGTCTAAACCTCCCCCGATTGGAGAAAACAAAATTTTAATATTTGTTGGTGAGTGAAAATGATTTTGTCATGTTTTTATATTTGTTGTACATCAGGACATGAACAAGACTAAGTGTGGGGGAGTTGATGTTATTAATATTTTAATGACTTATTATATACTCCCTTTACTGATTTTATATTAAATTTGCATAATTTGTGTAAAATATTAATGTTTTAATACTAAGTATAATTTTTGAGCACTTTTAGAAGTAGTCCAATTGAGTTAGTTTACTATTTTATTTCTAACTCTCAACGTACTGATACAAATTGTATGGATATTGTTTTTTAGGATTCATAATTCAATATCCAACATTTCATTATAAGGTATCATAGGCCAATTCTTCCATTTGAAGGCTCATATGGACCACACAAGAAGGCCCACAGAATCTGTGAAGAAACTGAACCATCCAAGAAGATTGATTTACCGGGATCAATACATAAGTGAAAATTCATTAATTCTACACCAACATTAGGATAACAATTCAAGGATTAATGGATAAAAATTTCAGGGCTCAAATCCAATAACAATGGGCCCAACTAATGCTTTGAAGTCCAGACCACCATTCTGTATAGGAAATAAAATTAGTACAATATTCATGACATATCTCATGATGTAATCATCAAATCAAGATAATATTTTTCAGTATGAAATAGGATATATATGTGGCCGAATTTCTTGAATAAATCATTCGGATTTGAAGGCATATTCCTATCAAAAAACCCATTCACATTTTGGAATTCAAAAAGTTTGGATTGAAATGGACATATTAACTTTGTTTAATCAACCGACCATAACTTTGGATCCTTAAGTCCAATGGCTGCCCAATTTTCAGAGTAGATAGATAAGATATTTATATAGAACCTGTAATAAGATCATATCTCAAGATTCGGCTTTCTAATTTATCAAATTGGAGATGCAATTGGAGGGGTAGTTTTGTAATACAAACAGCCCACAACATTGGGCTATAAATACATCCCCCTCCTCTCCTTGAAAAGAGTTGTCATTTTGGAATAGGGGATCCCATATTGGCACGAAAAAATAATTTAAAAAGGCTTTTGAGGACCTTCCATACTCAATTTTTCACTTGAGATACCTTTCCTCCTCTCTTTGTTTCCATTTACTTTTGTGTTCTTCATTTTTGTAATCTTGTAAGTCTCTTTCTTTGTAATTCTATTTTAATGAAAGTTTCTTCTTCAATATCTCTTATTCTCATCAACCTTCTATAGTTTAATATTAAGGTTCTTAAAATAGTTTAAACACAATTGAATCCCCTTCCCTTATTTTTCTTTCTCATTCAATCTAAAGTTCCTTTTTAATTCTCATCACCGTTCGTGTGTGTGTGTTCGACGCAAAACTCTTTTCTTATCCCTTTATTTTTCTTATCTTCTTAATTTATCATCATAATAATTATAACCAGATTACTAATCATTTCAATGGATGAGTAAATCTCTCTTTTGGGTGATTTATAATTTATGCATGTTAAGTGATTGAGATCTTTTTCTTGATGAATATTCTTCAAATTAACATTGTGTATGTTGAACTTAGCATGTCATGGATTAATGACTTATTTTGCTTAACATATGGATTCCATGGATTATTGGAACCATAAATACACTACCAAAATCAAGTACTGATTGAGATTAGAATCCTAGTTAGGTTAAGTCTTGTATTAAAGCTTTAACACTTAGGAATTACAATCAACGTCAACTTGTGACATGTGTGTTAATTAACACAATATAAAGCAAAGCTCAAGGATATAACAAGCTTAAATACCTAATGATGAACTCACCATAATCTTTATTAACTTGTTAAATCAAATATCATCCATAAATTATTTCATAATCTATGCAAAAAACCCCCCAATTAGAATACAATCAACTAAAAACATTCGACTATTAAAATAGTATCATCATCGAGGATTCGACCCGAGTGCTGCTATACACATTAATAGAGCACTGGAGCCTTGACCGGTCGATAGGCAACAATCAGACGTGCTTTTTAAATGCTGCCATTTACAGGGATGGTGTAATTAAGTAGTCATTAGTTTCTATTTATTGTAAAAAAAAACAAAAAAAAATTTATAAAAAAATTGAAAAAAAGACACAAAGAAAAACCCGCCTTCCTCATAAAAATCATAAATGGAAAACACAAAGAAAAATAAATTGTCTTCATCTTTCTTACAAATATCTCTAAATGCCCCGTAGCCTCCCAAACAATCCCTTGGATTTGTTTGACCCAGAAATTGAGCGAACACTTCGCCAACTTAGGAGGAACATAAGAGATAATCAACTCATTCAAGAACCTGTCCTTGCCCAACCAATTGAATTAGATATGGTCAATCCTAGGGAACAAACAATTAAAGAACTTTCTTCCCCTGATATTAATTAACAACCTATTGATATTCAATATCTAAACATAGAAGATGACTTCGAACTCAAATCGGGTTTGATTCATCTTCTCCCTCATTTCCACAGGCTTTCCAGTGAGGATCCACATCTCCACCTTAAAGAGTTCCAAGTGGTGTGATCTACCATGAAGCCTCAAGGGGTTTCTTAGGAACAAATCAAACTCTGAGAATTCCATTTCTCCCTAGCTAAAACTGCTAAGTCATGGATTTAATACCTTCCTCCTCGTTCCATAACCACATGGAATGACATGAAGCGACTTTTCTTAGAGAAATTCTTTCCTACTTCTCATACTTCTTCTATCTGAAAGGAAATAAGTGGTATCTATCAGTTCCCAAGTGAATCACTCCCTGAGTATTGGGAGAGGTTCAAAAAGCCTATTTCAACCTATCCACATAACCAAATTGCTGACCAAATCTTGATCCAATACTTCTATGAGGGGTTATTGGCTATGTAGAGAACCCTCATTGATGTCGCAAGTGGTGGTGCTCTTGTTGATAAAACTCCTGTAGCTGCAAGAGATATCATAAGCAACATGGTTGTGAACACACAATAATTCCATACTCAAGCACATGATCAAGTCAAATAAGCCCAAGATAATCAATAAAAAGAGCCGATCAAGATGACATAGTGGATGAGTGAACTTATAGGTCATGTGCGACAACTAGTTGTGGCTACCAAAGCCCCAACTTCATCTTCTCCACAATAAATGTTTCCTGGACCTGTCAAAAACTGTGGAATATGAAACTATTCATCTCATCCAACTGACACATGTCCAAAACTTTAAGAGGATAAATCTGATTCATCTGGACCTATGGAGCTCAATGCAGCATATGCTCAGAGGAACACCAACCCTCAACAATTAGGTCTGTTCATTAGAAACTTCAACCAAACTCACTATGATCCATTCTCTTCTTCCTATAACCAAGGCCTGAGGTATGGAAATTCTATCTCTCATCCCTCTCAATTACCTCATCCAAACCCAAACCAGTTCCAATATGGTCAAGGTGTTGGTAACTTCCAACAACCTTACCCTTTTGTTCCTTAACATCAAAGGATCAATCCTTCTCTTCCTCCTCCTGGATTCCAATATCCTAGTGAGCCATCCCAATTCCCAAACCAATAAAATCGCTTTCCCAAGAACCAAAATCAAGGTAATCCCAATCCAGGACAAGCCTCTTCTTCCAAGAAACCATGGGAAAGTGCAGTGGAAGATATTGCCTCCACCCATTCCTGCCTCAATAACATTGAAACCCAAATTGGTCAACTTGCATCCCACCTTAGTCAGAAGAAACCATCCAATTCTTCCCACCATTTAGCTCAACCATTACCCAACCCCAAGGTTAATGTAGGTGCAATTTCACTTAGTTGGGGAAGCAAATTTCTATGCCTCAAGATAATTCCTCCAAACCCCCTTTAAATTTTGACCTAGAAAATAAAAAGAAAAATAAATTTGAAAAGGAATCTGAAACCATTCCCTCACCTCCTTCTATTCCACTTAGGAACCCAATTCCCTTTCTTAAAGCTGTTTTTAAGCCAAAGAAGTCCTTTGAACCCGATCCTGAAATTCTCAACATGTTTAGATGCGTTGAACTCAACATTCCTCTCTTAGATGCCATAAAACAAATCCCTAAGTATGCCAAGTTTCTTAAGGAATTGTGCACCCATAAGAGGCAACTTAGGACCTTCCAAAATGTTTCCACCCAGTAGTCTATTCCCATAAAGTGCAAAGACCCAGGGACCTTTAAGGTTACATGTCAAATTGGAAGTTCTAACTTCGATGATGCACTCATAGACCTAGGAGCCTAAATTAATGTCATGCCCAAATCCATCTTCTCCAACCTTTGTCTAGGTCCCTTACATCAAACGAGTGTTGTCATTCAGTTATCTAGTCGAAGCACAGCCTGTCCTGAGGGAATAATAGAGGATGTCCTTGTTCGTGTCAATGATCTTATCTTCCCTACTGATTTTTATGTCCTTGACATGGAAGGTGAGACAAAATCTTCTAGATCTCCCTTAATTATAGGAATACCATTCCTAATGACAGTGATAACCAAGATTGATGTCCATTCAGGCATCTTATCCGTGGAATTTGGTGACCAACTGGTCAAATTCAATATTTTCCAATCCATGCGATACACATCTAAGGATCACTCTGTATTCTCAATCCATGCTTCCGAGGTCACTTCTAAGAGTAAATTGAACCCCATTCCATCAGGTTCATCCTGTTATGATGATAAAGGATCTTGTGAAATCTTCACCATGATTAACCAAGTCATAAATGGTGAAGTTGATGTGGACCTCTCATTCATAGACTCTATCAATATAGAGGTACTTGATAACTCTCTTGAATCCCACATCAAATCTGATCTCTACTGATCCACCTTGGACTGTATTAAGAAGAATGAATCTAAAGCAACTGAATTCCCTTCCTCCATTCCTGAGTTTTCTAACCCACAAATGAAAGATGAGACTGATCTGAAACCTCTTCCTGAACACTTGAAATATGCATTCCTTTTCCATGATCACTCTTATCCTGTCATTATCTCTTCTTCACTTACTGAAACTGAGGTGTCCAAACTTGTTCAAGTGTTAGATGAAAACAAAAAGGCCTTAGGGTGGACCCTAGATGACATACCAGGAATTAACCCTACCCTTTGCATGCATCACATCCATCTTGAGGAATCATCCAAACCAATTAGATAACCACAAAGAAGACTCAATCCACTCATCCTTGAGGTAGTTAGGGAAGAGATCACCAAGATTCTTCAAGCTTGTATTATATACCCAATTTCTGATAGTGAATGGGTTAGTCCAATTCAATTTGTACCTAATAAGGGTGGGATAACTGTTGTCACAAATGATCATAGAGAGGTAGTCACAACTTGAGTTAAGAACAAATGTCATGTGTGCATAGAATATAGGAAATTGAATGTTGAAACAAGAAAAGATCACTACCCTCTTCCATTCCTTGATCAAATGCTAAAACTATTAGCCAAAAAGTGACACTATTGCTTTCTTGATGAATACACTGGCTACTTCCAAATCCCAATCGCACCTCAGGACCAAGAAAAGACTACTTTCACTTGCCCCTTTGGAACATATGCATATAGGAGAATACCTTTTGGCCTTTGAAATGCTCCTGCAACATTCCAGAGGTGTATGATGAGTATCTTTTCTGAATTCACTGAACACTACATGGAAGTCTTTATGGATTACTTTACCATTTATGGTGAGTCATTTGAATATTGATTGAATTCACTCTCTCTAGTACTTCAAAAGTGTGTCAAGTGTAACCTTCTGTTAAATTTTGAAAAATGTCACTTCATGGTTGCAAATGGGATTGTTCTAGGGAACATAGTTTCAAAAGAGGGTATTGAAGTCGATCCTGCCAAAATTGAAGTGATCCAATCGCAACCTGAACCCAACTCTATTTGAGTCATCCATTCATTCCTTGGTCATGTTGGTTTCTATCAGCAATTCATCCATAAATTCATTAGTATTTCCCTCCCACTCACTCAGTCTCTCCAAAATTATGTCACATTCCATTTAGATTAGGTTTGCAAGAGAGCCTTCTTTGAACTCAAAACTGCTCTAACATCCTTCCCAATAATCCACCCCCAGATTGGTCCTTACCCTTTGAGTTGATGTGTGATGATTCTAATAGAGCCGTTGGGTCTGTTCTTGGTCAAATAAGAGAAAAGATTTCTCATGTCATCTATTATGGCTAAAAAACATTGTATGAAACTCAATCTCACTACACTGTCACTAAAAAGGAACTTTTAGAAGTGGTTTTTGTCTTAGATAAATTTCGGCCCTATCTCTTAGGTGCCAAAATCATCATCTTCATAGACTATTCTGCTATAAAGTTCTTACTCAAGAAAAGTGATTCCAAACTGAGGCTAATAAGATGGATCCTAATGCTCCAAGAGTTTGACCTTGAAATCAAAGATAGACCAAGAAAAGAGAAACCTGTGGCTAATTACTTGAGTAGAATTTGTAATTCTTCTCATTCTGAAATAATTGATCTAGAATTTCCAACTGAGCACCTTTCATCTCTCACTCCAAAAATACCATGGTATGCCCCAATTATAAATTACTTGGTTTCTATTGTTTTTCCAGAATTTTTTTCAAAAGAACAAAAAATGAAGTTGAAAAGTGATTTAAAATACTATTTTTGGGAAGAAAATAAACTTTGGAAAACTGGGAAATACATTGTTATAAGGAGATGTGTCGATGAAAATGAACATTCTTCCATCTTATAATTCTGTCACTCAATGCCTGGTGGTGGCCACTTTGGACCACAAAGGACCTCCCGAAAGGTCCAAAACTCTGGATTCTTCTTGCCTTCACTCTTCAAGGACTTTACCTAAGTTCTTTCAATCATGTCCCACTTGCCAAAAGTTTGGAACAATTTCAAATATAAATGAAATACCCCAAAAGCCTTTAATTTTATGTGAGATCTTTGATGTTTGGGGTATTGATTTCATGGGACCATTCCCCCTTCTAGTTGATTCTCATACATTCTTCTTACGGTTGATTATGTTTCTAGGTGGGTTGAGGCCAAACCCACTAGAAAGGATTATTCACATACTGTTAGTGAGTTCCTAAAGACACACATCTTCCATAGATTTGGCACACCTCATTCCTTGATCAGTGACTTAGGAACCCATTTTTGTAATAGAACCATGGAATCTCTTTTGAAAAATAATGGTGTTGTACATAAAACTTCAACTACATATCACCCCAAAACAAATGGCATGGATGAACTTTCTAATAGAGAAGTGAAAAGAGTGCTTGAGAGAATTGTAAAACCCACTAGAAAAGAGTGGCCTGGAAGACTTGGTAAAGCACTTTAGGCTTATCGAACTGCCTATAAAACACCCATTGGGATGTCTCCTTTTAGGATAGTTTTTAGTAAAGAATGTCATCTACCAGTTGAAATCCAACATAAGTCTTTTTGCGATCTGAAAACCTGTAATTTTGATTGTGAAAAATCTGGTGAAGAAAGATTGTTGCAATTGGATGAACTGGAGGAGCTTCGACTTGATTCTTATGAGAATTATAATCTCTACAAAGAAAAATTCAGGGCACTCCATGACAAACACATCCAGATAATGGTATTCCATGAAGGTGAAAAGGTAAGGCTCTTTAATTCTCGATTTCGGCTTCACCCAGGTAAGATTAATTATCATTGGGAAGGTCCTTTTGTTATTACTAATGTTTACACATTTGGTGCAGTACAAGTCCAAGACCCCTTTTCCAAAAGGACATCCACGGTTAATGGACATCAGTTAAAGCATCACCATAACAGGACACACAATCCTAGAACCACATTAACTTCCAATGAATCCCCAAATTCTGTAGTCGACCCACCACTGGATGGAGATGGCAACCCACCAAATCCAAACCAGGGGGAACCTCTTTCCCTTTAACTCTCTCTGGATCTCTTCCTCCCTATTCCTCTTTCTTCTTCTTCCTCTATCTTTCATTTTTTAACACTTTCTTTATCAAAACCTTTATTTTTCTATTTCACTTTTGTGTGGGCGCGTCTTTATTAAAAACTAAAAAAAACTAAACAAAAAAAAGCATCATAACAAAAAAAAAATACAAAAAATCAAGAGTCATGATTACTCACCATCATGTTTTGAAACTTTGTCCAACCTTTTTAGGGATTCAACAGACATGTTTTCATCTAAAATTTTTTGTATTTTCATCATGACTTTGTATAAAGAATATTGTGTCAAAACCAACAAATTTTGAATGCTCATTTATTGATTTGGAAAATACTTTTCCCCATTTGTGAGAAACAACATTTAATTTCATGCCAAGGCTACCTATGGCCATATTTTCAAAATGTGTGATTTCACCCCCATTTGTGAGTCTTGAGTTTGTGGACCTTAGAGCTGAATTTCCTACTTTAGTGTGCATTAATATGATAGAGGAATTTTCTAAACCACATGAGAATCACAATAGCCAAATATCCTCCCATTTCCCTTACATTAATCCTCCTTTTGAAATCCCCTTCAAGCCTATGAAAAAATTTTCTTTGATATCCACATTATAAGCCCAATACCTTTTCCTACCCAATATCAACATAGATTTTCATTTCATAATTTTTTTTGAAATTTAAGTGTGTGTGGGGGGGGGGTGTAACACCCCAAGATTTCATAGTGTGTTATTTCTTCAAAATAATTCAATAACTTGCACTACACGCAACACCAAGTTCAATCACACCTTGACTTACAAAAAAAGCCATTAAAAGAGGTCATGAATAGTATTAACTAAATTTTAAACTTTATATAATCCTTATAATTTTAGAATCCATATTATGAGTTTCTTAGTCATAATGCAAGAACAGATTCATTTTCAGTATTGCACTTTTATCAACTTTTAATAGTGAAAACTTTTTAAATACAATATTTTAAACTTTTTGACTAAATGGAGACATCAAAAAAATTTAAAATGAAACATCCCAAGCTTCCACGGTATGCTTTCCTTTGAATAAAACAATAGCGTGTGTTGTACGCAACTTCGAGTTTTAACACACACCACAACCGATCAAACTAGCCGTTATGAATAGTAATACATACTTTTTAAAATTATATATATTTTATATTTCAAAATGGACTTCATTTTTGGATTCGGAATATCTAATTTAGCCTAAGGTGAAATTTTGGTACTTTTCGGATAACTTTCATATTTTGATGAATAGTGAAAATTACTAAATTTTAATTAAAAACAACTTTTTTAATCAAAATAATTAATAGTGATAAATTATGAATTTTAGTAGTTTTAAAGTATATTTAGAATATATTTTTACCATTTAATATAATTTTGGTCATTGGACATAATTTTACAATTAAACCGAACATAAACAAGTGTCAATCTTTTGATAGTTATTATCTCTTAAAAACACGCTTTTTGTTTTGACAGCGGGAATTAATTTTAAATTAATTTTTGCCACTTCTGTGTTTTGAATTTAGGAAAATGGATTCCATATTTGTAATCAGGATGTTCAAATTGTGTAAATAGGTAACTTTTATTTTTAGACATTTTGAATAATTACTGCGGTAAATATTTTATTTACCATGGTTAAGGTTACATCTGGTAAATAAGGGTTAAAAAATAATATTATAATAATACTAAATTACCCTAAAACGTGTCTTAACCCTATTGGTTGATACATGGTCGACCATGGGCATCTTTGGGTCGATTTTGGGACCCCATGGATCCACTTGTAAGTGATAATGACACTTTATTTTAATTAAGTTAAAATGAATACAAAAATGACACAAGCATATATCTTTTAGCAAAACAATTTTTACATAGGGTTATATATGTTGTATTTTCGATTATAAATATTCATTAGAAAGATAAACAGATTTCCTACATAATTATATTTTATTTATAATTTTTAGACATTAAATAATTTATTTTATTTATGACACAATGATGATGCAGTAATTACTATAATAGTGAAAAATTAACATAATTGATATTATAAATACCCAAATAAATATAATATGAAACTTTTAATGAATTAAACTAATTTTATAAGATAATATGATATATTAGGATTGATTTAAGTGACTTTTTTAGAAGTAATCAATCTGTTATGAGTTTCACAAAAATCAACTATTGAATAGTGTCAAAATTGACATAAAAGAGTTCTTAAAACAAATATTTTATTATTAATTGATATTAAATTACTAAAAATCTAAGGTTCGCCCAAGAGACTTATATCATGATAGCTTCATCATTAATGGACCACTTGGGTGTCGCTTGGATTTATATAGTAAGTTTATTAACAATATTATATAAAAATACAAAGAGACATTGTAAAAGTGAAACTAATTAACTTAGAGTTAATACTTAAAGATAAGGTTAATATAAGTACACAAACCTGTCTAAATTCTATTGGTTGAGTGGTTTGCGACCTATCCCCACCTTAACCTTTGAATAGTCAACTTTGGAGCCATTAGAAACTGAATATGAATTTATTATAAATTAATATTTCTAGCTTTTCCAAAGGTGCCCCTCACCCCTCTTATAAAAAGGCACTCCTCCTTCTCATTTCTTCACACCTTCAAAGCCTTTTGGTTCGGCCAAAATCTTCCCAAATACTCTCCCAACTTCCCTCACTACAACCTAGAGGCCTTAGTTTGATCAGAAAGCCAACCTAAGGAGCCCTTTTGATCAAATCAAAAGGAAGAACCCGAAGAAGAGGTAATGTTTTCACCACCCCTTTTTACGTTCTTTTCTTCTTCCAGTTCCTCTTTCTTTGTTATTACCATTATAAAATAATAACTCCAGTATCATATATATACTGTGATGTTATTATAAATATGGTACAACCATATTCAGTATTCTATCCATCCTTTGAATAACATGTCACCATACGTGCGTACGTACGGCTTACCGTCTCCACGTCGTGGTGTAATTGTTATTCAATATATTATTATTTGGATGGGTATAATAA
Organism: Viscum album; assembly: GCA_963277665.1. Lineage (NCBI taxonomy): Eukaryota > Viridiplantae > Streptophyta > Magnoliopsida > Santalales > Viscaceae > Viscum > Viscum album. The sequence goes on from OY728153.1 coordinate 638,651,176, forward strand.
TGATGTGTAAATCATGTAAATAATAAATATAACATGATAATTATTCTGTATATATGATATAAAATCCAATTATATATTATTTTAATATCAAAAGAATGATATTGTCGCTCGTGCGTATGTACGGACTACCGTCTCCACGAACGCGATGAGATTCATTGTCCATCATATCCATTCAAGTATAATTATAATTTTATGATTTAAAAATAGTATCTAAGTACTTGATATCATTCTGGATATGAATAATATACATCCCATTAATAACGAATATGGCTCACATAACAAAGAATATAAAGTAAAATGAACCCGTTAACACCCGAAATAACAATAATTCTAAAATATTATTAACAAGTCAATGTTAAAAGATCATATATGATATCATATTAAAGTAAATGATTCTTGTATTATTCAATAACAATTATTTCACCATTATAAAGGAGGTAAACCTACCATCGACCAAGGAAAAATTACAAGTAAGGGATTTTCTTATCTCACTTTCAATTCCGTGAGATTTCCATTGTTCACCACTAAATTATTGAAAGTGGTGTATTGTGTACTGCAATTTGATATATATTATCATGATTATCTTTATATTAATGTTATTCTGTAAATCATTTGGTGGTTATGAACTTTTGTCCATACGACTCAGTTGATTAACGTGGTAAGGAGTTTCTTATCTCGCTCTTAATTTCGTGAGAATTCCATTGTTCACCACTTAATTATTACATGTGGTGTATGTGTACTGCCCATGATTGTATTCATTGTGTAATATAATTTAATTTATGGGTATTTACATAGTCATGGTATGATCCTTATTTCATGGTTGTTTGTTTCGTAAATTACCAAATCGATAAGGGAATTTGAGATTTCAATTTCCACTCATTCGGCTTTACGCATATTTCATTGATTATGTTACTCCAAGATTATGTGTGGAATCACTATTCATTTTATTATGTCATAATTTCCACTCCCCTTCCTACGGATATACTTTTGATACACATAATCACTCCATTGATAATTCTCAAGTCATTAATATGAATTTGATAAGAGTAATTTTAACTCTTTCACCATTTGTTGAGTTAAACATCCAATTCGTTGGTGTTGTTTCTACAAGAATATGTGTGAATATCCTTTGATTGTTTTACACTGAAAATTCAATCATATTTAGTGTATTTATATTTTTTTTCACACATAATTATGTCGTTGATTTATCCTTAACCTAAGGATACGGCCTTTATGAGAGATTTCTTCTCAATTTACATTCAACTGAGACTTCTTTGTTGATATACACCAAATCACTTTTATGTGGTGTATATAATGTACTTTGACATAGTATATCATGAATCCCTTTATTCTCATGATATTACAAATTTTTGATTACCTCAAATATTTGTATTCAAGTGTCTCTCTTTTGGTTAGAATCTCTAACCAAAATACCATTTTAAAATGTTTTAAAGACTTATTCTTCTATATCTTGCTCATTAATGTCCATGTTTTAAAAATGGTTTTAAGGATTTATTTATATGGACATTAAAGTTTTAAAATTAAAACTCCTTTTAAAAGTTTCAAAGTGGTATGGGACACTTTGATTCAAAAAATCTATTTTTAAATGGCTTCTTGACAAATAGTGTGACTTTTAAATGATTTCAAGAAAAGGGGGATATTTCCCTCAAATAGTTTTGATGATTATTTTCATCTATGTCAACATCCTTCATTATTCATGATTGAGGTTAATGTGATACAGTACAATCTTCCATATTGTATCAAATGAGTTATGTTTGACTGTGGATGTTCTATTTTTATACCATTCATGGTTTGTGGTTAAAGTATTGACATTTCATGTGCTAGTTTTAATACGAATGTTTATTTTATGTTTAAACCTATTCATATGAGGAATGCATTGGACTTAATAAGTGACGGGTGGAGCCCGCTATAGCTCCTCGATGCATCGGTAGGTCTAATGAGACAAACTAGTGTCTTGGCACAAGGCCTTGGAAAAATCTTATTTGTAGTCTTGGCACGAGGCCCTGGCTATGTGGTTATGATAGTCTGGCATTATGGATTCCATCATTATGAAAGTGGTTATTGATATTGCATGTGATAATTCGACTAGTAGAATATCCATGTGAGTAAGTAAATGGCATTATTTCATTTTACCTTTGCCATTTTATGCTGAAGTTCAAGTTTAAAAGGCTTTTGTTTTAGTTATAAATTGCCTTAAGTGTTTATGCTTATTTATGAAAGATTCTGCTATAATGTTATCCTTACTGAGCATCTGAGCTCACCCCTTTCAATGTTTTATTTTTTCCCAGGATTATGAAGAAGTAATTTATGAATGACCTTCAGGGATAGTATGAGGGGATATGAAGACAAGATGTTTTTTTATGATGTAATGTAAAATTTATGGATGTATCTAGTTATTCCAAGGCTACTAAACTAATCGGTCTTTCGAGACTTGATCTTTCTCGTGATCATGCCAATGTTATGTAATAATGCACCGACTCTAGGTAATTAGGGTCGGGGCGTTACAGTTGGTATCAGAGGAAGTTTAGTACAAAACTTGGTAGCTAGATTTAGATAAACTCTGATTAGAGCACGTAGACCTAAGATGAACTTTGAGGATTAGTATAAAAGAACTTCCTAGAATTTTGGTATTGTGGAGATTTTGTGAGTTTTCCGAGCAATACATCCCTGTCTGGATACGAGCAGGTAGAGGCGGCTCTGGAACAAATGTACCTAGGGGTAAAACCCGAAAACACCACTTTGATCTAGACTCGAACGGGAACTGGTGCACGACAACGGGCCTTGCTGCACTCTTGGTTACGACACTCCCGGGGGATATTCTTAGGATAATTTACATTTTCTTTACAAACCGATTTAAGTAATATATACATAAGATGAGAGTAAATGACCTTGGTTAATCCTAATATGTTTCAAATTGAGAATATGGTGACATTTTAATCTCTAAATGATTTTACGACTACTATTACTCACACAATGCTTTCTGGTTTTAGTCAATGGCTGGATTCCAAGGAAGTCATAGTGACTTTGAGAATGATATACAAGGTGGGAACAGTGGTGGCAATGAGCAACAAAATGGAATGTTGATAGGCGTAAAAGATATCGTCTTTATGCCAAATCAGTTTTCCAAAAATATGATCAACAACATATATATTAACCAACTCCCAGACTCAACAAGGAAGAGAAAGGTGATAAATGATAAGATCTCCAGCAATGGAGACCATGGAGAAAAGAAACCTCAATTTTCATCATGCAGGAAATGTGGAAAGAGACACCTAGGAAAGTGTCTCAATGGGACAACAAAATGTTTTACGTGCGGGAAGGAAGGACATAAAGTGAAGAATTGCCGAAGAAAAATGAAGAGTACTATGGAAGAAGATAAAAATGGTCCCAAGAGTCCATTTACAGTCATTTGTCGTAAATGTAGGGGACCTGGCCATTACCCAAATGAATGTCCTATTCTATATAATATTTTATTGGTCAAAGAAGAAGCTATGTGGAAATAAATGGTTGGAGAAAAATTTAAAAAGTATTAGCACTCCTTGTTGATGGGTTTACTTTGGAATAATTTTCTCTTGTATTTGTAACCCCGCTGTTTTCCATGTGAGAATGATATTTGAGGAAGAATTGTCTCTTCTCTTGTGGATATAGGTATAAATAACCATTTGGTTTTATATGATCATTGGGGTTTGAGAAAATGATAAGTTATTATAATTTGGGATGAAAATGCAAAGTATGATATAACATTTGTGGTTAAATTATGTTATTTTGAGGAATTTATCTCATTTTGGTAATATTATAAAATATATTTTTTGAAAAAGGACAACACGTAGACCGTGTGACAACCCGTCGCGTCGGATAAAGCTGTGGGAATCGAACCCACAACCAAAGTGCGATTGGGATTTATCGCCTACCACTGGACTACGTGACGTCCCTGGTTAGTGTGACTATTTTTTTTAAATGATTTTATTGATCAATAATAAGATGATTTGGGTTCTTATGTCTTATCAAATGAATACCCTTGGTATAGGAAAATGATTTGGTGATTAAGTGATAAATGTTATTTTGGAAGATGTTTGTTTTGTTAGGAACACTATATGCCCAAGGAAAATAGAATACAATGAGGTTTCATTTGTAGAGTAATGGTGGATTTTTATCTACGTTTTTATTGTTGATTTATAGTTATTTGTGTTATTTATGGAAATGATTAACCTATAACAGAGAATATGTGATGATGTTAATTACTTTTAAGTATGTGACTTTAAGAGTATTGGATGTCATTTGGAGATACAATGTAACATGGGAGACTACATAATCAAATTCTTCTATGTTTTGGGTTTCAATATTAGTTTGGATTATATTAAAGGATTTTAAGGACAATTGGTTATTGAATGGTATCTATTTAACTTTGGGGTATTGTTGGTTTAATTTTAGAAATTAAGATTAGTACATATTTATCTCAATGAATATCCTTTTGGGGGATCATTAGATCATTCACTAACCATTTTGGTTTTGATTAATCTTCAAAGACAATGTAATATATGGTTTATACTGCATGGATCATGTGATTCTATAGAAGTTTATTCTAGCTCTTCCAGTGTGACCAAGTCTTCTTGAATACTTATCGTTTAAAAAAAAAATTGAGTTAGTGGTGGAAATTTATTAAAGAATGAAAATATACTTAAAATGTAAGTATATCTCATAATGTTCTTCGTCAATATCATAAATGAATTCCTCTTCCTTATGTAATGTAACTTTAAAAAAAAATGTTGTCCTAGATGGTACAATAAATCATCACTAATTTATGGCTTTGGGATTGTTGGCCTTTTCATAGCCATGTTCTCTACCACTCTCCATCAGATAATTGATGGTTAGATTTCTCTTCCATATCCATATTTTCCTACATGGAACCCTAGTATGTGTTATTTTCGGTAATCTTCATACTTTCCACTCTTTATTTTAAATAGAGGCCTCATTAATTCATTTTTCGATGTGGGATTTCAACTAAGATATTTTGAAACGTCAAAAATGTGTTATCCCAATACCCTATGTTTTGTTGGACCGATGGTATTTCAAATCATCATAGATTGATGAGTTTAAGGACCTCAATTTTATACTTGTTTGTGATTGATGACCTCAATAACTACCTATAAATATTTACGTTTTTCCTCCAATTATATGTCTCTAATTACCACCAATGTTCTCCTAATCGAGATCATAATTCGATGGTGACCCTTTCATTTCTCTTTTCCTCATATTAAGAATAAATTTTAGTAACCCAATTTCCGATGTGGGTTTTCCCAAAAATATATTTTCTATTTTCAACCTTTTATTTTCGAAGAACAATTTCAAATTGCGAGGACGCAATTTATTGAAGGAGGGGAGAATGTAACACCCCAAGATTTCATAGTGTGTTATTTCTTCAAAATAATTCAATAACTTGCACTACACGCAACAACAAGTTCAGTCACACCTTGACTTACAAAAAAAAAGCCATTAAAAGAGGTCATGAATAGTATTAACTAAATTTTAAACTTTATATAATCCTTATAATTTTAGAATCCATATTATGAGTTTCTTAGTCATAATGCAAGAACAGATTCATTTTCAGTATTGCACTTTTATCAACTTTTAATAGTGAAAACTTTTTAAATACAATATTTTAAACTTTTTGACTAAATGGATACATCAAAAAAATTTAAAATGAAACATCCCAAGCTTCCATGGTATGCTTTCCTTTGAATAAAACAGTAGCGTGTGTTGTACGCAACTTCGAGTTTTAACACACACCACAACCGATCAAACTAGCCGTTATGAATAGTAATACCTACTTTTTAAAATTATATATATTTTATATTTCAAAATGGACTTCATTTTTGGATTCGGAATATCTAATTTATCCTAAGGTGAAATTTTGGTACTTTTCGGATAACTTTCATATTTTGATGAATAGTGAAAATTACTAAATTTTAATTAAAAACAACTTTTTTAATCAAAATAATTAATAGTGATAAATTATGAATTTTAGTAGTTTTAAAGTATATTTAGAATATATTTTTACCATTTAATATAATTTTGGTCATTGGACATAATTTTACAATTAAACCGAACATAAACAAGTGTCAATCTTTTGATAGTTATTATCTCTTAAAAACACGCTTTTTGTTTTGACAGCGGGAATTAATTTTAAATTAATTTTTGCCACTTCTGTGTTTTGAATTTAGGAAAATGGATTCCATATTTGGAATCAGGATGTTCAAATTGTGTAAATAGGTAACTTTTATTTTTAGACATTTTGAATAATTACTGCGGTAAATATTTTATTTACCATGGTTAAGGGTAAATCCGGTAAATAAGGGTTAAAAAATAATATTATAATAATAATAAATTACCCTAAAACATGTCTTAACCCTATTGGTTGATACATGGTCGACCATGGGCATCTTTGGGTCTATTTTGGGACCCCATGGATCCACTTGTAAGTGATAATGACACTTTATTTTAATTAAGTTAAAATGAATACAAAAATGACACAAGCATATATCTTTTAGAAAAACAATTTTTACATAGGGTTATATATGTTGGATTTTAGATTATAAATATTCATTAGAAAGATAAAAAGATTTACTACATAATGATATTTTATTTATAATTTTTAGACATTAAATAATTTATTTTATTTATGACACAATGATGATGCAGTAATTACTATAATAGTGAAAAATTAACATAATTGATATTATAAATACCAAAATAAATATAATATGAAACTTTTAATGAATTAAACTAATTTTATAGGATAATATGATATATTAGGATTGATTTAATTTACTTTTTTAGAAGTAATAAATCTGTTATGAGTTTCACAAAAATCAACTATTGAATAGTGTCAAAATTGACATAAAAAAGTTCTTAAAACAAATATTTTATTATTAATTGATATTAAATTCCCAAAAATCTACGGTTCGGCCAAGAGACTTATATCATGATAGTTTCATCATTAATGGACCACTTGGGGGTCGCTTGGATGTATATAGTAAGTTTATTAACAATATTATATAAAAATACAAAGAGACATTGTAAAAGTGAAACTAATTAACTTAGAGTTAATACTTAAAGATAAGGTTAATATAAGTACCCAAAACTTTCTAAATTATATTGGTTGAGTGGTTTGAGACCTATCCCCACCTTAACCTTTGAATAGTAAACTTTGGAGCCATTAGAAACTGAATATTAATTTATTATAAATTAATATTTCTAGCTTTTCCAAAGGTGCCCCTCACCCCTCTTATAAAAAGGCACTCCTCCTTCTCATTTATTCACACCTTCAAAGCCTTTTGGTTCGGCCAAACTCTGCCCACATACTCTCCCAACTTCCCTCACTACAACCTAGAGGCATTAATTTGATCAGAAAGCCAACCTAAGGAGCCCTTTTGATCAAATCAAAAGGAAGAACCCGAAGAAGAGGTAATGTTTGCACCACCCATTTTTAAGTTCCTTTCTTCTTCCACTTCCTCTTTCTTTGTTATTACCATTATAAAATAATAACTCCAGTATCATATATATACTGTGATGTTATTATAAATATGGTACAACTATATTCAGTATTCTATCCATCCTTTGAATAACATGTCACCATACGTGCGTACGTACGGCTTACCGTCTCCACGTCGTGGTGTAATTGTTATTCAATATATTATTATTTGGATGGGTATAATAATAATGTGTAACTCATGTAAATAATAAATATAAAATGATAATTATTCTGTATATATGATATAAAATCCAATTATATATTATTTTAATATCAAAAGAATGATATTGTCGCTCGTGCGTATGTACGGACTACCGTCTCCACGAACGCGATGAGATTCATTGTCCATCATATCCATTCAAGTATAATTATAATTTTATGATTTAAAAATAGTACATAAGGACTTGATATCATTCTGTATATGAATAATATACATCCCATTAATAACGAATATGGCTCACATAACAAAGAATATAAAGTAAAATGAACCCGTTAACACCCGAAATAACGATAATTCTAAAATATTATTAACAAGTCAATGTTAAAAGATCATATATGATATCATATTAAAGTAAATGATTCCTGTATTATTCAATAACAATTATTTCACCATTATATAGGAGGTAAACCTACCATCGACCAAGGAAAAATTACAAGTAAGGGATTTTCTTATCTCACTTTCAATTCCGTGAGATTTCCATTGTTCGCCACTAAATTATTGAAAGTGGTGTATTGTGTACTGCAATTTGATATATATTATCATGATTATCTTTAAATTAATGTTATTCTGTAAATCATTTGGTGGTTATTAACTTTTGTCCATACGACTCAGTTGATTAACGTGGTAAGGAGTTTCTTATCTCGCTCTTAATTTCGTGAGAATTCCATTGTTCACCACTTAATTATTACATGTGGTGTATGTGTACTGCCCATGATTGTATTCATTGTGTAATATACTTTAATTTATGGGTATTTACATAGTCATGGTATGATCCTTATTTCATGGTTGTTTGTTTCGTAAATTACCAAATCGATAAGGGAATTTGAGATTTCAATTTCCACTCATTCGGCTTTACGCATATTTCATTGATTATGTTACTCCAAGATTATGTGTGGAATAACTATTCATTTGATTATGTCATAATTTCCACTCCCCTTCCTGTGGATATACTTTTGATACACATAATCACTCCATTGATAATTCTCAAGTCATTAATATGAATTTGATAAGAGTAATTTTAACTCTTTCACCATTTGTTGAGTTAAACATCCAATTCGTTGGTGTTGTTTCTACAAGAATATGTGTGAATATCCTTTGATTGTTTTACACTTAATATTCAATCATATTTAGTGTATTTATATTTTTTTTGTACACATAATTATGTCGTTGATTTATCCTTAACCTAAGGATACGACCTTTATGAGAGATTTCATCTCAATTTACATTCAACTGAGACTTCTTTGTTGATATACACCAAATCACTTTTATGTGGTGTATATAATGTACTTTGACATAGTATATCATGAATCCCTTTATTCTCATGATATTACAAATTTTTGATTACCTCAAATATTTTTATTCAAGTGTCTCTCTTTTGGTTAGAATCTCTAACCAAAATACCATTTTAAAATGTTTTAAAGACTTATTCTTCTATATCTTGCTCATTAATGTCCATGTTTTAAAAATGGTTTTAATGATTTATTTATATGGACATTAAAGTTTTAAAATTAAAACTCCTTTTAAAAGTTTCAAAGTGGTATGAGACACTTTGATTCAAAAAATCTATTTTTAAATGGCTTCTTGACAAATAGTGTGACTTTTAAATGATTTCAAGAAAAGGGGGATATTTCCCTCAAATAGTTTTGATGACTATTTTCATCTATGTCAACATCCTTCATTATTCATAATTGAGGTTAATGTGATACAATACAATCTTCCATATTTTATCAAATGAGTTATGTTTGACTGTGGATGTTCTATTTTTATACCATTCATGGTTTGTGGTTAAAGTATTGACATTTCATGTGATAGTTTTAATACGAATGTTTATTTTATGTTTAAACCTATTCATATGAGGAATGCATTGGACTTAATAAGTGATGGGTGGAGCCCGCTATAGCTCCTCGATGCATCGGTAGGTCTCATGAGACAAACTAGTGTCTTGGCACAAGGCCTTGGAAAAATCTTATTTGTAGTCTTGGCACGAGGCCTTGGCTATGTGGTTATGATAGTCTGGCATTATGGATTCCATCATTATTAAAGTGGTTATTGATATTGCATGTGATCATTCGACTAGTAGAATATCCATGTGAGTAAGTAAATGGAATTATTTCATTTTACCTTTTCCATTTTATGCTGAAGTTCAAGTTTAAAAGGCTTTTGTTTTAGTTATAAATTGCCTTAAGTGTTTATGCTTATTTATGAAAGCTTCTGCTATAATGTTATCCTTACTGAGCATCTGAGCTCACCCCTTTCAATGTTTTATTTTTTCCCAGGATTATGAAGAAGTAATTTATGAATGACCTGCAGGGATAGTATGAGGGGATATGAAGACAAGATGTTTTTTTTATGATGTAATGTAAAATTTATGGATGTATCTAGTTATTCCAAGGCTACTAAACTAATCGGTCTTTCGAGACTTGATCTTTCTCATGATCATGCCAATGTTATGTAATAATGCACCGACTCTAGGTAATTAGGGTCGGGGCGTTACAGGGGGGGTGGATTTCATTTTGGGTACCATTTGTTGATTTCACCATGTTATCATATGCTTGAGGGAAATCATCCATTTCAGTGTGGTGGAGAGGTTTTCATTCAGTGTGTTTTAGGGAATGTAATGTACTTTCATTTATGTAATTTTGTAAATGTTATTGACAAGTTTTAAATATAATAAAAAATAAAAATAAAAAAAAAGAACAAAAAAAAATTGGGTTGTTTCTTGGGTAGGTTAAAAATCACTCTTCCTCAACCTTTGAGCTTATTATAACTATTACAATTAGTGTCGTGATGAGATCAATCATGGGTTGGGATATGATTGTGAGATCTTTTCCAAGTTCAACTTTTGAAAAAAGAGAAAAAAAAGAAAAAAAATAAGAACACTTGCATTATATTCTTATGTCATCGAGAGAAGTTTCGTGGTTTGTAAAATATTTCATCTTCTCATCCACTTAAAATTTTGTTCCTCTCTTGTGTCTTTCTTCACACAATCATTCCCTTGTAAATATGTGTTTTCATTTCCTTCCATGTTTCATTTAAAAAAATGTGCATTGCTTTTTCTATGTTGGTGTTTTACCCCTCTTCTTCTCTCTCTTGGACATTATATTCCTACTGTCCCATAGACAAATAAAAACCCCTTAAAAATACCTCTTGATTATTGTGCACTTTGGATAGGGATTGGAAGATGATATCTCATTCAAACTCTAAGATTTTCACTTTTGGTTTGTGAAAGGGTGAACCTCCACAAATGAATTTTATCATCTTGAGAGGTGTGAGTTTTGAGTGTCCACATTTTCCATTTCTAAATTTGAACATGAAAAAAAGAGTTTTTTTTGGAACATTGTTTCTGTAAAAATTTGAGGTGTAATTCAATATGGATGATTGAAATAGTCTAAACCACCCCTGATTGGAGAAAACAAAATTTTAATATTTGTTAGTGAGTGAAAATGATTTTGTCACGTTTTTATATTTGTTGCACATGAGGACATGCACCAGACTAAGTTTGAAGGAGTTGATGTTATTAATATTTTCATGACTTATTATATACTCTCTTTACTGATTTTAAATTAATTGTGCATAATTTGTGTGAAATATTAATGTTTTAATATTAAGTATAAATTTTCATCATTTTTAGAAGTAGTCCAATTGAGTCAGTTTACTATTTTATTTATAACTCTCACCCTACTAATCCAAATTGCATGGATCTTGTTTTTTTGGATTTATAATTCAATATCAAACATTTCATTAGAAGGTATCATATGCCAATTCTTCCATTTTAAGGCTCATAAGAACCACACAAAAAGGCCCACAAAATCTGTGAGGAAATTGGACCATCCATGAAGATTGATTTAATAGGTCAATAAAGAAGTTAAAATTCATTAATTATCCTCTAACATTCAGATTAATATTCAAGGAGTAATTGATAAAAATTTCAGGGCCCAACTCCAATAACAAGGTGACCAACTAATGCTTTGAAGTCCATCACACCATTCTGTCCGGGAAATAAAATCAATACAATATTCATGATATATCTCATGATGTAATCATCCAATCGAGATGATATTTTTTAACGTGAAAGAGGAGATATATTCGGAATAATTTTTTTAGTAAATCATTCGGATTTAAAGGCATCTTCCTATTCAAAAACCCATTCACATTTTGAACTTCAAAAAGTTTGCATTGAAATGGAAAGATTAACTTTGTTTAATCAACCGACCATAACTATGGCTCATTAAGTCCAATGGCCACCCAATTTTCAGAGTATATAGAGGAGATATTTATATACAACTTGTAAGAAGATCATATCTCGATATTCAGATTTATAATTTATTAAATTGGCGATGAAATTGGAGGGGCAGTTTTGTAATACAAACAGCCCAAAACATTGGGGTATTAATACATCCCCCTCCTCTCCTTGAAAAGAGTTGGAATTTCAGAAAATAGGAGCACATATTGGCACGAAAAAAACCTTGACAAAGTCTTGGGATGACCTTCCATACTCAAGTTTTTACTTGATAGAACTTTCATCCTCTCTTTGTTTTCATTTACTTTTGTGTTCTTCATTTTTGTAATCTTGTAAGTCTCTTTCTTTATAATTCTGTTTTAATGAAAGTTTCTTCTTCAATATCTCTTATTATCATCCACCTTCTGTAGTTTAGTATTTATGTTCTTAAAATAGTTTAAATACAGTTTAATCCCCTTCCCTTATTTTTCTTTCTCATTCAATCTAAAGTTCGTTTTTAATTCTCATCATCGTTCGTGTGTGTGTGTTCGACGCAAAACTCTTTTCTTGTCCCTTTATTTTTCTTATCTTCTTAATTTATCATCATAATAATTATAACCATATTACTAATCATTTTAATGGATGATTAAATCTCTCATTGGGTTGAGTTATAATTTAGGTATGTTAAGTGATTGAGAGCTTTTGCTCGATGAATATTCTTCAAATTAACATTGTGTATGTTGAACTTAGCATGTCATGGATTAATGACTTGTTTTGTTTGACATATGGATTCCATGGATTATTGAAACCATAAATATACTACCACAATAAAGTGTTGATTGATATTATAATCCTAGTTAGGTTAAGGCTTGGATTAAATCTTTAACAGTTAGTAATTCCAATCAACGTCAACTTGTGACGTGGGTGTTAATTTAATGCAATATAAAGCAAAGCTGAAGGATATTACAAGATTAACTACCTAATGATGAACTCACCCTAATATTTATAAATTTTTTAAATAAAAAATCATCCATAAATTATTTCATAATATCTATATAAAAACCCCTCAATCAGAATACAATCAACTAAAAAAAATCGACTATTAAAAAAGTATCATCGTCGAGGATTCGACCCTAGTGCTGCTATACACATTAGTAGAGAACCAGAACCTTGACCGGTCGATAGGTGACAATCGGCCGTGATTTTCATTCGTTCACAATTTACATGGTAATAATGATGGTTTTAATAAAAATATGTGATATATATGAGATAAAAATCATTCTGTAATGGAAATACATAATTTACCTTTATTTATTTAAATCCTCTAAGAAAATGGAAACAACGTTCATGCGTACGTACGACATACCTTCTCCATGAACAGTGTATTTAATTATATATATATAAATCTTATTGATTACTTTAAAAACATATATAATGAATATATATGATATTTATATCATGGTTAAAATTATGGAAATGATGGAACCATGATCAAAGTAATAGGACCAAAAAAATAATAAATCAAAACATACACAAAAAACAAAGCAATTATTGCCTGAAACAAGACTTTAACATGGAATTGTTAATAAATGGGTAATAAAAAGGTCACAATAAAGTCATAAATGGTATGATATAGTTTATTATGATTATTTAATAGATGTATAATAAAATTATATTTATTATTTATGATTTTTTAATGTGTACAAATAAAGTTGAGACTTATGGTAAGAGATTTTCGTCTTACTTTTTTACTTCTATGAGATACATTCCATATTCATCGCCTATTTATTTTATGTGGTGTATATACTGACCATGAATATATTTTATGATGATTCTCCTGAAAATTATTGGTATTATATTTCTATTTTAGGATCTATATTTCATGGGGATTATGTTTAAAATGTTACCAAAGTGATAATGATTTCATGATACAATCTCATAATTTATCAGGATTGTTTATGATTAAGTCTCTAATGTTGAAATATTATGATCTAAATCTCAATAATTCTCATGAATTTTCTTCTACCTTGGTTATTAATGATATTTTCAATTTATATTTCCATTTTCCACTCTTTGGTACTTAGGTCGAAAACTATTTTTCTTATAAAAACATGTTTTCTAAAAATGTTTTCAAAATTATTAAAACAATTAATCAAAGAAATTTTTACCCATGTTTTACTTTTTAATTTTTTTGAAAATAATTTTTATGTTATTTTCCAAACAATGCCTATTTTATTTTTACCAAAAATGTGAAAGGAATCTCTGTTTTAAACATGAATAGAATTTTTTCCATCATGTTGTTTGAAGATTATTTTATAAGTTTTAAAGGTTATTTTTAATGAAATTCATTTTAAAAATGTTTTATGAATTTCTAGTTTTAAAAAGTGATTTTAAAATAAAATTTATCTTCCTCAAGAAAAATTCCAAGTGATTTATCTTTCAAAATCATTCTCCATCTAAGATGACATACTTTGATGTAACATATGATTTTATAGGGATATTAACCAAGGATACCATTCTTATTATTTATCTAAATGTTTTATGATGAGAATATGTTTATGAAACCATTTTATATTCCATGGGATATACCATGATAATATTATTATGAAACCCACTTCTTTTTTCCACTGGTTATGCGATGATGAAACGATGAAATGATTATGAAACCTGTCACTTTTCTACAGGTTATGATATGATGAAATATTTTTGAAGCCAATTTAATTTCATGGGTTATTATATTATGAATGTTTTATTATCTTTTAGAAAAAATATGTATGATTTTCATCATGTGACTTGTAGTATATATATATATCCCTCTAATGCATTGGGTAAAGATTTATATCTCATGAGTTAGACATGACTAAAATGGGGAGTAAACTAGATTCAATAAGGGACTTTTTATGATATGATGGTCTTGGGAGAAAACCTTTACTACTATGATGGTTTTATTAGTCAACCTATTACACTATAATATCCTTGGAAGTGATCCCTGACTACTATGGAAATGATTTTATATACTTATGTGTATGCCAAAAATTTATGTCTTATGCCAATTTTATGCTCTCATGGATCATGTAATTTGATTTTATTATGATTAATGTCTTATAGACTTATAATATTTGTGGAATGACTCAATATTATGATATTTGATATATAGGGTATGGTTTTAAAATGTTATGATCTTTTTCTCATACACTTACATTAATGTTATGCTTATATATCTCCCTTATTTACCCTTAATGAGCATCTGATCTCACCATTTCTTATGTTTCCTTTCCCCAAGTTATGAATAAATGTATTACATATGATATGTTTAAGAAGGGTTATTGTTATTAATTACATATTTGGAGATGATTTAGTTTACCTATGAACCAGTTTTTTATGTTTCCAAGTTTCCAAATGCACTATACCTTTACAATCCTCATGTGTGTGTTTGTGTAATGTAATAAATGTTCATAAAAATGATGTAATATCTATGAATGATAAGCTTGGGTTACTATAATTTTGTCACTTAACACTTGTTATCTAGTGTTCAGAATCTAGATAGGCTCTTCATAGCAAGATAGATTAGGTTACAATTACATTTTTTCATGGTGAGAACATGCATTAGGTATAGCATGTACTTTCTTAACAATTATATATGGAATAAATCATGAAATTTAGAGATAATTGGTTACATTTACAAATGGTAATCCACAAATATAATTATTTGTAGAATTTTAAAAGGTATTATGTACCTAGATATTAGTTTCCCTTTCTTACTAAACCTTATAACACCCTTCCATGGAGATACTTTCAAGAAAATGTGATCCCCCACTTAAAATTCAAAATATTTCCTCTGTTTAATAAAATAGACATTTTTCATAATTTGAGATGATTTGATATGTATTTTAATAGTATTTACCTTTACTATTTTCTCCTTTACAAATTTTGGGACTACAAGCTTCCTTTCATCAACTTCATCTCAACAAGTTAGATTACAACATCTCTTACCATATAATGCTCCATACGACACTATCTGAATACTTGAATGGAATATATTGATATAAGTGAACTATACCAAAGGTAAATACTGATCTCACATACCTTTAAAGTTAAGATATCATTACCTTAAAATGTATTATAATGTCTGAATAGTTTTTTCAGTCTTTCCATCAGTTTGAGGTTGATAAACAATGCTCAAATGAATCTTAGTATTAAGAGCCTTATGAAAACTTATCTAGAACTTCAATTTAAATCATGTGTTATGATCAGACATAATTGAAATATGTATACTGTGAAGTCTTACAACTTCATTAATATAATGTCGTGCAAGGTGATCAATAGGTAAATATTCACTTATAATAAGGACATGTGTAAATTTGGTGAGGAGATCAATAATAGACCATATTTCATCATTCTTTCCAATAGTATTTAGAAATGTATTGACAAAGTAAATAATAATTTAATCCAATTTCCATGTACTAATAGGTAGATGTTGCATGAATCCTATAGTATTCTATTTATCAGCCTTCATCTATTGAAAAACCAAACATCTTGATACATAATATGCAATTTCCCACTTTATATTATCCCATAAAAAATGTCCCTTAAAATATTTATACATATTGGTGCTATCAGGGTGTATATAGAAATTTTAGATATGAATAATATCCAATAATTACCTCTTAATATCATGTATAGATGAAACACATTGTCTCTTTAAAAATTTTAGAACATCATATTCCCAAACTAAATCTTCCAATTTTCTATCATTCATGACTTTAATCTTCTTTTGAAAATTCTCATCATCAAGTTGAGAAATTTTTATCTTTTCCAACAAAGATAGTTTAGAAATAATTTTAAAAAGGATTTTTTATCACCTTCTTTAATAGTTCTTATATCTATCTTTACTTGATCCAAGAATATATGATCCATTTAAATACTCATTTTAGTTATAAATCCATGATCTTTCCCACTAAATTCATCCACTACCTTATTTTCCTTCCCTGGGTGGTAATGTATTGATCAATCATAATATTTGAGTAGCTTAATACATCACCTTTTCCTCATATTGTTCTATTTCTGTAAAAAGATGTATTTCAGACTCTTATGATCTGTGTATATCTCACATCTTTTTCCATAGAGATAATATCTTAGGATATTCAAAGAAAATATTACGACTGCAACTCAAGATCATGGGCTGAATAGTTTTTTTCATTAATCTTTAACAAACTTAATGAAAAGATAATAAATTTATCATTTTGTATAATAGAATGACCAAGTTACTACTTTTATGCATCATTATATATTAAAAGTCCATCATTTCCTAATGGTAGTGTCAAAATTAGAGCATTCACCAATCACTTATTCCATTATTTAAAACATTATTCACATTCCTTTATCCATATGAACTTAACCCATTTATGAGTAAGCTTGGTTAGTGTTTTATCCAATCAGGATTTTTTTTTGGAAAAATCACTGATAGTAACCTTCCAAACCAATAAAACTACGTACCACAATTATGTTCTTTTGTGTAAGAAATTATTGGTCTACCATTATCTTCATAATATCAACTAAGATTAAATCCTTGGAGACAATATAGATAAGAAAATAAAATTTCTAATGCTATAATTTACACTTGAAATTTTTTCCATATAACTATTTTCTTCTAAGATTCTCAAGAATAAATCGTAATTGATTCTCATAGTCCTCTTAGATCTTAGAATACACCAAGATATCATCAATAAATACCACAAAAAATCATCAATAAATTCCTTGAATACTCTGTTCATTAGGTCTATGAAAATAGAGGGTCTATTATTTAATCAAAATAAAATTACTATAAATTAATAATGTCTATACATTGTAAGAAATATTTTCTTGAAAATATATTCCTTATTTAATCACAATTGATTATACCTAGGATGAAGGTCAATATTTAAAAAATATTGAACTCTATGAAGTTGATCAAATAAGTCATTAATGAGAAGTAGGGGACACTTTTTATTTATTATAATAACACTGATTTACCTACAATCAATGAACATACTCATAGATCCATATATCTTCTTTACAAAAAGAATAGGGTATCCCCAAGGAGAAACACTAGGGTGACCAAATACCTTATCACACAAATACTCTAATTGTTTCTTCGACTACACTAATCCCATAGTGGTTGTTCTATAGGTATTCTGGTTGGGCCCAAATTTACCCTATAGGTATTCGGTCGTTGTAGTACAGGTAGGGGTCGAATCCACAGGGACCGAAGAAGGAACCTAAAGACACTCTGATCTTGGAAGGATTTGGCTATGAAGTGGCCAACTATTCAGATTGAATTGATTTGAATAACTACTGATTTAATTTAAAGAAAATAAATTAAAACATTCAATTACTTAGTTTAAAACAATTAATGAAGATGAGTTGATCCTAAGTTTTTACTAGGGTTAGATTGGATGTACTTATTTTCTTATAACATTCGTTTCACTAATTCAAGACTTATCCACAAAATGATATAATTCCTCAACATCATTCACCAATTTAATCCCTACAAAATTCCAAGGATAATAACCAATGCACTTAGAGGATAAATTTAATGATCACTCCAAGGAATTGGACCGTAATAGCACTCAAAATGTGTCATTGTCAAAGTTGGTGAAGACGAAGAAGAAAATAATCATCTAATGGAAATATTAAATTAATGAAATGATTACAGAATTTTATATCATAAAATAACATCCAATCTGCCCCATGAAACTCCCTAGGACCAACCCATAATGGTTTAGTCCTACATTGATTCTATGATCTCAAAGGAAGCGGAAAGTAGACTCATTGGGGAGGAATTGAAGAAGTAAAAAAACAACAACAACAAAAACACGATCACTCCACCATTGTGTGAACAAAATCACAAGGTTTGGTGTGAATAAATTAAAACCTTGAGGCAACGGTATCAAGGTGAAAATAGGAATAACAGAATAAGAGAAGAAGAAGAAGTTTTATTGAAAACTAAGGTGATTGAAACAACTTACATGAGAAGGAAAAACGCTACAAGGAAAATTTGGCATAATAACATTACAATGAAAACAAAGCTCCAAGATCCTCAAATCCTCCATCCCTACTGCCTTAAATAGGAATTTTGGAATCCTTTGGCCGAGCTCCCATAATCCCATGTTCCTTTAATTAATTTTTTTGGAGAAAGGTGGGTGGACATTTAATGCATAAAAGACATTTCAACTCTTGCCTCGAAGTTGCAGCCAGATTGCATCCACCGGAAAGATGCGGCGAAAGGACCTTCTAGAAGTCCGAATTTGAGTGGTCCCTACAGGACTTAAATGAATCCCCGGATGTCCTATAACAACCTGTAAAATTTCAGCCCAAAATAATAATTCTTTCGCGAGATATGAAATAGTGGGCCGTTTTTATGGGCCGCAGAATCTGGCCCAGAATTGAATCTTCAACACGGAACGCCATAATAACCACTATTTAGGAAGAATTAGCACTGGATCCAGAAGGATTATTTGTTCCAATATATGTTTTATATCATCCCATAAATTTTGGGCTTCATTGGGCTTGTATTTTGGTCCCCACATTCTCATCAGCGGGATGATATCCAATCTGCCTTCTCCAGAATTGTTTCCTTTAATCTCCAAATATCTCCATCATCCTTTATGAATAATCCATTGATCCCTAAATAAAAAATGTTCATAATTAAGTGTATATAAATTTACCAAAATATCAAATTAAAATATGGATAGTTACATTCGTTAAAATCAGATGAAACATTGGGCCTAAATTGGTGCACATTAGGCATGAAGTGCACAAATGATGAGAATGAGTGTTCAAAATGTAAAATGCACTAAAATGGTATTTATGAATAGAAAGGCACATGAAAACTACATATATTAGCAATGAACATTATCCTCTTACAGTGGCTAATAACTCCCCCCAACTTGAGTTTTTCTAGTCCCGAGCAAAATATATCTCACAAAAATGAAATTCAAATGACCTTTTCCAAAAACATTTTAATACACATTGCTCACCCAAAGACCTCATACCAAAACAATTATGAAACCCATCAACATCATTTAAAACAAGCTAAGTCCAGAGGCATAACCCAATCCCAAGCCCACTCCTTTGTTCAAATTCATCATCATATTTCATCCAATTTCAATTAAGCATGACGATGTGTTGTGCATCACAATAGACATGGGGGTTCATTTTCATTCAAAGGGAGAAATATGGAAGTGCTAGGAGGAATGAAATTTTAATATTAACATGAGTATTCATTTTTTTTCTTTTTCTTTTTTTTTCAATTTTTCCATTGTAATTTAAATTGAACTCAATCGAGTCAACCCATGTAGCAAGACTTTGCTGATAACGCCCAGGCTCAAAGACCTTAGGGCACCAAGTGAAGCTCACATACTCGGGCTTCATCTCGAGTTAACTCAATCAAAAACAAATTCAAACTACCACAAATAGAGATAAAATGCCCAACTCCGGGCCAGAAAAATATGGAGTCGCGATCCCCAAGTGCCGAAAGCCACACATTACGTCAATCCATTGCTCTACGCACAATTGATTTTTTTTTTGATTTTTGATTTTTTTGAATACTCATGTTAAAATTAAAATGATCACCAGACCTATGCCATTTATTATGGGTCCTAAGAACTCAAACTAAAACCCCACAATCTAGAGGACGTGCATTGTGTTTTTTTTAAATGAATGAAAATATAACGGTGAAAAATCACATCGGACAACCGCACTTTCCAAAATCTATGCACATGAACCTGAACATTCATTAAAATCAAAATCAA
Organism: Viscum album; assembly: GCA_963277665.1. Taxonomy (NCBI): domain Eukaryota; kingdom Viridiplantae; phylum Streptophyta; class Magnoliopsida; order Santalales; family Viscaceae; genus Viscum; species Viscum album. The sequence continues at coordinate 638,671,959 of OY728153.1, forward strand.
GGCATGAAAAATTATTTGATATCCAATTTCAGAGATTGAAATGTGTGTTACCATGTTCGAAATTTTTCCTTCCACGCATTTTCTTTTTTTCACACAAGATCAAAATGTTAATTTCATCTCCCCCCAACTTAAAATAACACTGTCCCCAGTGTTTAAAGAAATTAAAGATTAGAAGGGGTAGAGGAGAGGAGTTTAAAGAGGAAATTGAAAATGATAAACATGGAACAAATTCACCTGATTTTTGAAGTTGAAGTTCATGATGCTCTAGATTACTCTTTTGATCTCTTGGGAGATGTATGCACCTCCTTGATCGAATATGTATCACCCAAAATAGTCCCTGAACCATACAAAGAAGAACAAACCAGACAAAACAAACAACACAACAATTTATTTAAAACCAAGTATCAACATTTTTATGGGTTTCCTTTTTTTTAAAATTTTAAAAATCAAACTGATGATACATTGTCTTATTTATATTTTCCGAGTAACGTATTACTCAGGGATCATACCGCGTGACACAGATGAATTCGGTGCTCCCCTTTCATACCCATACATACTCGTAAAAGAAGAACAAGACAACAGTCTAAATTTTTTTTAACCTACAAAAACATAATTAAAACAAACTAATGATACATTGTCTTCTCATAATTTTATGGGTAAGGTGTTACTCAAGGATCACACCACGTGACACGGGTGAATATGGAGCTCCCCTTTCATACCCATACTTACTTATAAAAGAAGAACATGTCAACAGTCCGAGGTACTAATTAAATGAAATAAAACATGAAAACCACGGGTTTCCTCCCATGCAGCGCTTAATTTAACGTCTTTAGATCGACTTGAACCCCCCAACTTAGCCAATTCCAACTTTCAAAATTTTAATGACCTCATATTTCTCCACTTCAAAATTATTGAGAATACGTATCCCTTGTGGTTGGTAAGAATATTTTGAATGAACAATCCTATTTTCTAAAATGAATGGGAAAATCCAAAGAATATCAGAAATGGTTGATCTTTTTTCTTCTGTAGTCTTTCTTAATAAATCAAAGATCAACCCCCCCTTTTGGGTTTCATGAGATGAATTAATGAAAACACCAAGATCTTGATTAACACAAATGGTAGGATACTCGAGTGGGGAAGGAAGGACAACGATCTTGAGCTCGGTTTGGATAGGACATTTAGACACAAGTTGAGAATTTGAATCCAACTTAGTTTCATTTTCAAAATTCCCCAACAAAATTGATTCCTTTTGAATAGAAGATTCAACCCCAATATTTGAAATAACAGTGTTAGGAATGGGAATGGACTAAATGTTTTTTATTTCTCTCAATGGTTCAGGGATTGGTGTTTTTGAAAAATCGTCAATAGAGTTATACTTAGTAGACTCAATCCATGATGTCAAATTTCCCTCTTGTGAGTACATGAAATCAATTTCTTCCTAATTTAAAGACCCTTCAACAATTTCTTGATTCACTAACCCTACCCAAAATCCAAAGGTCAGTTCTTCAATTAATTCATGAGAGGTTTTTGGGAAACTAGACACTTCACATAAGGTTTTTGAAGGTATAGTTGATGTATGGATGAGTTCCTCACAAGTATTAATGCATTGTAGTTCTAATCTCAATGATGATACATCAGAACTCATCATCTCCATTTTATTACACAATTTTTCAAGGATTTTTTGAGGATTAGGCTGGATAGGAGATTTTAAATTGTGAACTTCATTAAGTTTCATCTCTTTAATCTTCCTCGAGAGGGCTAGAAATTGATCATTTAAATAATCATCTTCCCAAAGATTGTACATGTCCGTAGGTGTGTGGTAATTAATCAAGGGTTGATCAAAGAAAATTTCTAATTTATGTGCTTCCCAATATTGATTTTCCATTTGATTCTAGTATGAGTTTGTGACATGGTAATTTGGAATATACTTCATTGGACAAGATAGGAAGTCAGATCCTAGATTTTCAAAACACGCACAAAGAGAAAGGGGTAAAGATAAGAGAAATGGGGGTGAGAATAGAGAATGTGGGGGTGAGAAAAGGATGATAGTGTCTAAGATAACTTACTTGGCTCCCCGAAAACGGCGCAAAAATTTGGTTCCGCCCAAATTTACCCTACAGGTATGCGGTCGTTGTAGTACAGGTAGAGGTCGAATCCACAGAGACCGAAGAAGGAACCTAAAGACACTCTGATCTTGGAAGGATTTGGCTATGAAGTGGCCAACTATTCAGATTGAATTGATTTGAATAACTACTGATTTAATTTAAATAAAATAAATTAAAACATTCAATTAATTAATCTAAAACAATTAATGGATATGAGTTTATCCTAAGTTGTTACTAGGGTTATATTGGATGTATTTATTTTCTTATAATGTTCGTTTCACTATTTCAAGAAGTATCCACAAAATGATATAATTCCTCAACATCATTCACCAATTTTATCCCTACAAAATTCCAAGGCTAATCACCAATGCACTTAGAGGATCAATTTGATGATCACTCCAAGTAATTGGATCGTAATAGCACTCAAAATGTGTCATTGTCAAAGTTGGTGAAGACGAAGAAGAAAATAATCATCCAATGGAAATCTTAAATTAATGAAATGATTACAGAATTTTATATCATAAAATAACATCAAATATGCTCCATTAAACTCCCTAGGACCAAACCATAATGGTTTATCCCTCCATTGATTCTATGATCTCAAAGGAAGCGGAAAGTAGACTCATTGGGGCGGAATTGAAGAAGTAAAAACAATAAAAACAAAAACAAAAACATGACCACTCCACCGTTGTGTGAACAAAATCACAAGGTTTAGTGTGAATAAATTCACACCTTGAGGCAATGGTATCAAGGTAAAAATAGGAAGAACATAATAAGAGAATAAGAATAAGTTTTATTGAAAATTAAGGTGATTGAAACAACATACATGAGAAGGAAAAATGCTACAAAGACAATTTGGCATAATAACATTACAATGAAAACAAAGCTCCAAGATCCTCAAATCCTCCATCCCTACTACCTTAAATAGGAATTTTGGAAGCCTTTTTCTAAGATACCATCATCACATGTGCCTTTAATTAATTTTTTGGGGGAAAGGTGGGTGTACATTTAATGCATAAAAGACTTTTCAACTCTTACCTCGAATTTGCAGCCAACTTGCATCCACCGGAAAGACTCGCCAAAAGGACCTTCTAGAAGGCCAAATTTGAGTGGGCCCTAGAGGACTTAAATGAAGCCCCGGATTTCCTATAACATAATGTAAATTTTCAGCAAAAAATAATAATCCTTTCGCGAGATATGATAACAATAGTGGGCTGTTTTTCTGGGCCGCAGAATCTGGCCCAGAATTGAATCTTTAACTTGGGACACCATAGTCACCACCATTTAAGATGAATTAGTACTGGATCCAGAAGAAGTATTTTTTACACTATATGTTTTCTATCCTCCGATAAATTTTGGGCTTAATTGGGAATGTATTGTGGTCCCCACATTCTCATCAGCGGGATGATATCCAATTTGCCATCTCCAGAATTGTTTCCTTTAATCGCCAAATATCTCCATCATCCTTTATGAATAATCCATTGATCCCTGAATAAAAAATGTTCATACTTAAGTGTATATCCATTTACCAAAATATAAAATTAAAATATGGATAGTTACATTCTTTAAAATCAGATGAAACATTGGGCCTAAATTGGTGCACATTAGGCATGAAGTGCACAAATGATGAGAATGAGTGTTCAAAATGTAAAATGCACTAAAATGGTATTTATGAATAGAAAGGCACATGAAAACTACATATATTAGCAATGAATATTATCCTCTTACAGTGGCTAATAACACCCCCCAACTTGAGTTTTTCTTGTCCGGAGCAAAATATATCTCACAAAAATGAAATTCAAATGACCTTTTCCAAAAACATTTTAATACACATTGCTCACCCAAAGACCTCATACCAAAAAAATTATGAAAACCATCAACATCATTTAAAACAATCTATGTCCATAGGCATAACCCAGTCCCAAGCCCACTCCTTTGTTCAAATTCATCATCATATTTCATCCAATTTCAATTAAGCATGACGAAGTGTTGTGCATCACAATAGACATGGGGGTTCATTTTCATTCAAAGGGAGAAAGATGGAAGTGCTAGGAGGAATGAAATTTTAATATTAACATGAGTATTCATTTTTTTTCTTTTTTTTTTCAATTTTTCCATGGTAATTTAAATTGAACTCAATCGAGTCAACCCATGTAGCAAGACTTTGCCGATGACTCCCAGGCTCAAAGACCTTAGGACACCAAGTGAAGCTCACATACTGGGGCTTCATCTCGAGTTAACTCAATCAAAAAAAATTAAAACTACCACAAATAGAGATAAAATGCCCAACTATGGGCCAGAAAACTATGGAGTCGCGATCCCCTAGTGCTGAAAGCCACACATTAGTTCAATCCATTTCTCTACACACAATTGATTTTTTTTTTGATTTTTGATTTTTTTTGAATACTCATGTTAAAATTAAAATGATCACCAGACCTATGCCATTTATTATGGGTCCCCAAGAACTCAAACTAAAACCCCACAATCTAGAGGACGTGCATTGTGTTTTTTTAAATGGATGAAAATATAATGGTGAAAAATCACATCGGACAACCGGACTTTCCAAAATCTATTCACATGAACCTGAACTTGCATTCAAATCAAAATCAAGGCATGCAAAATTATTTGATATCCAATTTCAGAGATTGAAATGTGTGTTATCATGTTCAAAATTTTTTCTTCCACGCATTTTATTTTTTTCACACAAGATCAAAATGTTAATTTCATCCCCCCCCCAACTTAAAATAACACTATCCCCAGTGTTTAACGAAATGAAAGATTAGAAGGGGTATAGGAGAGGAGTTCAAAGAGGAAATTGAAAATGATAAACATGGAACAAATTCACCTGATTTTTGAATTTGAAGTTCATGATGCTCCAGATTAATCTTTTGATCTCTTGGGAGATGTATGCACCTCTTTGATCGAATATGTATCACCCAAAATAGTCCCTGAACCATACAAAGAAGAACAAACCAGACAAAACAAACAACACAACAATTTATTTAAAACCAAGTATCAACATTTTTATGGGTTTCCTTTTTTTTAAATTTTAAAAATCAAACTGATGATACATTGTCTTATTTATATTTTCCAGGTAAGGTATTACTCAGGGATCACACCACGTGACACTGATGAATACGTTGCTCCCATTTCATACCCATCCATACTCATAAAAGAAGAACATGACAACAGTCTAAATTTTTTTAACCTACAAAAACATAAATAAAAAAACTGATGATACATTGTCTTCTCTTAATTTTCTGGGTAAGGTATTACTCAAGGATCACACCACGTGACACGGGTGAATATGGTGCTCCCCTTTCATAGCCATCCTTACTCATAAAAGAAGAACATGTCAACAGTATGAGGTACTAATTAAATGAAATAAAACATGAAAACCACGGGTTGCCTCCCGTACAGTGCTTAATTTAACGTATTTAGCTCGACTTGAACCTCCCAACTTATCCAATTCCAAATTTCAAAATTTTAATGACCTCATATTTCTCCACTTCAAAATTATTGAGAATACGTATCCCTTGTGGTTGGTAAGAAGATTTTGAATGAACAATCCTATTTTCTAAAATGAATGGGAAAATCCAAAGAATATCAGAAATGGTTGATCTTTTTTCTTCTGTAGTCTTTCTTAATAAATCAAAGATAAACCCCCCCTTTTGGGTTTCATGAGATGAATTAATGAAAACACCAAGCTCTTGATTGACACAAATGGTAGGATACTTGAGTGGGGAAGGAAGGACAATGATCTTGAGCTAGGTTTGGATAGGACATTTAGACACAAGTTGAGAATTTGAATCCAACTCAGTTTCATTTTCAAAATTCCCCAACAAAATTGATTCCTTTTGAATAGAAGATTCAACCCCAATATTTGAAATAACAGTGTTAGGAATGGGAATGGACTCAATGTTTTTTATTTCTCTCAATGGTTCAGGGATTGGTGTTTTTGAAAAATCGTCAATAGAGTTATACTTAGTAGACTCAATCCAGGATGTCAAATTTCCCTCTTGTGAATAAATGAAATCAATTTCTTCCTGATTTAAAGACCCTTCAAAAATTTCTTGATTCACTTACCCTACCCCAAATCCAAAGGTCGGTTCTTCAATTAATTCATGAGAGGTTTTTGGGAAACTAGACACTTCACATAAGGTTTTTGAAGGTACAGTTGATGTATGGATGAGTTCCTCACAAGTATTAATGCATTGCAGTTCTAATATCAATGATGATACACATTTCTCACCCAAAGACCTCATACCAAAACAATTATGAAACCCATCAACATCATTTAAAACAAGCTAAGTCCAGAGGCATAACCCAATCCCAAGCCCACTCCTTTGTTCAAATTCATCGTCATATTTCATTCAATTTCAATTAAGAATGACGAAGTGTTGTGCATAAACATAGACATGGGGGTTCATTTTCATTCAAAGGTAGAAAGATGAAAGCGCTAGGAGGAATGAAATTTTAATATTAACCTGTGTATTCATTTTTTTTCTTTTTCTTTTTTTTTTAATTTTTCCATGGTAATTTAAATTGAACTCAATCGAGTCAACCCATGTAGCAAGACTTTTCCAATGACTCCCAGGCTCAAAGACCTTAGGGAACCAAGTGAAGCTCACATACTCGGGCTTCATCTCGATTTAACTTAATCAAAAAAAAATTCAAACTACCACAAATAGAGATAAAATGCCCAACTCTGGGCCAGAAAACTATGGAGTCGCGATTCCCAAGTGACGAAAGCCACACATTAGGTCAATCCATTGCTCTACACACAATTTTTTTTTATTTTTTGAATACTCATGTTAAAATTAAAATGATCACCAGACCTATGCCATTTATTATGGGTCCCCAAGAACTCAAACTAAAACCCCACAATCTAGAGGACATGTATTGTGTTTTTTTAAATGGATGAAAATATAATGGTGAAAAATCACATCGGACAACCGCACTTTCCAAAATCTATGCACATGAACCTGAACTTGCATTAAAATCAAAATCAAGGCATGGAAAATTATTTGATATCCAATTTCAGAGATTGAAATGTGTGTTATCATGTTCGAAATTTTTCCTTCCACGCATTTTCTTTTTTGCACACAAGATCAAAATGTTAATTTCATCTCCCCCCAACTTAAAATAACACTATACCCAGGGTTTAAAGAAATGAAAGATTATAAGGGGTAGAGGAGAGGAGTTCAAAGAGGAAATTGAAAATGATAAACATGGAACAAATTCACCTGATTTTTGAAGTTGAATTTCATGATGCTCCAGATTACTCTTTTGATCTCTTGGGAGATGTATGCACCTCCTTGATCGAATATGTATCACCCAAAATAGTCCCTGAACCATAAAAAGAATAACAAACCAGACAAAACAAACAACACAACAATTTATTTAAAACCAAGTATCAACATTTTTATGGGTTTCCTTTTTCTTTTTAAATTTTAAAAATCAAACTGATGATACATTGTCTTCTTTATATTTTCCGGGTAAGGTATTACTCAGGGATCACACCGCGTGACACGGATGAATACGGTGCTCCCATTTCATACCCATCCATACTCATAAAGGAAGAACAAGACAACAGTCTAAATTTTTTTTAACCTATAAAAACATAAATAAAAAAAACTGATGATACATTGTCTTCTCTTAATTTTCTGGGTAAGTTATTACTCAAGGATCACACCACGTAACACAGGTGAATATGGTGCTCCCCTTTCATACCCATCCTTACTCATAAAAGAAGAACATGTCAACAGTCCGAGGTACTAATTAAATGAAATAAAACATGAAAACCATGGGTTGCCTCCCATGTAGCGCTTAATTTAACGTCTTTAGCTCGACTTGAACCCCCCAACTTAGCCAATTCCAACTTTAAAAATTTTAAAGACCTCATCTTTATCCACTTAAGAATTATTGAGAATACGTATCCCTTGTGGTTGGTAAGAAGATTTTGAATGAACAATCCTATTTTCTAAAATGAATGGGAAAATCCAAAGAATATCGGAAATGGTTGATCTTTTTTCTTCTGTAGTCTTTCTTAATAAATCAAAGATCAACCCCCCGTTTTGGGTTTCATGAGATGAATTAATGAAAACACCAATATCTTGATTAACACAAATGGTAGGATACTTGAGTGGGGAAGGAAAAACAATGATCTTGAGCTCGGTTTGGATAGGACATTTAGACACAAGTTGAGAATTTGAATCCAACTTAGTTTCATTTTCAAAATTCCCCAACAAAATTGATTCCTTTTGAATAGAAGATTCAACCCCAATATTTGAAATAACAGTGTTAGGAATGGGAATGGGCTCAATTTTTTTTATTTCTCTCAATGGTTCAGGGATTGTTGTTTTTGAAAAATCGTCAATAGATTTATACTTAGTAGAATCAATCCAGGATGTCAAATTTCCCTCTTGTGAATACATGAAATCAATTTCTTCCTGATTTAAAGACCCTTCAACAATTTCTTGATTCAATTACCCTACCACAAATCCAAAGGTCGGTTCTTCAATTAATTCATGAGAGGTTTTTGGGAAACTAGACACTTCACATAAGGTTTTGAAGGTGCAATTTATGTAGGGATGAGTTCCTCACAAGTATTAATGCATTGTAGTTCTAATCTCAATGATGATACATCAGAAATCATCATATCCATTTGATTACACAATTTTTCAAGAAGTTTTTGAGGATTAGGTTAGATAGGAGATTATAAATCGTGAACTTAATTTAGTTTCATCTCTTTAATCTTCCTCGAGAGGGCTGGAAATTGATCTTTTAAATAATCATTATCCCAATGATTGTACATGTCCGCAGGTGTCTGGTAATTAATCAAGGGTTGATCAAAGAAAATTTCTAATTTATGTGTTTCCCAATATTGATTTTCCATTTTATTCCATCATGAGTTTGTGACATGGTAATTTGGAAGATACTCCATTGGACAAGACAGGAAGTCGAATCCTAGATTTTCAAAACACGCACAAACAGAAAGGGGTAAAGATAAGAAACATGGGGGTGATAATAGAGAATGTGGGGGTGAGAAAAGGATGATAGTGTCTAAGATAACTTACTTGGGTCCCCGGAAATGGCTCCAAAATTTGGTTATGCCCAAATTTACCCTACAGGTATGCGGTCGTTGTAGTACAGTTGGGGATCGAATCCACAGTGACCGAAGAAGGAACCTAAAGACACTCTGATCTTGGAAGGATTTTGCTATGAAGTGGCCAGCTATTCAGATTGAATTGATTTGAATAACTACCGATTTAATTTAAATAAAATAAATTAAAACATTCAATTACTTAGTCTAAAACAATTAATGGAGATGAGTTGATCCTTAGTTGTTACTAGGGTTAGATTGGATGTATTTATTTTCTTATAACATTTGTTTCACTAATTCAAGACGTATCCACAAAATTATATAATTACTCAACATCATTCCCCAATTTAATCCCTAAACAATTCCAAGGCTAATCACCAATTCACTTAGAGGATCAATTTAATGATCACTCCAAGGAATTGGATCGTAATAGTACTCAAAATGTGTCATTGTCAAAGTTGGTGAAGACGAAGAAGAAAATAATCATCCAAAGGAAATCTTAAATTATTGAAATGATTACAGAATTTTATATCATAAAATAACATCCAATCTGCCCCATGAAACTCCCTAGGACCAACCCATAATGGTTTATCCCTCCATTAATTCTATGATCTCAAAGGAAGCGGAAAGTAGATTCATTGGGGAAGAATTGAAGAAGTAAAAAAAAACAACAACAACAAAAACACGATCACTCCACCGTTGTGTGAACAAAATCACAAGGTTTGGTGTGAATAAATTCACACATTGAGGAAATGGTATCAAGGTTAAAATAGGAAGAACAGAATAAGAGAAGAAGAAGAAGTTTTATTGAAAATTAAGGTGATTGAAACATCTTACATGAGAAGGAAAAATGCTACAAGGACAATTTGGGATAATAACATTACAATGAAAACAAAGCTCCAATATCCTCAAATCCTCCATCCCTACTACCTTAAATAGGAATTTTGGAAGCCTTTGGCCGTTCTCCCATCATCCCATAATCCTTTAATTAATTTTTTTTCGAGAAAGGTGGGTGTACATTTAATGCATAAAAGACTTTTCGACTCTTGCCTCGAAGTTGCAGCCAACTTGCATCCACCGGAAAGACGTGCCGAAAGGACCTTCTAGAAGGCCGAATTTGAGTGGGCACTAGAGGACTTAAATAAATCCCCAGATTTCCTATAACAGCCTGTAAAAGTTAATCCCAAAATAATAATCCTTTCGAGAGATATGATAAAAATAGTGGGCTATTTTTATGGGCCATAGAATCTGGCCCAGAATTGAATCTTCAACTTGGGACGCCATAATCACCACAATTTAGGATGAATTAGTACTGGATACAGATGGATTATTTGTTTCACTATATTTTTTCTATCCTCCCATAAATTTTGGGCTTCATTGGGCCTATATTGTGGTCCCCACATTCTCATCAGCGGGATGATATCCAATCTGCCTTCTCCAGAATTGTTTCCTTTAATCGCCAAATATCTCCATCATCCTTTATGAATAATCCATTGATCCTTGAATAAAAAATGTTCATACTTAAGTGTATATCCATTTACCAAAATATCAAATTAAAATATGTATAGTTACATTCTTTAAAATCAGATGAAACATTGGGCCTAAATTGGTGCACATTAGGCATGAAGTGCACAAATGATGAGAATGAGTGTTCAAAATATAAAATGCACTAAAATGGTATTTATGAATAGCAAGGAACATGAAAACTACATATATTAGAAATGAATATTTTCCTCTTACAGTGGCTAATCACACCCCCCAACTTGAGTTTTTCTAGTCCCGAGAAAAATATATCTCACAAAAATGAAATTCAAATGACCTTTTCCAAAACCATTTTAATACACATTGCTCACCCAAAGAACTCATACCAAAAAAATTATAAAACCCATCAATATCATTTAAAACAAGCTAAGTCCATAGGAATAACCCAAGCCCAAGCCCACTCCTTTGTTCAAATTCATCGTCATATTTCATCCAATTTCAATTAAGCATGACGAAGTGTTGTGCATCACAATAGACATGGGGGTTCATTTTCATTCAAAGGGAGAAATATGGAAGCGCTACGAGGAATGAAATTTTAATATTAACATGAGTATTCATTTTTTTTTCTTTTTTTTTTCAATTTTTCTATGGTAATTTAAATTGAACTCAATCGAGTCAACCCATGTAGCAAGACTTTGTCAATGACTCCCAGGCTCAAAGACCTTAGGGAATCAAGTGAAGCTCACATACTCGGGCATCATCTCGAGTTAACTCAATCAAAAAAAAATTCAAATTACCACAAATAGAGATAAAATTCCCAACTCCGGGACAGAAAACTATGGAGTCGCGATCCCCAAGTGCCGAAATCTACACATTAGGTCAATCCATTGCTCTATGCACAATTAATTTTTTTTGATTTTTTATTTTTTTTGAATACTAATGTTAAAATTAAAATGATCAGCAGACTTATGCCATTTATTTCGGGTCCCCAAGAACTCAAACTAAAACCCCACAATCAAGAGGACGTGCATTGTGTTTTTTTTAAATGGATGAAAATATAATGGTGAAAAATCACATCGGACAACCGCACTTTCCAAAATCTATGCACATGAACCTGAACTTGCATTAAAATCAAAATCAAGGCATGCAAAATTATTTTATATCCAATTTCAGAGATTGAAATGTGTGTTATCATGTTTCGAAATTCTTCCTTCCATGCATTTTCTTTTTTGCACACAATATCAAAATGTTAATTTCATCTCCCCCCAACTTAAAATAACACTGTCCCCAATTTTTAAAGAAAAGAAAGATTAGAAGGGGTAGAGGAGAGGAGTTCAAAGAGGAAATTTAAAATGATAAACATGGAACAAATTCACCTGATTTTTGAATTTGAAGTTCAAGATGCTTCAGATTACTCTTTCGATCTCTTGGGAGATGTATGCAACTCCTTGATCGAATATGTATAACCCAAAATAGTCCTTGAACCAAACAAAGAAGAACAAACCAGACAAAACAAACAACACAACAATTTATTTAAAACAAAGTATCAACATTTTTATGGGTTTCCTTTTTTTAAAAAATTTTAAAAATCAAACTAATGATACATTGTCTTCTTTATGTTTTCTGGGTAAGGTATTACTCAGGGATCACACCGCGTGACACGGATGAATATGGTGCTCCCCTTTCATACCCATCCATACTCATAAAAGAAGAATAGGTTAACAGTATAAATTGTTTTAACCTACAAAAACATAAATAAAACAAACTGATGATACATTGCCTTCTCTTAATTTTCTGGGTAAGGTATTACTCAAGTATCACACCACGTGACACAAGTGAATATGGTTCTCCCCTTTCATACCCATCCTTACTCATAAAAGAAGAAGATGTCAACAGTACGAGGTACTAATTAAATGAAATAAAATATGAAAACCACGGGTTGGATCCCATGCAACGCTTAATTTAATGTCTTTAGCTTGACTTGAACCCCCCAACTTAGCCAATTCCAACTTTCAAAATTTTAATGACGTCATCTTTCTCCACTTCAAAATGATTGAGAATACATATCCCTTATGGTTGGTAAGAATATTTTGAATGAATAATCCTATTTTCTAAAATGAATGGGAAAATCCAAAGAATACCAGAAATGGTTGATCTTTTTTCTTCTATAGTCTTTCTTTATAAATCAAAGATCAACCCCCCTTTTTTGGGTTTAATGAGATGAATTAATGAAAATGAAAACACCAAGATCTTGATTAACACAAACGGTAGGATACTCGAGTGGGGAAGGAAGGACAATGATCTTGAGCTCGGTTTGGATAGGACATTTAGACATAGGTTGAGAATTTGAATCCAACTCAGTTTCATTTTCAAAATTCCCCAACAAAATTGATTCCTTTTGAATAGAAGATTCAACCCCAATATTTGAAATAATAGTGTTAGGAATGGGAATGGACTCAATGTTTTTTATTTCTCTCAATGGTTAAGGTATTGGTGTTTTTGAAAAATCGTAAATAGAGTTATACTTAGTAGACTCAATCTAGGATGTAAAATTTCCCTCTTGTGAATACATGAAATCAATTTCTTCCTGATTTAAAGACCCTTCAAAAATTTCTCGATTCACTTACCCTACCCCAAATCAAAAGGTCAGTTCTTCAAATAATTCATGAGAGGTTTGTGGGAAACTAGACACTTCACAAAAGGTTTTTAAAGTTACAGTTGATGTATGGATGAGTTCCTTACAAGTATTAATGCATTGTAGTTCTAATCTCAATGATGATACAAAGGAAATCATCATATCCATTTGATTACACAATTTTTCAAGGAGTTTTTAGGATTATACTGGATAGGATATTGTAAATCGTGAACTTCATTAAGTTTCATCTCTTTAATCTTCCTCGAGAGGGCTGGAAATTGATCCTTTAAATAATCATCATCCCAATGATTGTACATGTCCGCAGGTGTGTGGTAATTAGTCAAGGGTTGATCAAAGAAAATTTCTAATTTATGTGCTTCCAAATATTGATTTTCTATTTCATTCCAGCATGAGTTTGTGACATTGTAATTTGGAAGATACTCCATTAGACAAGACAGGAAGTTGGATCCTAGATTTTCAAAACACCCACAAACAGAAAGGGGTAAAGATAAGAGAGATCGGGGTGAGAATAGAGAATGTGGGGTGAGAAAAGGATGATAGTGTCTAAGATAACTTACTTGGGTCCCCGAAAACGGCGCCAAAATTTGGTTCCACCCAAATTTACCCTACAGGTATGCGGTCGTTGTAGTACAGGTAGGGGTCGAATCCACAGGGACCGAAGAAGGAACCTAAAGACACTTTGATCTTGGAAGGATTTGGCTATGAAGTGGCCAACTATTCAGATTGAATTGATTTGAATAACTACTGATTTAATTTAAAGAAAATAAATTAAAATATTCAATTACTTAGTCTAAAACAATTAATGGAGATGAGTTGATCCTAAGTTGTTACTAGGGTTAGATTGGATGTATTTATTTTCTTATAACGTTCGTTTCACTAATTCAAGACGTATCCACAAAATGATATAATTACTCAACATCATTCACCAATTTAATCCCAACACAATTACAAGGCTAATCAACAATGAACTTAGAGGATCAATTTAATGATCACTCCAAGGAATTGGATCGTAATAGCACTCAAAATGTGTCATTGTCAAAGTTGGTGAAGACGAAGAAGAAAATAATCATCCAATGGAAATCATAAATTATTGAATTGATTAAATAATTTTATATCATAAAATAACATCCAATCTGCCCCATGAAATTCCCTAGGACCAAACCATAATGGTTTATCCCTCCATGGATTCTATGATCTCAAAGGAAGAGGAAAGTAGACTCATTGGGGCAGAATTGAAGAAGTAAAAAAAACAACAACAACAAAAACACGATCACTCCACCGTTGTGTGAACAAAATCACAAGGTTTGGTGTGAATAAATTAACACATTTAGGAAATGGTATCAAGGTGAAAATAGGAAGAACAAAATAAGAGAAGAAGAAGAAGTTTTATTGAAAACTAAGGTGATTGAAACAACTTACATGAGAAGGAAAAACGCTACAAGGACAATTTGGCATAATAACATTACAATGAAAACAAAGCTCCAAGATGCTCAAATACTCCATCCCTACTGCCTTAAATAGGAATTTTGGAAGCCTTTGGACGATCTCCTATCATCCCATGTGCCTTTAATTAATTTTGTTGGAGAAAGGTGGGTGAACATTTAATGCATAAAAGACTTTTCAACTCTTGCCTCGAAGTTGCAGCCAGCTTGCATCAACCGGAAAGACGCGCTGAAAGGAACTTCTAGAAGGCCGAATTTGAGTGAGCCCTAGAGTACTTAAATGAATCCCCAGATGTCCTATAACAGACTGTAAAATTTCATCCTAAAATAATAATCCTTTCGCGAGATAAGATAAAAATAGTGGGATGTTTTTATAGGCCGCAGAATCTGGACCAGAATTGAATCTTCAACTTGGGACGCCATAATCACCACCATTTAGGACGAATTAGTACTAGATCCGGAAGGATTATTTGTTCCCCCATATGTCTTCTATCCTCCCATAAATTTTGGGCTTCATTGTGCCTGTATTGTGGTCCCCACATTCTCATCAGCGGGATGATATCCAATCTGCCTTCTCCAGAATTGTTTCCTTTAATCGCCAAATATCTCCATCATCCTTTATGAATAATCCATTGATCCCTGAATAAAAAATGTTCATACTTAAGTTTATATCCATTTCCCAAAATATCAAATTTAAATATGTATAGTTACATTCTTTAAAATCAGATGAAACATTGGGCCTAAATTGGTGCACATTTGGCATGAAGTGCACAAATGATGAGAATGGGTGTTCAAAATGTAAAATGCACTAAAATGGTATTTATGAATAGAAAGTCACATGAAAAATAAATATATTAGAAATGAATATTATCCTATTAAAGTGGCTAATCACACCCCCCAACTTGAGTTTTTCTAGTCCCGAGCAAAATATATCTCACAAAAATGAAATTCAAATGACCTTTTCCAAAAACATTTTAATACACATTGCTCACCCAAAGACCTCATACCAAAAAAATTATGAAACCCATCGACATAATTTAAAAAAAGATAAGTCCATAGGAATAACCCAAGCCTAATCCCACTCCTTTTTTCAAATTCATCGTCATATTTCATCCAATTTCAATTAAGCATGACGAAGTGTTGTGCATCACAATAGACATGGGGGTTCATTTTCATTGAAAGGGAGAATGATGGAAGCGCTAGGAGGAATGAAATTTTAATATTAACATGAGTATTCATTTTTTTCTTTTTCTTTTTTTTTTTCAATTTTTCCATGGTAATTTAAATTGAACTCAATCGAGTCAAACCATGTAGCAAGACTTTGCCGATGACTCCGAGGCTCAAAGACCTTAGGGCACCAAGTGAAGCTCACATACTCAGGCATCATCTCGAGTTAACTCAATCAAAAAAAAATTCAATTTACCACAAATAGAGATAAAATGCCCAACTCCGGGCCATAAAACTATGGAGTCGCGATCCCCAAGTGCCTAAAGCCACACATTAGGTCAATCCATTTCTCTACGCACAATTGATTTTTTTTTTGTTTTTTTATTTTTTTTGAATACTCATGTTAAAATTAAAATGATCACCAGACCTATGCCATTTATTATGGGTCCCCAAGAACTCAAACTAAAACCCCACAAACAAGAGGACGTGCATTGTGTTTTTTTAAATGGATGAAAATATAACGGTGAAAAATCACATCGGACAACCGCACTTTCAAAAATCTATGCACATGAACCTGAACTTTCATTAAAATAAAAATCAAGGCATGCAAAATTATTTGATATCCAATTTCAGAGATTGAAATGTGTGTTATCATGTTCAAAATTTTTCCTTCCACACATTTTCTTTTTTGCACACAAGATCAAAATGTTAATTTCATCTCCCCCCAACTTAAAATAACACAGTCCCCAGTGTTTAAAGAAAAGAAAGATTAGAAGGGGTAGAGGAGAGGAGTTCAAAGAGGAAATTGAAAATGATAAACATGGAACAAATTCACCTGATTTTTGAAGTTGAAGTTCATGATGCTACAGATTACTCTTTCGATCTCTTGGGAGATGCATGAACCTCCTTGATCGAATATTTATCACCCAAAATAGTCCCTGAACCATACAAAGAAGAACAAACCAGATAAAATAAACAACACAACAATTTATTTAAAACCAAGTATCAACATTTTTATGGGTTTCCTTTTTTTTAAATTTTAAAAATCAAACTGATGATACATTGTCTTCTTTATATTTTACAGGTAAGTTATTACTCAGGGATCACACCGCGTGACACAGATGAATACGGTGCTCCCCTTTCATACCCATCCAAACTCATAAAATAAGAACAGGTCAACAGTCTAAAATTTTTTTAACCTACAAAAACATAAATAAAACAAACTGATGATACATTGTTTTCTCTTAATTTTCTGGGTAAGGTATTACTCAAGGATCACACCACATGACACAAGTGAATATGGTGCTCCCCTTTCATACCCATCCTTACTCATAAAAGAAGAACATGTCAACAGTCCTACGTACTAATTAAATGAAATAAAACACGAAAACCACAGGTTGCCTCCTGTGCAGTGCTTAATTTAACATCTTTAGCTCGACTTGAACCCCCCAAATTAGCCAATTCCAATTTTCAAAATTTTAATGACCTCATCTTTCTCCACTTAAAAATTATTTAGAATACGTATCCCTTGTGGTTGGTAAGAAGATTTTGAATGAACAATCCTATTTTCTAAAATGAATGGGAAAATCCAAAGAATATCAGAAATGGTTGATCTTTTTTCTTCTATAGTCTTTCCTAATAAATCAAAGATCAACCCCACTTTTTTGGTTTACTGAGATGAATTAATGAAAACACCAAGCTCTTGATTAACACAAATGGTAGGATACTCGAGTGGGGAAGGAAGGACAATGATCTTGAGCTCGGTTTGGATAGGACATTTAGACATAGGTTGAGAATTTGAATCCAACTTAGTTTCATTTTCAAAATTCCACAACAAAATTGATTCCTTTTTAATAGAAGATTCAACCCAAATATTTGAAGGAATAGTGTTAGGAATGGTAATGGACTCAATGTTTTTTATTTCTATCAATGGTTCAGGGATTGGTGTTTTTGAAAAATCTTCAATAGAGTTATACTTAGTAGACTCAATCCAGGATGTCAATTTTCCCTCTTGTGAATACATGAAATCAATTTCTTCCTAATTTAAAGACCCTTCAAGAAATTATTGATTCAATTACCCTACCCGAAATCCAAAGGTCGGTTCTTCAATTAATTCATGAGAGGTTTTTGGGAAACTAGACACTTCACATAAGGTTTTTGAAGGTACAGTTGATGTATGGATGAGTTCCTCACAAGTATTAATGCATTGTTGTTCTAATCTCAATGATGATACATCGGAACTCATCATCTCTATTTGATTACACAAT
This sequence comes from Viscum album, assembly GCA_963277665.1. Taxonomy (NCBI): domain Eukaryota; kingdom Viridiplantae; phylum Streptophyta; class Magnoliopsida; order Santalales; family Viscaceae; genus Viscum; species Viscum album. The sequence goes on from OY728153.1 coordinate 638,690,183, forward strand.
TTTTCAAGGATTTTTTGAGTATTAGTCTGGATAGGTGATTGTAAATCATGAACTTCATTATGTTTCATCTCTTTAATCTTCCTCGAGAGGGCTGGAAATTGATCCTTTAAGTAATCATCATCCCAATGATTGTACATGTCCGCAGGTGTGTGGTAATTAATCAAGGGTTGATCAAAGAAAATTTCTAATTTATGTGCTTCCCAATATTGATTTTCAATTTGATTCCAGCATGATTTTGTGACATTTTAATTTGGAAGAAACTCAATCAGACAAGATAGGAAGTTGGATCCTAGATTTTCAAAACACGCACAAACAAAAAGGGGTAAATATAAGAGAGATGGGGGTGAGAATAGAGAATGTGGGGTGAGAAAAAGATGATAGTGTCTAAGATAACTTACTTGGGTCCCCAGCAACGGCGCCAAAATTTGGTTCCACCCAAATTTACCCTACAGGTATGCGGTCGTTGTAGTACAGGTAGGGGTCGAATCCACAGGGACCGAAGAAGGAACCTAAAGACACTCTGATCTTGGAAGGATTTGGCTATGAAGTGTCCAACTATTCAGACTGAATTGATTTGAATAACTACTGATTTAATTTAAAGAAAATAAATTAAAATATTCAATTACTTAGTCTAAAACAATTAATGGAGATGAGTTGATCCTAAGTTGTTACTAGGGTTAGATTGGATATATTTATTTTCTTATAACGTTCGTTTCACTAATTCAAGACGTATCCACAAAATGATATAATTACTCAACATCATTAACCAATTTAATCCCTACACAATTCCAAGGCTAATAACCAATGCACTTAGAGGATCAATTTAATGATCACTCCAAGGAATTGGATCATAATAGCACTCAAAATGTGTCATTGTCAAAGTTGGTGAGGACGAAGAATAAAATAATCATCCAATGGAAATCTTAAATTATTGAAATGATTACAGAATTTTATATCATAAAATAACATCCAATCTGCCCCATGAAACTCCCTAGGAAAAACCCATAATGGTTTTTCCCTCCATTTATTCTATGATCTCAAAGGAAGCGGAAAGTAGACTCATTGGGGCGGAATTGAAGAAGTAAAAAAAACAACAACAACAAAAACACGATCACTCCACCGTTGTGTGAACAAAATCAAAAGGTTTGGTGTGAATAAATTTTCACCTTGAGGCAATGGTATCAAGGTGAAAATAGTAAGAACATAATAAGAGAAAAAGAAGAAGTTTTATTGAAAACTAAGGTGATTGAAACAACTTACATGAGAAGGAAAAACGCTACAAGGACAATTTGGCATAATAACATTACAATGAAAAAAAAGATCCAAGATCCTCAAATCCTCCATACCTACTGCCTTAAATAGGAATCTTGGAAGCCTTTTTCAGAGCTCCAATAATCCCATGTGCCTTTAATTAATTTTTTTGGAGAAAGGTGGGTGTACATTTAATGAATAAAAGACTTTTCAACTCTTGCCTCGAAGTTGCAGCCAGCTTGCATCCACCGGAAAGACGTGCCGAAAGGACATTCTAGAAGGCCGAATTTGAGTGATACCTAGAGGACTTAAATGAATCCCCGGATGTCCTATAACAGCCTGTAAAATTTCATCCTAAAATAATTATCCTTTCGCGAGATAAGATAACAATAGTGGGATGTTTTTATGGGCCGAAGAATCTGGACCAGAATTGAATCTTCAACTTGGGACGCCATAATCACCACCATTTTTGACGAATTAGTACTGGATCAAGTGGGATTATTTGTTCCCCTATATGTCTTCTATCCTCCCATAAATTTTGGGCTTCATTGGGCCTATATTGTGGTCCCCACATTCTCATCAGTGGGATGATATCCATTCTGCCTTCCCTAGAATTGTTTCCTTTAATCGCCAAATATCTCTATCATCCTTTATGAATAATCCATTGATCCCTGAATAAAAAATGTTCATACTTAAAGTTTATATCCATTTCCCAAAATATCAAATTAAAATATGGATAGTTACATTCTTTAAAATCAGATGAAACATTGGGCCTAAATTGGTTCACATTAGGCATGAAGTGCACAAATGATGAGAATGGGTGTTCAAAATGTAAAATGCACTAAAATGGTATTTATGAATAACAAGGCACATGAAAACTACATATATTAGTAATGAATATTGGACTCTTACAGTGGCTAATCACACCCCCAACTTGAGTTTTTCTAGTCCCGAGCAAAATATATCTCACAAAAATGAAATTCAAATGACCTTTTCCAAAAAAAATTTAATACACATTGCTCACCCAAAGACCTCATACTAAAAAAATTATGAAACCCATCAACATCATTTAAAACAAGCTAAGTCCAGTGGAATAACCCAAGCCCAATCCCACTCCTTTGTTCAAATTCATCATCATATTTCATCCAATTTCAATTAAGCATGACGAAGTGTTGTGCATCACAATAGACATGGGGGTTCATTTTCATTCAAAGGGAGAAACATGGAAGTGCTAGGAGGAATGAAATTTTAATATTAACATGAGTATTTAATTTTTTTCGTTTTCTTTTTTTTTTTCAATTTTTCCACGGTAATTTAAATTTAACTCAATCGAGTCAACCCATGTAGCAAGACTTTGCCGATGACTCCCAAGATCAAAGACCTTAGGGCACCAAGTGAAGCTCACATACTCGGGCATCATCTCGAGTTAACTCAATCAAAAACAAATTCAAATTACCACAAATAGAGATAAAATGCCCAACTCCGGGCCAGAAAACTATGGAGTTGCGATCCCCAAGTGCCGAAAGCCATACATTAGGTTAATCCATTTCTCTACGCACAATTGATTTTTTTTGATTTTTTATTTTTTTTGAATACTCATGTTAAAATTAAAATGATCACAAGACCTATGCCATTTATTATGGGTCCCCAAGAACTCAAACTAAAACCCCACAATCAAGAGAATGTGCATTGTGTTTTTTTTAATGGATGAAAATATAACGGTGAAAAATCACATCAGACAACCGCACTTTCCAAAATCTATGCACATGAACCTGAACTTTCATTAAAATAAAAATCAAGGCATGCAAAATTATTTGATATCCAATTTTAGAGATTGAAATGTGTGTTATCATGTTCAAATTTTTTCCTTCCACGCATTTTATTTTTTGCACACAAGATCAAAATGTTAATTTCATCTCCCCCCAACTTAAAATAACACTGTCCCCAGTGTTTAAAGAAAAGAAAGATTAGAAGGGGTAGAGGAGAGGAGTTCAAAGAGGAAATTGAAAATGATAAACATGGAACAAATTCACCTGATTTTTGAAGTTGAAGTTCATGATGCTCCAGATTACTATTTTGATCTCTTGGGAGATGTATGCAACTCCTTGATCGAATATGTATCACCAAAAATAGTCCCTGAACCATACAAAGAAGAACAAACCAGACAAAACAAACAACACAACAATTTATTTAAAACCAAGTATCAACATTTTTATGGGTTTCTTTTTTTTTTTAAATTTTAAAAATCAAACTGATGATACATTGTCTTTTTTATATTTTCCGGGTAAGGTATTACTTAGGGATCACACTGTGTGACACGGATGAATACGGTGCTCCCCTTTTATACCCATCCATACTCATAAAAGAAGAATAGGTCAACAGTGTAATTTTTTTTAACCTAAAAAAACATAAATAAAACAAACTGATGATACATTTTCTTCTCTTAATTTTCTGGGTAAGGTATTACTCAAGGATCACACCACATGACATGGGTGAATATGGTGCTACCCTTTCATACCCATCCTTACTCATAAAATAAGAACATGTCAAGAGTCCGACATACTAATTAAACGAAATAAAACATGAAAACCACAGGTTGCCTCCCGTGCAGTGCTTAATTTAACATCTTTAGCTCGACTTGAACCCACCAAATTAGCCAATTCCAACTTTCAAAATTTTAATGACCTCACCTTTCTCCACTTCAAAATGATTTAGAATATGTATCCCTTGTGGTGGGTAAGAAGATTTTGAATGAACAATCCTATTTTCTAAAATGAATATGAAAATCCAAAGAATATCAGAAATGGTTGATCTTTTTTCTTCTATAGTCTTTCCTAATAAATCAAAGATCAACCCCCCTTTTTGGGTTTCATGAGATGAATTAATGAAAAACCCAAGCTCTTGATTAACACAAATGGTAGGATACTCGAGTGGGGAAGGAAGGACAATGATCTTGAGCTCGGTTTGGATAGGAAATTTAGACACGAGTTGAGAATTTGAATCCAACTCATTTTCATTTTCAAAATTCCCCAAAAAAATTGATTCCTTTTGAATAGAAGATTCAACCCAAATATTTGAAGGAACAGTTTTAGGAATGGGAATGGACTCAATGTTTTTTATTTCTCTCAATGGTTCAGGCATTGGTGTTTTTGAGAAATCGTCAATAGAGTTATACTTAGTAGACTCAATCTAGGATGTCAATTTTCCCTCTTGTGAATACATGAAATCAATTTATTCCTGATTTAAAGACCCTTCAACAATTTCTTGATTCACTTACCCTACCCCAAATCCAAAGGTCGATTCTTCAATTAATTCATGAGAGGTTTTTGGGAAACTAGACACTTCACATAAGGTTTTTGAAGGTACAGTTGATGTATGGATGGGTTCCTCACAAGTTTTAATGCATTGTAGTTCTAATATCAATGATGATACATCGAAACTAATAATTTCCATTCGATTACACAATTTTTCAAGGAGTTTTTGAGGATTAGGCTGGATAGGAGATTGTAAATCGTGATCTTCATTAAGTTTAATCTCTTTAATCTTCCTCGAGAGGGCTGGAAATTGATCCTTTAAATAATCATCATCCCAATGATTGTACATGTCCGCAGGTGTGTGGTAATTAATCAAGGGTTGATCAAATAAAATTTCTAATTTATGTTCTTCCCAATACTGATTTTCCATTTGATTCCAGCATGAGTTTGTGACATGGTAATTTGGAAGATATTCCATTGGACAAGACAGGAAGTTGGATCCTAGATTTCCAAAACACGCACAAACAGAAAGGGGTAAAGATAAGAGAGATGGGGGTGAGAATAGAGAATGTGGGGTGAGAAAAGGATGATAGTGTCTAAGATAACTTACTTGGGTCCCCGGAAATGGTTCCAAAATTTGGTTGCACCCAAATTTACCCTACAGGTATGCGGTCGTTGTAGTACAGGTAGGGGTCGAATCCACAGGGACCGAAGAAGAAACCTAAAGACACTCTGATCTTGGAAGGATTTGGTTATGAAGTGGCCAACTATTCAGATTTAATTGATTTGAATAACTACTGATTTACTTTAAAGAAAATAAATTAAAACATTCAATTACTTAGTCTGAAACAATTAATGGAGATGGGTTGATCCTAAGTTGTTACTAGGGTTAGATTGGATGTATTTATTTTCTTATAACGTTCGTTTCACTAATTCAAGACGTATCCAAAAAATGATATAATTCCTCAAAATCATTCACCAATTTAATCCCTACCCAATTCCAAGGCTAATCACCAATGCACTTAGAGGATCAATTTAATGATCACTCCAAGTAATTGGATCGTAATAGCACTCAAAATGTGTCATTGTCAAAGTTGATGAAGACGAAGAAGAAAATAATCATCCAATGGAAATCTTAAATTAATGAAAATATTAGAGAATTTTATATCATAAAATAACATCCAATCTACCCCATGAAACTCCCTAGGACCAACCCATAATGGTTTATCCCTCCATTGATTCTATGATCTCAAAGGAAGTGGAAAATAGACTCATTGGGGCGGAATTGAAGAAGTAAAAAAAAACAACAACAAAAACACGACCACTCCACCGTTGTGTGAACAAAATCACAAGTTTTGGTGTGAATAAATTCACAACTTGAGGCAATGGTATCAAGGTAAAAATAGGAATAACATAATAAGAGAATAAGAAGAAGTTTTATTGAAAACTAAGGTGATTGAAACAACTTACATGAGAAGAAAAAACGCTACAAGGACAATTTGGAATAATAATATTACAATGAAAACAAAGCTACAAGATCCTCAAATCCTCCATCCCTACTGCCTTAAATAGGAATTTTGGAAGCCTTTGGCCGAGCTCCCATCATCCCATGTTCCATTAATTAATTTTGTTGGAGAAAGGTGGGTGTATATTTAATGCATAAAAGACTTTTCAACTCTTTCTTCGAAGTTGCATCCAGCTTGCGTCCACCGGAAAGACGTGCCGAAAGGACCTTCTAGAAGGCCTAATTTGAGTGGTCCTTAGAGGACTTAAATGAATACCCTGATTTTCTATAACAACCTATAAAATTTCATCCCAAAATAATAATCCTTTCGCGAGATATGATAAAAATAGTGGGCTGTTTTTCTGGGCCGCAGAATCTGGCCCTGAATTGAATCTTCAACTTGGGATGCCATAATAACCACAATTTAGGACGAATTAGTACTAGATCCAGAAAGATTATTTGTTCCCCTATATTTATTCTATCCTAACATAAATTTAGGGCTTCATTGGGCCTGTATTTAGGTCCCCACATTCACATCATCGGGATGATATCCAATCTGTCTTCTCCAGAATTGTTTCCTTTAATCGCCAAATATATCCATCATCCTTTATGAATAACCCATTGATCCCTGAATAAAAAATGTTCATACTTAAGTGTATATCCATTTACCAAAATATAAAATTAAAATATGGATAGTTACATTCTTTAAAATCAGATGAAACATTGGGCCTAAATTGGTGCACATTAGCCATGAAGTGCACAAATGATGAGAATGGGTGTTCAAAATGTAAAATGCACTAAAATGGTATATATGAATAGCAAGGAACATGAAAAATACATATATTAGCAATGAATATTAGCCTCTTACAGTGGATAATCACACCCCCCAAATTGAGTTTTTCTAGTCCCGAGCAAAATATATCTCACAAAAATGAAATTCAAATGACCTTTTCCAAAAACATTTTAATACACATTGCTCACCCAAAGACCTCATACCAAAACAATTATGAAACCCATCAACATAATTTAAAACAAGCTAATTCCAGAGGCATAATACACTCCCAAGCCCACTCCTTTGTTCAAATTCATCGTCATATTTTATCCAATTTCAATTAAGCATGATGAAGTTTTGTGCATCACAATAGATATAGGGGTTCATTTTCATTCAAAGGGAGAAAGATGGAAGCCCTAAGAGGAATGAAATTTTAATATTAACATGAGTATTCATTTTTTGTTCTTTTTTTTTTCAATTTTTACATGGTAATTTAAATTGAACTCAATCGAGTCAACCCATGTAGCAAGACTTTGTCGATGACTCCTAGGCTCAAAGACCTTAGGGCACCAAGTGAAGCTCACATACTCGGCCATCATCTCGAGTTAACTCAATCAAAAACAAATTCAAATTACCACAAATAGAGATAAAATTCACAACTCAGGGCCAGACAACTATGGAGTCGCGATCTTCAAGTGCCAAAATCCACACATTAGGTCAATCCATTGCTCTACGCACAATTGATTTTTTTTTTGATTTTTTATTTTTTTTGGATACTCAGGTTAAAATTAAAATGATCACCAGACCTATGGCATTTATTATGGGTCCCCAAGAACTCAAACTAAAACCCCACAATCTAGAGGACGTGCATTGTGCTTTTTTAAATGGATGAAAATATAACGGTGAAAAATCACATCATAAAACCGCACTTTCCAAAATCTATGCACATGAACCTGAACTTTCATTAAAATCAAAATCCAGGCATGCAAAATTATTTGATATCCAATTTTAGAGATTGAAATGTGTGTTATCATTTTCAAAAATTTTCCTTCCACGCATTTTATTTTTTGAACACAAGATCAAAATGTTAATTTCATATCCCCCCATCTTAAAATAACATTGTCCTCAGTGTTTGAAGAAAAGAAAGATTAGAAGGGGTAGAGGAGAGGAGTTCAAAGAGGAAATTGAAAATGATAAACATGGAACAAATTCACCTGATTTTTGAAGTTGAAGTTCATGATGCTCCATATTACTCTTTTGATCTCTTGGGAGATGTATGAACCTCCTTGATCAAATATGTATCACCCAAAATATTCCCTGAACCATAAAAAGAAGAAAAATCCATTCAAAATAAACAACACAACAATTTATTTAAAACCAAGTATCAACATTTTTATGGGTTTCCTTTTTTTTAAAATTTTAAAAATCAAACTGATGATACATTATCTTCTTTATATTTTCCTGGTAAGGTATTACACAGGGATCACACCGTGTGACACGGATGAATACGGTGATCCCCTTTCATACCCATCCATACTCATAAAAGAAGAACAGGTCAACAGTCTAACTTTTTTTAACCTACAAAAACATAAATAAAACAAACTGATGATACATTGTCTTCTCTTAATTTTCTGGGTAAGGTATTACTCAAGGATCACACCATGTGACATGGGTGAATATGGTGCTCCCCTTTTATACCCATCCTTACTCATAAATGAAGAACATGTCAACAGTTCGAGGTACTAATTAAATGAAATAAAACATGAAAACCACGGGTTGCCTCCTGTGCAGTGCTTAATTTAACGTCTTTAGATGGACTTGAACCCCCCAACTTTGCAAATTACAACTTTCAAAATTTCAATGACCTCATCTTTCTTCACTTCAAAATTATTGAGAATACGTATCCCTTGTGGTTGGTAATAATATTTTGAATGAACAATACTATTTTCTAAAATGAATGGGAAAATCCAAAGAATATCAGAAATGGTTGATCTTTTTTCTTCTGTAGTCTTTCCTAATAAATCAAAGATAAACCCCCCTTTTTGGGTTTCATGAGATGAATTAATGAAAACCTCAAGATCTTGATTAACACAAATGGTAGGATACTCGAGTGGGTAAGGAAGGACAATGATCTTGAGATCGGTTTGGATAGGACATTTAGACACAGGTTGAGAATTTTAATCCAACACAGTTTCATTTTCAAAATTCCCAAACAAAATTGATTCCTTTTGAATAGAAGATTCAACCCCAATATTTGAAAGAATAGTGTTAGAAATGGGAATGGACTCAATGTTTTTTATTTCTCTCAATGGTTCAGGGATTGGTGTTTTTGAAAAATCTTCAATAGAGTTATACTTAGTAAACTCAATCCAGGATGTCAAATTTCCCTCTTGTGAATACATGAAATCAATTTCTTCCTGATTTAAAGACCCTTCAAAAATTTCTTGATTCACTTCCCCTACACCAAATACAAAGGCTGGTTCTTCAATTAATTCATGAGAGGTTTGTGGGAAACTATACACTTCACATAAGGTTTTTGAAGGCACAGTTGATGTATGGATGAGTTCCTCACAAGTATTAATGCATTGTAGTTCTAATATCAATGATGATACATCAGAACTCATCATCTCCATTTGATTACACAATTTTTCAAAGAGTTATTGAGGATTAGTCTAGATAGAATATTTTAAATCATGATCTTAATTATGTTTTATCTCTTTAATCTTCCTCAAGAGGGCTGGAAATTGATCCTTTAAATAATCGTCATCCCAATGATTGTACATGTCCGCAGGTGTGTGGTAATTAATCAAGGGTTGATCAAAGAAAATTTCTAATTTATGTGCTTCCCAATATTGATTTTCTATTTGATTCCAACATGAGTTTTTGATATGGTAATTTGGAAGATACTCCATTGGACAAGACAGGAAGTTGGATCCTAGATTTTCAAAACACGCACAAACATAAAGGGGTAAAGATAAGAGAGATGGGGGTGAGAATAGAGAATGTGGGGTGAGAAAAGGATGACAGTGTCTAAGATAACTTACTTGGGTCCCCAGAAACGGCACCAAAATTTGGTTGCACCCAAATTTACCCTACGGGTATGCGGTCTTTGTGGTACAAGTAGGGGTCGAATCCACATGGACCAAAGAAGGAACCTAAAGACACTCTGATCTTGGAAGGATTTAGATATGAAGTGGCCAACTATTAAGATTGAATTGATTTGAATAACTACTGATTTAATTTAAATAAAATAAATTAAAACATTCAATTACTTAGTCTAAAACAATTAATGGAGATGAGTTGATCCTAAGTTGTTACTAGGGTTAGATTGGATGTATTTATTTTCTTATAACGTTCGTTTCACTAATTCAAGACGTATCCACAAAATGATATAATTCCTCAAAATCATTCAGCAATTTTATCCCTACAAAATTCCAAGGCTAATCACCAATGAACTTAGAGGATCAATTTAATGATGACTCCAAGGAATGGGATTGTAATAGCACTCAAAATGTGTCATTGTCAAAGTTGGTGAAGACGAAGAAGAAAATAATCATCCAATGGAAATATTAAATTAATGAAATGATTATAGAATTTTATATCATAAAATAACATCCAATCTTCCCCATGCAACTCCCTAGGACCAAACCATAATTTTTTAGCCCTCCATTGATTCTATGATCTCAAAGGAAGCGGAAAGTAGACTCATTGGGGCGGAATTGAAGAAGTAAAAAAAAAACAACAACAAAAATACGATCACTCCACCGTTGTGTGAAAAAAATCACAGGGTTTGGTGTGAATAAATTCACACCTTGAGGCAACGGTATCAAGGTGAAAATAGGAAGAAAAGAATAAGATAAGAAGACGAAGTTTTATTGAAAACCAAGGTGATTGAAACAACTTACATGAGAAGGAAAAACGCTACAAGGACAATTTGGCATAATAACATTACAATGAAAACAAAGCTCCAAGATCCTCAAATACTCCATCTCTACTGCCTTAAATATGAATTTTGGAAGCCTTTGGTCGAGCTCCCATCATCCCATGTTCCTTTAATTAATTTTTTTGGAGAAAGGTGGGTGGACATTTAATGCATAAAAGACTTTTCAACTCTTCCCTCGAAGTTGTAGCCAGCTTGCATCCACCGAATAGAAGCGCCGAAAGGACCTTATAGAAGGCCGAATTTGAGTGGTCCATAGAGGACTAAAATTAATCCTCGGATTTCCTATAGCATCCTGTAAAATTTCAGCCCAAAATAATAATCCTTTCGCGAGATATGATAAAAATAGTGGGCTGTTTTTCTGGGCCACAGAATCTGGCCCAGAATTGAATCTTCAAATTAGGACGCCATAATCACCACCATTTAGGAAGAATTAGTACTGGATACAGAAGGATTATTTGTTCCCCTATATGTCTTCTATTCTCCCATAATTTTTTTGCTTCATTGGGCCTGTATTGTGATCCCCATATTCTAATCAGCGGGATGATATCCAATCTACGTTCTCCAGAATTGTTTCATTTAATCGCCAAATATCTCCATCATCCTTTATGAATAATCCATTGATCCCTGAATAAAAAATGTTCATACTTAAGTGTATATCCATTTCCAAAAATATCAAATTAAAATATGGATATTTACATTCTTTAAAATCATATGAAACATTAGGCCTAAATTGGTGCACATTAGGCATGAAGTGCACAAATGATGAGAATGGGTGTTCAAAATGTAAAATGCACTAAAATGGTATTTATGAATAGCAAGGCACATGAAAAATACATATATTAGAAATTAATATTAGACTATTAAAGTGGCTAATCATGTTCCTTGATATTATCATTTCATTAGTGATTAAATCAATGAAAAAATCAACTTCACATTCTGATGGATGTACAAGTATTTCTTTAGGAAATACATCAATGTATTTCTGTATAATAGGTACATACTCAATTTGAATATTACCTTTTACATTTGTAGAATGTGACTACTCTTCTTCACTAAGGATAAAATTTAAAAGAGCTATTGGGGGTGAATCTAGACATGACTTGGATGACAAATTCTCCCCTCCAAAGATAAGGAATTCCACATCTTCATCACAAATCATAATTTCATTCTCTTTATAATAAATATTTGCATCATATTTTGAAATCCAATCCATACCAAGGATTATATAAAAAATAAACCATAGGTAAAATAATAAAGTCATCAAATAGGTCATGTTTATGTGTCATGATGGGAATTTACTGGCACATCCTTATTATGTTGAGTATTACACTAGGGGTTTCGACCGATAACTCCCTTCTTAAGGTGATAAGGAAATATCTAATTTTCTTGGAAAACTTAGAAAATATAAAAGAGTGTGAAGATCTCAAATCAAATAAAGTATTATCTAAATTTGAGGATATGATTAAAGTACCTAACACCACATAATTGGGAACTTAGACCCCAACTGTTGTGATCACATAAGTTTGGACTTTCTCCCTTTGCTATTTTTGGGGAAAATTACCTCAACACCTAAGAAAATCATTTTCATAGTACCTATATCCTTACAGTTGAAGCATTAAACATTGAAAACTTATTTATTTCCCTTTTATTCATGATATTTTTGGACTTTCTCTCCACACTTATATCAAAATCCCATCTCCAGAATGTATGTTCCATGGTGTTTATTTCTACATTTATTACAAGTTGTAAACTCTAACCTTACATTATTCCCTTTTTCCATATTCTCTTTTCCAGAATACTAAACTTACCTATTCTTATCTTTCTTTCCTTTAAATTCATAATACTTGGAGAATTATTTCTCTATCTAGATAGCACATTATAATATATCCTAATATGATGATAATGTCTGGGAGACTAGTTCCCTTCGAAGGATTGGATTTATCCCATCAAAGAAATGTTCAATCTTACTCTTTGGATTACATACGTAGTACAAAACATTCCTTTATAACTTTATAAATTTTTCTTTATAATTAATAATATTTTCCTTTTCATTTTATCTTAGAATCTAGAATTTTCTATCCATATCTACTCATTTTTTGTGAGGAAAATAATTTTCTGAGAAAAGTTCCTTAAAATCCTTCCATACCATGATATCTATTTCCTTCTCATCCTTTGTGTTTTGAATCAATCACCACCAATTATCCACATACCCTAAGATATTATAAAATTCTATGACAACATTCTCCCTTTCATTACATCCTAAATCAAGACATATTTTCTCTAAGGAACTTATCCATTACTCAAATACAAATGGATTTATAGTCTCATTTAATAATAGTGGCTACTAATGCATGAAGTGATCTAACATTGTTACAACATGTTGTAGATTAGTAGGTTGTTCCATATGGGCAAGGTTATTGGTCATAACCCGAGTCATCTACCCCAATATAGTTATAATTTTTATAGCTACAGTTTCATTATCTTTCCTTGGAGGAAAATCCCTATATGGATTACATGAATTAGTACAGTTTCCATTCCTTACAATAGGTTTTATTTCTAAATAATGGAATACAATAGATTAGATCATAAAATTATGAATCATAATGTATTATTTTGAAACTAGTGAAATATTTATCATAAATTGAAAATTTTATTTATAGATAAACTTAAAATCATAAACTCAGTTTCTTTTAAGAATATTATCAAATCATAAAAATATTTTCAAATCCTTTATAATGGATTGTAATGAAAATGTGAATTAACCCAAGTATATCTTCCGGGAGTGTCAAAACAGGTGGACAGCAAGGCCCGTTGCTATGCACTAGGTGATGACCGAGTCAATTCCCAATGTTCGCTTTTTAGAGTTATTATCCCTAGGTATAACTAGGTCAGAGCCACATCCACTTGTAGTATCTAGATAAGGATGTATTACTAGGAAAACCACATAATCTATACCTTACCAAAACATTAATATGTTATTCTATACTTAAGCTTATCCCCAAAGTCAGTCATGGGGCTATATCCCATAATCTATGTTTTCCTAAATCTAGTTCCAAAGGTTTATACTAAAATTTCTTTGATATCAACTATAAAGACCTCAAACCTAGTATCCCATAATTGATAGTTACTTTATTACATTGGTGCTAAATATAAGAGATCATATCCCAATTTATCTAATAGTTTAGTATTATTGGAAAACTAGATATATATTTTAATTTCAAATTACATTTGAAAAATTAAAATACAACATAGTATTTTATTTGATAACACCGCTATTAATTTTAGTATATCCCTACATATCAATCATAATACATTTCATAGAATCATAGGGAACAGAAACATAATAAAAGGGTGAGATCATATGCTCATTAAGGGTATGCGTATAACAAAATATATCATGAATACATAAGGAATAATCAATATGACAAGGTAAAAAACTAAAAACACATTCCATTTAATCAATAACTTGAGCATTAAGAATAATTTGATAGGAATAAATTATGATCAAATAATTCCATATAAATAATTACATGAGCTTGAAAATTATCCATGAATATAATAACCAATAAAATAATCACACAAACATAAATAACTAATCTCATAATGAGAGAATGCATAATTCCAGACATCATAAACATACTGTCAAGTCCTTTTTCCAAGACATCTTATATAAATGGGTAAGGACTCATAAAAATACCCAATCTATTTTGTCTCATGATACCTAATGATTTATTGTGGGGATATAAAGGGCCTCGCTCATCACTTACTAAGTTAAATTCATTACTTATATAAAATTAGTTAAACAAAATCAATGTAAATATTCATATTGAAAAACTATCATATGAAATTTTAATATTTTATCAAATCAATAAATGACAACTATATTTACTATATATTTTTAATGTTATTTTAATGCATTGATTTATGAAGTTAATGAATAATCTTGAAATTTTTGGAATGGATTGATTTATTTTATGTTTTATGGTAGGAACAATAGATTTATGAAAAAAGAATAAAAAGAGAAAAATAATGGAGCTAAAAGGAGAGACACAAATTTTTTGAAGCCAAAGTAGAGATATGGAACTGGAGATGACCATTTTCATGCCATGTATTCCAATTAAACGATGTGATAATTCTTAAGATAATTTTTTTGAAAAGTTACGCCAAAATTTTTGATGCTTGTGAGTTAAATGATTACATGATGTGAAAGTAAATTACATGTCGTGAAGACGTTGGGATTTAGAAAAAATAAAGATACATGTATGAGGGTTTTCTGGGTGATTATCCAATAAAAATACATATTTTAATTAAATTTTAATGGTATTAAATGTTCATTTTTGATCTTATGGGCCTGAGTTAGTGGATTTTAATTTTGAACATCCATTATCATCATTCGTGCACTTCATGCCTAATGTACACCAATTTAGGACCAATGATTCATCTGATTTTAAGGAATGTAATTATCCATATTTTAATTTGATATTTTGTTAAATTTATCTACACTTAAATATGAATATTTTTCATTCAGGTATCAATGAATGATTCATAAAGGAATATGGGGATATTTGGTGATGAAAGGAAACAATTCTGGAGAAGGCAAATTGGACACCAGCCCACTGATGAGAATGTGGGGCCCAACATATAGGCCCAATGAAGCCCAAATTTAGTGGGATTATAGAATAAATGTAGAGGAAAAAATAATTATCCAGGATACAGTGCTAATTCGGCCTCCATGGTGGTTATTAAGGCATCCCAATTTGGAGATAAAATTTTGGTCCAGATTCTGCAGCCCAGAAAACATCCTACTAATATAATCATATCTCAGAATAAACAACTCCAAATGGGCCCAAATTTTACAGACAGTTAAGAGACATACGTGGATCTATTTTATTCTTCTATGTACCACTCTAAGTCGGCAATATAGAAGGTCTTCCAAGCACGTCTGTTCGGTGGTTGCAAGCTGGATGCCATCTCAGGTCAAGAGTGGAAAAGTCCAAGTTCTACAAGATTTCCACCACCCTAGGCCTACCATAATCAAGTGGGATGATTTTCACTATTTGAGGCTTGAAACAAGGCTCCCAAAATTCCTATTTATGGTTGTGGTGATGGAGGATTTTATCATCTTTGGTGCTTGGTTTCATTGTAGTGTTATGCTGCCGCTTTGTGTTTGTAATCGCATTTCTTTCTCATATAAGTTGTTTAATTAACCTTAGTTTATTAATAAAATTTCTTCCTTTACTCTTATTATTTTCTTCTACATATCACGTTGATACCATTGGTTCAAGGTGTGAATTTATTCACACCATACTTTGTGATAATTATCACAGAACGGTGGAGTGATCGATTTTTGTTGTTGTTTTTACTTCTTCAATTCCACCTTCGTAAGTCTACTTACCGCTTTCGTTGAAGCCATTTCATCAATGGAGGGCTAAATATTTTATGTATTGATACAAGGGAGTATCAAGGGGCTGGATTAGATGTTATTTCTCACTCCATTAATGGATAATCACTTCTTTTAAATGAGATTTTTATTTGATGATTTTAAAACCTCTTCATCCTTATTGAATTTAAGGTCACACATTTCAAGTGCTAATATGAACCTTTACCTTGGAGTGATCAAAACTTTGATCCTTCAAATGTATATGTGATTAGTATTAGTGTGTGTAGGCATTAAACCTATAAGTGATGATTTTGTTTTATCTTATTAAATGAACCCATCTCAAATATAAGAAATTGAAATCATTAAAAAATGAATTCATCCTATCCACCCCGAGCGATAACCTAGGATCAACTCATTAACTTAATTTGAATTAACTTAAATCAGTGAGTGATCCTTTAAAACCATATTAAATCAACCCAAGTTGGCCACTTAATAGCCAAAAACAATCCATATAATGTACGTGTCTATAGGTACTTCTTAGGTCTCTGAGGATTCGACAACCCAAGCTAGACTATAAGGACCGTTCTACCTTCTTCTTTTGTGTAAATTTGAGCGTGAATAAAATTTTGGAGCCATTTATAGGTACCCAAGTAAGTCATCTCAACACCCATTATATTTTCCCCAATTTATCTTATTCTCACCCAATATCTCTTATCTTTTCCCTTTCTTGTTTTTTTCTTTTGGTGCATGTCTGCCTACATTCATGATCAATCAAACCATCTAGTTTGGGTGGATAGTCCTGGGGTTGGGGAGTCAAGTACACTAAGGGAAATCTTTCCATTATAACCTAATCTTCCTAATAATCCAGGGTAAAAAATTGAGCCTATTTCAATGGAAGGTCTTCAACGAAACCAACTCATAAATTTGGGTGGGAACCAAAATGGAAACCCAAATGAGGCAGCCCCAAACTTGGGGAATGTAGTTGATCAAACCATGAATGAATACCTCACACATTCTTGGACCAATGCCCCCTCATGCATTAGACACAATTACCTAGGATATTCCAACTACATCTTTAAACCCCATGTCCTAAACCACCTTCCCACATTCCATGAAATGAAGTCTGAGATGCCCTAACTTCACATTAAGGAGTTTAATGAAATTGTAGAAACCATGTTCCCCCCACATCAACTAGAATCTGCTAAGATGAGGCTATTTACTTTTTCTTTAAAGGATAGAACAAAAAATTGGCTAAAAAATTTGAGACCATCATCCATAAACTCTTGGGATCAATTACAAAGAGAATTCTACGAAAAATACTTTCAGCACCACAATACAATTGAACTTAAAAAGAGTATCCAAATTTTTTTTGAAAAAGAGGGAGAGTCATTCTATGAAACATGGGAGAGGTTCAATGACACTCTAAACATGGTTCCACACCATGTTTTTTCTATTTCAGAACAAGTGAGATTTTTCTATGAAGGTTTGGGTCCAGGGAACAAACAATTCATTGACATGATGTGTAATGGAACCTTTAAAAACAAAGCCCCAAATAATGCTTACAAGTATCTAGAAAGCCTTTCTGAACAAAACCAAACATGGGGAACTTCACCTTATTATGAAAATCCATAAAGAACTACTAGAATTCACACACTTAGAGAAGAGTAAATCCTTATGGATAAACTCGCAGCACTCTCTAGGAAGGTTGAAAAGATATACCTTAGGAAAGTCCATGAAATCCAAACTGTAAAACCTATTTGCACAATTTGTGACAAACATGACCATAATATAGACAACTTCCCAACCATTCCATCCATGAAGGATGTTATTTTAGGAGGAACCCCAGTGGAAGTAAATGCTTTGAACTTTCAAAAGCCTCAATACCAAAACTACTTGAACCCAAGGTATAATGACCACCCAGGCTTCTGCTAGAAAGATAACCAACAACCTAGCCAACCACAGGGAAAAAATCCTTACCCCCTTCAGAACTACCAAACCCATAACCAGTTCTAAAACCAACCTATCCAATACCAATAGACACCAATCCATTTTTAACAAACCATACCACCTCTAAAATATCCCCCTGGAATAAACCAATATTCTCAAGCACCAACCCAAACTGTTCCACAAAGCCTACTAGAATAACTGTGCAAAAAAATGGAAAGGATGAACTAGGAAGTCTCTTCCCTAAAATAAGAACTTAAAACCATCAAAACTAGAAAGGAACCCATGCCTAATTAGGTGGTTTCATCCTCAACTTCAAGGGGATATTCAAGTTGTACTCAAATAACTCATGAACAACTAAAGGCTGTGACTATTTTAATAAGTGGGAAATCAATTGAGAAACATGAACAAATAAGTCAAAAACCATGTGAAGCTTCAAACTATAATGAAAATTCAAATGAAATACAAGATAAAACTGATAAAAATGTGAAAGAAATAACTCTTCAACAAACAACCCCACAACCTAAACCATTTACTCAATGCATGAGGGGGAAAACCAAGCCTTAATTGAGTGAAAAATTGAGGGAAATATTCTCACAAGTCAAGTTGAACATTACCATTCTCGATGCCATCCAAACCATACCTGCCTACTCAAAGTACCTTAAGGACTTGTGCACTTTTAAAAGACAATTTTCACATAAAAACCAAGTCCTTTTGGAAGCTAATGTGAGTACCACCATTCAAGAGACCATTCCTCCTAAGTTGAAAGACCCAGGTTACCCTTACATAAATGTTAAACTAGGAGAGATCAGAGTTGTCAAGGCCTTGTGTGACCTAGGTTCTAGTGTCAATATCATCCCCTATGATGTGTACTGCTAGTTAGGCCTAGAAGAGCTCCAACCCACATCTATCACACTTCAACTTGCTGATCATAGAATTAGGGTTCCAAAGGGGATTTTAAAGGACATTCTAGTAAAGGTAGAAAACTTAATCTACCCTACTGACTTAATTGTCCTTGACAACCATCAAAACTTAGGAAATAAGGAATAAACCCAAATCATCCTTGGTCATCCTTTCCTTGCAACAATCAACTCTATTATCCGAGTACAAAATGGGAACATGACCATCACCTTTGGGAACATGAGTCTAGACTTGAACATCTATAATGCAAGCTCACAAATAGGGGATGACGAGGACATTCATGAAGTAAACATGATAGGAAGCATTGATAATGAATCCATAGAACATCAAGGAATATTTGATGGATGTTTAATTCAGGATGATATTGATTTCATTTGTTCACTTGAAGGAAGTTTATCTCCTTGGCTTGAATCATTTTCAAATTTCTCTTATGATGAAGTCTTAGGCCCAACAATCAGTGAAACCTTTTAGGAAACCACTTTCATGGAGACCACTCCAACTTCCTTCCCTAAATTTGATCAATCCAATATAGTAGCTGAACCATCTACACATGGGGAATCAATCCTATCTAAAACTCTAGGAAACAACATTGATCTTGATCTAATGTCCCAATCATCCGCTGAAATTCTGAACCAACCTGATCTTGAATTGAAGGAACTTTCCACTACACTCAAGTATGCCTTCCTAGGGGACAATAAAACACATCCTATTGTCATTTATTCTTCTATTGAAGCCAATCATGAGAGAATGATTCTATATGTCCTTAGGAAACATAAGAAATCCATTGGTTGGACCCTGTATGATATTCCTGGGATTAGCTCACTTATTGGGACTCATAGGATTGTTCTAGAATCTGATTCAAAGCCATGTCATCAACCTCAACGATGACTCAATCCTAATCTCATGGAAGTAGTGAGAAAAGAAATTCTAAAATTGTTAAAAGCTGGTATCATATATCCCATAGCTGAGAGTGAGTGGGTCAGCCCAATCCAAGTGGTTCCCAAGATAGCATGAATCACAGTTATAACCAATAAGGATGGAGATATTCTTCCAACTAGGGTGAGTAGTTTATGGAGGGTCTGTATTGACTATAGGAAGCTAAACTCATTCACCAAGAAGGACCATTTCCCCTTACCATTCATTGACCAAGTCCTTGAGAGAGTGGAAGGTTATGCCTTCTACTATTTCTTAGATGGGTACTCAGGGTATAATAAAATTGAGGTATCCCTAGAGTATCAAGGGAAGACTACATTCACCTGTCCATTTGGAACCTTTTCCTTCAAATGCATGCCCTTTAGGTTATGCAATGCACCTGGAACCTTCCTGCGGTGCATGATGGGAATCTTCTCAGACATGGTAGGGGATTTTCTAGAGTCATTGATGACTTCTCTGTGTTTGGGGATACATTTGAGGGATGTCTGATGAATGTGGAGAGAGTCTTGTTAAGATGTGAAGAAAATAATCTGGTCCTAAACTGGGAAAAATTCCATTTCATGGTTAAAGAGGGACTAGTTCTAGGACATTTGGTCTTAGGTAGGGGGATTGAAGTTGATAAAGCCAAGGTTGACATCATTCATCACCTTCCATCACCCAAACTATCAAGGAAGAGAGGTATTTCTTAGGACATGCTGGTTTCTATAGAAGATTCATCAAGGACTTTAGTTCAATATCCCATCCCATTTGTGCTCTCCTAGTAAAGGATGCTCCATTTTTTTGAATAGAAAGCTGTGAGGGTTCATTCTCAATCCTCAAATCCTATCTCACCTCTCCTCCCATTATGAAATCTCCAAATTGGAACCTTCTTTTCGAACTTATGTGTGATGCTAGTGACTTTGATGTAGGAGCTGTGTTAGGAAAACATTGTGATAAAACTCCTTATGTCATTGATTATGCAATAAAATCCTTAAATGATGTCCAAATAAACTACACCACTACTGAAAAGAAGTTACTTGCTATTGTGTTTGACTTAGAGAAGTTTAGGTCCTACCTCTTATGATCCCCCATCACTGTGTTCACTGACCATTCGGCACTAAAATACCTCTTCAAAAAACAAGATTATAAGGCTAGACTAATTAGGTGGGTCCTTCTCTTACAAGAATTTTACCTCACAATCAAGGATAAAAAAGGCATTGAAAATTTTGTAGCTGATCACCTCTCTAGGATGGAATTCAAAGACAACTCAAATCACCTTTCTGTGTCTGATTCATTTCCTGATGAACACCTATACTCTATGAGTGACTTCCCTTGGTATACTAACATAGCCAATTTCTTAGTTATAGGAGTCATTCCAAAATTCTCAGGGACTCAAGATTGAAGGAAATTCCTTTCTAATGTTAGGAACTATGTGTTTGATGGTCCATACCTCTATAAGTTTTGCCTTGACCAAGTCATTAGGAGGTGTGTCCCAAAATCCGAACAAGAGTCCATCCTTAAATTCTATCATAGTGAGGCATGTGGAGGTCACTTTTACTCTAAGAAAACTTCTGCTAAGGTTCTTTAGTGTGATCTATTTTGAACCAACCTCTCAAGGTACTCCTACACATTTTTTCAAAGCTTTCCTAAGTGTGACCAAGTAGGGTCAATCACAAAAAGGAATCAAATTACACTCACTCCCATCTTAGTGATTGAAATCTTTGACTGCTGGGGAATTGATTTCATGGGTCCTTTCCCAAACTCTAGGGGATACCTCTACATCCTCTTAGCTGTTGATTATTTCTCAAAATGGGTTGAATCCATTCCCACCAAGTCTAATGACCATCATGTTGTGATCCGATTTCGGAAAGAACACATATTTTCTCGATTTGGAATTCCTAGGGCTATAATCAGTGATCGAGGAACCCATTTCTGAAACCGTCCATTCTATTCACTCATGTCTAAGTATGGGATTTATCATAAAGTTTCCACTGAGTACCATCCTCAAAACAATGGTCAAGTTGAGTTAGAAAATTGGGAGATTAAGAATATTCTTGAAAAAACTATCAATCCTTCTAGGAAATATTGTTCTGAGAAACTCTTGGATGCTCTTTGGGACTATCGAACCGCATATAAAACCATTTTAGGAATGTCCCCATATAGGTTGGTTTATGGTAAAGCATACCATTTTCCAGTGGAGATTGAACATAAGGCCTTTTGGGCTATTAAGAAAATTAATTATGACCTCTCATTGGCCAAAACAAAGGAAATTAGATCTCAATGAACTTGAGGAACTTAGGATGGAGGCTTATGAAAATTCAAGGATCAATAAATCTAAAGTACAAGCCTACCAATCTCGAAATCTTAAAACCAAACACATTGTACCAGGTAAACCTATTATTTTTCATAGTTCTAAACTTCATTTACACTCGGAAAAGTTGAGGTCTAGATGGTCAGGTCCATACATAGTGTATAAGGTGAACCCCCATGGGGCTATAGAAACTCAAGATCCCACCAATGGTCAAAACTTTAAAATTAATGGTCATAGAGTCAAAAAATTCATTAAACCATTCCAAAAAAATGAAGTTGATGAAAACATGTGTGAACTAACCTTAGATGAGGAAAATACTTAAATAATTAAGGTTCTAAGTCGAGCTAGCGACATTAAACCAAAGCACTGCATGGGAGGCAACCCGTGATTTTCATCTTTGAAAATCATTTTTTTAAATAGTATTAATGAATCATTTTGATATTTAAAAAAATATACTATTGAACTGTTCTTCTATTATGAGTATGGATGGGTACGAAAGGGGAGAACCATATTCATCCGTGTCACGTGGTGTGATCCTTAAGTAATACCTTACCCTGAAATTTAAAAAGAAGACAATGTATCATCAGTTTGTTTTATTTTTAAAATAAAAAAATAAAAAAATAAATAAAAATATAATAATAATAATAAAAAAGGTCACATTTTAGGTTGTGGGGAAAACCCCGTCACAACCGGCGAAGCTGCGAGGACTCGAACCCGGGACCGAAGGGAGACAGGGGCGCACACTTACCATTGACCTACGGCTTATTATGCTTCCTTATTATATAATTTTTATACATATACTTATATTTTAGTTTTTATTTTTTATTTATATATATATATATATTGTTTTTTTTGTTTTTTTTGTTTGTTTTTCTTTTCTTATTTCTCTTTTCCTTTTTCTGCTAGGGAACTCTGCAAGTGACATGGATATCAAAGGACTAAATTGGAGTAGCAATAACTTCAACTTCAACCACCAGGTGACTTCATTCCATGATCCTCATTTTCAATTTCCTTTTTGAACTCCCATTATCTAGCTCTACCTCCTTCTAAATTTTCTTTTCTTCAAACACTAGGGACAATGTTATTTTAAGTTGGGGGGGAGATAAAATTAAAAAATGCCTTTGTGTCAAAAAAATGAATGATTTGAAAAAAAATGTGTGTAAATGGAAGGAAAAATTCCTTTAACTTTGAACATGGTAATACACATTTCACACTTTGAAACTAAATATAAAATAATTTAGCATTCCCTGATTCTGATTTTAATCCTTGTATAATTTCATGATCATAGATTTTGGAAAGTGTGGCTGTCCAATGTGATATTTCATCGTTTATATTTTCATCCAAATAAAAAAAAGATCACAATGCACGTCCTTTGGATAGTGGGGTATTAGTTTGAGTTCATGGGGTCCCCCAAATAAATAGCATAGGTTTGGTGATCATTTTAGTTTTAATACGAGTATTCAATAAAAAAATTAAAAAAACAATAAATTTGTGCGTAGAGAAATGAAATGACCTAATGCGTGGATTTTAGAACTTGGGGATCGTGACTCCATAGTTTTCTGGCCCAGAATTAGTAATTTTATCTCTATTTTTGGTAATTTGAATTTGTTTTTGACTGAGTTAACTCAAGATGATGCCTGAGTATATGGGCTTCACTTAGTGCCCTAAGGTCTTTGAGCCTGGGATTCATCGGCAGAGTGTCGATACAGGGGTTGACTCTTTTGATTGAAATTTCAATTACCATGGAAAAATTGAAAAAAACAATAAAAAAAACAATAAAAAAATTTAAATACTCATCTTAATATTGAAATGTGATTCCACATAGCGCTTCCATCATTTCCCTCTTGAATAAAGATGAACCCCCATGTCTAATGTGATACAAAACACATCATCACTCTTAATTGATATTGGATGAAATATGAAAATGAATTTGAACAAAGGAATGGTCTTGGGATTGGGATCTGCTTATGAAAATATCTTTTATTAAAATATTTTGATGGGTTTCATGATTTTTTGGTATAAGGGTTTTTTTTGATCATTGTGTATTAAAATGTTTTTGGAAATGGGAATTCGAATTTCATATTTTTGAGATACATTTTACTTGGTACTAGAAAATCTCAAGTTGGGGGGGGGGGTAATTAGCCAATAAAAATACATATTTTAATTAAATTTTAATGGTATTAAATTTTCATTTTTGATCTTATGGGCCTGAGTTAGTGGATTTTAATTTTGAACATCCATTCTCATCATTCGTGCACTTCATGCCTAATGTACACCAATTTAGACCCAATGATTCATCTGATTTTAAGGAATGTAATTGTCCATTTTATAATTTTATATTTTTGGAAATTTATATAAACTTCAATATGGACATTTTTCATTCAGGGATCAATGGAGTATCATAAAGGAAGATGGGGATATTTGGTGATGAAAGGAAACAATTCTAGTGAAGGCAGATTGGACACCAGCCCACTGATGAGAATGTGGGGCCCAACATGAAGGCCCAATGAAGCCAAAATTTCATGGGATTATAGAATACATGTATAAGAACAAATCATCCTTCAGGATCCAGTACTAATTATTCCTCCATGGTGGTTATTAAGGCAACCCAATTTGGAGATAAAATTCTGGGCCAGATTCTGCGCCCCAGAAAACATTCTACCAATATAACCATTTCTCGGAATAAAAAACTAAAAATGGGCCCAAATTTTACAGGAAGTTAGGAGACATCTGGGGATAAATTTCCATCTTCTATACCACACTCTAATTATTCCATCTAGAAGGTCTTATAAGAGCGTCTATTCGGTGGTTTCAAGCTGGCTGCCATCTCGGGTCAAGAGTGAAAAAGTCCAAGTTCCACAAGCTTTCTACCACCCTAGGCCTACCATAATCAAGTGGGATGCTTTGTACTGTTGGAGGCTCGACCCAAGGCTCCCAAAATTCCTATTTAAGGTAGTTGTTATCGAGTTTTTTATCATCTTTTGTGCTTGGTTTCATTGAAGTGTTATGCTGCCGCTTTGTGTTTGTAATCACATTTCTTTCTCATATAAATTGTTTCATTCACCCTAGTTTCTTAATAAAAGTTCTTCCTTTAATATTATTATGTTCTTCTACATATATCATTGATACTGTTAGTTCAAGGTGTGAATTTATTCACACCATACTTTGTGATAATTATCACACAACAGTGGAGTGATCGATTTTTGTTGTTGTTTTACTTCTTCAATTCCACCTTTGTAAGTCTACTTCCCACTTCCGTTGAAGACATGTCATCAATGGAGGGATAAATCTTTTATGGGTTGATATAAGGGAGTATAAATAGTCTGGATTGGATGTTATTTCTCACTCCATTAATGGTTAATCACTTATTTTAAATAAGATTTTTATTTGATGATTTTAAAACCTCTTCATCCTTATTGAATTTAAGGTCACGCATTTCAAGTGCTAATACGAACCTTTACCTTGGAGTGATCAAAACTTTGATCCTTAAAGTGTATAGGTGATTAGTATTAGGTTGTGTAGGAATTAAACTAGTAAGTGATTATTTTTTTGATCTTATTAAATGAACCCATCTCAAATATAAGAAATTGAAATCATTAAAAAAGGAATTCATCCTATCCACCCCGAGCGATAATCTAGGATCAACTCATTACCTTAATTTGAATTAAATTAAATATGTGAGTTATCCTTTAAAACCATATTAAATCAACCGAATTTGGACACTTCATAGCCAAATAAAATCCATAGAATTTACATGTCTGCAGGTACTTCTTAGGTCTCTGAGGATTCGATAACCCAAGCTAGACTACAAGTACCGTCCTACCTTCTTCTTTTTGGTAAATTTGAGCATGAAGCAATGGGATTTCTTATAAAATATTCCATTGGTATTACAAAATAGGGATTCTGGGACTAGAGGAGGAAAAACAACAATGACAGATGAGTTCCATATGACAGAGTGATGATCTGGATCCCTGCTTCACCACCGTTCTTCGCCACCCTTCTTCTTCGAGTACCCATATTGATCATACTCATCATGCCTAGAATGATCAAGTAGTTTTCTTTTGTTCCAGGTGATGTGATTTTAGGGGGAGTGATTCATAGGGATTATTTCTATCTATTATTCTTGTTTTGGATTGTTGCAACACCATTTATCAATTCTAATCTTCTTCTTTTTGCAATTGCATGACCATTGCTTGTGATTTGAGGATGCTTATTTTATTTCATCAATTAATTGGACTATTTTGTGTATGAACACTATACAGTCTAGGATATTTATGTTTAAATAGGGTTTTGAGTATCCTATCTATGTCATTAAATCTATCATATGATCATTTTAAAGGTGAAATCATAAGAATAGTGCAGGGTACCCAGACCAAGGATCCGTTTTGACCCAATTCTGACCCCAAAATAGAATAAATTTATTATCAATTGAATCCATAGTGCATGATCTTAAAAATAATTGAAACTAACACATCTCTCTTTTGATAATAAAACCCAATCCTTGTTGCTGTTTCTATTTCTTTCAAAACAAACCAAACAATTGTAATTTCAATTTCTTTAATTAATTCAGAACATAAAGATATTTGTGGGTTCGATACTTGGAATTTTCAAGTTCTATATTTTTAGTTATGTTGTATGGGTTTTATAAATTATTAAATTTGTTTAGCCCCATAGGAATTAACGATTCCCTATGGACTGTCAATAAACATAATCATAAGCCATCCAAAGTAATATGGAGAATGGTATCAAAATAGTACATCGTTAATCAAACTAATCATAACCCATCTGGAGAAATAATAAGGATGGTATCATTACAACATATCCCTAATAAATCATAAGTAAAATATTGCTTTTTGTCTTTGATGAGTATAAATAACATAAAAATTTCATTAGAAACATTCTTAAGGAAAATAACATTTTCACTTTGAAAATCACTTTTAAAATATAAAAAATTATAGAATATTAGGAAAAAAATTCTTTAAAAATAATCATGGAAACTTTTAAATTAATATTTAAATCAATGGTCGGTCATTATAGTGAGAAATTCCATTCATTCTGAGTATATTAAAACAAATATTCCTTTCACATTTTTGATAAAAAGTCAAAAAGTACATTGTTTATAAAATGATAGGAAGATTCATTTTAAACCATTTTGTAAAAATTTATACATGGGTAAAAATTAATTTTAAAAATCATAGTAGAATAGTAAAATCATTTTTTAAATAATTTTTATAAAACATGGACATGGAAGAGAAAATAATTTAGATCGAAAAGAGAAATAAAGTTGGTTTTCCTTAAAAACATTATTTTGGTCTCTTGAGAACATAAGGACATGAAAATGAAATTAAAACATGTAATTTCTATAAATAATCATAAAAGAAGAAAATATGATTTTATTGAGAGATATATCATAATATTTCATCATTGTAAACTTAATCGTAAATAACCCTGATAAACATTGGGACTGTAACATAAAACCCTTACTACTTTGGTAATATTTGAATCATAAGACCCATGAAAGAATAAAATCAATTGAAAATTTAAAATCATTAAAATAAGGATATTAATGATATAACCTATCAAATGGGTTGTATATACACCATAACAAATAAATAAGTGGTGAGTATGGCATATGTTTCACAGAAGTAAAAGTGAGATGAGAAACCCTTATCTCAAGTATAATTTCATTTTTATGTGTTAAAAACTCATGTATAATAAATATATATTTATTATAAATATATTATATAACCATAATAATATATATAATACCATATATTATTTACTTATAATCTTTTATCACTCGTTTATTAAAAATTCTTTGTTAAAATCACTATTTTAGGTAATAACCTCTTTGTTTTTCATGAATGTTTTAGTTTGGTAGTTTTATTATTTGTGATTTGATAATGTATAAATAATATAAATAATGTTAAAAATGATATAAATATCATATATATTCATTATACACATATTTAGTGTCATATATAAAAGTTATATATTGAAAAATGAGTTACACCGTTCATGGAGACAATAGGTCGTATGTACGCATGAACGTTATTTTCATATGTTGATAGATGGAAAAAAGAAAGGTAAATAATAATTAACTTTTAAATAATAAATATTATATCATATAAAACATATATGTTTATAAATTCCATACTTATCACCATCCATGTAAAGTGGAAATGAAAAACAAATCACATCACTCCGTGGAGGCGGTAATCCACACATACACACAAGCAACATTATCATTTTCCAACGAATTGGAAGGTATGAAGATAGATGTGATATTATAATTTAAAAATTATAATTATGTAATAAATATCATATATATATATATATATATATTAAATCAATCATTATATCTATCCATTATAGGAGGATATGGAAAACGAATTACATCGGTTTGTGAGGTGGTAGTTTGTCGTACACACGATCAATGGTTTCATTTACCATTTGGTGGATAAGAATACACATATTGGTTTTGAAATAAACATAATAAAATCTAATTATATGGTATATAATGGTATTATTATATTTTAATTATTAATATATTAATGAAATTGGTAGGAGAATAAGTAAAAAAAATAAAGAGTTTAGTGAAGACAATTACCTTTACTTAGAAAAAACTCCTTTAGATCTCTTATTAAGGACCATGGGGTTAGTCTTTTGGGAATTAACTCAGATATATAACATTTATAAGGATTTTTTATAGATATTTTGGTAGGTTTTTGTTGAGATAAATGGCTTAATATGTGTGAATAAGCGAGGGGAGGAGGTGTCATTTTATAATAGAGGAGTTATATTTTTGTAAATACCCAAAACAATTCAATAATTGGAAGTCATTATCATCCAAAGTGCCTCAAAAATTGATAAATAATGTATTATAGGGAAGTTAAGTTCTATAAAAACCTATACCATAAATAAAACATTTTTTAAACATGTTATTACCTTATCCTTTAAGTTTACTTATTTTTACCATTTTAGTTTTCACTATCGTAACTAGTTTTTTTTATTTAACTAGGTAATATATCCTCTAATAATAAAAATAATTGAGATTTTTTAGATAATTTGGACCCAATTATTCTAAATATAAAATATAATTTATCAAATAAAATTCATATATGTTTGGAAAATTAATTTGAACACGGGAGTATGTAATGCAAAAAACCTTGTTTTAACCTTAACCATAATAATTAATTTTTATTGTATTTACTATTAATTATGAAAAAAATTAAACTTAAATTATTAACTAATATAAATTATTATATTTCAAAATATTTAATCCATTTTAACAAATTAAATTCATATAAGTGAATGAATTTAATTTAAAATTAAACCCGTAAGCGGGATGAAAATATGGTTTTCCAAAGAAACATTTTCTTAAATCTAAAAAGTTTTTATATAAAAATTAAACATAAAATTGATTCAAATTAAATAAATTGGATTAATAATAATATAATTTAACTGATTTTACTTTTAAAATAATTTTAAAACAAAATGTAACTTTGTAAATGCTTTAAATGAAAAGTCAATTTTCAATAAAAATTTGTATTTTCACTATTCATCAAAAAATTAATCTTTTTAGAAAATTATAAAAAATTCACTCTAAGATAGTTTTGAAATTATGATTTCAAAAATTAATTTCATTTTTTCAAATAATTTTTTCCAAAATTGGTAAAAATTAATTTTAAAATAAGTTTGGAAAATGCGATAAAAATGCTTTAAAAAAACACAGTTTTAAGCATAAAACTGGATTTATTATTATCTCATGCTTAGAAAAAGTATTATATGAATGATAATTTTTTTATTGAATATAAAATATATAAATTTTATCATTTAACAATTGTTATTAATTTAACTAATTGTGCACATAATAATAGTTTTTCATAAAAAAATTTCTTTTACATTCAAATGAATTTTATTTTCATTTATAATCAATTGATAACCAATAAATTTATTTTATATATTTGTAAACCATATTATTTTTATAATTTAGTTATTACTATTATTACCTATAAATTTAACATCTAGGTTATAATAATATACTATATTACAATTCATTTCAAATCTGGACTGTGTGTATCATAAGCTATAAAAGTGATTAAATTTATTTAATAAGAAATATATCATAAAGTACCATGGTGTTACAAAGAGTGTGGTTTCAAGTGAATAAAATTTCAAGAAATCAATTCACCCCCTGTTGAGTCTTAGTTCAATTGTTCTCTGACCAAAAATTGGTATCAAAGGTTGTTACTTTTGAGTTCTTAACTCTAAACAGTTGAAGTATTAAATATTATATTCAATAGATATCATGGATGAAAACAGAGAAGGCATGTATATGTTTAGAGAACCCTATTTTAATGGAGAAAACTATAGATACTAGAAGGCCCATATGTTTATTTACCTAAAAAATCTTGGAATAAAAGTTTATCTAATGGATATAAAGCCTTAATAAATTCCCTTGATCAAACCTAAAACATGAGATACTAACACCTAAGCCAACTATGACTTAAAATGCAAATCCAAGAATGCTATCATATTTAGACTAGGTCCTGATGAGTTCAAATGAGTTTCATAATGTGATACAACACCTGATTTGTAGACTACTATATCAATTTCCTATGAAGGAACTGATAACATATGATCTCTTTGATACAATACTGCAAAGCTTAAGTTTGATACTTTTAGAATGATGGAAAGAGATAGAAACACTCAGTTAAATGGAATACTTACTGAAGTTGTAAATAATGTTGCTATTTTAGAAAAAACTATTCTAGAAATAGATTAAGCTATGAAAATCCTAATAATTCTACCACCTAGATATAGTGGAATTTCATATACCATTAGGAAATCTAAAACTTTCAACAATTTCAAAATAAAAGATCTTTTTGGTACTCTCATGATATAAGAAGCAGAAATTGAAGCCAAGACTGGGGAGAATAAGTTTTTTAAAAAGGTGAATTCTTCCCTAAATGTTTATACTAAAAAATATTACAAGAATAACAATATTGTACAAATATATGAATCATATAGAGAATAACATACCTTACGCAATTTAGAATCAAATGACTTGCTTGCTCATTTTTTCTAGAAAGTTCAAAAAGTTTTACAGTAAAAGAAGAGGTTTTATAAAACCATTTAATAAGTATAAAAAGTATGAGGTAAACTATAAAGAGGTCATATGATATGAGTGGAAGAAACTTGATCTCATTAAGCTAAACTTACCTCAACTGCAAGATAACAAAAGTATGAGAATAAGTATTTCAATAATTTTTAATATAAGAAGAAATCCAATAAAGTCATGAAGGCTACATGAAGTGCCTCAGAGGAATCCAATAATGATACTAGCTAAGATTATAAAGTTGAAAATTTAAATGACAAGTCTAGAATATGATTTATGGTAAAAACATACGAGGGAACAATACATATGAACAAAAATGCAAAATAGTTTATGGAAAATGGATGTTCAAGGAATATGAGTGGATATTTGTCTAACTTACACTCATTGTCTAAGATTGATAGAGGCTATGTAAAATTTAGTGTCAATTAAAAATGAATGGTATTTGAAATTGGATATGTTGTAAATCTATAGTCAAATCCTCACCAATAATGTTATTTATGTGGAATGATTAAATCACAACCTGATAAGTATTTCTCAACTTTATAATGAAGGTTATTCTATTGATTTTTATAATAATGCCTACTTAGTTTTTAAAAATAAATCTCTTAAATTTAAGGCACTAAGAACTGAAAATATCTAAACCTTAGATCTAATTTATTTTTTTATACAAAATTTAAATTTTTTTAATGCTAAAGTTAACAAATCTTGGATTTGGCATAAAATAATTAGACATTACAATGTTTACTCTTTGAGAAAATTATTTAATTTTTTTTTGATTTTTTATTTGATAAACATTAAATTGGATAAAAAAGAAACTATACGATTCATTCCAAATGGAAAAGTAACAAAAAATATCTTTTAAACCAAAAAAATTAGGTTTCCACTTATATATCTTTATAACTTATCCTCATGGATCTGTTCAGACCTTCTAGAATAGAAAACATAGGTAGAAAATATTTTGTTCATGTTTTAGTTGATTATTTTTCAATATTTACTTGGGTTTATTTATTGATATTTAAAATCAAATCATTTTATTTATTTATTAATTTTTATAACTTGTAAAAAATTAATAATATTCTAAAATTGTGACTTTAAGAAGTGACCATAGAGGAGAATTTGAAATTCATGAATTTAATTCCTTTTTCTCAGAGTTTGGTATTAAACATACTTTTTCTTCCCCCTGGACACCCCAATAGAATGGTGTTTTTAAATGAAAAATAATACCTTGAAATAAATTTATAGTACTACATTATGTGAATATAACCTACCCACTCACTTTTGGGATGAAGCTATTAATACATCATGTTATGCCATTAACATAGTTCTAATAAGGTTTATCTTAAAGAAAATACCCTATGAGTTATGGAATAACAGAAAACCAAAGGTATGATACTTTAAAGTGTTTGAATGTAAGGTTTAAAACTTGAAAACAAAATAAAATATTGGTAATTTCAATCCAAATGATGATAAAGGAGTCTTCTTGGGTTACTATACTACTTCCAAAACTTATAGGATTTTCAATAACAAGTCAGTAGTAGTTGAAGAATCTACACATTCTATGTTTAATTAAAGTGATCCTTTTGATCATAATAAAACTCAGATTTATGACTTGATTAATTATATGGAAAATTTATAACTTAAACCTCTTTTTGATAAAAAAGGATGATGATCTGGAACATGATCAATAATAATTTGAACCAGAAGGGACTGATACGGAAGAACCGGAAAATGTGTTGCCTAAATAACCTAGAAACCTTAAAGGCCATCCTTTAGAGACTATTATATGATATCTAGATATAGGTGATAATACTATAATAAGTGTTGGAAACCTTATATAATTTTATTCCTTTTTATCTCAACTTTAATATAAAACCTTATAAGAATCCTTAGCTGATGAAAGTTGGGTTTTAGCAATACAAGAAGAGTTAAACTAGTTCAAGAGGAGCAAGGTATGAGATATAGTCAATAGACCCTTTGACTATCCTATTATTAGAACTAAATAGGTATTTATAAAAAAATACCATGATAAAGGTGTGATCATTATAAATAAGGCTTGGTTAGTCACTAAAAGTTCCAATCAAGAAGAAAGAATAGATTATGAAGATACCTTTTCGCCTGTAGCTAGGTTATAATCTATTAGAATCCTATTAGAATATGCAGCTCATATAAATTTAAAATTATATCAGATGAATTATATATCTACCTTTTTAAATTTATTTTTAATGGAGGATGTTTATTTCTAACAACCTCTTGGTTTTGAAGACCCCCATTTTCAAAATTATATTTTCAAACTTACCAAAGATCATTATACCCTTAAACAAGCACCTAGATCTTAGTATGAAAGATTTAATTATTTTATTTTATCAAATGGTTTTAATTTAGGATTGTAATAACTCACTATTTTCAAGAAAAATTCATCAAAATTTAATTTACTTGTGAAAATATATGTTTATGATGTTATTTTCAAATAAAAAAAATAAAAAAAGTGTAACGACTTTTTAAAACTCATAAAAGAAGAATTTAAAATGAGAATGATGAGAAATTTAAACTATTTACTTGGATTTTAAATTTATCAAATATATTTTGGAAATGTTTAAAACTATATAAAATACATACTTGATTTATATAAAGGGTTTTTAATTGAAGGTGGTGATAATTATTCATCCCCTATGATTTCCAATATTAAATTGACTTGGATGAAGCTGGAAAACCAGTTGACAACAAGTTATATAGAGGAATAATTGAGAACTTACATTATCTAATTTCAAGTAGGAAAACCATTATTTTTTCAGTATATCTTTGTGATAAATTTAAATCAAAACCAAAAGATTATAATTTAACTAATTCTAGAATAATTTTAAGGCATTTAAAATTTAAAAGGAACTATCTCTCTTTCTTTACATTTTCTAATTTTTTTTATTTTAATTAAAATTCATACTCAAATATAAATTCTAGTGTGTGTAGAATAGATAAGAAAAATACCTAAAAAACTTATCATCTTCTAGGTAAATCCTTAGTATCATAGTCTAGTAATAAAGAATACTTTTTTGCACTTTCAATTACCGAAGATGAGTATATTGTAGATAGAAGTTACTATACACAAGTGTTGTAGATGAAACATACCCCGATGGATTTTGGATTCAATTTTAATCATTTTTCAATCAAGTGTGATAACACAAGTTCTATAAAAATTTTAAATAATCTGATAAACCATTCCATAAAAAAGAATGTAGATTTAAGAAATCATTTATTAAGAGATTAAACACAAAAAATGTGATATATCTTTAGAATTTGTTTATACAGTGAATAAATTAGTAGAAATTTTCATTAATCCATTACCTACTGATCGATTTTATTTTATCAAATCTGAATTAGGTTTGTTAAATTTTAGTTTATATCATTTTGTTTATCTGTTCTATGTTTTGGCCCATGAAAATCCATATTTTTTCAATTCTCATTTACTTTATTTTATTTTTGTTTTTAACCACCATTTTTAGTTTTAGTTTTATCTTAGTGAAACACATACCTTATTAGTTTTATTATTACCTATCGCGTTATTATATGTGAACCTTCATTATCTTGAAAGAAATAAAGAAAATCAGGCTTACGCACAAAACCTCCAACCCTTTGCAACACAAAAAACTATTGTTTCCTTGATCTCCAATACTATTTTCCCTAAACCTTTAAACCTTCATACCTTCTTCAATCATGGAAAAAACAAATATATTAGATAGTACTACTTCAAGTAGTTTGAATCAGTCAAGATATGTGAGGACAGTTCTTAGTGAAAAAGAAATTTATTTTAGTTGGATCAATAGGATGAATATACTGCTAAAAAGTGTTATCAATATTCAAGGCTGGAAATACATCTCTGAAGAGAATAAAACAAATTAATTATTTTGAAAATAAGTTTATGAGTTTTATGAGAACATCATGTTTCAGAATTTTGATTTTGAAGATATTGTTACTACAACCATCAATAAAAAGAATTTTTAAATGCCTTCATTAGTAATGGATGAGGTTTTTAGATGTACACATGAAGGTAGTTTTGATTTCAACACCTCTCTTACCACTATAGATTAATTTATCCATCTAGAGATAATAAAATCCCTATTTGGTATGTCAAATGTAGAAAATAAATCTATAAAGGAACTGGATCCAAAAAGTAATGTCCTAGTTATTTCATTTAGTTGGAAATCTATGGTGAGTTTGAGAAAATTCCATTCCAAGACATTGCTTTGTTATATTTGATCTTGATAGAAAATCATGTAAATATGGCATGTTATGTAATGAGGTATATGTTCCATATTCAAAATAAGTATGTAAACTTATATTTTTTAGGGAGGATATTGATTTTTGTTTTTTTAAATGATGGTGTATTCCTGAACAAGACCATGACAACCCGTTTCCACAAGTTAAAAAATCCGAGTATTGTAGTTTTTAAGTGTAGTAGATTTTTCTAGAACTTTTCAACTAAGAATATATCACTAGTTGGAATAGAATAAGAGATGGAATTATATATTACTCAAGTTGAGGGGGAGTCATCTCATGAAATCATTGTTACCGAGGCATATGAAAAATTTACTACAAATGTTGTTGTGGCAGACCCATTAGACATTTTCACTCTTTATGATCATCAACAAAAAGTTCTAGTTATAGTATCAGATGAGATTCATCTTGGTGATGATATAAAGGAGGAAGATAAATATGAAGTCCAATAAGTATCACATTAGGTGGTTGTTGATATTCCTACACTTACTGTGATTAAACCTCCCACTTTACTGGGCTCTACCATAAGAGAAAGTTTGGATACAACCCTTGAAAAGATTGTGAGCATTGGTAAATAGAAGACTATCTCCAATGATACTGGAGCTATTCCACTATTTTAAGTCTCTCCTATGCCTGAGTACAGAAGGTGAATAAATCATGAAACCATTTAGTTTATAAGTAATGATGTTTTGGGATGTGATGAAGAAGAAATCAAAGCCGTTGATGAAGCCTCATTGTTGGTTGCTAATAGTACAAAAAAGAGAGAACCTTATAGACCCTATCATGTGGAAGAGTTACCTAAAGTTGAAGAAATTAAACAATTTGAAGAAAGTTTTTTAGTGGATTAAAATCAAGGTATATAAGTGAATTAGGAAGTACACTTGAAACTATATACCACAGTAATTCTAGAATACCTACTACTGAGATTGAAGCTGTTAGTGGTTAATTCCATTCTAATTATGACGAGATAATGTTTGAAGTATATATATTAAATAATTATGGGATTGATTCCCATAAATAGGTCATGAATATTCATGGAAGTGATGTTTCAAAGGAAGATGTTGATACCCTCAGGAATATGGTTTTAAATCAGTTTGATTTCATTAAAACAATACCATCTGCTCAACTAAGTCACATGTCAACAACTAAATTTTATATCTTGAAAGATTTGATATAGTCTGTTATAGAAATTTTTTTTAAGGAACCTACTAAATAATCATTAAGAAAATTATTTCTAGATAAATCTATTATAAAATAAAAGTTTTAATCTATCTCTCAGGAACTAGATACTTCGACTATCGGTATAGCCTCTATGCAATGTGAACTCTTTTAACAAGAGTTTTTGCAAGATGTTCAACATAGTTTTATTGTTGAGATCATGATTATCCCTATTATTTCCAAAAAAATCATAACCAGTATGTAAAACTCTCAAAATTATATTATTAAATTGCTTCAAGTAAATGTACCTTTGATTAAATAAGCATTTGTGAATGAAAAAATGGATTAGATCTTCATTTTCACTAAATTAGAGAAGATGGATGGATCATTGGAAAATAATTTTCCAGTTTAGAATAAAATTTTTACCTCCTAAATCAGTTGGTTGTGAGATCTATGGTATCAAATTATTCTTCCAAGGAATTAGATTCATTTTTTGAACCAAGGGAGAAGTGTGTAGTCTCCAAAGGAAAAGCCGTTGTTCATGGTGATGCATCTCAAATAGTACTGGTTATCTCTACCCCTGCTACTAGTTTAGTTAGTTTGTATGATAAATAGTTGGAAGTGTTAAATAAGTTGATTCTTAGTTGTGTGAAGATAGGTGATTTATAGAACTTTTTCTACAACCTCATAAAAAATAGAATAAATTCACTATTCTTCTTGACTATTATAAGAATGATGTGGTAAAAATAATCAACATGTGTGTGGATGCATTGTTTCACCTATGAGAAATAAAATCCTTGGGATATTTCATTTATGATCGTCATGCCACCACATCATAGTGGTATAAGGAAATATTTTACCCCAACAATATTTACTTAAAAAAAATTTATAGTTTGGCACTGAAGCATCAAAAACCGCTCCTACAACTTAAACTAAGTTTCCCTTCTCTACCATAGATTGTTTTAATATCACATGTACTCAAAAATATTCTATATGTATTCAATAAAGCATAGTATAGATGTAAATTCATGATAGAGATAGCCTCATAGGTTCCTTTACATTGTATTCCCTCATAGGAGCTATTACTAGAGAGAGTGTTGATGCCCCACTTCCTACATCTTCCTTACCCATAGTCTAACTACAATCCTTCAAGAATCCACATCCAAAACATCATCCTACACCACATGGCTAATTTTTTATCTTGATAACACCACTTAACTAATATTTTGTGGTTTATCTTAAACATTTGAATAGTTTTTTAATTATATATTGTATGTTTTTAATTATTAATTGTTTTCTTTCATTGTTCTATTTCACTTATTTTAATTGTTGTTGTTATCTGTTTAATTTTTTTCTTTTATTGGATGTTTTTATTTTTACTCTATGTTATGTTTTACTTGACTATGTTTTTTCGTTTTCAAGTGAATTCCAAAATCTATTAATATTCAGTATCTCATATTCTAAATATTTAAACTTGTTCTTGTGAAATAATGAATGTGTTATTCTTAACTTATTATTTTTGATATCAAAAAAGGGAGAGAAATAAGTAAAGCCACTCTATACTTATAGGGGAAATTATTGAGTAAATTTCAATCTTAGGGGAGAATAAATCCCAATTCTGGATAAGAGGATAAGTAATCCAAACTTTTCTTATAGGAGAAAGGAAAAAAACATTTAATAAATTTCACTTAAAAATAATTTACAAATAAAATTTTCTTTTTTGTTTTTTTGATTATGAGTTTCGTGATCATCAAAAAGGGGATATTGTTGGACAGACTTATGTTGTTCCAAAATATCTCATTACTTTATGTGTTTTCATGATTCAAAAATCCACTATTTATTTACTAATAATTTTATATTAAGTGTTTCATAATTTTATGTCTAACTATTTCTAAGAGTTATGAATTGTTTGATAAATTAATTCTAAAGGAGTTTGTCTTATGTGGATAATGAGTCAATATAATTTATTCTTAAAGTGTTAATTAATTCACTTTATAGATTATGGGATTCATTTTTTTTTCAAAGTAATTTATCTTACATGTCAAATATTATCTTACATGTAAAAGAATTGTCTTAAAATGTAGATTTTGTACTTGCACTAAAATATCAAGTCTATGCTAAATGATTTTATCTTATGAAAGATTAGCATAAAATTTTATCTTACTACATAATTAATTTATCTTACGAAGTAGATAAATTTTCTTATGAATTGCTCAAGGTCGGAAAGATAAGTCATAAGTAAAATCGAAAAAATATTTTATCTTACAAAGGGGACCTTAGTAAAAGAATTATCTTATAGATGTTAAAGAAAGCCATAGAAGTCATTTATCTTATGAAAATAAGAGATTATCTTATTAAATGGAATTATCCAATAGAAATAGTAAATTTAGATTATTTATCTTTCATGATGTAAAAGTTAGAAAATTGAAGTTATTTATCTTTCGAATTTGCATGGTGAATAATCTTACAAGTATAGTGTTTCCAGACATTTATCCTATAGAGATCAAGTTATCTTATAGAATATCATTATGATTATACTCCTTACCATGAGTGTGAATTTTGTTTAGTCAACTTATGCTTTTACGTTTATCAAAAAATGTGTTTTCTAAATAATGGAAGATAAATTTGGAGATAGAAACTTTTTACCAATAATAGAAAGATATGATAAAGAAGATTTCTGCCACATCTTCCATGGAAGTTCATTCCATATTTGGAAAATAAGGACCCATGATAATTAAGAGCTTTTCACTTCAATTTTATAAAATCATTATCCACTCAACCATTGGGATTATAAACTTTTCTTAAGTTCACATTCAAACAAGGAGATATAAATAGCAGTGTTTGATGCTGCATCAAGAAAAACATAGTCATGTACATATACCCGAAAAAATATTTGAATCATACTACATAGGATATATAATAATTTAATATTATATATATTTTTTGTTCATACTCTATTATCTTTTTCAATTAAAGGACCTCCAGATCTGATCTTTGAATATAATCATCTTATCTAGACATTTCTTAATCTATTATTAGTTACATCTTGTAATAGTGTGCTTTATTTATAAACTCTAATTATTATATATTATCACTTGAAGTGAGAACTCCATATACTAAGTGTTCAAGGTTGTTGTTATTTCAAGCCTTGTAGGAGCCCAGTAAAAGATCCTAGTTTTGTACCAAGTAATGATTTCTTTCACTCAATCTAGAATTCCCCAGGAAAAGGAATAGTGCTAGTGAAAATCACTAATCTCTAGGAGTTGAGAATTGGTGGAGTGTACTAGGGGATATCTATTCCCCAAACCACTATAAATATCCTATGTTCTATATTTTTCTTTCTGCATTCATTTATACATTCATTTATGCTACTTTATTTTATTAAGAAAATATCATAACCTATCAAGCTTAAAAGAGGGTGTTTCTAAGCAAATAAATTTTCAAGAACTCAATTATCCCCTTTTGAGTCTTAGTATAGTTTTTCTATAACCAATAAGGAGCACCCTCACGTGTGACCCCCTTTGGTTCCTCATTCATTTCTTGGTCCTTACTCTTGTGATTTAGAAGAAAATCAGTCTGGGTAAGGGTTTCTTCTTCTTCTATTATCCATTACCTTCTCTTCTTCTTATTTTCCCACCTCACTCTTTCCACAACTCACCCTAGGCCGAATCCTAGGTGGGTTTTTGTTTCTGATTTCAAGTGGCTTTGGTATTTAGGGTGTGAGATGTTCTCTTAGGACCTTCCTCTCTCAGTTATTAAAGATCTTACATCATTTGTACTTGACCTATAAAATTACTTCCATGCTATTACTTTTCATGAACATTCCATGTGTGTATGGGTGTTCCAAAATTTTTTTTATTAAATTTATACATGTCTTATGAGTTCAAATGTAATATATATATATAGTAATCAAAGTATTCAAGAGACTAAAGTTGATTTCTAAATGGATATTTCTAGGTTTTCCTCTCTTAATTATCAACATCTAAATAATAGTTATATTTTCGACTTATAAAATATTTATGGTCATTTTTGTATAAAATTTAGAGTGTTTTGTGTTGCTTAAAACTGTTAAGTAAATTGTATGAGTTGATGCATGAATTTAAAGGGGAAATTTATTGGGTTTTCTTTATTTTTTAAACTTTATCAAGTTCACTTATTTTATTCTTATATTATTCACTCATAACTTATAGTATGAATGTATCTTGACACATTAGGTGGTTATGCACATATATATGGGCACACACACACACACATATATATAAACTCACATGTGAATATGTGATTTTGTATATCAAGAGACGTGCACATGTGCACGTGTGTGTGTGTAAATGTATATGATCATAATGATAGAGATAAAATTTGGGAATTTGAGTTTAATACACAAAACTTGGTCCTCAAATATGTTTTTAAGTATATTTCTAAAATAAATTATAAAGGATCAGTTGGCATGATTCAATTTTTTTTGTGTTTTAATTAATTAAAGATGTGGCAGGATAATGTTGATGGATGATTATATGACTCATGGTTGTTTTAAATGTTTTCTATTTGATTTGAGAAAGGAAATAGTTTAAAGAGGCATGTGGTATTTTATGAATTACATTTCTTGATACGGGTTAATGAAAGGTCCCTTTTTAAGTTGAAATGTGATTTTCTTGAAATGGGTAAGGCACATGGGAATTTTGGTATCTAAGAGGATAAGGGTAGGTTAAGTAAATCTATAGATTTTTCTACACTAACTAAACACTTAGACTTGGATAAATGTCTTGGTTACATGTAGGGGAATCACCAAACCACTAGGACAAATAATGTACTCCTCAGTGGATGATTGGATGTGTTATAATGGGTAGACATCACCATGATACTAATCTAATCCATGTTCTCCTTAGTTGTTAGTTTGTATATTAGATTTTGACTGATTAAGTCACAAGATGATACAATAATCTATAGTGTACACTAACCTTAGATGACCCAAGACTTTTATCATGATTCACGTTTATGAAAATATTATTTTTACAGTACCTTATTTATTTTATAAATTGTTGAAGTATGTTACCTACTTTATTTTATAAACCATTAAAGCATGTTGCTTGATTTTTTTATAAATTTTTAAAGTTTTTTTTCTAGATTCTTTAAAAATTATTTGAGAAAGGTATGTTTCTAAAATGGTTCAAAAAGTGGTTTTCAAATGGTGTTTTCCAATAAAAATAGCATAATATGATAAAGTGTTTTCTAAGTGACTGTTTTCATTTAAAGGAAAAAAGAAAATGAAATTTGTAAATGCTAATGATGTGATATCAGATTTGATTATGAAATGGAAAACCCATTTTCTATTTTTACTTTCAAACTAGAATATATGGAATTTTTTTGGAAAGGAAACACACGGTCTCATTGGTGAAACCCTACTGGGCTATTTGCGCTCACACCTAAATGAAACCTCTCAATGTTTGTAGACCAAGTGGATTTTTCAGGTTCAGATTCAGTTCTTGGTTACTCACATAGTGGGTTGGTTTTTTAGGTTGGAGTGTAACATTGGGTCCCATGTATTTATTTATTTGGGTATGCTAGATTTATTTTATTTAATCTTAGTGCCTTAGTAATTTCATCCAAATCACACATTTCTATTTTTCTTTCATTATTTAAGGGTGCTTCATTTTAAATAGGGAGTTATGGAGGACTGGAAATGGGATTTTGTGTGTGAGGAATTTGGAGGTAATCATAAGGATTAATTTTATTTAAATTATTTAATTGATTTTATATTATATTGTTTCATTTCTTTTTTCACATGGACCTATGACATACAAAGGGTCTATGTTGGTTTTTATTCTATTAGTTTAATTTATTTTATGGGAGAAATCATTCCTAAGGTATATTATTCGATGCCCAAACACTTGTTACTACCCTATGGGGATTATGAATGCCCTCTGAGCCTTGTCATGGGCCGACTCGGGTGTCCAACCGATGGGTGACCTAGGATGGTTCCTAAAAAATGGTATCATAGCCTAAATTTTTTGAAAACCTTGGTTCTTAGAATTTCCTATGTTATTTGAGTAATTTAGGTATATTAGAGATATAGATGTGGGGACTCATGAGGTAGGAGAATAAAGACTCTAGGTAGCTATTTTACATTACAATCCTTGAGTTTCCATGGGATGCCGGGACATGAGTCTTTAAATTAGAGCTTTACTTATTGATTCCTTTGATATTTTGATTTAATATAGTGGTTTTTTAATTTTGTGGGTGTTTTTTGATTTGTTTTGAAGTTTCTTTTTAGGGTGAATATGGTATTAGAACTGGAGGAACTAGTATCTCACATGTCCAAAAAAACCATGTGGATATTATACACATGGTTTCAAGAAACCATCAGTGGTAGTGTCAGGGCTGGAATATGGTTTGTCAAACTAGGTGACCAAACTATACATGACCAGTATCCTCTCTAAATATTTTTTTGGATTATTTTATCTTTATAATTATTTATGGTGTTGTATTGGTGTTATTTGAAGGAATTTTGATGTGATTTGGTTTGATTTTGATGAATTTTTATAAATAAACAGAAATTAAAACAAAAAATGTAAGTTTTTTAAAAATGGACTGAAGTGGAATTGGGTTCAAATGGTAGAAGTGTGTTTTGAAATGAATTATGGGATTTATAAAAAATGTATTAAAATGGATTTTATGTTTTGAGACTCATGAGGTAAGGGATTTATAACATTTTAATGATATTTTGAATGGATATTTGATGTTCTAAAATTAAAGTAATTTTTTTAAAATGAGTTTCTAGCTAACTTTTTTGATTTAAAATATTTAAAAGTGAAATTTAAAAATGGTTTAAGAATATATTTGTGATTGTAAAATGTTTTATGAATGGATTTTGTTTATATTTTGTCTTGAGGAACTTGTCTTTAATCAAAGGATAATTTTATTTTGAAACTATTAAATAGGTTTTATAAATAAGTTAAAATGAAGCCGATGTTTGGAAATTTATAAATGTTTTGAAAATTAACGTGTGAGATTTAAAATGGGATTACACATGGAGATTTAAGATTTTAAATTTTAAATTTATGGTTTTCAAATGGTTAAAAATGATACTTTTGGATTGTTTGATGTTTTGATCCACTTTTGAATAATGATCATGATCTGTTTCCTTAGTTTGTTGTTCTAAATTGAGATTTGATTTTTGGATGGGGTGATTTTTATTTTAGATATGATTGGATAGGTTCCATATTCTCCCTATTATTTGGGGTATGCCTTATAGGAATATCATGTGATTTTTTGGATCTGGTTGATTGTATAATATATGTTTTTAGTCGATCAATTTTGCAAGGTAATTCTTGTTTAGGTTTGTATCTTTGGGTTCTTTCATTGTTGTTTCACGTTAAATGTTATTTT
This sequence comes from Viscum album, assembly GCA_963277665.1. Lineage (NCBI taxonomy): Eukaryota > Viridiplantae > Streptophyta > Magnoliopsida > Santalales > Viscaceae > Viscum > Viscum album. The sequence continues at coordinate 638,734,309 of OY728153.1, forward strand.
TTTAGTTTTTTTTATCATTTTTTAATATTGGGTAGGTATTTTCGGGTTTTTTGTGGATTTGGTCATGGTGTAATTTGATTTCAGTTCATTGGGAATGGGTAAAACCATAGGTGTATCACCCAGGTAACTAGGGAAGATGTTGAACTAATTTATATTACATACTATTTAGCATTGACATGAATTTTATTGTGATCCCCATGTATTGTTTCCTAAATGTGAGGTACTAATTTACATTTTCTTGTTCTTTAACCCAATGTTAGAACCCATGTTATTTTGATGATTCATATTTATAGTTTATGCCTCCTCCCCTTTTTATTCATAGTTAGAAGGATTTAGCAGGTTATTTGGTGCTCCTTGTTTTGATATTTTTGAGTGTCCTTAAGTTTCATTTTCTCTTGAGAATAGGTTGGGAGGTTTTGAAATGTTTCTTATTTCCTCTCTTACTTTTCTATCATTTCATTCCCCTATTGCTCGGTTGGTTTTCATTGATCAATGGCTTATAATTTGGGAATTTTGAGATATCATGCCTATATGAAGAGTTAAAATTAATTATTTTTGAAATTATGGATATGTTTTGGTAGTTATTCTTATGTTATTTTTTATTGAATTCTTTTCAGTTTTAGATTCAGGTCATGCCTCATAGGGGTTCCTCAGTGACACCCTTACCTAATTGATCCACCATTCTTAGGAGATTATTAAATGGTGTGGATACCCAATATGGGTCTCTATTTCTTAATCCTTTCTTTGGTATGGTTAGGAATGGGTTATGATTTGGAGATGGGTATGTACTTGATGAATTTAACTCATTCTCTTAGAACTTTTAGTGTCTTGGTGGTTATCATTCTGATTGAACTCTTTTTGGTATATCATTCTTCTAGGTCTTTATGTCTATCTAGGGGAAAAAGGGTTATGTTGGGGAGTTATATCACACCCGACCCATATTTACCTAATTTATTTATTGACCCTTATTTTTTCTTTTGAGTTCCAGACCCATATTTTATTTTATTTTAGAAAATTGTAATGTTTTGGACTACCGCATGGTTGGGAAAATCATGTGGTGACCATACAGACGAGTCTGAAATTTTTGAAGACCCATATCACAAGGTCAGTGCATAGTTTTACCAAGCATGTGTCCAAACCATGTGAATGCCCGAGGGTGTGAAGTAGGGGGTACATGGTTGGCACATGGTTTGACCAACCGTGTGACCAAACTATGTGATTCACATATGGCTTTAAAAATTGGATTTTTTGATTATGAACCCTATGAAATAAAGACCCAGATTAGGTCTCCCTCTTCTCACTTAGATGAAATGAAAATTAACACCCTCACCCAAGACACCCTTTTGGCTCCTCCTTTGTTTTATGGTCCCTCCTCTTGTGATTTCAAAGCAAAACAGTCCGGGTAAGGGTTTCTTCTTCTCCTATTCCTCCTTACCTTATTTTATTCTTATTTTACTACCTCCCTCTTACTATGGCTTGCACTAGGACAAACCCTAGGTGGGTTTTGGGTTCTGATTTTGCATGTCTTGGGTTTTTAGGGTGTGAAATATTCTCTTGAGAAACTCCTCTCTTCATTACTGAAGATCTTGCATCATCTACATTTTCCCTAGGAAGGTGATTCCATGTTATTATTTTTCCTTAACATGCCATGTGTGATTGGGTGTTCCAAAATTGTTTTTCATAAATTTATACATGATTTACAAGTTTAAATGGATATATAAATATCAAAGTTTTCATGATACCACAACCGATTTATAAATGGATCTTTATAGGTTTTCCTCTCTCAATTTTTGGCATCTAAAGAATAGTTATATTTTTTACTTATAAAACATTTATGATGGTTTTTTATAAAAGAAGAGTGTTTTAGTGTTTTTTGAAATTATTTATTAAATTTTGTGAGTTTATGTATGAATTAACTTGGGAAATTGATTGTTTTTTATAAAACTCTATAAAGTTTACTTATTTTATTCTTATGATATCCAATCATAATTTTTAGTCTGAATATATCTTGATGTATTTGGAAGTTATGAACATATATGTGGGTATAAATATATATAAATATATGTACAAATTCACATGAGAATATATGAATTTGTATATTAAGATACACAAACACACACATATGTGTGTGTGTGTGTGGTTGTGTGTAAATGTATATGAGCATCAAAATATATGGAATCTTTGAAAATCTGAGTTTGATACTCAAAGACTCAATCCTCAATAAGTTTTTAATTATATTTATAAAATAAATTATAAAGTCTTGGTTGACATGATTTACATTTCTTGTTGTGTTCTATAAATGATGTTTTAATTAATTAATTCTATGGTATGATAATTTTTATCGATAATTACATGTTTTATGGTTATTTTAAATGTTTCTACATGATTTGAGAAAGAAAATAATTTAAATAGGCATGTGATATTTGATGAATTTAATTACTTTAGATGGGTTGATTAAAGGTCCCTTTTTTAAGTTGAAATGCAATTTTCTTGAAATGGATAAGGCACATGGGAAGTTAAGTATCTAAGATGGGAAGGCTAGGTTAAGTATCTATATGTATTTTTATGCACTAACTAAACACTTAGACTTGGATAAAGGTCATGGTGTCATGGAGGGGTGTCACTACACCGCTATTCCAAGACATGTACTCCCTACTGGTTGATTATATGTAGTGTCATGGATGGATGTCACCATGCTACTAGGCCAAGACTTGTTATCCTTAGTGGTTAGCGCACACATTGGATTTTGAGTGATTGGATCATAAGATGATACATGGATATAGAGTCCCCACAAACATTAGATGACCTAAGACTTTTCTCTTGGTGTATGTTTATAAAAATGTTATTTTTATGTTACTGACTTTATTTTATAAATTGCTAAAGTATGTTACCTTATTTCTTTTATAAATTGTTAAATCATTTTGATTGATTTATTTTTATAAATTGTAAAGTACTTTTTTATAGATTCTTTAAAAAGGATTTAAGAAAATAATGCTTCTAAAATGGTTTGAAAAGTGGTTTTCAAATGGGGTTTTCCAATAACAGCGGCATAGGTTGATGAAATGTTTTCTAAGTGACTATTTTCATTTAAAGAAAAATAAAAGTAAATTTATAAATAAAAATTATGTGATATAATATTTTATTTTGAAATGAAAATACTATTTTCTATTTGTACTTTAAAATTATAATCTATGGACTATTTTTGTAAAGGAAACACATGTAATAATTGGTGAAACCCCACTGGGTCATTTGTTCTAACACCATACTTACACCACTCTATGTCTATAGATTGAGTGGATTTTGAAAGTTCAAATTCGGTTCTTGGTTATTCACAAAGAAGGTTAGTTTTGAGGATACAATGTGACCTCATATATTATGGAGTTCTTGATCTAGTACTGACAATTTTATTTTATTTTATTTTAGTTCCTTAGTAGCTTTGGTCAAATAGGTCATTTCTATTTTTATTTATTTCTTTAATGGTGGTGAATTTTATCTATGGATTTATAGAGGAATAGAAATGGGTTTTTGTGTGTAAGGGAGTTGGAGGTGATTATATGGATTTATTTTGTTTATTTTTTTAAATTTATTTTATATTATATTGTTTCATTTATTCTGATGTATGGACCTCTGGTGTATGGAGTGGTCATGCTAGTTTCTCTGTTGTTAGTTTAATTTATTTTATAAAAAAATTGTTCCCAAGGTATGTTCTTTGATTCTTAGGAACTTTTTCCCAGCCTTTGGGGATCTGGAACACCCTTCGGTCCTTGTCACTGACCAGCTCAGGTTTTCAACAGATAAAAGACTTGGGCTGGTTCATGACATTTACTTTGTCACATTTTTTTTTCTTGTATGCTTGTATATGTTTGTTTAAGGGATTAGTGTGTGGTTATTTAGGGTGTGTACAACTTCTTAATGTTTGGTACTCTAAGTTAGGGAGGTTTTAATGTCTACTATATGTGATGTTGGGAGGTTGAATTTATGGTGGATTTAAGATCCCACTTTTTATGGTTGAACATCCAGTGAACTCACAATCAATTCATGTTTCATTATCCACTCAATAAGTGGTATCAAAGTTTGGTTTGGGATATAATTATTATACTTTTTTATCTTCATTTAATTTTTTCCTTGATGTAATTTTATTTAATGGGAGTCATTGAATAGGTGTAATAGTGTCGAAAGATGGCATGATCAGGATTGATGAGTTTGACAGAAAGGGATATAACTTCTAAAGGATGCAGATGAAATATTATCTCATAGAAAAATATGTGGATGATCCATTAACTAGATTCAAACCATGAAGATGTAAAAGGATAGATCATAAGTCAATTGTATTGATTTATATATCATTATAAAGGAATATTAATTTTAATATCTAAAAGAAGAAATCAACATCAGAGTCGATGGCTACCATGACATACATGTATGAAGAACCAATAGTTTTAAACAAAGCGTTTATGATGAAAATGTTGTTCGACATAATATGGTCAAACGATTGACTAGATTTGGACCATATTAATGATTTTAATATGATTTGGATTTAGCTCAAGTCAGTGAAAATCACTCTCTAGGATGATGTATGGACATTATATTTGTTTTTTTCACTACCAGAGAGTTGGGAGGTGATGGTCATAATGATCAATAGTTATAGTAGAAAATCTAACTTAGTTTTTGAAGATGTCTGAAACTTAGTATTTAATGAATATCTCAAGTGGAGTAAAGTTAAAGAACCCATCAATAATAAATTGAGCATAGAAGGCAGAGTACAGTCACCCAACCAAAAGATGAGTCGTATGAAAGAGAAGAAGTTCAAAAATGAGGGTTGGAGTAGGTATACCAAAATCAAACCTGGTTGTTGGTACTATGGAAAGAGGGGGAAAATCAATAAATATTTTAAGGATTATAGATTTATTTTCATAAGAACTTCCTTCTAAAGTTCCAATTCTTTATATTTAGTGAAATATAATAGTAGTTGTTGTTAAGTGTTAATGTAACAATGGAATCATGGGTAGTTCATTTTGGAGCATCATTCCATTCCACACCAGAGTAGGGGTGTATGGAGAATTATGTATATAGAATATTTGACAAGGTACAATTGGAGTGTGATGAGGCTGTAGAAGTTATCAAAATGGGTGATGTGAATATCAAGATATTGAATGAGATTTTTTTTAATTTTAAGGAATGTAAACACATCCCAAGTTTATGGAAAAATATTATTTCCATGTGTCAATTAGATGAAGAAGGATATGGGACAAGCTTTTCTAATGGTGTATGGAAAATTACATGTGGAAATTTTTTTATGGAAAGGTGAGTTAAGGATGGGACCTTGTATCTAATCAGAAGATCATGTGGAATTTCTATGACCTGAATTACAATGACTAGAATTCCAGGGCTTTGGTATAATAGAATTTTCCATATCAGTGAGAAAAATATGAAGTTTCCAATGGAAAGGGGTATACTGAAACTCAATAATACTGATGTCATAACTTTTGAGACTTATATAATCAGAAAATAGTGTATAGTTTCATTTAATTTGAATGGAAGTAGTCCTTAGTGCTAGAATGTTGAACTTGTTCATATTGATGTTTGGGGACTAACCCCTATTCATTCTCATGGAGGTTCCTTATACTTTTTCACATTTATTGATGATGTAATAAGAAAATTGTGGGTATATTTCCCAAATAACAAGTCATAAGTGTTTATCATCTCCACTTAATAGAAATTCATGGTAGAAAGGGACACCAAAAAAAGGCTTTAATGCCTTAGGTCAACTAATAGTGGTGAATAAAATAGAAGGGAATTTAAAAAATACTACTTAATTATGGGAATCATACATGAGAAAATTTTTCTAGGAACACCAAAAAATAATAGTGCGCCTAAAAGGATAAATAAAACATTTACTAAGAAGGAACATAACATGAGGCTGCACTCTGGGATGTCTAAAGAGAATTTGGAAAAATCATTGAATTGTGTTGCATATCTAGTTAACCAAATCCCATCAATACCAGTGGGGTAGAAGATTCCTAAGTAGTAATGGTATAATAAACTGGTGTAAATTCCTCATTTGATTTTTTTTGAAAGTCTAGAATATGTTCACATTGATTCTAAGGAAAGGAAAAAACCCAATAATGTGTCCCATGCTTATATTTATTTATATCATATAGAGATGATAGCTTTGGTTATTGAATCTAGGATAACAACCATCAAAAGACTATCAAAGCTAAAAATATTATCTTTAATGAGAGGGTATTACACAAATTCTGGAATTTGGAAATGGATAAAGTTGAATTTAAGGAATCAATAGACTTAGGTTGATCTGGATAGAATCACCATAAATATGGAAATTATGATGATTTCAAATGTCGATTTGAGTTATCCAGAAGATAATCCCATAGAAGATATACCTAATAGTTCAAGGGATGTAGAGTCATGAAATAGATCACTAGATGTTAGTTCTCTAAAATATATGGAATCAAAAGATACAATAATAAAAAGAACACAATCACAGTTTTAATTGTGAATGTTTTATAGAGTTATACAATTAGTATAAAGATATGATCGTGACTTGCACTACATACTCATGATATATGGAGTAGATCTTGAGATCCCAAAATAAGAGACATCAATCAACAATTTTAGTAAGTGAAAGTTATATATGGAAGAGGAAATAGAATAATTATATTCCAATGAGACCTGATATCTAACAAATTTACCATGAGTAATGAAATATATTGAGAATAAGTGGGTTTTGTAGTTGAAGGGAGAAGTTAAAATAAGTAGGAGGTATAAAACTAGGCTAGTGGTGTGAGACTTTCAATAGAAATAGGTATTGAATTTATTTGAATTATTTTCACTGATAGTAAGACATAAAACTATTCATACAGTCTTAATCATGGATACTAATGATGATTTATGTTTAAAACAAATATATAAAAATAGATATTTCTTTTATGGTTATTTAGAGGAAGACATTTACATGAAGCAACTAACTAGTTTTGAGGATAAAAAAATAAGGACTCGATGTGTAAGATTAAACATATTCTCTACAACTTTAAATAAGAACCATGTACATGGAACCATAAATTCATCTCTTTTATGGTTGAAAAAGGTTTCATACAAAACAAATCAGATAATTGTTTCTATTGAATAGTATTGAAGGATGATTATTTTATCATTTCACTCTTGTACATTGATGATATGATTTTGGAGGGTCTATGAATTCAAAATATCCAGGAATTAAAGTGTAAGTTATCTAGAACTTTTGAAATGAAGGATATTAGTGTTGAAAATAATATTCTTGGAATGAGGATTAAAAGAAATAAGAGTTCTGTAAGTCTATTATTATATCAAATATAACACATTAGGTAGGTCATAGAGTAGTTTGAAATGAATAGATGTAAATTAGTTTCAAATCCTATGGTGAGCACTTTAAATTTTCAATGGGGTGAGTATCAAAAAAAGAAGATGAGGTGAGGTATATGGAAAAAGTTTTATTTTCTTTAGTAGTTATAAGTTTAATGTATACAATGGTATGCACTCTCTCTAGCACTGTATTTGGAATGGGATCCATTGGACAATATATGGTAAATCCAAGGAAAGAAAACTGGGAATCCATGAAATGGATCATCTAATATCTAAAAGATATGGCATATATTTCCTTATGATTTGGATTATATAAACCATTTCAAGGGCATGTTGATGTGGATTTTAGAGGTGACTATGATACTCACAAGAGTGAAACAGTCTTTGTGTTTATATTTGGAGGGATGATAATTAGTTAGATTTTTAAGTTGTATTCAATAATTTCACTCTCTAATACAGAGGTAGAGTATGTATTTTTAACATAATTAATAAAGGGGATGGTTTGGTTGAAACACTTATTGGTTGAATTTGGGAGGAATTGGGAAAGTGTTTTACTTTACCATGATAGCCAAAGTGAGATTCACTTATCGAAAAAACTGGTATTTTATTCCAAGGCATAACATATTGACCTGAAATACTACTATATTTAAAGGTTCATTGAGGATGGTGAGTTGGATCTGTATAATATTACTGGAAGACAAGATCTGATTGGTATGTGCACTAAGGTTCTAGTCTAATAAATTCATAGGTATCATTGTGACTCAAGTGGGATTGGTCTAACCTGAAGGTGGAGGAGAGCACTGTATGTATGGATGAGGATGATAAAAGTTTGTATTTTTCCAAGTATTTAAGGTTTCTTGGGATACTTGAAGTAGTATTCATGTGATATATTGTTTAGATTGTGAAGCATCTTCAAGGTTCTAGAATTAAGTTCACTAGAAGGAGGCAGTGGTAGTGAATACTTCAACCCGATGGTATGGTGATCAGATTAAAATTCTAAATGGTTTGTTAGTGTAGTGAAAATTAGATCATGTATTAAGGTTAGGTTTATAGAATAATGGTGATGTGTTCGATCTACCAGATTCATCCATTCATGTTGAGTATTTTTATAGGAGATCAATGGTTACTATTACGAATGGATGGAGGCCCATGAAAGTAGGAGGTTGGTGAAACCGAGTGACTAGATAGAATACACTATAAATATAGAGCGAAACCAACTTTTAACATGGTATTGTAGTATAAAATGATTCATTTCTAAGAGTGATCTGTGTGGATGAAAATCCACCAAGTTGTAATGTTTTTTCTTTCAGAGAAATATATTTATAGGGATCTCTCATGGATGTATGATGAAAATCCAAACCACATAAATCCAAAAAGAATCATTTAATTTGTTGAATTTATTATTTATTATTGTATGATTTTGTATGTTTGTTAGAGGGTTTAGTGTGTGGTGATTAATGGTGTGTAAAAATTCCTAAGTTCTAGTGTTCTAAGTTGGGGAGGTTGACGTGCCCACTACATGTGAAGTCTGAAGGTTGAATTTCTAATGGATGTAAGATCATACTTAAAATGGTTGAACATTCATTGAAATCACGGTCAATGCCTATTTTATTATCCCTTAAACACACACACATACAAGACCCAATTGAGCCATCCCACCATTACCCCAAAGGGGTGACACACACCTTTTCAGACCCTTCTAAATTCTTACAATCTGAATCCTAATAGTCAAAATTCATAATTTCACCAAAATAATAACAATATTCATATTAATGTAATTATATAATAATAATGATATATAATAATAATAATAATAATCTAATTGGGTTTATACTACATGAAAATAAAGAAAATATACCCACACCCAGGTTTGATCCCAAGAAGTACACCCAAACCCCACCCCACCCAAACCACCTCCACCAACACAAGGTGTAAAAATAATAATAATAACAACAATAAAAACAATAACAACTACTAATACTATAATAACAAAGTTTTTTATATAATTTTTATACTATTGATTATTCGGTCATTCAGTGAATGATATATGACAATGATCTATTCAAATGAGATGTTTAAATATATAAAACAATAGAGTTGACATACTTATAATCATTTAATTTATATAGAAAATTGATAATTTCAAAAATAAATTGATAATTTACATAGTGAAGGATAACATGCTCCTAAAACGAAAATTTAAATAGTGAATTGACAATTTACATTATGAATTAGCAATTTTGAAAAGTAAATAACAGTTTATTTATTGAATTTAAATTTTATATAGTAAATTTTAAATTTTCTTAGTAAATTCATAGTCTACATAATAAAATTTTTGATTTAAAAACACTATAGTAAAATGTTCTTCTAGCAATGTTTTTTATCTTGAAGGAGGTTTAAAACATCATTAAATCATTTTTTAGCGGTTTATAGAATCCATCATGAAATGTGGTGTTGTGGAATATTTAATATTATTTTTTAGAACTATGCAATAATTTTAAGAAAATATTTCAAAATAAATATTTCCTGATGATTTTTATATATTTCATGGAACCTTTTAATTTTTATTTTTAAAAAACAATGACTGACAGATTAAAACACAGTAAGTAAATATAGTGGAAACTAATGAAATTCTAATGCAAACTTCCCAACACAAATAGAAACAACAAACACACACCAACAGATTCAGATATATATCAATAGATTCATATACATAAAATAATAATTCAAACAATAGATAAAAACAAATACATATATGTTTAATTAAACAATTTAATTTATAGGAAACAATTTATTTATACAAGAAACAACATTACCAACATGAATTTAAAAACCATTCCTCATCATGAATACTTCTTAATGAGTGAAAATGACTGTCTCCATTTTTTCTATTTTATTTCAACATCTATATTTTAAAAAATAGTGTCATAAAACTTCCATTGAAGGTATCTATTAATATTCCGTATACTAAGATGTATAGCCAAATGAGAAGTGTGAATCTATCTCATCACATCCTCTCACATTGTGATTGGGACCACTATCCATCCCTGGAAAAGGATAACATGATTCCCTCCTTCAAAATATCTATCTAGTAAATATACTAAGGATATCTAGTCATGTAAGACCTCACAATTGATGTATCCTAACTAGGACTCTCCCACATGCTAGAGGAGAAGAGGATTCAACACCATCGAGTGAAGAAAAATTACAACCTCCTCTTAAAAAAGGGCCAGCTGTAAGGATGCTAACTGCTCAGATGCCTCATGCACCAAAGAGCCTAGTTCTTCTTACTATGGGAATCTGGTACCACATTTCCCTTTCTGAGAGCATAGACTATCTCAAAGAGGAAATCCAACTAGTGCCTCTATCTAAAGATCCATGAACCAAGTCACTGACCCCATGGGTCTCTTGTAATACCTTGGTTGACTTCTTAGCACACCATAGACTATTACCCACTAGGGTCACTTATTAGACTAATGAATGTACCCATAGGCTAACACATGTTCTTTCAGTGTATTTTTACTCACTCACATTAACCCTAGGAAACACCCCAAAAGGTCACCCATCCTGATCACTACTCTAGGCCAAGAACGCTTAACTGTGGAGTTATAATCATATAGGCTCCCAAAAATAAAGGCACACCTTGTTGACATGGGTAGTCTCTGATCTTCTAGAGGAAGAGGACCACTGTAGCCTATAATAGATGAGGTCAAATCAAATGAACCTGATAACCTACCAAAGACTTGATATGGAGATAATCTAGAACCTATCCCATGCACATGTCGAAGATACTCCTTCCTAAGGACCATCCCATCCCGGGTGGCTGAGTAAGAGAACATAGGGTTGAAATCCCAAAATTATATTTTTTACAAAAAAATAAAATATTAGTTAAATTTAAAGTAAAAAATTGATAAAAAAAATAAATAGATAAAATTTTGTACTACAACATCTTTAGAAGACTCATTCACATAACTATCATCAAATTTAGTTTGGGCATCTAACCAAACTTTTGTCCTAGAAAACTGATACCTTGACCCATTTAACTATATGAAAAAGAGATAAATTAATAATTTAATATATGAAAAATATAATATTTATTATATAACTATTATAATCTATTTAAATACAATCATTATAGATCATTTTCTTGAAAAAAATATTTGAAATAAAAATGTGAGGGGTGACTTGTTTCTCCATGATCAATGCATTTTTCCTAGACACTTCTTGAAATAAATAATTAGAAATTAAAAAAAATATTTATAAAATGATATTAATATAATTATATATTATTCAATACCATATTTTTCTCATGTTGGTGAATATCAATTATAACTTTCCACTGCTCCTGAGGCACACCTCCATGTACATTATCATGATTTTTTTGAACAGTCAATAATGCGTTATTGAACTCATTACATAGTATCCATTTGAAACCCTTCCATTTCTCACAAAATTTTTTCAACATCCATGGACATGTGATACCACCAAACAAAGTAAAATAGAATAATATCTGCTAAAAAAATCCATCTGAATTATTATAATTTTATAACATAATGACATTCAATTTAATCAGCTATGATTAATGTATTAAAATCAAAGTGCCCAATTATCAAGTGAAATCAGACGGGGGGGGGGGGGTGGTGAATTAGTGTGATTTATGTTTTTACTGAATTAATTTTACAATTTAATTATTCAAACCTATACACCTATTAAGATGAATAGATCTCATATGCATCAACCAACACATTCATATTGCATGTAAGATAGAAAATGAATAGCACATAAAACATAAAATTCTTATAAGTTTCTCCCCTAATGTGGTCTGAAAAATCCTAACCAAATGCTCCACCCTAACAGTGGTTATTATCTAAAACTCCACACACCCCACCTTATTAGTGGTTGTTATCCTCGAATGATGGTAGGTACCACCTGACATGTCCTCCATTGGCCCGAAGGCCTTCATTTTTTATTGATTTTTGATAATCCACCTTTCAAGGGGTGAGGTGGAACCCCTACAAGACCAGTAGGTTTAAGTATTACATGGACCATAGGACTTAGAGAAATTCATTGCCCATAGGATTCAAACATTACATACAACCTAGACTAACTACTTGGAACTGCTCCTCCCCAGCATCTTCATCGTGAAATCTGCTCTCCAACTTCGCATGGCTGTTCGACTAGGAATTCCCGTGCATGCACAGGCTTGTCCCGATGGAAATTGCCATACCCTCTCATTCTTGCAATTCATTTAGATTCTGCTATGGTGAAAGCTCCTTTCTCATCCTCCTTGTAGAGCTTATTCATTGTAGGTTGTCTAGTTTGCATCTGCACTTAAGGTGGCCCTAAGGCCTTGAGGTGGCCCAAAGGCCTGGGTGGCCCAAAGGCCTTAAAAGACTCAAGGACCAAATCGGTGACCCGAAGGCCCAAACGGGGGCATATTACCAGCTGCTAAATTTCTAAACAGTGCCTGCTACATTTCCCGCTGCAGTACCCGCTACAGTCTTCTACAGCCTGTTACAGTACCCCCAAAAATTCTGTCTCCGCCTGGATTTGATCCCCGGTCGCTTGGATGCACTTAAGGAGTCCTTACTAACCGGGATAAGGCTCATGTGCACCACCTGACATGTCTGACGTAAATGGATAACTCAAAAACTACTTGCATATAATTTTCCTACTTCAGCCCAAGTTGATAGATTCTCATCCCGTGCATGGTCCACCACCATGTTAGCAATCATGTCCATGATCCAACCTATACCACCATAATCCATAGTCTATATCCCTCATCACATCACCATAATTTCCCTCCAAGGGGTTGTCTAACCAAGGATAAACATCTTAGTCATCCTAATACCCAAAGAAAAATTCCAAAGTCTATGAAACAAAATAAAAAATACATGTCATTGAAATAAAAAATAAGGCATATGAATAGAAAATCTCAAGTGGCTATATGTAATCTTATGATCACAAACAATAAGGTCTCAAGGACTATTCATACATCCACATAAAACTGCATAACAAACATGAGTTATCAAGAATAAATATACATGTCATGGAAACATCATAAATAAGGCCCAAAATGGTAAGGAACTTCCTACCTTAGAGTCATTGATGAAGAACTTAAAGGTTTGTCAAGGATATGTCACCAAAATTCACATCCATGTACTTGTTGGCTCAAAACATTTTATAAGGATTCCCAGAACCGAATATAACTATTTTATTTCTAAGATAAATAAAATATCACATGTGGTAATCAATTCTCTCTCATATATAATCCATAATAAACATGAAAACTCCATATTATACTTCTTTATAATTTCATATTATTTCTTAGATAATAAATATAGTTCCACGTGTTACGATAATCCATCTCTCTAGGAAAAATTTAGATAAACCAAGAATAATAATAATTATTCTTTTGCATAATTCTTCTTTATTATCATTTTAAGAATACTTTAAAAAAATTTCTAGAAAGATTTTGAAATATTAAAACAAAAACTCATGATGATAAGATTATACAAAAATATTACCTAGTTTTTATCCTTTTAAAAGATTATCACCCTAAATAAAATAGAGAAGGTGAGGTTCTACCATGTATGGAACCAGAAGAAGGGATCATATTGATTGTATAAGGATTCACAAACTTGTATAAGGGAAAAAGGATATACTAGACCCAAGAGAATAAAAAAATGAAGCATTAAGGGTTCATATATTTTAAAGAAAGCAACCACATACAAAGATATAGTATTAAAGCCGCAAATTAAATTAACAGTTTTATTTTTCTTCCAACTATTTCTTAATAGTAGAGCATTTAATTCTTCAAAAACACTTAAATTAAGGGAAAATGAATCAAAAAAATTTAATTCCATGATTTTTGGATTTTAAAACCATTAAAATAATTAAATATTATATTTGGGGAAGAAGGAGTATAAAATATGGGTTTTACAATATTCCTCCCAAAAAGGGTGTTTCATAAGGGTAACATGGTTTTACCCTTATATAGATCATAACCCTATCACAAGGGTAACAATTTTCCCTTAATAAACCCTTTTAAAAGTACGAGTTACCCCTATGAAACTTAACCCACCCTTATGTAACCTTTTAAAAGTACTATTTACCCTTACACAGCTCATAGGTTAGCCTTATGTAACCTTTAGAAAGTAAGGTTTACCCTTATATAGCTCACATGTTACAATTATTCAACCTTTTGAAAGTAAGGGATACCCTTACATATATTTTAGGTTACCCTTAAGATTACTTTGTAAACTTAAGGATACCCTTACATAGCTCTTGCTTACCCTTCTGTAGTTCCTAAGTAAACTTACACAAATCTAAGGTTACCCTTACACAAACTTTATAATCGAGAGCTTTCCCTTACGCAATGCCAACCTTACCCTTAAATAGTTCATATAAAAAGGAAATTACCCTTACATATCCCATAGAAAAGTGTCCTTACCATTACACAACACATGGAATAATGTATTTACCCTTAAAAAATTCATGGAACAAGGGATTTACCCTTACAAAAAACATGGAAGAAGGGATTTACCCTTACAAAACAAATGGAAAACTCCTCTTACCCTTACATAACTAAGGTATAAACTACCTTACCCTTATTAAGATTCTTTTAAACATATTTTACCCTTACATAACCCTTTTAAATCATCTTTTACCTTTACAGAACACTATAAAACCAAAAATAATGGTGAATTTATTAAAAATAAGGATTTACACACTAAAGGATTATAAATTGCATCCAAAAGAGGGTTTGAAGATGATTTAAAAAACATATTGTTAGAATTATACCCCTATAATTCCTTATCATCCATGAGAAGTATCTATATTATTCTTTCTTAAACAACTCAATACATTGAGTTTGAACATCAGACTCCTGGTCCCACATATCCTCTTAGATTCGTTCATACTGTCAGAGGATCCAGACACATGGTACCATCTTCCCTTAAAGGATTTTCTCACTCTATTCTATGATCCACACTGGATACTCCTCATAAGATTCTTATGGATCCAACTCAACATCCTCATAGTCTATAACATTCATATGATTAGGCACGTACCTCCAAACCAAGAAACATGGAACACACCATTCATGCCTTGATAATGTAGAGGAAGGTCAAGATGGTACACCACTTTCCCAACCCATTTGATGATATCTAAGGGTCCTATAGTCTACATAAGATCTATGCCTACTTTTAATGGTCACTAACTACTTTATGATCAATTTCACCCTCTCTGAGGTCTTCGAAACCATACCAGGAAAAATAACTATCGCCCCACCTACCTCATGACAACACAATGGTGAGCATAAAAATCCCCCATAAAGAGCCTCAAATAGTTCCATCTGGATATAATATTAGAAAATATTATTATGAGAAAACTATACTAAGTGTATATTCTCATATCAAGATCCATAAAATTTTAGAATTCACCCTCAAAGTAGATCCTCTAGTATGTGAATTATTCACTCCAACTATCCATCTGTTTGACAATGGTATGTTGTTCTTAATCTCATTCAATTCCCTAGTTTTTTTTGAAATCCATTTCAAAATCATGACATGAAATGTGAATCTCCATCAGATACAACGATCAATAGAACACTTGGTAAGTATACCATCTTAAGAAAATATAGATTTCCTAGCTCATCTACTAAGTGGGTCTCTCGGATCAATAATAAGTGATCAAAATTCATCATATGATCAATAATAAGCTAGATAACATCATGATTCATTAGAGTATTGCATAACCCCATTAAAAATTCCATCATGATATCCTCCAAATTCCATATAGGAATTGTAAATAACTATATAAAAACACCAAGATGCTGGTTCTCATCCTTTAACCTTTGGTAGGTAAGGTATCAAGAAACAAAACCATCGATGTTCCTCTTTATCCTAGGACACCAAAACTGTTGTCTAAAGTTTTGGTATATATTTATTTCACCAGGATATACTGACCATATATAGGTATATAAATCCCTAATTATCTCTCCTCTGATGGATGCATATACTATTATTCTCCCATGTATAAGGATCACATCGTCGTTGCCTAACGACCACGTAGGTATCGGGTCACCTCTAGCTAGTTGTTCCTGCATCACTATACACTCTGGGTTAGTGTCCTTTCTAGCATTTACTCAATCCACTAGAGAATATGTGACCACCAATGGAGTACATGTCATCAATATCTGATCCTCAGAATTATCCATTCTCTAATTGATCAACAACTCATAAAGTACCTCTACTCCTTTGAAGGCTACTCACCAAGCTCCTTCTCAACCTATGTATTATGGATAAGATCATTTACTATGATGTTAACCTTCGCAGATAAATATGATATATCAAATTTAAACATTTTTAGGTACTCAACCTAATGCCTCTTCCTTAAGTTCAGGTCCCAGTATGTGAAGATATAATAGAGGCTATTATGGTTATTGTAGAGTATAAATCTCTCACCAAATAGATAGTGTCAACAACAATTTAGAGGATGAACCACTACCACCAGCTCTAGGTCATGAGTGGGGTAGTTCTTCTCATGGGGTCATAACTGTCATGAACCATAAGCTACTACCTACTCTATTTTCATCGGTGTCTCTCCTAAACCAATGCTTGATTCATCACAATATACCACATATATGATCCTAGGATTTGGGAATATCAATACTGGATTCATATTCAACCTCCAATTCATCACAAGAAAACCCTCTTCACACTAGTTTCACCACTAAAACTTTACTCCCTTATTTTTCAGTGCAGTGATGGGTACCAATAATTGGGATAAGTTCTAGAAAAAACATCAGTAATATCCTACTAAACCCAAAAATATCATAATCTCAAACATGTTCCAAGGACATGTCCAGGACATCACTGCCTCTAATTTCTCTAGGTCTATGGATATGTATATCTCATAAACCATATTCCCCAAGAAATTCATCTCCTGAATCCAAAAGTTACATTTCAATAGCTTGAAAAAAATACAATGTGCTTGAAGTGTACTCAGGTCTATCTCAAGATATTTGGCATACTACTCCAGTTTCAGTGAGTAGATGATGATGAAAATAACAAATACCCTAAAAAATGAGTCTATATATGGTTGGAATATTTTGTTCATAAGATTAATGAACACTGATGGAATGTTTTTTAGTCTGAATAAAATCACCAATTACTCATAAAACCCATACCTACTTCAAAATTCTATCTTTAGGATGCCCTCCTCTCTAACCCATAGTTGGTGATATCCTGATCATAGATCAATCTTGGAGAACCATCAGGATCCCCATAACTAATTGAAAATATCATTTTTCCTAGGAAAAAATACATATTATTCACTATCACCTATTTCAACTTCTGGTAATCAATTTAGAGTTTAATACTATCATTTTTATTCTTAGTGAATAACAACGGTTTTCCCCATGTCAAAGTACTCAACCTTATAAATACCTTCTGATCCTTTAGCTCAGTTAACACCATATGATAAGGGGGTATTGAAATGTGAAACACACCTAACATGAGATCTACCTCAAAGTCAACCCCTATATCAAGAGGAAGTCCTATGAAGTAATACAAGAAGATTTATTGATAGAAATCCATGACTAGAGGAAAATTTGAGGGAGATGTTTCTGATCCAACTAAAATAGCTAAGACCACCATTTATGTCATGATCACTTCGAGCTGAATTAAGTCTAGAACAACTCTACCTACTCCAATTTCCCATTCTCCAACCATCACATACCTCTCTCCCTTTAGTTAAGAAAATGACACCCATCTATGATATAAATTAATGTGATCTCAGAAGTTGTTCAACCAGTCCATACCAAGAATCATGTCAGCTCTCATTATATCTAGTTTCATGAAGTCCCACCAATGTTCATAACATATGAAAACTATAGGAAAATCTGGGCATTGCTAAAGATGGTCCACATTCATACCTAATGATGAATTGAGGTAATGTAAGTAAGAGGATAATTTGACCAGTAAATCAAGTCCAGTAACTACTTATGTAGATATAAAATAATGAGATGCACCAATATTAAACATGGTAGTAGATAAAGTTGACATGATAAAACCCATAGATCAAATAGTAAATGGTCCCTCACTACCATTTTCTAGAGTCTGATCCATAATGAAAAGCTACCCTATATCAAATCCACAACCCTGTACCTAGGAATTCTACATCCTCTTCTGAGGTCCTCCACTCCCACTCTAACCTGATCGTTTTCTAACCTACTTCTACTATTCCATATTCCTCTTCATACTACCAAAATAAACTTCTATAGTAGTGATATAAAGCTCAACAATTGGTCCTCTATAGGCTAAAAATAAGCCTGTTATCCTATCCTCCTCAATCCCCTTCTCAAGGGTTAGTTCCATGTGAAGCACTTGTGTTCACGTCGTTAGATCAAAGCCCCCAACCTGACGTTTAAGATCTAGTAGGAGGCTTATATTTAAATTTTGAGCCTTTTACACCTCATTACTATCCAAAAAAGGACAAAATAAAATTAACTTCATAAACTGATAAGAATATATAGAGATAGTCATAGAACATTATCGTATCTCTATAAAGTCTTGGGAATGGTCTGACTTTATAATGTCAGGAAAGTAATTCTTGTGAAACAAATCCTTAAAGGTCTCTCAATTAAGACCCTATCATCACCTATCTTTACTCATGGTAGTAAATCATATCATATAGGGTCCTTGGAATATTAAAGTTTCCACAATCACTCACCCCTACTTAGTAATTTAAACTAGCTTGAAAATGATCTTGATAAAGTCCATCCAGTCTTTGTATCCTTTAGTCCACAAGTACCCTGGAATACAAGAGGATTATAGAGATGGAAATATCAAGCATGATAGATTATGGTCTTCTAAATGGTTCCACCTTGGATGGGAATAATATGAAAGAGTCCTGGATGAATGGGATTTTCAGCCCGAATCACCTGTATTGGTACAGAAGCATGTCGGGGTACATCCTCCTGCACCATGGGTGGTGGAATGAGGGCATCCTGGGCTTCCATATCTAGCGATCCCATTAAATTTCTTCAAGGTGGAATCTTTTTAATAAAGAAAACACTTAGAACATTTAAGAGAGATCCTAACCAGTCTCAGGTATCACAAAAAGGTTCTATATGGAGTCTACCCTTAACCTAAGGTATATCCCTCATAACACTAACCAATGTCTCTGTCCTTGCATGTTAGTCATAGTCATAATATATATACTAAAGCATATGAGCATTCTCAATTCAGATAATTAATTGAAATATATATATATATATATATATCACACAAGAAAGATAAAAAATCTATCACACAATAGAGAAACTATCCTAAACATATATCAAAATCAAGGAATTTAATTAAACAACTAGTATTATACACAACAACATGTATATATATGGAATGTGATCATAACTACCTATTGATGATTCATGAATGAACCCTATAATCTCATAAAACTATAACAACAATACCGTCTATGGTAAATCGGAGGGTTGTTACACATGTACTAGATAAGTATATGAAAACTCCCCTACTCGATTCCCACACAACTCTCTCTTTTCTACCATGCCCAACTTAGTCTAAAAAAAGAAGAAACTAGGATCTGATAAAATTTTGTAACATCCCAACCCGAACCACTGAGTCTGAGCCAAAAGGTCATAAGACCTCATTCATGCCTCCCTATATGTAAGAGGCTATTAACTAGCAATGAGGGTCAAAGCCCTTCAGTGGGAAGACTCTACCCTCAGTATCATGTCATAACACAATCAATAATATAACAAAATATAAATAAAAAAATAATCAAAGTAAATGTGTGGAAAATTAAATAATTGTAATGTCAGATGGCATAAATATCATAAAATAATAAATAAACAGGCTCCCAAAGTAGCAATCCAAACTAGAGTATATCAAGTGTAAAAAATAAAATGAAACAAAAATGGCTGGAGTATATCCCAACAACACCTCTATATCCATAAATCTTCATCATAGGACTCATTCCCTTCATTAGATCCTTGGTCATGATGTTTGTACATGCATTGTGATTCCTATGCAGGGTGTAAGTAATAAACTTAGTAGGACACCACCAAAGTATCCTTAGTATAAGTCCATAAAATATATATAACATTTCATGAAACAACATAAGTAAATTATCAATAAATATACAATCACACATGTTTTGAGTCACCATCTGTTAACCAAGACACCATGAATCTCAGCCCCACCTGCTTTAGCTCATTGCTGGTAAGGATGTCAAGGTAAATCAAACCAAGTACCTCCTTTAAATAAACAACAAATTCCCCCACCATGAAGTTGTTCATTATTAGTAACACTGCATACCCCACCCTGAAGGTGGTCATTATTAGTAACACTACATGCCTTTCCCTGATGGTGGTCATTATCTAAAACTCGGCACTCCCTACCTTGTTAGTGGTAGTTATCCTCAAATGATGTTAGGTCCCACCCAACATGTTTGATGTAAATGGACAACTCAAAACCCCCTACATTTCATTCTCCCACTTTGGACCAATCTTACAGATTCATTTTCCATGCATGGTCTACTCCCACATCATCAAGCATGTCCATGATCCAGCACATACCACAAAAATCCATAGTCCTTATCCCTCATCACACTATCATGAATCCACTTCAAGGGGCCATATAAACAAGGATGAACATCATGGTTATCCTGATACCTAAAACAAGATTCCATAGCCTATGTATCACAATAAGAAACACATGTCATACTACCGATCAATAAGACATATCAAGAAAAAATATCAAGAGGCTACATAAAATCACATGATCACAATCAATAAGTGTTCAAGGCCTATTCACACACCCACATGCAACCAAGTAATAATCATGATTTATCAAGCATAAACACAAATTTCATGGTTAGATCATACATAAGGCCCAAAATGGTAAGGAACTTCCTACCTCAAGGTTGTTGATGAAGAAATTCAAAGTTCTTCAAGGATCCGTCACCTGAATTCACATCCACATACTCATCGACTCAAAATTCTCTCTAAGGATTCCCAAAATCAAATCCAATGATTTTAATTAAAAGATAAATAAATATAACATGTGATAATAAATTATCTCTCCTAGATAATCTAGAATAAACATGATAACTTCATATTAACCTTCTTAATAATTACAAATTATTTCTTAGTGAATAAATAAAATTCCACACATGATGATAATCCCCATCTCTAGGATAATTCGATATGAACCAAGAATAATTCATATTATTATTTTCCATAATTTTGGGTTTGTTTCCAACAATTTCTCTGGGGTGCGCATCCATATCTTTCAGAGGACGCGCAGATGTGGCCTCGCATTCCCTCTTTCCAAAGGCGGACGAAAAACATTATTTTTTCATAGAAGTTTTCTCCTTGGTCTAAATAGGATGACGGGATATCAGTTCGTCCTTCTATGGATTCCTCATCGTAACTCGTTGCTTAGTCTGGGTCTTCCTCATAGACTTAAGACATTATTCATGAAAACTCTTCCCAGTGCCATGTCTTCATGGATGCCAATTAATTACGCCACTTTCGTCAGGACATTCCAAGGGGTCCATCCAGGGAAGGAACTTTGGTTAGGGGAGTAGTCATGTTGGAAATTTCTGGAATGTATGGACACTAGAACAATTAATCATCTGGGTTTCTTCCCCTTATGATAGGGATTCTTGAGGGAACAGAAGCCCGGGGCATCCCACATTGAATGCAGGGAATTATATGCCATAGGAATGTATCTAAGGTTTTCCTTAGCTTACCATGTTTAACACAGGGTATGCCGCTAGTTTAACGTCTATAGGAGAAAAATCAGACTAATTAGAACACTGCTGAGAGTGGATCAGGTGGGTGAAACCCCTGGAGGGAACACTGGTGCTGGGGAAAACACATGGTTAGTAGCTCGGTTGCTGCTAGAAGTAGTGAGAAGGTGGGTGGAATGACCTCACTGGGATGTGGCAGCCTGGGTAAGAATCAGGATTGATGGTGGAGAGTTGAATGAAGTAGAGGGGGAATGATATGGAACCATCATGAAGGTGACAGTAGTGTTGGGATTGAACCTCAGGGAGGCTTCCTACGTATCCTCATGGTAGGGAATCAAAGTTCATGTTGTTCAGTGAGGCGAAGGGACACCTGAGGAGGCGGACCATGAGAATGGATGCATGACTGGGATCTGGAGGAAGTGGAACCTATGGGTTGGAGCATGGCGATCCTGAAACACATAGGATCGAGGGAGAGACCGCGATGGGACATGAGTGATGGGCTTGAACCTCAGGGAGGATTCCTACGTATCCTCGAGGAAGGGAATTAAAGTACACATAGTTCAAGATGGAATGGAATCGGGGTGTGCACAGAGGACAATGTCCTGACGACATGTTGGGGATTTCACATGGTTAGCATCTTGAAAGTTGGTATGAAACCCAGGGGGTGGACTAGAGATGTGGTTCTGAGTAAAGGGGAATACAACTGCTTACCATCGATTGAGGACTACAACGAATTACTGTTGGTTGGGGTTCCAATGGCTTACCGCTGGTTGGGGTTGGCAATGGCTTACCATTGGTTGGGGTTCCAATGGCTTACCGTTGGTTGGGGAACACAATGGCATACTATCGATTGGGGTTGACAACGACTTACCTCTAACTGGGGTTCCAACGGCTTACCGTTGGTTGGGGTTTTAGCATCTTACCACTGGTTAGGGAACTCAACATCTTACCATCGATTGGGTTTGGTCCTTAGGAAGGCTTTCTACGTACCTTGTCTAGAAGACAAGGATAAAACCCCACATATTTCAAATGAGTACAGTTTAACATCTTGCGGGATGAAAAGGGGGATACAGTTTAACGTCATGTGGGACAAGGGTGGACCGACATGAAGGGGTCGGAACCAATGGAGGTGTTGGGATTGAACCTAAGGGAGTCTTCCTATGTACCTTGCCTTGGAAAGGATCAAAGTCTACATATTTCAGTGTAGTGGATACAGTTTAACATCATGCGGGAAGAAGGTGAACTAACGTGAAGGGGTCGGGACAAGTAGGTTTTGGACTTGAACCTCAGGGAGGCTTCCTACGTACCTTTCCTTGGAAAGGATCAAAGTACATGTAGTTAGGTGTGGTGGACTGGGGATTATACACTAAGGCAAACCAAGAAAGATTCCATGGTAAATGCTTACTCTAAGCCCACGCGAGTCATGCTCGATGTAAGAAACAAGAGGCAACAAAGACCTGACGATCACGTCGTGAAAGGCACATCTATGGTAAGTGGAATGGGACTTACATGTGGTTAACGGACTAAAGAGAAAATAGGGGCTTACGCATGGTTAGTAGCCTAGTGATATGGAGATTGAGACTTACTCCAGGATGGAGGCCCGATGGAGACAAAACTCAGAGGGAGAGAGGTGGGATAACAAAAGTATCTATTCCCATATCTTGTTTGGTATTTGGCATGGAAGAAGATAGGAGGAGCAGGGGTGATAACTCATACAAGAAAGACCAGGGGCTTACCCCAAGATGGTTTCCCTTCCTCGCGGATAGGCACCACTCCAGAAAAGAGGATCCCATTCCATGTGAGGAAGATATCACTCATGTGGAGATGAGCGAGCATAGAGAATGTCCAAGATGGGGAACCCCACACATGATGCATGGGGAGATTCCATAGTTTAATGTCATATGCTGAGGATGATGGTGCTTGGAAATTTAACGTCCAACATCTCAAATGAGGTGGGTTCACTCCGTACCCCTAGGACTTACATAACTAGCATGACTTAACCCTTGGTTAATGGAAGGAACCAGAAATTCCTTGGTGAGGGGGTGTCATGGAGTGATCCATTGAGGGGACCACGTTAGCGTGTCTATTCGAAGAAGAAATATCCATTAGCATGCCTATGTGAAGAAGCATGAGGATAAGCAATACTATATAAAGTTCCACCCATGGGACTTTGAAATTACTTCGTACGAGCCTGGAGGGCCACACAGGAGAAGGGTTTGTGAAGAAAAAAGGTTCACATGAAAGGATGTTGCGAAGCTCTGGTGCTCCATGTAGGGGAGGGGATTCACGAAGGGTTATGCTTCGTGAATTATGGTGACCTAGCCTAGGCATAGGGAATAGATGTATATAGAGGGTGATTCACGAAGCAGAAAGGATTTCATAGAGCAGGGCTTTGCAAAGAAAGGGTGCCTTGCAAAGCATAGCACTACGAAGCAATGTGTTTTTCAAAGCACAGTGACCCTGCCTTAGCATGTGGTTCACATGTATATGGAGGGTACTTTGCGAATCATAAGTGCTCTATGAAGACCCGAGTCCCGTTGATGATCTCCCTCCTTCGTGGTGTCTTGGGGGCTCCGCAAAGGGAATCCTTGCTTGAAGAGGGGTTATATTTGAGCTAAGGGAAGGTCACTTCGCAATGCTCAAGTACCTGTAAAAGATCATTTTTCGCAGAGCAGAAAGCGCTTCGCGATTTGAGAGATGAGAAGGTGAAAGGTTGGTGTTTCTATCCTTTGGGCTCGAGGGGAGACTAATATTTATAGGAAAGAGGCAGTGCGAAGCAGGGATCGATCGGTGTGAAGCCATGTGGTGCTTTTTCGTAACTGAGGAGCCTTCTGTCACATTAATTTGTGGAGGCTTAGCAAACGACTTTCAGATCGGGGAGCCTCCCACCTCTTTACTTCGTGGTGGCTTCGAAAATATCTTTCGGATCAAAGAGCCTCTCGCCTATTTACTATGAAGAGGCCTCACAAACGTCTTTTGGATCACGGAGCCTACCACCTTGTTACTCCGCAATGCTCACAAAGGAGGCAGCTTTACGCTGGCCACGGTGCTGCGGGGCTTCGAGAACAGGATTCGTGAGGGAACCTCTACGGAGTTGGTTTATTTCTTCACATCCTTTTACTCCACACATATTTTGGTTCCAAAAAATCCCCCCCCCCCTCATACTTGGATCTGAGAAGAAAACAAGGTTCTAAGTCTGAGGGTCAATCGCCAAAAATTTTAGGCCAATCGTAAAGCAATCTTGTGAAGGAGGGTCGTGCTGTGGAGATGTGACACGTGAGTAGAGAGCGCCACAAATCTTTCCATGGATAGATGCGTCATGAAGAAAAGGGGGTCATTTCATATAAATAGGGGGATGACCTCTCTTTTTTCCTTTCTCATCTTCGTGTTTTTGGTGATTGTGCTCTCGATTCATGAAGCTCCGCGTGCTTGGCGATTTCTCTCCACGAATCGGGCCTTTCTTCTTCACATCACATAGAGAGTCCTTAAACTCTGGAAGTGTGCACACTATGGCTTTTGTCTGATAGTTTTGGGGTAGGGCTCCACAACCTCTTGTTGGGACCAAGCTCTGTGAACAAGCTTCACGAACGAGCTTCGCAAACGAGCTTCACAAACGAGCTTCGTGAATGAGCTTGGTAAATTAGCTTCGTGAACCAGAAAAAACAAAATCCCAAACTTGATAATTGAATGGCTCACCAAAAATATGTCAGGGGGGTCCTTGCAGATGCTTATCAGAGGGAATAAATGGAGAACAACTTGGGTATCTAGGAATATGTATGGATCCATTCGAACTATGAATTGCTGGTGGAGATACTATCAGAGAGATATAAGAACTACCCACTTTTCAAAAGGATTCCTCTGTATGAATTTGGCATGAGGGATGGCGTCTTTATTCTGGAAGCGAGAAGGACAAGTCGACCTACTGGTTCCGGATCACGTCGTGCCAGAACCAGTGGTTTAGGGTGGCTGATGGCCATACTCAGAAGGATTTCACACCTATCAACACTAATTTCCTGTACAACCATGTGAATAATGTTGAAGGGAAGGCGCTGCAACTAAAGACATCTCCCCCACTATACCACACAATTCTGAAGGAATCCCTAGGGAACTCAGATAAGGGGTGGACCGAAGAGTGAGATTTTCTCTAGGGTGGAAACTTCACAAATGATTGGTCTTGGGTATAATGGGTGTGTACCTCATGTGAGGAGTTCGGGAAAGAGTTGAGGTGAGTGGGCCTATACGAGGCATAATAGGACTCCCAATTCTATATCTACCAGCTGAATCAGCTGATGCTAGAGTTTCTGAGAAGATGGTCGTCGAGGACCAACACTTTCCATTTTCACCATGGAGAGGTCGACATCAGCCTATGGGACCTGCACAAGATCTCAAGGGTCCCAATACTGGGGGAAATGTTTGACGAGTTCCTCCCCATCATGAATGCATGGGAGGACCCAGAGAATATGTCGATGTTAGAAAAGGCATTGATAGACCTGGTGATGGGGGAAGGCAAACAGTCAGTGAGGGATGAACCTTTCAAGCAGTGGTTCAAGAAATTTATGAATCTCCCTGAAGATGGACAGTTTCCTATGAGGCCTCAAACCTGCCCTAAGTGGGTTCAGTGAGGTAAGGATCACTCATAATGGTGACTCTTGGAGGACAGCCAATATAAGATGTGGGGATTTAGCATCAATACTGAGAAGAAACCGGTGGTTAGGATGGATGCATTCATTTCAGTGCTTATCTGTGGATGGATCCTACCAGTGAGGGACACAAAAATGAGTTTATTACCTAGCACGTTCATCACGGTGTCCATGTTGGTGAAAGGGGGACGGGTCAACCTCGGGATCCCAATGCTCGCCAAGCTGTATAAGGTGCTATGGAACATCAACGAGGGGAAGAAGCCATAGAGGATATATGGGACATTACATATTTTTAATGGGTGGATAGCGGCACATATTAGGGGAATTTTCAAATATATAGACCCCATTTCCCCTCTAGGATCAGATTTCTTCCTGGCCATTCTGAACGCGGTGGGCAGTTTTCCAACCAAGCTGACTCCGTAGTTGGTGCTGAATCGAATCTAGAAGGTCGATGAGTTCAACTTCCACCCGTTCCCTTTGACAATAGGTGTGTTTAGTGATGACGTACAGGGAATAGAAGAGCATCCATCATACCTATTGGACTTTTGGGTTGGATTCCTGGTGGCGCAGGTTGACCACGATTCTCTCTACGAGCCGTACACCCTACACTTCTTCACAAGGAAATTCTGATGCATGCAACGGATGACCCCGCAGGTCTACTTGGAGGTGTGCTATTAGGATCACCCATGTGTGATGAGGTAGATGTGGCTCATATTCATACAGGAGGATGGGAAGATGCAGAACGAGCTACCTCTTCCCACAAATGCTTACGGGTTGGTGAAGGAGTACACCAAGAGCTGGAAGGTGGCCTACCCGGGGGAGATGCTGAAGCAAAAAATCATTCATACCGGTGAAGGGGTGCCTCCCCAACCTCGAGGTTGGGTCCAGAATGTGGCGATGACATCTCATGGTGGTGGGGATGCAGTAGCGGCGAGACCCGCACCAGTCGAGAGGCAGGTGGTGGCAGCAGACCCAACGGTCTTAGAGGAGCAGAGTCATCCAAAGGGGAGGCCGCCAAATTGATTCTGCAAGATATCCACCTGGGCTCTGGGGAAGCGGATGCACCACATAGATATGCATGAGAATTCTGTCTTCTCGGAGTCTTGGGATATCAGGTATGTCAATAGATAATTCCCCAAGCCGTATGAGATGTGGAACCATTTGAACCACCTTGGGATGGATTTTATGAGGATCGGTCCCATCATGGCCGACTTTGTGGTATCCTAGGCAGAGGGGGAGTAGTACCTTGCCGATATGGAAGACTTAATGTACTTCCGGGGTGCTCCACGTCCGATGAAATACCGAGTAAAGGTGTTTCTGGGTCGAACGACCCTTCTGCAATTGTCGAATACTGAATTGAGAGAACGCTTCCCCCTTCTAGAAGAGTTGGATGAGTCCTCCTTGGGGGAGGAGGATGGTGGAGGGAGTCCTCTGAAGGAGGGTGAGGTCGATGACTCAGACCTAGAGTTGTAAGAGTTTGCAGAGGCCCTTGAGGTAAAATCCTAAACCACTTCCCCAGAGTCTTCATCCAGGTCATTTAGGAATTCTCAACTAAACATCTGAACTGTGCAGGAGGGCCTCATATGAAAAACCCACTCCCATCCCATATTAGATGCATCTATGGGAACTTCGGGATTTGTGCCCGCGACTATGGTGACTACTATGATTAGCAGGGTGGCTACACCCAGGGTGGTTATTTCAAAGTTTTCAGACTTCCCAATAATATATGGAGGGCCACACCTTGGGGTTCCGATGGAAACAACTCATGAGAGAGACCAACTGTTTGATCTATGTAAGTATTTTTCATAGGATAAGTAACTGTCATTCATTGATCAGGTTAACTGATGTATGTGTGCCCTTCATATGCACAGTTATTCAAATGGCATGGGCTGCATTGTCAAGGTTTTCCAGAGCTCTGGGCACTACCTTTCCTAGGGGGATGCCGGTGGTTGTGGAAGCAGACGCCTGAACTGACCAAACTGCAGCACCCCCGATCACAGGTGGGCCTGTCAGTAGGATAGAACCTGATATCATTGAGGTGGGATCCAATGACGGGGATCAATTGGACCACACGGGTCATGACATACCCAACCAGACACCAGATGCAAACCCTACTGATGAGTTCTTAAAGGTATTCCCTACCTATAAACCGTATGACACCACAGATCGGGATGAGATGACTTTTGATGAAGAGGATAGAAAAATCATTTTTTGCCAGTCATGGAAGATGATCAAACGCTTCATCGACGAGACTCCCCAAGCACAATGGATAGACCAGATAGGGAGGCTTCTTTCCCGGTTGCGTGAGCTATGCACTGGGGGAGTAGATGTCCAACACCCTCATATGATCATTCGAGACCTCATGGCGGAGAAGATTCAGGAGCACGATCGTGGCCTTGGTGTGATCTATCAATAGAGAAAATTAGTAAACATTAAGAGGCTTCAGGAGGATGAAAGTGAAGTTCAGAAGTTGTGGGCACGAGTAGATGAGAATTATTCTTTCCTTAATGCACAATCGGGGTTCGTGATGTGCCTAAAGGCCCAACTAGAGGTAGATGAAGAATGGATGGAGCAAGCCTCTAAGGAGATGGCTATCATCCAGACTGACGAGGAGTGGGCCTGGATCACGGCTGATGAACTATGACCCATCGCTGCCAAGAAGGAGTGGGATCTAAACAAGAGACAACAAATCCTGGACACCACCAGCCAGAGAGTGTCAGAGCTAGAAAGATCTATCAAAGAGGTCAACCCATCCATGGGAGGGGCCGATACTCAGGTGTTGTAACACATGTAAACTTTTAAACGTACTTTCATTCTTTGATCATTTGTGATGGATTCATGTATGGGTTACGTTATTTGTCTTGGTTTACCATATTTCCATCATACTCATGAAATATCCAACTATTAATCCCTAATCTCACGTGGGTCATGCCCTATGTAAGAAATAAGGGATGACTACTTTTTTATTCCATCTGAATATGAGGGTGTCAAACAATCTTTGTTCATTTGGGGTTTGAACAACCAACCTGGATTTTCAGGAAGAATGAGGGAGGACTGACCAAAGGATAAAGTTCTTAGAATGGTCTAATTTCCTTTTTCCCAATGTTCTTTGGTGCACGAGCGGGGTAATGCCAAGGACATTAGAATAAATCCAAACACAGGGGAGTGGAAAGTGTGAACCACGATACCCAAAATTCGGAACCCTGTGGGGGTGGAATAACAATGAAAGATAACTTTTGACTCTGTTCAAAACATAGTTTCCCTATTGCTTTAGCCTGAAACGGGGATAACAAATGAGGGTTGACCGCTGACCATGTTTGAAACATGGGGCCTGACTCAAAATGTCATCCATTAGTCTTCTATAACGTTGGCCCATGATAGTAGGTGATCCAAAGGTCCGACATCCATACTGTTAGGGGGTTCCTTCAGACATGAAAGAGGATGAGGGTCCAAATAAAGGACATGAAAAGTGTGGAGGGTGGAGTGATGGGTTGTTTGACTAGAGTCCAACACTCTTGAAATATGCCACCATGGTGGAAACACATTAGGTGGGCGCATCAGTCTGATCAGGGATCAAAATTACTTCTAAATAGGAGCTTTCTGATGAGGACCTGGAATGCCTCGTAATTTTATGTCATACCAATGAAGATGATAGACACGTATCTCAATGTCATACAGTGAGGACGATGCACATAGTTTTAAGGTCATATTTCTTGGACCATGATCAGGGCCTAGGGGAAAGAAGGTCTAATTACCCTAAGGCTGGGCCCGATTCAAAATGCCTGGGCGTCACTACGTATCTTATAAGGGTGAGAATCAAGCCAAACGTAGTTCTTAAGAATGGCATGGTCGGAGACCAACAGTGGTAGAATAAAGCATATCTGATGAGGAAAATGGCGCATACCATGATTAATATGGGGCATCATGAACTTGTTCAGGGTAGAACCACAGTTTAGTGTCATTCGTTGAGTACATATGGACTCGTGCAGTTTAACATCATATGATAGGATGAACAATGAAGGGAGAGATCCCAAAAGGAGATTACGTGATGTGGTAGATATAAACTTGCTGTGAATGAGGACATAAAGAGTCTACAACACCCCACACATCCCCGAAGGAAGTTTTTTAGGTCAAGGGACTAAAAGTGAAAGTTAGGATGGGCTTGGAGAAAAGTGCCCGAGTGTTCCTACATACCTCATTAGGATAGTAATCAAGTCGCACATAGTTCTAGAATCACATTTTAATGTCATCTGGGACAATAATCCTATGTGGCATAACTACACTAGTACACGCCCCGCCAACACTACTAATCCCACTTGAGTCATGCTCAACGTGGGAAACAATGAGTAGTGGTGAGATTTTCCTAGTACAGGAAGTCACACATTAGGGGCAGTGGTATGTTAGGTAAATGACATCCTAAAATTATTGACCCACCTAATTAACGCACTTAGGTGCGCGGAGGTGTAAAAAAGTGTGCTATAATTCCACTTGAACATAAGGGAGTGAGAAGAGGTGAATCATGACGCCCGAGATCTGAATCACAATGATGGTGGTGTGATGATATAGGATAACTTCTGACCATGTTTGAAACATAGTATCCACTTCGCATTAGCCCGGGATGGGGATAGAAAAATGAGGGTTGACCGCTAACCATGTTTTAAACACAGGACCTGACCTGAAGTGTAGCCCAAAGTCTTCCGGGGCGTTGGACTAGAATGGTAGGTGAGCCAAGGCAGCATGAGACCAGGTCTTAAAGGGGGTCCCTTAAGACATAGAAGAGGATGTGGATCCAAATAAAGGGATCATGAATATTGGACATGAAGAGAGGGAATGTCTATGTGAAAATTACACACTCTGGGCTCTTTATCACGACGCATTTGAGTGTGAAAATAAGTCTCATCAGATAAAGGGAGTCGAATACCTTCCCAAGGAGAAGGGTCCTAGGGTCGCACACTTCTAACTTAAGGTCATAGGGTGGACCATTAATAGGGGACCCGATTTAATTAAATACTCATAGGGTGGATAAGTAGTTGAACATGATGCGTAGTTCCCATAGGGAGATCTTAGTTTAGGGTCATGTAACTCAGACCATGCTGGGAAGAGACAAGAAAGAAACATGGTGTAGTTGTCACAAAACCCGATGGAATGAGAACCCAAGAGGTGCTCACCACACCACATAATTCCAAAGGAGTTTAGGCCAAGGGGCCACAAAAGGGGAAGAATTTAGGATTCTTGGGGCTGGGCCTACAGATGGAATGTCTGGGCATTCCTATGTATCCCATGAGGATGGAAATCAAGCCACACACAGTTCTTGAAAATGACTCATAGTTTAGTGTACTGTAAAAAGGATGGTTGGATCTCAGTTTAAAGGTCTTATAGCCTAGACCATAGATAGAAAGGGGGGAGGGAGATACGTGGTGTGACATTGAAAAATGCGATGTGAATGAGGAAATAAGCCCATATCACACCATGTGCTCTCTAAGGATGTTTTAGGTCAATGGACCGAAAATGAAAGTTGGGCTGGGCCCAAGGCAAAGTTCCCAGGAATTCCTACATACCCCATTATGATGGGGACCAAGCCATACATAGTTCTAGAAGTATCATGGTAGGATTCCAATGCTAGGCACAATACTATCGTGCGGGTCTAGCCCACACACCAAAGGAAGTGTCATTTGATAGATCTTGTTTGTTCTTTAGGATTGAGGTGTGTGTGTGTGTTTTTTTGTGAAGTGATAAGCCTAGGACAAAGAATCTAGGAATCAATGCATTAATAAATCCATATACGGGTGTTGATGAATGGTATGGTGGGTAACCATTACCATACAGGATGTCCCCTCAAGTGAGGACATCACAATGTAGTGCCGTTTTTCGTCGTGTGGGCATGAAAATGGTATCATAATTTAGGGTCGTATGATATGACCTACCAATGAATTTTAACATCATGCAATAAAGACGTAATAGTTTAAAGTCATGTGGGACCAGGAAACATAGTTTAAATTCATATGGCTTGGACATAGGGGGAATGCACATGGCGTGATAAAGCAATACCCGACATGAATTAGGACAAGTTCCACACCACACCATGCACAATTTTAGGGAAGAAACCTCGGGCCAAAGGGCCAGAAAATGTCAGAGAATATGGGGTTGGACACGAAGAAGAAACTTCTAGGTGTTCCTATGTATCCCATGAGGATGGGAGTCAATCCATACATAGTTATGAGAGTGTAGTTTAACATCATGAAGGATAAGAGGCAGGGGAGACTAGATCCTATAAGGGGAGTACGTGGTGAGGCTATTGAAAACCTGACATGAGTGAGGACATAAGAGCATACATGCCACACCATGCAATCCTATGAAATTCAGGTTCAAAAGTCCGAATAGAAGTGTTATTAGTGGAACCTGAGATGGACCTAAAGACAAGATGCTCGTTCATTCCTATGTATACCATGAGGATGGGAATCAGGCTATACGTAGTTCTAGGAGATGTAGTTTTTATGCCTTGTAGAAAAGACGTAGAAAGATCCTAGTTTAAGGTCTTAGATCTTGGACCATAGAGAAGCGAGACTCTTCCAAATAGGTTCAAACCTCGGTTGAATCCCTAAGCCCACGTGAGATACTCTCGATGTGGGAAACAAGGGAGGAGAAGGTATTTGCAACACATGGAATACACGTAAAGGGGAAATCCGTGCGGAGCCCCGAATGACACCTCACCGTGGCTTTTTTCTCCTGATTTGAAAATTCACACTGAGGGATAGTACAAAGAGTGTTGAAATTACACTTGGACATGATGGAGTAGAAAATTATGTGAACCATACAACCGATATTTAAGGGGAAACAACAAA
Organism: Viscum album; assembly: GCA_963277665.1. NCBI lineage: Eukaryota > Viridiplantae > Streptophyta > Magnoliopsida > Santalales > Viscaceae > Viscum > Viscum album. The sequence goes on from OY728153.1 coordinate 638,767,931, forward strand.
TGAGTGTTGACCACTGACCATATTTGCAACGCGAGACTTATATCAATTTGTTGTTCAAGATCCTTGAGGACGTTGGCCCGAAATGGTAGGAGAGCCCTTAGGCCAAGCATTTATACCATTGAAGGACCTTTTGGATGTGAATGATGATGAAATCCCAAATAAAGGGGAACATGAAACCTAAAAATGGGAGATAACATTTCTTGTAGAATCCAACACTCTAGGTCCTAAATCAGAGTGCTCCTAGGCACATTAGTGAACCACCAAAGAGGGTCTAGGGGCCCAACTCAAGAGGATCCGACTTGAAAAGATAATAATTGGACAAGGGGATGAAGAGATCTCAGGATATATAGGTACGTGGTGTGGTTGTTACAAACCCAACGCGAATGAGAACATAAGCCCATACCACACCGCATGCCCCTCTCTTGGGAGGACTCAGGACTGGAGGCCAAGAAGGTAAGGAAGTTCCTAATAAATGGGGTTGACCCAAAGGCTAAATGTTTGTGTGGTCCTACGTATCCCATAAGGATGGGAATCAAGCCACACATAGTTCTGGGGGATGCTGTGCAATTTTACATCATGCGGTAAGAACGTAGATAGAGGCAAGGTATCCCAATTAGGGATGTGTACGGCAGGACAAGTAACCCGACGTGAATGAGGACACAAGCTCATACCACACCGTACAATCCCAAATGAGAACTTAGTCCAGGGGTCCAAAAAGGTTGAGGGGTCTAGGATAAGAAGTCCCAACCAGTTCACAGTTTAACGTCTTGCAGTGAGGACGATGGTGCTCTTAGTTTAAAGTCACGGGTCTCGGACCATAGATTCCCAGTTTCATGTCATGTGTGTGGGAAAAATGGGTAGAAAGGATAAATCACCATGCCTATTATTTGGAATACCATAGAATGACAATAATGATCGAGGATAACTACTATGCATGTTCGTAACACAATATCTATACCTTTTGGGGGCCCTTTTGGATGTGAATGATGGAGGAAACCTAAATGATGGGACATGAGAAGAATGGTAGGACCTGTGTAGTTTAACGTCTTGTAGAAATGAAAAAGATGGAGGGGTGTCTCAAAGGGATGTATGCGGCGTGGAAAAAATATCTCGACATGAACGAGGTCAAAGAGTCCACACCACATCGCACAATACTAGATGAGAAATTGAGTCGGGGGCCTAGGAAGGTCGAGGGACATAAGACGGGAAGTCCTGGATAGTTTGCAGTTTAACGTCTTGAAAGGAGGACGATGGTGATCTTAGTTTAAGGTCATAGGGCTTAGACTGTGGATGCATGACCCTTTATGTGGGTATTGACTTACCGAAGTTCCTAAGCGAACACGAGCAATGCTTGATGTGGGAAACAAGGAATGAGATCTGGATCTTCACAACATATAAGGGTATGAAATCTAGACTAATACTCCTACCCGAGGTAGACTGATGTTTGAAGGGATAAGAGAAAAAATGAATCAATGCACCCAATACTTGGGATATACGGCGGTGGTGGAAACGATGAAGGATGACTATTTATCACATTCGAAACACAACATCCACATCATGTGACCTGGAATGGAAGCAACAAAAGAGTGTCGACCACTGAACATGTTCGCAACATGGGACTTGTATCATTTTTTTGCTCGAGATCCTCACGGACGTTGGCTCGAAATGGTAGGAGAGACCTTAGGCCAAACATCCGTACCATTTGAAAGTCATTTTGGATGTAAGGGATGATGAAGACCCAAATAAAGGGGAGAATGAAACACGAATGTGCCTATGTTGTTTAATGTCATGTGGGATGAGGAATGAGGTGGAGATCTTCAAGGAGAGGGATACATGGTGCAGTCATGATGAACCTGATGTAAATGGGGGAAAATCCTGCACCACACCATGTGTTTCGACCTAAGGGGAGATCCTGAAGTTTGGGGCTAGGTTGACAAACGAAATGTCTGAGCATTCCTACGTATCCCATGAGGATGAGAATCAAGACATAAGTAGTTCTGAAAGGGCCATGTAGTTTAACTTCATGCGGGGAGGACATGGGTGGATAGAAGAATGAGGATGGGAACATGGTGCGATTATCGTAATCTCGACATGAGTGGGGCTAAAGAAGACTACACTACACCATGTGAGATCCTCCAAGGAAACTCCACCTAAGGGGGGATAGCCAAAGAGAAGAAACTGGGGCTGGACTCAAGACGAGGTGTCTGAACATTCCTATGTATCCTATGAGCATGGGAATCAATCCACACGTAGTTCTTGAGGTGGCAGTTTAATGTCTTGCAGGAAAATGGATATGGGGAGATCATTGTTTAAGGTTGTAGAGCTCAGAACATAATGGTATATCTACTGCTTGCATTTTAACATCATGCAGGATGAATGATGAGTAGTTTTACATCCTTCAGTTGGGAATAATCGCACATTTTAACGTCATGTGGCATAGACAGAGCAGTTTAAGGTCATGCATGACCATATAGATCTTAGTTAATGGTCATAGAGATCAGACCGTTTTTCATTTTATCATCATGTGGGACAGAAAAGAAGTTTAATGTCATGAAGGACATAACAGTTTAAGGTCGTGTAGGACCAATCTCCTCAGGAAAATTATTTATTGAGGAATTTGGCTTTGGTGGGAGGATTTATATGCTCACCATCCATGGTAACCAGGGAGTACGTACCATTGGGGTAAACCTTGTGAATGATGTAAGGTCCTTCTCATTTGGTCTCTAATTTGGGTGGTTTCCTACTAGGTATCATTTGTGTTTTCAGGGACAACACCAGGTCACCTTGCAAGAAAGAGAGGAATCGAACCTTCTTATTGAAAGATCTAGCTATCTTGTTCTCATGCCTTCCTAGATTGTGAAAGGTACAAATCCTATTCTCATAGAGCACTTCCAATTCATCTAGAAGGATTTCAGCTACCTCATCTGGCACTTTTTGGTCATAGAAAAATGTGCATAATGAAGGAAATTGAATCTCTATGGTTAGAACAACCTCTATTCCATACACCAGGGAATATGGAGTCACTTGTGTGGAATTGCGAGTCATTGTCCGATAGGCCCAAAGTGCGTTGGGGAGTTTTTTCGGAAAACTCTTCTTATTATGACCAACCATTTTTTGAATAATGCTAGAGAGTGTTTTTTTGAACACCTTGATCTTCCCATTTTCTTGTGCGTGATAACAAGAGGTATGGTTAGAATGAATGTTGTATGTGGCGTACAACTTCTTCAAATTGGCTATCTGAAAGTTTTTTTTGTTATCGGTGTGGATGGAGTGAGGGACTCCAAATTTATAGATGACGTTGGAGCTAAAAAATTCAATGATATAACGGGCCTTGACCTCCTTGAGCGGAATTGCCTCTATCCACTTGGAAAAGAAATCTATAGTGGTCAGGATGAACCTACACTGGCGATCTGTCGCTTGTGGATATGTCCCCATGACATCAAGTCTCCAGAACACATGTAACATCCCGGTTCCAGAATCCACCCAGAGGCACCCCGTACCCGGTTAGTCACACGGCCTCAAGCGCATTTCCACAAAATCTAGAGGCTTCCGACTAGCAGCGAGGGCCTTGGGTGTGATAGTGGGAAAACTATGCCCTCATTGACAGAGTACACAGTGGAAGAAAAATAAATATGCAATAGCAGAAGCAATAATAACCAAAAATATAACAGCGGAAGTCTAAATCAACAACTGGACCACATATGTATATATGAAATGATGCATGATACATAACTAGGAAAGCAGCTAAACAAGTCAAAATGCTAGAAAACACTACAGTACCAAAACAAGTACAAAAGAAAAGTAAACAGCTCCTCAACATCGCAAGCCAAAGATTGGTCCCATGATTTCCTTCTCCAAGCAATCAAGTTCCAGAAGTCGAAGGGTGCTTGACCTTGTCTATACCTGCAACAACATAGTCTGCTTAGGCCAAAAAACATGGCCCAAACAGGGTGTGAGATAAAATACCAGTAGGAATTCACCCTAAAATCTTTGCCTAATAGTCAGTGAGTATATGGTAGGTAAAAGTATAATAAGTAGTAAACAATAACATCAAGTAGGAGGTAGTAACCAGTAAGTAGTAAAACAGGAAGATACATAGTAGCAATCAATCCACAACAAATCAACAGTAGTGAAACAAATAGCTAATAAGCCGGAAACCCTATGGGAAGTACTCAAAGCCATCCCCTCTGGTCCTATCAAAGATGTACCACAACCCTCTGGGCAGTTCACTCAGCCTAACTCCTCTAGCTTAGTAATACGAGTTTATGAGACTCTCTGGGGAAGCTCACTCGGTCAGTTCCCCTTATAGTCTAGGGTAGTCAGGGACTCTCTTAAGGAAGATCACGCAGTTTAACCCTCTTAGCCCCAAGGTCTAGAGACTCTATGAGGAAGCTATCTCGGTCAATTCCTCCTACAGCCTCAGGTATACCATAGACTCTCTGAGGAAGATCACTCGGTCAATTCCTCCTATAGCCTGGGAAGCTTCTTAAAGAGATTAAAACAAGGTAAGACTCTATTAGGAATCTCACTCGGTCTACCCTCCTGTAGTCTATAAAATCCAAGACTCTCTGGGAGCTCACTCGGTCCATCCCCTCTGTAGTCTATAATATCTAATACTCTCTAGGAAGCTCACTCAGTCTATCCCTTATAGTCTATAGCACCAGGTTCTCTCAGCCCCGTGCCAATCATTGCATAATAATGATATAAGGCCAAAGTAAACCTATAAAGTTACTTGACTAACCAAAGTACACCTATAGATCTACTTAGCTAAAAAGTCTACAAGGTAACAAGCATGTCATGAGTTTCACTTCAACCTATAAACACAAGGCATGAAAACAGGTGTAGTAGCCAAAGGCAAATGAGACCCAAAGGTCGTAAATAGAGCGAAGCAAGGAAAATAGATCCAAGAACAAAAATTATCCTCTAACATGGTAAAATTACCTCTACACAAGTATACGTGTAAGGCAAGAAAACAACAAGGGAAAAAAGGTAAACATGCAATACCCCGTTCATGGGTATCGGTGGAAATTCGCACATAAAACTCAGAGACTTTGAATGGTAAGGCACAAACCACCTACCTCGATCCTAGGAGATCGATATACTTTAACCACGGTGGCTAATTCTCCCTATAACATCATATATCTGAGAAAACACACAAAACTTTCAACCTTAGATAACTTGAGAAAGAGGAAGAATTGGAAAACAAGGCTCAAACAGAAGGAAGAACTCACCGCTGTGCTTCCAACGCAATTGACAAATCTAGAATCAGAGAACGGATGGAGGCTCGGGGATCTGGAGAAGTTTTGTAGCCGTATGGCATCTCTCGGTCAAACCAGACCTAGAAGAAGACGATTAGGGCGATTAGGCGTGACCCTGGCCCGTTTAGTGAAAAAAAGAAAAGTACATATCGTGTATTTTTAAAGTACAAGGTGTGTAGTGGCTTTTTCCGTACTCCACTAAAATCGGCCTCCATGTCATCCCTACACACTGTGTGTGTGACCCGGGCATAGCCAGTACATGGCTTCGAGTTGGAGAAGAGTACACGGCGTGTACTTCAAAATTTTCCAGAAACTCCATTTTTCATAAAAACTCTAGAAAAATAAAGACATACCTGAAACGAAGATCCGAGTTCTTACAAACTTCCCTCCTTAAAGAAATTCATCCCCGAATTTTCCTAGATTGGCGTAGAAGAGGGATCCTCGAACAGCTCTGGTCACTACGATCGAACCTCAGCCTCCCTCTCCCAAGTCTCGTCCTGTACTCGCCCGTGCTGCCATAGCACTCATACCAGATGAACAGACCGGCCTCGGAGAACCTTTGTACCGCGATCGACAATCCGGATAGGATTCTCTTCAAACAATGCATCCACTTGGAGCTCAACCTCCTCATGCTGAAGAACATGAGACGGGTCTGAAAAGTAACGTCGGATCTGAGAGACGTGGAAGACGTCGTGCATCACCCGGTACCTCTGAGGTAGTTGCAACCGATAGGCAACCGGCCCAACTCTCTCCAATACCTCAAACGGCCCGATGTACCACGGTGAAAGATTACCCTGTCTCCGAATTCTCTGGTGTCCCAACCTCGGTGCGACACGTAGGAAAACCTGATCTCCGATCTCGAACTCCAGAGGTCATCTCCGCTGATCAACATAAGACTTCTATCGAGACTGTGCTGTATCCACCCTCTTCCGAATCAACTCTATCTGCTCTGAGGTCTCCTGAACAAGATGAGGTCCTAGCAAAGCTGCCTCTCCTGCCTCTAGCCAGCATAAGGGTGATCGGCATGGCCTACCGTACAGAGCCTCGTATGGTTCCATCTGAATAGTCTCCTGAAAACTGTTGTTGTAGGCGAACTCCACAAGAGGTATACGCTTCTCCCAAGAACTGCCAAAGTCTAGAATGCATGCTCGGAGCATATCCTCAAGCACCTGGATTGTGCGCTTGGACTAGCCATTAGTCTGGGGATGGTATGATGTACTTAAAATTACCTGTGTACCCAAAGCCTTCTGAAGTCCCTGCCAGAACCGAGAGGTAAAGCATGCATCCCTGTCTGAAACAATGGAGTGTAGAACTCCATGTAGACGTACAATCTCTTGGATGTACAATCATCCCAGATCATCAACACTGAAGGTTTCCTTGATCAGAAAGAAGTGTGATACCTTCGTAAGACTGTCAACGACGACCCAAACAACATCACTTCCCCGAGGTGACCTCGGTAACTCGGTCATGAAGTCCATCATGATATCATTCCACTTCCACTCTGGAATGGGTAACTGTTGTAAAAGCCTTGCTGGTCGCTGATGCTCTGCTTTCAACTGCTGACAAGTAGAACATCTCATGAAAAAACCAGCAACATCCTTCTTCATACATGGCCACCAGTACTAGAGATGAAGATCCCGATACATCTTGGTGACGCCAGGATGAACTTCCCAAACCGAGGAATGGAAATCTCGCATCATCTCCTCGCGTATGTCTGCTGGCACGCATACACATCCCTGGAAACGCAAGATCTCATCCTCTATCACTGTCCATCCAGGAAGAGGGTCCCCTCCTGACACACTCTCCCACAGGACCAAGGCCTCTGAGTCTAATAGCTGCCTCATTCGTACCTGATCAAGAAGTGTTGAGGTAACAACTACAGAAGATAGGACAGTCTGTCCCTGCATGTCGTGCACTTCTAAGTGCATCTTAGAGAACATAGCCATAAGTTTCCACTCACTGTTGGCCTCCTGAACTACTTGAATCTGAGTTCGCCTGCTCAATGCATCTACTACTGCATTTCCATTTCCTGGTGTATAGGAAAGCTCAAAGTCAAAGGACTGAAGATACTCGACCCACCAGCACTGTCTCAGATTAAGATCGCGCTGAGTGAATATATACTTGAGACTCTTGTGGTCGGTGAAAACCAAAAAGTGGTCTCCCATAAGATAGTGTCTCTAACAGCGTAAGGCGTGAACAACTGCTGCCAACTACAGATTGTGCATCAGGTAGTTCCTCTCATGTGGCCTCAACTGCCGAGAACCATAAGCATTGACCCTATCTCCCTGCATGAGCACATCTCCCAACCCAATACCTGAAGCATCACACTAAATAGTGCATCCCTTGCCCAGCTCTAGCAAGACTAGTTTCGATGCTGACGTCAACCTCCCCTTCAGCTCTTGAAAGGCTGACTCACAAGAATCTGACCATAAAAACTTTTCCCCTTTCTTGGTCAGACCTGTCAACGGTTCTGCTAGGCATGAGAAGTCCTGAATGAAGCATCTGTAGTATCCAGCTATCCCTAGGAAACTCCGTACCTCAAAGACGTTCTTCAGCTGCTCCCAGGAAACTACAACTCTCACTTTCTTTGGGTCTACTGACACTCCTGTCTCTGAGATAACATGACTCAGGAAGTGAATCTGATCCATCCAAAAGTGGCATTTCGAGAGTTTAGAATATAGCCGATGCTCTCTCAGTGTACTCAGAACGATATCAAGATGTGTGGCATGGTCGTGTCGAGTGTGAGAGTACACCAAGATATCGTCCACAAAGACCACAAAAAAAGAGTCCAAGTACGGATGGAACACTCGGTTCATCAGTGACGTGAAGACTGCAAGCACGTTCTTAAGTCTGAACGACATGACTGTATACTTTAAAAGACCATACCTGCTCCTAAAAGCTGTCAGAGGTATATATGACGGTCTAACACGCAACTGATGATAACCGGACCTAAAGTCAATCATCGAGAACACCCGGGATCCTCGAAGCTGGTCAAAGAGGTCATCGATCCTCGGAAAGGGATATCGGTTCTTGACCGTCAACTGGTTCATCTTCTAATAATCCACACAAAGCCGAAGGGTACTGCCTTCCTTCTTCGCGAACAGGACAGGCGAACCCCAAAGAGAAGTACTGGGTCGGATGAAACCCTTTGTCTGCAACTCCTCCAACTTCTTCTTGATCTCCTGCAACTCAGGTGTATCCATCCTATAAGGAGGAATGGAAACTGGTGCCGCTCCTGGCATGAGCTCAATAGAGAAGTCTACCTCAAGCTCCAGAGTTAAACCTGAAAAGTCTTCTGGAAAGACATCCCTGAAACAATCCACCACTGGAGGAAAGTATAACTGTGAAGTCCCCTAGTCATCCAGATAAAGACTGGAAATCTGGCCTGTAAATTCCCCTAGCCCATGATGATCTGGTCCAGCTCTACCCACCTGGACATCCCACCCACCTCTATGAAGGAAAGATCCGCCCTCTGGTGATACAAAACTCACCCTGCGGCGATAAAAATCAATGACTACCTGGAAGGGAACCAACCAGTCCATACCGAGAATGATGTCATAGCCCGTCATCTCTAGGAAATAGAAGTACCATAAGAAATGACACCCCGCAACCTCAATATGACACTCTCTACACTGTCATACGTTAGATGTCCTCGTTCCCAACAGCGTGTCAAGAGTCAACAAGTCGGCAGACGAAAAGATATAGAGCCCAAGGATCTCCACAATCGCAACAGAGATAAATCTATGGGAAGCACCAATATCGAAAAGATATGAAGATAAAACTGAGGCTACTAAGATCGTACCTCACACTATAGGTGGGCTGAGATCCTGCTCCTGATAGGTCTACTCCACAGAAAAAGACTGGCCTGCACTGCGGCCCTGCGCCCCTGGCTGACCGCTCTGAGCTGATCCACTCTGCTGTCACTGATGACCTGGTGACTGACCACCACAGCCGCGACCACCACCTTGACCTGAACGATCAGAAGAACTCCAGTTCCCTGACTGGTGGGAAACTGGTGAAGCATCTCCAGAACGCGGGCTCATAGAGGAACCCCTACCACCACCTAAAGGTGATAAGATGTGACAGAAATGATGAAGATGGCCCATATTGCCGCAAGACTGACACTCCATCGGATCCCTCTAGCACTGAGGCCTAGTATGGAAACTCCTACCGCACTGGTAGCATACAACCTGGCTGCCAGAAGACGCATCCCGTGAACCTCGATCTCATCGAGAAGACTCCCTACGACGCTTCCTACTGTCCGTTGGAGGAACACCAGCTCTGGATATCGAATCGCCCTGGCTCACTGCTCCAGAATCTCTCAGATTGCGCTCAGTGATCAGCACCTGGTTGACGATGGAGGATATCGAAGTCAGCTGGAAGATATTCACCTGGAAATGGATCTCCTGCCTGAGACCATCATCGAACTTCCTAGAAAGGAATAACTCATCACCTGCTGGGATCGGTGTGAAACGCTGCAGCTCAGTGAAGCGAGACGAGTACTCCATAACAGAGAGAGTACCCTGCTGTAGACTCATAAACTCCCAAGATCGATCAGTCCTCAGGGTCTCTAGATAGAATTAGTCATAGAAGGTGTGTCGAAACTCATCCCAAGACATATACTGCTGACGCCCTGACCGTGAGATCACCTCCCACCACCTCTTGGTGGTGTCCCTGAGCATATAAGTAGCCAAATTTACCCTTTTCTCTAGAGGGATATCTAGGTGCTCAAAGATGGTCAGTGTGACCTCTATCCACGACTCTACAGCCTAAGGTCCTCCATCCCCTGAAAAAGTAAGAGGATGTTGCTGCTGGAAAACCCGCATCAACTCATCCATCGATGAGGCAGGAGGTGGCGCTCCTTGGAAAGTCTTCATCATCCTCAGAAAACCTTCCCTGAACTGTGCATCAGTGCCTGCGACTGGTATGAAAACCGGTGCCATGGTTGGCTCGACTGGAGGATCAGAAGGAAGTCCCTGATCAGCCATATCTGGCGTCTAATCATTGCCTGACGACATACGTACGACCGAAGAATGTCTCAGAGGCATATCTATGAAAGATCAAAAGTATACCTTAGATCAGAAAAACAAGGAAAGAGAACACAAGAGAAAAGAACAGGAACATGGGAAGAAAAAAACACAAGTTTACAAAACACGACTACACAACGTGTATAAAAACTACACGACGTGTCTTCTTAAGCCACTGACATGGGTGTGTACCCTACCCTACAAGTCGTGTAACACCACAAACTACACGGCATGTTGACCCAACACATGACATGTATTTTATAACTATCCCCCTGCCCTATTATCCTTACACAGCTAACTCACACGGTTCAAACCGACCTCAGACTACACAGCGTGTTCCCTCGGAACACGGTGTGTACTAGTCACTGACTCGGCGGCCCGTGTTGTTAGTTACATGGCCTTCTACACGGTGTGTTCCAAACGAACACGGTGTGTATAGGATAAGGTGACACCGTCCCGTATTTTTCGTGACATGGCCAGTTACCTGGGCAAGACTACACGGCGTGTTCCAAAAGCAACACGGCGTGTCTTCGAGAAGGTCACACCGACCCGTGTTGTTCGTGACACAATCGGGTACCTAGGAAGAACTACACGGTGTGTTCCTTTAAAACACGGTGTGTTCTACTCAAGATTCCCTGACCCGTGTTGTTAGTGACATGGCCGGGTACAAGGCTCTACACTACACGGCGTGTACATACCGTACACGGCGTTCTCCAAACGTTACTTTCACAACACTGTGTTCCTGCACACACAGTCAGTAACATGGCCTAAAAAATACATGGCATGTAACCAGAAAGTACACGCCGTGTATTCTGGGTTTTTCTGGGCAGTATCTCAGAAACTGCACAGAAGCCCAGAAACACAGAAAACAAGGCAAAGAGGTGCCAAAATCCGATCCGTGAGGGCCCATACTCCCCGCGAATCAAAGCTCGGCATCCCCTACAGTCATGTAAAAGAGAAGACACGATCATGATCCACCAATTTACGATTCAAGAGGGACCATAACACCTCAAAAATCAAAATTTGGCGTTCATTTAAACAAAGTACAATACAAAAAATTCTCTAACAAGCAGCAGAGATTCTATCAAGAATCTATCACAACAACATGCATAATATACACAACGTCTATCACAACAGCATGCAATCGCTAATGCACCCTAAATGTCATAGAAAGAATTCATGGAATGTGATTTCTACAAGTGCATATATGATGCATGAGATGGCATACCCTCATCTCATCAGGTTGTGACAGAAATAGAACTATAATATCAGAACAATAATAGTACAAAGCATGTGAATCACTCTAGGTGAAATCGTATCAACCGTAAAATCTCAAAACCAGAAAACTGAAATAAACGAGGTAGTATGACTTTTCCCTGTACATGGGTTAGCTACTCCTGGGCACAACTTATTACCAAGTACCGAATCCGTCCTATCCCTGGATAAAGTCTCCAAATAGTAAAGCAAGAGAAAAGAACTCCTCTGATACCACTTTGTAACATCCCGGTTCCGGAAGCCACCTAGAGGCGCCCCGTACCCGGTTGGTCACATGGCCTCAAGCGCATTTCCCCAAATGCCAGAGGCTGCGGACTAGCAGTGAGGGCCTTGGGTATGATAGTGGGGAAAATATGCCCTCATTGGAAGAGTACACAGCAGAAGAAAAATAAACATGCAATAGAAGAAGTAGTAATAACCAACAATATAACAACAGAAGACTAAATCAATAACTGGAGCACATATGTATATATGAAACGATGCATGATACATAACTAGGAAAGCATCCAAAAAAGTCACAATTATGGAAAACACTACAGTACCAAAACAAGTACAAAAGAAAAGTAAACATCTCCTCAACATCACAAGCCAAAGCTGGGTCCCATGCTCTCTTGCTCCAAGCAATCAAGTTCTAGAAGTCGAAGGGCGCTTTCCCTTGTCTATAACTGCAACAACATAGTCTTATTGGTCCCAAAAGCATGGACCAAATAGGGTGTGAGATAAAATCCCAGTAGGAATTCACCTGAAGATATGTGCCTAATAGTCAGTGATTATATGGAAAGTAAAAGTACAATAAGCAGTAAACAACAATAGCAAGCAGAAGGTAGTAACCAGTAAGCAGTAAAACAGGATGATACATAGAAACAATCAATCCACAAAAAATCAACAGCAGTGAAACAAAAAGATAATAAGACAAAAAACCTCTGGGAAGTACTCGCATCCATCCCCTCTGGTCCAATCCAAGATGTACAACAACCCTCTGGGCAGTGCACTCAGCCTAACCCCTCTGGCTTGGTCATACGAATTTATGATACTCTCTGGGGAATCTTACTCGGTCAATTCCCCTTATAGTCTAGGGTATTCAGGGACTCTCTTGAGGAAGATTACATGGTCTAAACCTCTTATCCCAAAGGTCTAGAGACTCTCTAAGGAAGCTATCTCAGTCAATTCCTCCTATAGCCTCAGGTATACCAAAGACTCTCTGAGGGAGCTCACTCGGTCAATTCCTCCTCTAGCCTGGGAAGGTTCGTAAAGAGATTCAAACAAGGTAAGACTCTCTGAGGAAGCTCTCTAGGTCTACCCTCCTGTATTCTATAAAATCCAAGACTCTCTAGGAGCTCACTCGGTCCATCCCCTCTGTAGTCTATAATATCTAAGACTCTCTAGGAAGCTCACTCGGTCTATCCCTTATAGTCTATAGCACCAGGTTCTCTCAGCCCCGTGCCAGTCAGTGCATAATAATGCTATAAGGACAAAGTAAACCTATAGATATACTTGGATAACCAAAGTAAACCTATAGATATACTTAGCTAAACAGTCTACAAGGCAACAAGCATGTCATGATTTTCACTTCAACCTATAACCGCGAGGAATGAAAACAGGTGTAGCAGCCAAAGGAAAACGAGACCCAAAGGTCGTAAATAGAATGAAGCAAAGAAAATACATCCAAGCACAAAAATTATCCTCTAAAATGGTCAAATTAACTCTACACAATCATACAGGAAAGTAAGGAAAACAACAAGGGAAAAAAGGTAAACACGCAATACCCCGTTCACGGGTATCGATGGAAATTCACACATAAAACTCAAAGACTTTGAACGGTAAGGAACAAAAAACCTACCTTGATCCTAGGAGATCGATATACTTGAACCACAATGTCTAATTCTCCCTAGAACGTCATAGATCTGAGAAAAGTCACAAAACGTTCAACCTTAGATAACTTGAGAAATAAGAAGAATTGGAAAATAAGGCTCAAGCAGAAGGAATAACTCACCACTGCGCTTCCAACGCAATCGACAGAGCTCGAATCAGAGAACGGATGGAGGATTAGGAATCCAGAGAAGTTTCACGGCCGTACGATGTCTCTCGGTCGAACCAGACCTAGAAGAAGACGATTATGATTATTAGGCGTGACCTCGGCCCATTTAGTGAAAAAAAAGAAAAGTACACGACGTGTATTTTTAAAGTACACGGCGTGTAGTGGGTTTTTCCATACTCCACCAAAATCGGCCTCCACATCACCCCTACACACCGTGTGTGTGGCCCGGGCATGACCATCACACAGCTTCAAGCCAGAGAAGATTACACAACATGTACTCAGAAAGTACACGGCGTGTACTTCAAAATTTTCCAGAAACTCCATTTTTCTTAAAAACTCCAGAAAAAGAATGACATACCTAAAATGAAGATCTGGGTTCTTACACCAAAAAGGGCCAAGAATACTTGGTAGTGTAGAGAGGCTCTAGAGGATGATGCACAAAGTTGGCATGTATCTGGCATGCATGAAACCTCTTGGCAGACTCGATGCAGTCACAGATAATGGAGGGCCAAAAATACCCCAAACTCCGAATCTAGTGAGATAATTTCAGCCTGGTCTGATGAGCCCTGCAGGAACCAGCATGGACCTCCTTCATGCCTTGAGAAACCTCAACTCATTGAATGAAATAGATGATAACCCCATTAAACCCTCGCTTGTAGAGGATCTTCTTGAGACCCGAACTACTCCAGAGGGTAAACTACAATGCGCGAAGTCGGATTTGCTCGCGCTCGGATCAATTTTATAGGAGATTTCTGTGCTGGAGGTACTTGATAAAGGGGGTCCTCCAATCAAGAGTTACTTCCAACACTGCATCAGGGGTACCTGAGGGTCCTAACGTGGAGGTGCTATCGGTAAGGTGTCTTACCTGCGGGATATCATCATTTTCTGGAGTGACGTGGGTGATGACTCTCCGGTGTTCCACGTGGATAATCAAATCATTATAATCAGGCTCTGCAAGAGATGCATCTAGGTTGGCCAAGGCTTCATATTGACCATTCTGCGAATGACGGACATGAGTAACCTCTGGCCGAGACGGGAACTAGGCCATCAACTGCCATGTACATTCCAATAGTGGTACGAGCTCTGGCTTCCTGACGACATATTCACTGTTAATCTTCTTGATGACTAGTTTGGAGTCCCCTTTCACATGAAAGTGGGTAACTTCAATATCGAGGGCCAGCTCGAGGCTAGTGATGAGAGCTTGGTACTCCACCTCATTGTTCGTACAACCCTCTAATAGCAGGAATGAATATCAAAAAACAGCTTGTGTTGGAGTGATAAAGACGACACCCAGGCCCACTCTATTGAGTCCAGGGTCATTGAGACTTCTACCAGTAGGGATCTGGGAAGCACTATCAAAGTGAATTTTCCAACACATAATGGATTGATCTACCGAGAGAATTTCCTCATTGGAAAAATCAAGGTCTATAGACTGGTCCGCAGGAGCTGGATGGGTGGAAAGGAAGTATGCCAATTATTTCCCCTTAATAGCATTCCAAGGGACAAAAATGATGTCGAACTACTGGAAGATCATTGCCCAATGAGCTAGATGACTTGTCAACATGGGGCGGTTCAGGATGTACTTCAGTGGATCCACTCGGGACACTAGTTGTACCTCATGGTGTTGTGAGTAATGTCGTAATTTCTGCAATGCAAATACCAGTGCAAGGCATCTCTTCTCTATAGAGGAGTATATGGTCTTTGTATTGAGGAGCATGTGAATGAGATAATAAAGACTGTTCTTCATTCCCTCATTGTTATTCTGGATGAGAAGGGTTCCGAGAGATCATTCTAGGGTGGTCACATAAAGGACCAATGACTTTCCAAAAATGGGTGGCATTAGAACTGGAGGATGGAGTAGATACTGATTGATTTCCTCAAAAGTAGTCTAATATTCTTCATCCCACTGATAGAGAGTGCCTTTATTCATGAGAAAAGAAAATGGCTTACACTTTTAGACCAAATTTTCGATGAATCGGCATATGTAGGCCAAGTGGACTTGAAAGCCTCAAAGCTCATGAATGTTTCTCAGGGGAGACATCTAACTGATGGACTTAATCTTCTCTTGATCGATCTCGATGACTCTATATCTGACCACGAAGTTGAAAAACTTTCCGAAGGTGACCTCAAAGGCACACTTTAATGGGTCCATCTTCAGGTGGAAAGAACGAAGGAAACTGAACACTTTATCAAGATCTTTGAGATGGTCCTGACGCTGGAGAGATGTGACCACTAGATAATCCACATAATATTCCACCATTTTCCTGAGTATAAACTTAAATATGCGGTTCATGGAATGATGATAGATGGATCCTGCATTCTTTAGACCTAAGGGCATTACCTGAAAGTAGAAAGTACCTTGTGGTGCCTTGAAGGTTGTAGACTCCTCATCCTCAGGAGCCATTCAGATCTGGTTATACCTGTAATACCCATCCATGAAGGAAAGGTCCTAGAACCCAGTGTTGGAATCAATCAACAACTCCTTCATGGGAATGAGGAAATCATCCTTCGGTCAATGACGATTGAGTTCCCGAAAGTCAATGTAGACTCTGATCTGTCCGTTCTTCTTCATGACAGGCACAATGTTGGCCATCTATCTAGGGTACTGGACCTCCTTGAAAAAATTATCTCTGATGAGCTTATAGACTTCGGCCTTGACCATGGAACTATGATAAGGGTACATCTTTCTGGGAGGCCATTTAAACCTGTAGTGATTTGTTGGAAGACTGAGGTGGTGGATGGAGACTTGAGGGTATAGTCCTAGAATCTCATCATAACTCCAGGAAAACAAATCACGATGCTGCCTTAGGAATTTCACATACTATTGTTTCTCTTAGATAGGCATATTGACACTAATCAACATGGGTTTTGGATCCATCTCACTACTGAGGTTCACCTGCACCAATTCATTGACCGTAGTGGAGAAACACTCTTCAAAAGTAGAAGGAGCACCCTATAGATCCTCTTATTCACTTATGGAGGAGGGATACTCAACGGGAGGTGTTTCTTCTGAGTGAATAGATCTAGATGGGAGACTGGTGCTAGCCTGAGTGGTCGTAGACACTGCATCAGGGGTCTCCTATGATGCCAAAACCATAACGATGAAAGTTGTCAATTTGATCCCATCTGGTCTTCGGCCCAAGGGGCCATGCTTGATGATATAGAAGAAATAGTGGCACTTTGGCTTGAGACGGTTTATCCCAGACCATTGGAACAAGCATGTATGGCATATTTTCATTTCGATGGGTCAGACATCCCGATACCTTATGGGGGTAGGGGGCTCTGGGATCACCTGAGCCTGATTTGTGTTGGAATACGAGGTGATCTTATAGAGTCACTTAGACTTGATAATATGCTTCCCCATCATTCCATAAACAATAAATAATTTCCCCATATCTGGGCTCATAGCCTCTAATTGATGTATTGAAAAAATGTAAGCATCATCCAGGTCTATCCACGGACCAGTTGCAGCCGTAGCGTGTTCAACCTCGTTAGCCTGAATCTGTTTGTCCTTTCTCTTGTAATAGTAGACATCCAGGTAGCAGGATTCACAAGAGGAAAAGGGAGATGCTTCACCTTGGAGTAATCCAACTTGACCATTAAGGGAGTACTTAAGGTACTAGTGATATGATGAAGGGACTTCCACATGTAGGTGAAGCCATCGCCTACCCATCAACACATTGTAGGCGGTGTCCTGGGAGACAATCATGAACTCGGTG
Source organism: Viscum album (assembly GCA_963277665.1). Taxonomy (NCBI): domain Eukaryota; kingdom Viridiplantae; phylum Streptophyta; class Magnoliopsida; order Santalales; family Viscaceae; genus Viscum; species Viscum album. The sequence goes on from OY728153.1 coordinate 638,785,248, forward strand.
CTGGAAACTAGGCCCCGAACTGAGTCTTCAGGAAGATCTTTCTGATTAGTATCTATTCTGTTCTATCATAACCTTTAATGTTTAGGTCATAGGGACTCAGGTCATCCTCAGACATCCCCATTTTTAGAAGTGTCTGGGTCAGGATTAGGTTAATCCCAGAGCCTTTGTCGACAAGATAGTGATGAAACTCCACACCATTGAAGTGGATAGTAATGTACAATGGGAGTATGTTCCCCTTTATGGGAGATCCTTCATCTTATCTAGAGAAAGAGATAATGTCCTGGCATTCATCACTCTCAACTGCCTCAGCATGGAAGACTTATGCGGCTGCTACCTCTGTCTCAAACTGGAGGAGGATTCTTAAAGATTCAGTGAGGACTTCATGAATATCTTCTGATATGATTAGGTACTCAAGGATAGAGAGACTCACATAAATTCTAGAAATATGCTTAAGGATATCATACTTCCATGCCAAGCATGAACTTCTGCTTACAGGAGGTTGTTTTGTGGCAGGGGTATGACCGACCCTTCCGGCTGAACCGACAGCTGACTAGTGCGAGGAATATTCTGTTTCTCACTAGTCTAATCTCGTGGAGTGACTACCGGGCGCAGTCTAGAAGACTGAGGATGGTCTATAACAGAGCTTGGATGATCATGGTGCAGTCGAGGCGGCTCCTCCTGGTCAAGTAACACAAACAGAGGTGAAGGCAGACCCAATCTGCACTGGTCCCGCTATCTGTTTTCGGTGGCATGTACAACCTGGCTGAAAGTACTGACCGAGGCACTCTGAAGACCCATATATCCATGGCCCCGCCAACATTGGTGATATCTGGGGATGTTGGGAGGACTAGTCTGGTTTTCTTCTCCATCAGAAATCATGTAGGGGTTTACCAACTCCACGGTATTAACTAAGGCATACCCTTGATCATCACTTGAGGAATCCTCCACTACTAGATGGATTCTGGGGGGAATTTCTATCTCTAGGGGAATGAAGTTTCTGAGAGTACAAGATGAATATGGAATCGGTGGGGGAATGTTTTTCCCTTGCATCACCGATGCTTTCTCTTTTGAGATGAGGAAGGCTGAGCCATTGACGTAGAAGTACTGGATGCGGGTGATGAGGCGTCTTATAAAGGCTCAAGTCGATTCAGAGGTGCAAAGATAATACCATGGGAATGGGTGATTTCTTTAAGATCCATCCAGTCATCATACTTTAGGGACCCTTAGTTATAAACCATATGCCACTCACCTTCGTTGTCACTCCTGCTGTCTAGCTTCACGAATACACATGCCACTTTTGCCTGGGTTGGCCCTAACCTGAATATGTTGTTATCAACCTTGTCTTGAAGTCAGTATTTAAACACATATAAATATTTGAGGGTGTTCCTCAGGATCCATTGATAGGGGAATTAATTGGGGCGATCATTAAGATCCACCTCTTCAGGCCTCCTACATTCAGGAAAACGCAAAAGTCCCTGTTCTAAAGTGATTCGGAAATAATTGGGGGCCTGGACCTCATTGAATGAGTAGTTCTAGTTTCTCCTGTCTAGAAAGGGGGATTTGGGAGCCTAGACCTGATGAGGGGCTAGAGGATCCTATCAAAGTGGTGGAACCTAGTTATCTCACCTGGGTGGTGGCGGCGCGTTACGTGGGGGCGCCTTCCAATTCTAAGGTGGGCGTTGTTGGGCTGGAGGTTGTGCCTGAGGTGAAGGGACCATGAAAGGCTATGGAGGTGGCTCCACTGGTAATAATTCCAGTTTCCTAGGGGCCTTTATTTGGGCCATGACGGTGGGATTAGCCTTAGTAATCCTTCTCGTGAGAATTGAAGGAGGCAACAGACGTGCCTTCTTGTCCTGCTGCAAGGATACCTCTATATGATGGGCCTTATTAGATAAGTCTCGGAATCCCCTGGGGTAATTTTGGGTAATGAGAGAGGGGAACAGTTTAGTATTTACATTCCCCACACACATTATCAGCAGTTATTCCTAAGTCAGCGGCATATCCAAGGAGTAGGTGAGGCCTTTCCACTGGGCGACAAAGTCCGAAACGCGCTCTTCATGCCTCAGTTTACACTTGAAGAGGTCTGCAATACTCGTATTTCAGGTGGTAGATCTAAACTGGTAAAGGAACTATCTGTGGAGATCTTCCCAACCTGCAACTGACCCAATGGGTAGCTGGATGTACTAGAAAAACACAGGCCCTTCTAATGTCTGTACGAAACATTAGAGTTTGGTGGCTTCTTGTGGTGTTGGAGTTCCTCACATGTGTCTACACCTTGATATGAAGTGGTCCAGATGATGCATTGGGTATCCCATCCCATTAAATGGGGATAAGGTGGTACTTCCAAAACCCGTGAGTGATGGCATATTATCGAACCACGCCGGATATGGATTTCCATCAGACGAGATTGCCACATGTCAAGTTTCCAACTCCTCGAGGTGAGAAATGAGCATCACCATCAGATCATTTGGGTGGGTGTTCCTATCTCAATGAGGGTCCCTGACCAACAGTGCATTGGTGGGTTCTTAAACATGATAAGTAGAACCAACAACTCAGGGAACGACTGGTGGGATGACCTGTGGAGTGACTGGGGGAACCTGAATTGGGTCCTGGGAATTATCATGTCGTTCAGGTGGATTTGGAAACACATACCACACCCTATTTCCATAAGTTCTGTCCTCTATCTTGTCTACGTTGGCAGGATGGTTAGGGTCACCCAAAGGCAATGCGCTTGGGGAAGTTGTACCTGCCCTGACCGAGGATTGCTGTAGTCTGGCCGCCGCTCCACTGCACGTTCATCAAGGAGGTCATCGACCATATTATTGTGATTTGTGAGCTATTTACATAACACATATTTTTCAGGATCATCCTTTGTATTCTGCACTGAGCCAGATGGGTTAGAGGGTTTGAAAGCTCTGAGGTGATCTTTACCCTTATTGGGATTCTAGCCGAGGGCTAATGACTCTGTAGGTATAGAAAGATAGTAAATTTATCTGATAGAGAGTGATCCTTACCAATAGATCCAATAGGTGTGATACTCCCTTTGGGGGTATGTCCTCTCCAAGGAGCTCTATCTCGTTCTCTGCCCCTGGTAGGTCGGCCATGTTAACCGCAACTCTACCTATAGGCATATCCTTAATATTTCCTAACAAATTGGGATGGCGCTGGATAGAAATGATATAGAGGGAAACATATTTTCCCTAACCATGAACCTAAACATGGGGGAAATGCTCCTTGACAATCCATTAGAGCACTTTAAATCTTTGAACACATCGTTGCTGGAGGGTCCGGTGGTGATCGGGTGACTCGGGGCACTGGGACACAGAGAGTGCAGCCAGGTCGACCATATGGAATTGTTGGACAATGTAATCAAAGTGTGCTTGAATCTTGGGATAATCCACTCACTGATAACTGAGACGAAAGTGCGTCACCCATAGGGTTTGGAAAAAGTATGCGACTTCCTCCTGAGTAAGCGATTTTGGCGTACTAAAGTTTGCGGCCGCAATTAGATAGAAAATTTCTAGGAAGTGATCCGCTGTGAGGATTTACCAAAATCACCTCGGCTCAGACTTGGGATCTAGCCCTTGGTTCTTCCACTTATCAACTAGGGGAGGATGGTGGACCTGTAGCGGTACTGAAGCAGACCACTAAGACGGTAGGTCGACCATTGGATAATACAGAGAATGAGCTGACAAGCCACCACATCTCGGGATGTCCTAGAATGAATGCGATGAATGAGCTACTACATCTCAGTAGGATAGGATGGAAACTTTAGTTTCCAATGTGGGGGTTGCAGTTACTGATTGTGGGTCAGGCTGCTGTTCATCCTCCATCGGTCCCCGGAATAGCTCTTTGTGGTCTCTGGTCGAGGTAGAGAATGACCCTATGGATGATAGGGAGGATTGCGTGGCCAGACCCTAGGAAGGGGCCAAATTTTCCTCCTCCTGGATGTATTTGTGGAGGGAAGAAGTAATCTGATGAACCTCACATTCCGGATAGATGAGGATGATACGTCATGTTCCTACCTTGACCCTCGACACAGATGATCGAGGTGAGGGTTCCATTATTGAGTCGCATTCTTCCTCGTAATCTGAGAAGTATACTTGTTTAATTACAGTATGAATATTCCCAGTATTCTGCTTATCGCATTGACGACACTCCCAACTACCCCGGGATGGATCTTTGGGACAGGGTATATTTTTGGATTGAGGTGGACCTATGACCGAACTGATTATGGAGTGGAGAGGACTTCCACCTGGATGAGATAGGGTTCAAGGAGTACCTAGACAGATGTCGAAGGGAACACAGGGAGGACCTTGGTGTCCACTAGCTGACACATGGAGGGCATCTCCGCGGGAAGTGCTGGAGCGGGTATGACCTCTGCTAGAATTGGTAAAAGCATGGGTAGGTCCTCCCTGATTATTTCCTTTGGCAACATTGGTGCGAGGAGATTCCTCATACTAGTCAAGTATAACACAGGTATGACCTCCTTGTTGGGTGTCTATGAAGTGAGGAAAACCTCCGCTTATCTGATTTCTAAGATGATGAGGACCTTCGCCAGCTTCTGTAAGGGCATGGGGAAGACCTCCATGCTTACGGTTGACCAGACAGGTAGTGCCTTCACATCGGAAACATGTGATGGGAGGAATGGCTCCATACCTAAGGTTATGGGTGTGGAGGATACTTCGGTACTGAGCATCACTACACTGGGGAGGACCCTCATTTGGATTCAAGGTGGCATGGAGAGGACCTCCACGCCAATCTTGGGAGCAAGATAGGCATGCACTCTTATTGGAGATGGTACGGGGATGACCTATATACTGGGTATCATTTCCACGAGTTGATCTGTGGCAGGTGCTACCTACGTCGGCGACCAAGAGAGTTGACCGAGCCTGCCCATGGGGTGGTTGGGGTCCCAATACAGGTCAGGCATACGAGTTCCCCTGATCAACATAAATAGGGGGCTGATGGTATGTTTCAATGGTGTCATGATCCACGGTAGTCGTTGATGTTGACACCCCTCAGCGGGCGTCCTCCTTAGCCTACACCCAACGCTAGCGTCGGGTTAATCGGACTGGGGCTGGTGGTGTAGGCATATAGTTTACCTGCTCCTCAGCTCGTGGGTCCAGGTGGCAGTGCTGATGTGGCCTAATGGGAGCCCTCCTTAGTGGCCCCTAGGACATGATTATAGCCAAGCTCTACCAGACATCCCTCACCTCATTGGCGTAGGTGAGGGAGTCATCAAAATGTTCTAGGGAGAGGCTCTAGAAATGGTTATGTGTTGGAGTGGGGAGCAGTGGATATCTGTGTGGCCCTTGGGGGTGGTAGTAGTGATGAGGTGCAGAATCCTTTAAGTCTTTTCGGGCCATATCCCGGGTTGGGATAATCCCCTCTTCCTCATATCATCGAAAGAGGTCATTTATCACCCTTCTTTGAATGATTTTAGAAGGGGAGATGGGGCATGGCCGCCCAGAAGCCATGGACATGGAGGTTTCCATGGGGTAGATGAGTCCATGTAAGATTTCCACATTGAAATTTCCCCCACCCTGCGTTGGTGGGTGGGAAGTGATTAGTTTCTTGTCATGACATCTTGGGTCCTGAAAAGCAGGGAGATTTAACCATTAGTGCTGAAATAAGGAAAGCGACTTCCAGTGCCCCACTGACATTCTGTCTTCCATGGTTGGTAAGGAGGATCCACACTGACAATGTCGCATACCAATATGTCTAATGTTCAACTTCCCCAATTCTTGGTGAGTTTCACTACAGGCCCACTACTTTCTTGGTGGGACCTAGCGCTGAATACATGGATCTAGTGGAACATCAATCCACTAATGTCTCAAGCACTACTAATCTCCACATTGATGAGAAGAGTTTCATGTCGGGTTCACTATTTCTATTTCTGATGCTTTCTCTAGGGTTCACATCCATCTCTTTCGGAGGACGCACAACTGTGGCCCTACATTCCTGCTTTCCAAAGGTGGGCATCATCCATTGCTTATTCAGGGACGTTTTCTCCTTAGTTGAAATGGGATGATGGGATGTCAGTTCCTCCTTCTGTGGATTCCTCCTCAAAACTTGTTTCCTGGTCTGGGTTTCCCTCATAGACTTAAGATGTTGTTCATGAAACTCTTACCAATTCCATGTCTTCATAGATGCCATTTAATTATGCTACTTCCATCAGGAAATTCCAAGGGGTTTAGCCAGGGCAGCAACGTTCGGTCGGGGGATTAGTCATGTTGGACATCGCTGGCATGTCTGGACACTAGAACACTAACACGTCTAGGTTTCTTCCCCTTATGATGGGGATTATAGAGGGCGTGGAAGCCCTAGACATACCACATAGAACGAGGGGAATTATATTCCATAGGCATGTATATGAGGTTTTCCTTAGCTTTCCATGTTTAACATAGGGTATGCCGCTAGTATAACATCTAGAGAAGATGGATCAGACTGAACAGAACACTGACCAGAGTGGATAAGGTGGGTACAAACCCTGGAGAGAACACTGATGTTGGGGATAACACATGGTTAGTAGCCTAGTTGCTGCTTGGAGAAGTGATAAAGTGGGTGTCATGATCTCACCAGGATGTGGCAACCTGGGTAAGAATCAGGATGGATGGTGGAGAGTTGAATGAAGTGAAGGGGGTAATGAGAAGGAATCTCCGTGAAGGTGATGGTAGTTTTGGGATTGAAACTCAGAGAGGATTCCTATGTATCCCCATGGAAGGGAATCAAAGTTCGTGTAGTTCAGTGAGGCGATGAGACACCTGAGTAGGCGGTCCATGAGAATGGACACATGGCTAGGATCCGAAGGAAGTAGAACCTCTGGGTTGGGGAATGACCTTCCCAAAACACATAGGCTCGAGGGAGAGACCACGATGGGACATGAGTGATGGGCTTGAACCTCAGGGAGGCTTACTATGTATCACTGAGGTAACGAATAAATGTCCACGTGGTTCAAGATGGCATGGAGTCAGGGTGTGCGTAGAGGACAGTGTCCTGACAACATGTTGGGGCTTATACATGGTTAGCAGCCTGAAAGTTAGTCTAACGCCTGTGGGAAGACCAGATATGTGGGTCCCAGTAAAGGGGACTACAACGGATTACTATAGATTTGAGAATACAATGTCTTAATGTTGGTTGGGGTTCCAACAACTTACCACTGGTTAGGTTTGACAACGGCTTACCACTGGTTGGGGTTCTAACAACTTAATAATGGTTAGGGAACACAATGAATTACTATTGATTGGGGTTGAAAACGACTTATCGCTGACTGGGGTTCCAATGGCTTACCATTGGTTGGGGTTCCAATGGCTTAATGCTGGTTGGGGAACACAACGGATTACCATCGATTGGGGTTAGACCTCAGGACGACTTCCTATATACCTTGTCTAGGAGACAAGGATCAAATCCCATGTAGTTTTAATGGGTAATGTTTAACGTCTTGTGGGATGAAAAGAGGGATACAGTTTAACGTCATGAGGGGCAAGGGTGGACTGACTTAAAGGGGTCAGAACCAATGGAGGTGTTGGGATTGAACCTCAAGGAGGCTTCCTACATACCATTCCTTGGAATGGATCAAAATCCATGTTTTTTGGTGTATCAGATACAATTTAGCGTTATACGGGATGAAGGTGAACTGGTATGAAGGGGTCGGGACAAGTAGGTGTTGGGCTTGAATCTCAGGGAGTCTTCCTACGTACCTTGCCTTGGAAAGGATCAAAGTCCATGTAGTTCAGTGTTGTGTACTAAGGATTATACACTAAAGCATCCCATGAAGTATTTCATGGTCAATACTTAATCTAATCCCACATGATTCATGCTCAGTGTGAGAAACAAGAGTCAGCAAAGACTTTGAGATCACATCATGAAAGGTGTGTCCGCAGGAAGTGGAATGGGGCTTACACGTGGTTAGTGGACCAAAGAGGAAACATGGGATTATGCGCGATTAGAAGCCTAGGGAGATGGAGATTGGGACTTACTCTAGGGCGAAGGCCTGATGGTGACAAATCTCAAAGGGAGAGAGACAGGATAATAAAAGTCCCTGTGCCCATCTCTCCTCTAGTCTTTAGAATAGAAGAAGAGAGGAGGAGCATGGGTACTGCCTCCTATAAGAAAGGCTTGGGGATTACACCAAGTTGGTTTCCCTTCCCTGTGGACAGGCACTGCTCCAGAAAAGAGGATCTCATTACATGTGCAGAAGATCTCACTCCCGTCGAGACGAGTGGGCATAGAGAATATTCGAAACGGGGCACCCCACACATGATGCATGGGGAGAGGCCATAGTTTAAAATCATGTACTGAGGATGATAGTGCTTGGTAGTTTAACATCCTGGATCTCGGACGAGGCGAGTTCACTCCACACCCCTAGGACTTACATAACCGGTACGCTTTAACCCTTGGTGAAGGGAAGGCACCAAAAATGCCACGATGAGGGGGTGTCGTTGAGTGATCCACTGAGGGTCCCACATTAGTGTGGTTATGAAAAGAATCAATATCCATTAGTGTTCTTATGCGAAGAATCCTGAGGCTAAGCAAGGATACATAAAGTTCCACCCATGGGACTTTGAAATCACTTCGTACGAGCCTAGAGGGCCTCATAGGATAAGGGTTTGTGAAGTAAAAAACTTCATAGGAAAGGACGTTTCGAATCTCTGGTGCTCCATGTAGGGGAGGGACTTCAAGAAGGGGTATTATTTTCAAAGTGCGGTGGCCTAGCCTAGGAATAGGGCATAGATGCATATGGAGGGTGCTTCGCAAAGAAGAAAGCTTTTCACGGAGTAGGGATTCATGAAGCAAGGGTGCATTTCAAAGCATAACACTACGAAGAAATGTTCTTCACGAAGTACAATGTGCATGCCTTAGAATGTGTTTCACATGTGTATGGAGGGTACTTCGCGAAGCATAAGTGCTCTGCGAAGACCTGAGTCCCATTGAGGATCTTCCTCCTTTGAGGTAGCCCGAGGGCTCCGTGAAGGGCATCCATTCTTGAATAGAGGTTGTATTTGAGATAAGGGAAGGGTACTTTGCAATGCTTAAGTACCTAGAAAAGCTCATTTTTGGAAAAGAAGAAAGTGCTTTGCGATTTGAGAGCTGAGAAGGAGAAAGGTCAGAGTATCCATCCTTTAGGTTCGAGGGGAGCCCAATATTTATAGGCAAGAAGTGGCACGAAGCAAGGATTTCTTGGAGAGAAGCCACGTGGTGATTTTTCATAACTGTGTATCATCCCATCAGTTTACTCTACATTAGCTTCACAAACATCTTTCGGATCGTGGAGTCTTCCACCTCTTTACTCTACGACGACTTCATAAACGTATTTCAAATCACAGAGCCTCCCTCCTCTTTACTCCACAGTGTATTCACAAAAGTCTTTTAGATCATGGAAAATCCTGCCTCGTTACTCTATGGTGCTCACAAATGAGGTGGCTTCGCACTGAACGCAGTGCTGCAGGGCTCCGTGAACAGGCTTCGCGAGGCAGCCTCTACAGAGTTAGTTTATTTATTCACATCCTTTTCCTCCAAACATATTTTGGTTCCAACAGGGTTATTATTATTTTAATAATCCTTTAAATTTTTTTCTATAAATATATTGAAATCTTAAAATACAAATTCATTATGTAAAGATTATATGAAATTATTACCTAGCTTTTATCCTTTAAAAACACAACACCCAGAACCAAGGAGAGAAGGTGGGGTTATTACATGCCTGTAACTAGAAGAAGGGTTTGGATTGTTCAAATAATGCTTAATAAATCTTGTATAAAGGAAACCCATGACTTCTCGTACTCAAGAGAATAACAAAAAATGAAGCAGTAAGGGTTAAAATATTTTTAGTTAAGAAACTACATACAGATCCTTAGTTTTAAAACCACAAATTAAATTAATAATTTAATTTGTATTATAACTATTTCTTAATAGTAGATAATTTAAGTCTTCATAAATATTTTACTTAAGGGAAAAAATTAAAATAATTAAATTCCTTGATTTTTACATTTGAAACCATTTAAATGCATTGTAGGAGTGGTCTAGGGAAGAAAAGGAATAAAATAGTATTTTTAAAATATTCCTCCCAAAAAGGTTACTATGTAAGGGTAACATGGTTTTACCCTTACACAACTCATAACCTTTATATAAGGATGAATTTTTACCCTTAAGAAACCCTTGAGAAGTAAGGGTTACCCTTAAGAAGCTCAACCTACCCTTAATTAACCTTCATAAAGTAAGGGTTACCCTTACACAATTCATATGTTACCCTTATGTAACCTTTAGAAAGTAAGGGTTACCCATACGCAGCTCATAAGTTAACCTTATGTAATATTTAGAAAGTAAGGTATTCCATTATGTGTCTCATAGGTTACCCTTTTGTGACCTTTAGAAACTTAAGTATACCCTTATGAATCTACTACTTACCCATATATAGCACCTAGGTACCCTTATGTAACTCTAAAGTTTCCCTTATACAACCCTTTTAATCAAGAGGTTACCCTTATACAACACCCACCATACCCTTACACAACACATATAAAAAAGGAATTACCCTTATGAAGCCCATAGAAAAGCAACCTTACCCCTATACAATACATGGAACAAGGGATTTACCCTTACATGGTGCATGGAACATGGGATTTACCCTTACATAGTGCATGGAATATGGGATTTACCTATACATAGTGCATGGAAAACTCAAATTACCCTTATATAACTAAGGAAAAAAATACCTTACCCTTATGAAGAATATTATAAACCCATTTTACCCTTAAATAACCCTTGAAAATCAAGGGTTACTTTTAAGTTTCACCATAAAACCACAATAAGGGTAAATTTTATCAAAAATAAGGATTTCCACATAAAAGACTTATAAATTACATCTAAAAGAGGGTTTGAGGATCATTTAAAAATTAATATTGTTATATGGGATAATATATACTTTCTCTATTTGAGTCGAGTCTAAGTCATGAATTTTATCACTAATATATTACAGTGATTACAAAAGGTGAGAAGATATAAACATTGACTTAATACTTATAATGGGTGAGAAGGTATCATCCTTAACCATTGGGAAAATACCATCCTTGACCCAATGATATCTCCTGATTGTAGTATTCCAACTGTAATTATACTGGATCCCTCCTCCAACTCTTATGAACAAGATCTTCTTCCATACTATAGTATTTCACAACATCAAATGTAATATATTCTTCCTCAACGATAGTTCATTGACTACCAATGAATGAAAAACTTCAACTGTATGCACATCGATCTTTTTATTTCAATATTCAGAATGATCAAATGAAGAATAAGAAAGTATCTCAAGTTATCTTATTCCCGAACTTTATAAATATTTATAATATATAGATAACTTCCAAATCAACTAAACTTATGAAACCTATTTTGCTTCCAAATCCCTAGGCTTTTGAATTAACTCTGCTTTTGATTACTCTAATATATAAAATTTATATTTCATACATTATACTTACATTATCAATTTAGTAGATCCGCCATAACATGCAGGTCAGAATCACTTCTTCCTCAACTTCAAATGATCTTCAAAAACATTTAATTCAGACTCACTTATTCAACCCAATGGTCTTATGAAACACACATGTAAGATTCTATTTATATACTTAGTCTTTTATTTTCATCATCAGCTCCCTCAAAATGAGATATCCTCCTTTTATACCTGACATAGAGTGTTTAAACCTCCATGAAACATGAAAAATATGGCTCCAAGAATTCCTCACCTTGTATTTCACACTTTCTCAATTCTTGGTCTTCATTATTTAATGATTATCAAAAATCAACTTGACCAATAATTATCCTCATTCAACTCTTGGTCAATATCCTTTGTCACTTCCTTAAATTTTTTCACACATCACAACTTATGAATTTTGATATTTAATTTTGGAATAAAAAATCATTATCATAACATTTTTTTATCAACTCAATAGATCATTATTCCATAAATTCAGTGTTGAACTTCAGAAAGATTTGGGTTTCTCTAATGTAGTATTTATATCTTTGAACTTAATTGGATTCAACTCCTAATATTCTTGAGTTATTCTTCAATTTCTCCAATGCATCACCCACTACTAGAAAGTAACCCATTTAGTATTGGTTACTTTTCATTTTTAACATTGGTTAAAAATAAACATGAATATATCATACATAAAAAGTATAATTTTAATATCAGTTATTATAAAAAAAATATTGAAATATCAACTAGATATTGAAATAGAGAGACTTTCAATGTTTGTTTTCATAAAAATTGATGTTGAAAGTCACTTTAGACATTCATTTTTATAATAACCAACTGTGAAAATGAATTTTTTCTATATTTATAACAAAAAATAACATTAAAATGTCAAATAAATATAGATATAAAAGATAATTTCAGTATCATTTTTCATAAAAAAATGACATTGAAAGTCACTTTAGACATCATTCTTTATAATAATCAACGTTGAAAGTAAATTTCACCATCATTTTTTAGTAAAACCAATTTTAAAACCTAATTAATTTTATATAAACCCATTTCTAGTAATAAGAAATATAGTATCATAAAAAATAGTAAAAAAAGAAGATAAAAACTCAATGAAAAATTTACAACAACATTATTTACCAAGATAATACACATACAAGAAACTTTTAGATATACATATATAAATTAATCAAACCTATAAAATAGCCTTTAAATAATCCTCAATGATTTCTTAAGTCATCTTCCTAATATGATGAAACATCATACCAACCCTATAAAAATAATAATGTTATAAAACTGATAATACAACATATTGGTTGGAAATATAAGAGTTGTAATGGACAAAACTTGTGAAAAATATATGATCATTTCAGTTGTGATAATCACAAAAATTAATTTTAAAACATAATAACCACATTCAAATCTTCCTATTTGATAACAACACTATAATTATGAAAAAAAACTTTGAAAATAAGAAACATTATATCTATATATAAGAAAAAAGTGTACTAACTAGTATAAAATTTATCTACCTACAATCACACATAATTAGTTTCATTAGGATTTTTTTCAACATGTGAACCCTCTTAAACACCTTAAATGACCTATTGTATTTTTTTATATTAATTTCGAAAAACATATGTAACATAAAAAAATTATATTTAAGAACTAATAGAATATAATAAAACTTATTAATTCAGTAGATCTTGAAAAATTTCATGAACTTCAACCAATAAAGAGGATAACTAATATGTGGTTCATTCATGTGGGTAGAATACACATAATATCTAATGTCCACTAAAATATAAAAAAATATGCCTGAATGAAATTATAATGAATAGTAATTTATAATTATATAAATATTCTTACCTATTAAGGAATGGGAGAAACCAACACTTAATCTCTATGTTTTTCAATATTTTAGATATATATTTAACTCTAGAAGGTTTCTATAGGTATTTCACAATTGTTGAAATATATTATGGATTAAAAAAACCATAAACGAAAGTGCTCTCATTTTATATGAAAAAAGTGTGTAGATACCTAATTAGATAAATCATAAATTAAATAACTATAAGTTATATATGATTAATTAAATGAAAATTGAATTTGAATTTTTTTACATAGAAAACAGCTACAACACAGGTACCAAGATCTCATCCCCAATAACAACACCCAAGATTTATTTTTTAAATATTATTAACATATAGTCTCTGTTTTAAATTTTAGCACTCATTAGAAACTCATAAAAATTATCCAACATAAAATAATTCACAGCTAATTTTTTTATCCCTTAAGAAACTTGAGAAGTTTTCGAAGGAACTGTTTCTTGAAACTTTAGTTTCTTTTAAAATAGTTGTTTAGATTTCCGATACTTTGATATAAGAAAAAAATATAAAAAATTATAAGTAATTTTAAATCAAAATTAGATAAAAATAAAAAAAACAATACATACCTTATATGTTAATTAACGAACATGGATATCTATCCTGATTAAAAAACACTAATATAAATAAGGCCTTTAACAACGCTAAAATAGTCTATTGTTAGCACAAAAAAAGAACTAAAAACCAGAGAATGATTAAAATCCCAAGGATTTTATTATCACTAGAAAAGCATTGATAAAAGAACATCTTTATTAGATCTTTTATTTAGAGTATATAAAGCTACCTTTTATCAGTTCTACTAAAAGCACTAATAAAGGGATCATTTATCATCAATTTTATTAGCACTAATAAATGGTCCCTTTATTAGCATTATTACTATCACTGATAAAGGGGAATACTATTGTAGTGTGATGTTAAAATTACATCACACTATAGCAGAAAGAACAAAAAATATAGGTTGCAAATAAAAAATTTAATTAAAATACAATTTACAACACAATTAAAAGAAAAAAACTATATTACATACATTTAAAACATTGGTTTACACAATTACATGAGTAAGTACAAATTATCACAGAATTTAAAAGACATCAATGTTACTTTGTCTTTGGTCCCTGACCCCCAGTCATTGTATTACCGAACAAACCACCCCAACATGAGAAAAATAATAAACCTATATAAGAAAATAATTCTTATATTAGAAATACTATAAAAAAATAAATTAAACACAAATTATCAATTTTAAACTAAAAATTATACTTTGAGTCATACAAAGAACGCTCTTTATTAGATTGAGTTTTGGTTGATTCTTATAGATCACAACATTTATTTTTGTTCTCAAAAGTAGGTCCTATTGAATTGTCTCTCATCTGTGGTGATAAAAACTCACTATAGATGGGAGACAATTCAAGAGGAGTTGCTTTTTGAGAACAAGCCTTCAACTTTCATACTATTTCTTGTTCATTTTTAAGAATTTTCTCTGTGAAAATTAACTAAATAAGTATAAGAAAAAAATGATAGGGAAATTAATTAAGTAATATCATATAAAATGATGATAAAAAATTTTGATCTTGTTTTCTTGGTTTTGGTGATGTGATGTGAATTTTAAACTAAAATGCACTTATATATTGAAAACACACACTTCGAGTCATACTGACCGCATCATGTGTCAAATTAACATGAAGTAAATTTATATATGTCATGAATGATTTATGGATCATACTAAATTATCATGACAATCGAAGAACATTTTATTAATTTTCAATGATTGATGAACATTTTTAACTAAATTGTCAATTTTAAGCTGATAGTGACATTTTGAGTCATACTGGGATCACTGTGTATCATATTGAAGTTCATCTGATTATTAAAAGTCACAAATGAATTATGGATCATTTTCCTAATGTATCAAAACAATCGGAATATGTTTTCTTAGTTTTGAGTATGTGATGTGTGTTTTTAACTAAAATGTCAATTTTAAATTAAAACTACACAATTTGAGTAATATCGGTCACACCGAAATGCATCATATTGAGTTCATATTGATACATAGACATCACAAATGAATTATGGATCATTTTCCTAAAGTATAAAAACAATTTGAATGCATTTTCTTGATTTTTCGTATGTCACTTGTGTTTTTTTACTAAAATATCATTTTAAATTGAAAAAAAAACACTTCAAGGTATACTGATCACATCATGTATCAGTTTAATATGATGTTTATTCTTACATATAAAAAATGACTTATGAATCATTTTCTTAAATTATCAAGTCAATCTGAGTGTCTTTATTGGTTTTTAGTGAGTAACACACATTTTGAACTAAAATGTCAATTTTAAGCTAATAATGGAAATTTTGGGTCATATCGGGCACACCATGTATCATATTGAGGTGAGGTTGATTCCTATACATCAAAAATGACTTACGAATCATTTTACTAAAGTATAAAAATAATAAAAATGTATTTTCTTAGTTTTGATTATGTTAGTTTTATTTTTTAATAAAATGTCAATTTAAAATAAAAATATACATTTGGAGTCATAATGATCACACCGTGTGACAAATTGAGGTGAGGATTATTCCTACAAATTAGAAATGAATTGTGGATCATTTTCCTAAATTATTGAAATAATAAAAACCTGTTTACTTGGTTTTTAGTATGTCACTTTTGTTTTTTACTAAAATTTCATTTTAAATTGAAAATCACACATTGAGTCATACCAGTCACATCATGTGTCATTTTGATGTTGAGAATGATTCATGCACATCAAAAATGACTTATAAATCATTTTACTAAATTATCAATACAATCTAAGTGTGTTTTCTCAATTTTTAATGAATGAAACATGTTTTGAACTAAAATGTGAATTTTAAGCTGATAACAGACACTTTGAGTCATACTGGGTACACCGTGTATCAGATTGTGGTGCGGCTGATTCCTATAAATCAAGAATGATTTATGGATAATTTTACTAAAGTATATAAATAATCTAAATGAATTTGTTTAGTTTTGATCATGTCACTTGTTTTTTTTACTAAAATGTAATTTTAAGATAAAAAAAAATAAACTTCGAGTCATATCTTGCACACCGTGTATTGGATTTATGTGAGGTTGATTCCTATGCATCATAAATGACTTATGGATAGTTTTCATAAAGTGTCAAAAAATATGAATTAATTTTCTTAGTTTTGAGAATTTCACTTGTATTTTTTTATGAAAACATCATTTTAAATTGAAAACATGTATTTTGAGTCATAATAGTCACATCATGTGTCAGTTTGACAAGATACTAATTCTTACATGTCCCAAATTACCTATGAATAATTTTCCTAAAACATCAAGACAATATGAGAATTGTTTCTCAGAGTGATACACGTTTTGAACTAAAATGTCAATTTTAGATTGATAACATACATTTTGAGTCATACATGGCACACCTTATATTTAATTGAGGTGAGTCTAATAATTACACATAATAAATTAATTATGGATCATTTTACTAAACTATCAAAAAAATATGAATATATTTACTCAGTTTTGAGTATGTCGCTCATCTTTTTTACTAAAATGTCATTTTTAAATAAAATGAAACACTTGGAGTCATACTGGTCACATAGTTCATCAGATCGAGGTGAGGATGATTCCTACACATTAAAAATTAATTATGTATAATTTTACTAAATTATAAATACAATCAGAATTATTTTTCTTAGTTTTGGGTTTTTAACTTGTCTTTTTTTTACTAAATTCCATTTTAAATAGAAAACACGCACTTTGAGTCATACTGGTCACATCATGTATCAGTTTGTGGTGATACTGATTATTATATGTCACAAATTAATTATAAATAGTTATCCTAAATCATAAATAAAATATGAGTTCATTTTCTTGGGTTTTAATGAGTGACACTCATTTTAAACTAAAATGTCAATTTTAGACCGACAATGGTCACTTTGAGTCATACTGAGCACACTGTGTATCCTATTAAGGTGCGGCTAATTTTTACATGTCAAAAATGACTTATCAATAATTTTACTAAAGTATCAAAAAAAATCCAAATGAATTTTCTATATTTTGATATTTCACTTATCTTTTCTACTAAAATGTCAATTTTAAATAAAAAGACACACGTGGAGTCATACCGGTCACACCGTGCATTAGATTGAGGTGCGGATGATTCCTACACATCCCAAATGACTTATAGAACATTTTACTAAAGTATAAAAATAATCCAAATGTTTATTCTTAGTTTTTGAGCATGTGATGTGTTTTTTGAACTAAAATTTAAATTATAAACTAAAAATACACACTTCAAGTTATACCGACCACATTGTATATAAGATTAAGGTATGAATAATTTAGTTGTGGCCAATTCCTACACCATTTAGGACAATGTTCATGAAAAATCTTTTGGGAAGTCATACTTTTCATTCACCTTTTAAAAAATCCCTTGGTAGATGCATCCTTATGATTCACTTCACGTTTTAGGAAGTATGGGGTTTCCTCTTCCATCTGAAAGGAACATGTTATCTATTTTCTAGCTTGTTGTGGATAGTTTAAAGAAACATATTACTTCCCAAAATATAGATGAAAAAAATAAATAAGTATTAGATAAAAATTATAAGTAAATTAACTTAAAAATAGTAGATAAAATTATAAAAAAATTAACTAAATAATTAGTAGGAATACACCTTTTCCTGATGTTTGTATACATTCTTGAACCATCTCCCTTTTGTCATTATCTTAGTTGTAGCCTCAAAGTATAATATCTCATGAGAATGAAAATATTAGAACAAACCACCACAACTTGAGAAAAAGAATCCACCTATATAATAAAACAAATTTTATGTTAGTAATACTATAAATAAATAAATTAAACATAAATATGAAACAATTCATTAATAAAATGTCAATTTTAAACTGAAACCACAAAATTTGAGTCATACCGAGTACACCGTGTATTAGATTTAGGTGAGAATTATTTATACATTTCATAAATAACTTATGAATCTTTTTTCTAAAGTATCAAAATAATCCTAATGAATTTTATCAATTTTGAGTATGTCACTTATCTTTTTTACTAAAATGTTGATTTTAAATAAAAATACACACTTAGAGTCATAACAGTCACATTGTACATTGGATTGAGGTACTTATGATTCCTACACATCAAAAATAACTTATGGATGATTTTCCTAAAGTATCAAAACAATCCAAATTCATTTTCTAGGTTTTGAGTATGTAACTTGTATTTTTTACTAAAATGTTATTTTAAACTAAAAACATGCACTTTGATTTATACTAATCACATAACATGTTAGTTTGACATGAGACTAATTACTACAAATCAAAAATGACTTATGAATCATTTTACTAAAATATCAATATAATCTGAGTGTATTTCCTCAGTTTTTAGTGAGTGACACATGTTTTGAACTAAAATGTCAATTTTAAACTAATAATGAACACTTTGAGTCATACCGAGGACACCGTGTATTAGATTGAGGTGAGAATGATTCCTATGCATAAAAAATGACTTATGGATCATTTTAATAAATTATAAAAACGATCAGAATTAATTTTCTTAGTTTTGAGTATGTTACATGTGTTTTGAACTAAAATGTCATTTTAAAATAAAAACCTAATCATAGAGTAATATCGGTCACACTGTGCATTGGATTAAGGTGAAGTTGATTCCTAAACTTCAAAAATGAATTATGGATCATTGTTATAATGTATAAAAATAATATGAATATTTTTCATGGTTTTGAGTTTGTCACTTTTGGTTTTTACTAAAATGTCATTTTAAACTAAAAACATGCACTTGGAGTCATACAAGTCACACTATACATTAGATTGGCATGTGGTTGATTCTTACATGTCACAAATGACTTATGGATCATTTTTCTAAAGTATAAACATAATCCAAATATTTTTTCTCAATTTTAAGTATGTCACATATCTTTTTTATTAAAATTTCAATTTTAAACCCAAACTGGACAATTGGAGTAAAATGATACTTTTGCATTGAAAATATGAACTTCAAGTCATACCAACCACATAAAGTGTTGGATTGATGTAGGGTTAATCACTACATGTCAAAAATGAATCGTGGACCATTTTCCTAAAGTATCAAAACAATGTGAATTTGTCTTTCTGGTTTTGATCATGTGACATGTGTTTTGAACTAATGTGTATATTTAACAAAATAAGTATTTGATAAAAATGATAAGGAAATTAACTAAAAAAAGTAGAGAAAATTATGATAAAATTAACTAAATAAGTAGTGGGAAGTCACCTATTCATGATTTTGTATACATTATGACACCATGTTTTTTTTCATTCATTTATAAACAAATCTATTTAATATATTATAATTCTCCTTGAGAAATGATCAAAAATAATATATAATAATTCCAATACTAATGATTCACATCTCAAGTGTATCTCTAAGTTCATATCCCATAATAGATCAGAAATATAGTAGGTAATCACCTAAAGTTGATGTTATAAAACATCATGACACCATATATGCTTCCCAATCATATCTAAATAAATTTACTTCTTCTTTTGAGTACATAGATTATCTGTAATCTTCATAGTACTAAGAAAATATATACAAAAAATGATTAATAATTTTTTTAATGAAATTTTAATTAATTTCATAAATTACCTATTCGGGGATACTAGTGTTTTTATGAAATATGATATCTTTCATAAATATTAAAACATAACATCAACAATTGTTGTTGTTATCTTACTTAAGACACTACAAAAACATTAACCAGAATAAGTAAATTATTTTGATTTTTCAGATAGTTAAATATTTTTATATATACCTTAATATGTTTTCTTTTGAATTAATATGTAGGATTCTTATTTTTAGTCATCGTTCTTATAAAATTATTTATCATATATTTATATATCACCATATCTTAACAAAATTCTTATTAAAACACAAACTGAAACATATACATCAAAGTTTATCTATAAAATATTGATTAAAATGCATTACAAATTCAAAATACTCATCATGTGTTGTCGGTTTTTTGGAAATCCATGCATTGGATCCAATAAATAAATATTTGGGGTATCCATATTTATTGAGATCAGCATCCAGTGCTTCTTAAAAAAAACAAAAACAAATAAGTAATGAAAAAAATAAAAATATATTTTATATTATTAGATTGTAGAGTTTTACCCCTATGTTGTAAGCATCAAAAAGAGCATGTCGTCTGTTATTTTCTTCTTAAATTCCACATTTAGCTTATATTTTTTCTTGTAAATTTATTTAAACTCTAAAGAAGTTTTGTTCTTAGAAACATTATAGGGATTAATGAATCCGAATCGTGATTCACAAGGTTTTCCCTTTATATAGTAGTAATATAAATTCCTGTAAAAAATATGAATATTTATTAACTTTAATGAACATATTAGATCATTTTTGGATGAAATTATTATAAAAATGTACCTTATATATGTATTCACAACTGAGACTCCTAGTAATTCAAACTTGAGAATCTCATTTATAATCTTGATACTAAACACATTTGTACTGAAAGTTCTTAATATTTATTCTTCATATGGGATGTAAGACATATCTACATCTTTTAATGTGGTGTCTACTTGAAGTTGTAATGATAATAGATGTTTCAGTGGAACTAGTGGGGAAAAGGTACTCCCAGAAGGTCTTTTTTGTTTTCTTAGTTGATTCACTGGATTTTCTTGATCTGATAATCCATTTCCCCATATTTTTATACATCTGTAATACCACACCTCACTTAAAACCTTTTTTCATAAATTTTTAGAGGTTTTTAATTTGAATATTTTTTTAAGTACATACCTCATGTATCTTTATAAGATTATATAACCATGCTATGAAAGTTCCAATAGAATCATTGACCACTGTAATATCTAAATCATTAAGTGGAGTAGGAAACTCAATGCTCATCTCTTGAGATACTTCAATACCCACTCTAATATGATCTTTTGGAGTTATTTTTTGTGTATATTGTCTCCCAGGATATTATACACCATACCCCTTACAACAAGGTGGTGTGTAGGTGTTGATACGTAGAATTCACATAAAAATTTTCCCTGTATAATTTTAGTAATATAAAGTTATCATTTTTTTATTCACATTTCGAAGAACTATTAATGAAGAAAATGATTACCTCAGGTAAGGTATGAAATTGAGGGGAATGACTAGCCTCAAATTTAGTGGGGTTATTTTGCTGTTTATGCACTGATCTTTGTTCCATTGTTGGTTCGATTTTATATTTTTGCATATAGTGGTATGCCAAACCAGGACAAACAATAATATCTTACAAAGAATATATTTTTTCCTTCAATCCTTTCATCATCTGATATATATCTTCTTACAGTTTTTTTTCTTGAAATATATTCAAGAATACACTCCAAAACCTAGACCTCCAACATGACCATATTGTTCCTACCACTTTAGATCTACTGCAAGTATTTTTTCTTTTGGTACGGTCACTTCTAATTATTGTGTCTAAACCATATAAAAAACATATGAACATAAATAGATATTTTTATGTAATACTATTATAAATAATAATGAATTACTAATATTACATGATTACACATGCTTCCCATAGTGATTTTGTGTTTTCATCAACTAGTTTACCCTCCTTATTTACATAGGCCTCCTTATATAGCACATGGCGTGGGATGGAAGTGGCTTCTAATTTTGATTCATAAATATTCATATAAACGAAGGAACATATGTTGTTTCATATCACATAAAATTTTTATTGTTTATTTAAAATAAATACCATTTTATTCTTCAGTGAATCATATCCCATCCTTACTTTGTGATAGGGGTATATTGGTTTTGATGCATGTTGTTTATTTTCACCACTCATTTATTGTTTCATAAATTAACAATTTTGAATCAAATTCGATAAAATAAATAATTTCCAATTAAATATTATCAACTACAATACACCAGATATGATTTCTCATCATGACGACTGATGAAATCATTCCATGTTTCCTACTTTATAATTCATTCATAAGTAACTAATGGGTGGAGATATAATTTCCCATTAGAATCCTCAATATAAAACTTGGTAAGAAGAGCCTGGAAGTCTCTGTGGGATTTTCTAGGTACCATTAAGACATATTTCTTGTGGAAATCATCTAAAATAAACAAACTGTACAAGGAATAATGAAAATTAAATCAATGTTTCATTTTATAATTTTTAGTAAAATAGAAAAAATATATCATAACATTAACTCTATATGTTTCCAAAGGGTTCCCTTTATTACAAGTTGGACATGGAACCATGATTCTCTATCAATCATCACATTCATCTTCATTATGATCCCAATATAACTAATGAACATTGACTTGTTGGGGTCAATAGGTTGGTCACATTGATCCCAACCAACCTCAAATTTTATACTATTACTTATTTCCTTGATAATTTTATTCAACATTATGATGTTACATCATTCTTGTTTTTTATCAACATGGTTTTGATCCCCTAAAAATTATTTCATTTTAGCATCATTCGCCTGTTCTTCCCCGAGATTGGTAACATCATCACATGTAGAAGTCATTGTCTTCATGAGTAGTCAAACATTTAATTTAGATTACATAAATATAGAAGATAAAACATAATATTATGAGGAAAATCATAGTATATTAAAAAATAGTTTAACCTACCCATTGAACACTCTTTATTTTATTTAAAGGTTATAGGGATTTGGAACCTCTAATGAGAATCCAAATCCCCTCTTTGTGGTTCCCTCTATTATACAAGTCATTGTATATATTGACACAACTATGAAATGATTGTGATCTCCCAATGAAAGGGTCATCCTTGATTGAATTTTTTTAGTCACCAACATGACAATTGACCAATTATTATTTATTAGATCTGAGACATAAAATTCATATACTTCTTGTGATGATATTATGAATGGATCATCCTTTTCCCCGTCAATATGAAAATTCACCTTCATGAAAATCATTTCTTCAACTTTCACTACCGTTCTATTGTCAACCTATTTGTAACGGAAAATTGGAACTTGAAATGTTGTATAATCCAACTCGTATATATGTTTGATGATGTTGAAATATGAAATATTATCATAAATTGGATTTCTATCCTTGGAACCATATATGTGCATCACTTCCACCATAATCATAACTCCACTATTTTTCATCATACTACGGTCATCATGTTCTTTTTTATAGAATGTATAACCATTAATTAAAAAACTAGTGAAAGATATAACATTGTTATTTGGTCCCCTGACTGACCATAAAAGTCATTCAACAATTGAATTTATATTTTTAGATAAATACTTATAAATATGATCTTGGAACCATCATATAAACTACTGATTATCTGTATTTCATATGAATCCTTAAGATATTGATGGATTCAAATGTATAAGAATTTCTTTGTGGGATTCAACATATAGATAAACATATTCACTATTATATAAAAGTTAAAGGTGAACTTGACCCCACTCTATGATGGTAATTATAACAACATCTCTTACAGAAATCCCTTTTTCCCTAAGGAGTCCATTGTGATGAGAGTTTAGGAGACCAATGCTATCAATATATGATAGGTAATCAGTATAAAATTCAATAGATTCTTCAGCAATATATCATTATATAATACAACTTTCTGGACAACTTTGATTCATGACATACCCTTTAAAAATCTTTATAGACCATTCGATGGGGTAAATCCATTAGTAATGGACATGATCACATAGTTGAACCTCTCCAAACAAGTGAACCATAAAGCAGATAATTATATCAAAGAATGATGGTGGAAATAAAATCTCTAATTCACATAATATGTCTACAACTTTCTTATTCATGATTGGAAACTACACCAGGTCTATAACTTTACTGCATATGGATTTGAAAAGGAATCAGAGTCTGGTTAATGTAAATTGTAAATTTTTAGGAAGAATGCAACATAAATCAATGGGCATCAAATCTTGTATAAAAACATGGAATCCATGTGACTTTATTCCCTATTACTTCAAATTAGTCATTGACATGACATTCTTTATATTTTAAGAATACCCAATTGGAACTTTTACACCATTAAGTAAAATTCAAATTTCCAAATTTTCTTGTATGGGTAGAGTGTAAGATATTAGAGGAAGAAATATTAGACATTTACACTTCACTAGTTCCAAATCTTCCCTTATCCATGTAAATCATGTCCAACCTAAACTTGATACCATATTTTTTCTAAGAACATTTAGTAACGTGTCAATAACACTATGAAATACATTTTTTTCTACATGCATGACATCAAGAAAATTTCTAACGTATAGACAATTCCAGTATGGTATTTTAAAGAAAATTGATATATTTTTCTAACCTAATTTACTAATGGTTTTTTTTAAAATGGTTTCCCAAAAAAGTTTCAATATATTTTTCTTCATCGAAGAGTTGATCACCCATTAGTGGAGATGGTGTTTTACCTTGTTTGGTATTCTCATCAAATGATGTCATCTAGAATCGGTATTTATGTCGCTGAGGTAAAAAATTCCAATGTACTAAAAACATATTCTTTGAGGAATGTTTCAAACGAACCGAGTATGTGCATTATTCACAAATGGGACACCCAACATTCCTTTAATGCTATAGCCTAAAGATTTTCTATAAGTTGTAAAGTCATTTATCATCTCATAAAACATGGTCCTAAATGTGAATTCTTCACTTCTATGAGCATCATACATTATAAAACCTATATCCCACGTCAATTTTAGATGTTTGATCAATAGAGCCAAATATGCATCAATATCTTGACCAGGTTGTTTTTGTCTAGATATAATTAGAGAAAACATAATGTATTTTCACTTCATGCATAAACATGGTGATAAGTTATAATTTAACAACATAATTGGAAATGTATTGTGAGTACTAATATATATATCAAAAGGATTTATTTCATATGTAGATAATGAAAGATTAATTTTCTCAGCTTATTCCCAAATTTAGGATACTCATAATCATTTTTCTTCCAATGAGGAGAGTTTTATGGATGATGTAGTTTCCTATATTTAATTCTTGTATCAGTGTTCCATGTTAATTATCTTGTGGTTTCCTAACATCTATATAGTATTCTAAATCATGTAATGATAGGAAATTACCATACAAATTTTTAAGGACTTGATTCATCTTTCTTGTATCGATTCGTACCACACTTAGAGAATTTTATGAGTGATTCATGGTCCTTGAAAAAAATATTGAATCATTTGAAAAAAATGTATTTTTTTAGAGATCATGACCATTGAATATGGCATTTTTTTATCATTATATGTTTGATAATAAATTTTATTTTCTTCTGGTAGCATATTATTTAGGAGACCAAGTAGGTATGTAAAGTTGGTGTATCTCCATCCGCTAACAGCTTTCAAATTATATAACTTCAATATAGTTGACAATGTTGTGTACTTAGTAAAACCAGTATACAATGGTCTCTTATTAAAACTATTTAAATTCTCAAATAACTTTGGACTGTATTACCCCGACCCAGTTTTCCACCCGAACAGTGCTCTGAGACAGAGGGATACTGGGCATTAAGTGTGCCTCCTCGTACACCAAAGGCTGCCAACTATAATTGAGGGTGTAAAGAGGTGATAGTGGGAGAGAGTAAACACTATGGTTGTGTAATAGTAATGTTCTATATAAATATATAGCAGAATAATGACCATAAACACTAGAATAGTAATCCACCCATGGTAGAAGCACAACAGAGAACAACAATAATATTAACCAACAATTCAAAATATACCATTTTCAGAATGAAATATTACAAGATACCATTTGTAACTAATAATTTATACAAGTTAGGTCATATAAAAAAATAAGAAGAAAGAGTCTCCTATAGATGACCACAATCACATATATCTAAGCATGTTGATACAAAAAAGGAAGACATAAAAGTAAACTCTAGCTGACGTAAGAACCTCTAAGGTCCCTTTCCATCTATCCCATGAAGAAGATTTGACATGATCACTAAGGACCATCTCCCGATCTTGGTTCCTTTCACACCCTAAATATTTAAATTATTTTTTATTTTTTTATTATTTCTTGGTTTTGAGTTCTCGCGCCAAGGTTCGGGTTGGGTCCCAGTTTGTTTTTTTGATGTTTAATGATTTTGGTGGGTTTCAGACCAGTGCATGGGAATTGCATGGTTAATGATAACCATGTGGTCACCTCAGATGCTTGTACGGGTGCCCAAGTGGTCTGGGTTGAGGTGCGCATCTTGCGTGTGATTTATTAAGTCGTGCGACGAGCGCGCTGTTACCCAGTTTTCAGAATAAGATAAATAAATGGATTAAAATTTAAAAATAATGTTCGATAATAATAATAATATTATGTTATTATTTTTATTATTATTATGATTATTATTAATAATATTAATATTATTAATGATATTATTATTATTGTTATTATTTTATTTTTTTTATAATTATTTTTTTTATTGTTATTAAATTTTTATATTATTATTATTGTTGTTATTGTTATTGTTTTTTTAAAGAAAAATGATTAAAATTATTATTAAAATTATTATTATTTTATTAATGGTACCATTATTATTTCATTATTGTGATTTTTATTTTTTATAATTATTTTTATAATTATTATTTTTATTGTTATTTTTTTATTGTTATTTTTATTATTATTATTTTCAGTTATTATTATTGTTATTATAAAATGAAAAAAAACAAAGTAACCCTAACTACCTGACGTCCCCTTCCCCCCTTACCCTCCCTACGCACAACTCTCTCCAACCTCGTCGCCCTCCAGGTCCCCTCACCCCCACTCCGTCCGCCCTCTAGGTCCCCTCTCCCTCACACTCCCAACTTTGGCCCTCCACTCCCAGCCTCGCCCTTGCACTCCCTGGCCTCACCCCTCTTTCGCGTGGTGCTCCCGAACCACACGCCACCCATCAGCCGACTCCTAGCCTTGCCTCACGCCACCCCCTCACTTCCCTTCCCTGTTCCCCCACTTCCCCTCATCTCTCGACCCCCAGACGACCTTGACCTCGACCCCTAATGCTGGCCTTGCCCTCTCTCACTCCAGCCGACCGCCTCCCTTCACCCAGTGCACCAGGCCTCTCTGGAAAACAGTGCACCGAACCCCGTTGCTCTGGTTTATTTTTTATTCCATCTTTGGTGTTTTATTTGTTTTGGATAAATCCTAATAATGTGAGTTGTGTTTCACACATTTTTTCTCATTATCTAGGGCGTGCAATTGGTATGTTGGGTGTTGTTCGTCTTTCCGCGGAAACGTAATTGTGTCCACATTTAGTTTGAGGTAGGTGAATTCATGTGTTTTTCTTTTCTGAATCATTCCATTAATACTTTATTTATTTCAATTAATTTTTCTTTTAATGTGATTCATACCGTAATTATTCTTGCAACTTGTTTTTGGATAGTGTACTCTTGTTGGGGAAATTTGTTAGAACTTTTTTTTAAATCATGTTTGTGGGTTGATACTTTTAATGTTGTTGATCAAATTTCAGTTTAGCATTTAAAATATAGAAATATAGTGATTTGTATGGTACTTTTACTTTGAAAATTCTTAGTAAACTGGTTGATCCATTTGGTATCATTTCATGAATTGTGTGAGAGTTTCAAAACTTATTTTTGAGTGGTCTTGGTGCATGTTTGAATTCAAAAGAGGATTTCAAGTGTGTATTTGGTGGAAAACCTTATTGTGGTACTTAGAAGTGTTTTTTATGGTTTAACTGATTTATTAAAATGTGTAAGTGATTTCAAATCATGTTTTGAAATAATTTTGGTGCGTGTTTGATTGGGTCAATTTATGGCTTGGTGGTCATCTAGAAATGTTTTAAAAAGAATTTTGTGGTGGCGTTGAGGTTGTTTTATATTTTAGAAATAAGGGGTATGGTAGAAGATAGTTTTAAGATAAATTGTGGGTTTTGTAGAAATGGTTTTCAAATTTTCTCTTTGGATTTTAGTGGGCCATTGGATGTCGAGACATCCATGAGCGCACTAGGTGCACACATAGAAGTGTCCTCAAATGAATATGGAATTTGTAAAATGATATTCTATATAAAACTCAGTTTCCTAAATGGATTTTTGGTTTTCAAATAAAGTTGGTCCCCTTGTGTGGTTTAAAAAGTGGGTTTTAAATGAGGTTTTATAGTGTGTTGCTCCAAGTGTTTTTGATAAAATGGTTTTAAATGGGTTCTTTAAGGTCTGGCCATTTGGTTTGAAACACATTTTGGTGTGGGTTGAAAAGAGTGAAGGTATTTTTGGTAATTGGGGAGTGTTCGAATGTGTGTTTGGGACTTAAAGTCCTGTTTGACTCTTCCAACTCATGAGTGAAATGTGTTTCGGTGTGCGTTTGGGTTTGGTTTGGAAGGGAATGGTAATTTTTTGAAAACGATTCTTTCTTTCTAAAGGATGTTGGGTTCTTTGTGTGGTTTCTAAAATGGTTTGAAATGAAATATTTTAGCATATGACATTTGGATTTGTAAAAGAAAAAGTGGTGTTTGTGTGATGTTTTGGGCAATAAATTTAGAAATGTTGATTTAAAGGCCCGTTTGACACTTTTAACCAAAGGGTGATGTTTGCACTAACTTTTAAAGGAGATTTTGTTTTGGAGAAAATGTATGCCCAACTGGAAACTTTAAGAATTTTATGAAATGGTTTATATATTAAATGGTATGGAGGCCTAGTTGGCACCTTTGGGTGATATGAAATGTATGTATATAAATATGGGGCACCTTTATAGGAGGGATATCCCTTAGGGGTTATATTGGTGTTCGTGTTTGGGGTAAGAAAGTGTGGTGAGATGAGTCACGCGTGTGAGGGACTCCTACTTACACATTATTATAATAACCACCATGGATTCTGAGGCATATTTTAGATGATCTAGTGACGATTGCTGATCAACCCAAATTAGATGGGTTGGTACCCCCTGGATTTGTTGTTAGGCTAGGAGGGATTTTCCACAGGATTGGTCAGTTTTAGGGTGGCCAGTTGGTTATAGACTTAGGATATTCACCATACACTGGACGGTGGTTCCGAACTGAGTATGTCCAGGGGTCTTCTAGGGATGTTTATGATCACACAGGGTTACTTAATTATTTTAATTGCTTGTTTACTTTCTATTGTACTAGTTTATTTATATCTTGCTTTGTTTACCTGTTCTACTTTATCCTAGATTTGGTATACTTTGTTTTGGATTTAGTTTATAAAATGAAAAATGATTTTGGAAATGGTATGTCGTGTGTGTTGTATTTTTAAAATGAGAAAAACATGTTTCCTATTTTAAAATGAGAAAACCCTACTTTTATATTTGTATTTCAAACTTGTGTTAATGGATGGTTTCAGGAAAGGAGACATAGGATTATGTGGTTTATCTTGGCAACCCTACTGATCATTTTTCAATGATCATGCCTATTTTTATCATTTCAGTTGTAGTTTTCCTTTGATCAGGTTCTCTTTGATGAGTTACTCATTATTGAAGCAAGGTCGGTCTTTGGTTGGGTGGTGACCTGGAAGGTCATGTGGAGTTATGTGCGGTTTTACTTTCCTTATACTGCTAGTTTTATTCTTATCATTAGTTTTTATTTATCTATTTACCTTTTTTTCATTGGAAAAATCATTCCCAATGGTTAAATGTTGATTCCCAACACTGGTTTCCAGCCCGTGGGGACTGGGAATGCCCCTCGGGCCATGCCGCACACCAGATCGGGTGACCAGTTCAGGGTTGAAATGGGTTGATTCATGACAAAATTGTATTAGAGGAGACCCTTGTTATTTGGGATGTTCGATAGATGTAGATTAGGATTTTCGGGACTTAGGAGGTAGGTACAGGAAGGGTTTCATGAAACCTCACTTGTTCCGAACCTCGAGTCATGAGGGGTATTCTGAGAATTGAGTCATTGTCTCATTCTGGTTTGTTTTAGATTGAGGGATGAAAATGGAGGAAAGATGATGTTACATCATGATTTTACATAGATTAGTGACCCATGTGGATCCTAAGTATACAGTTTAAGTTCCTCCTAGTTGTTGATGCTTACTTGGGCCATGGCCCACTACCATGTCTCTAGGGTAAGCATGACTAATCGTCCCTCACTCCAGTAGGTTGATGCAAGATGTCATCTTGGTTATAGTTAGTGTAAGTGTGCCTTTGAAAATGAAAAAGGGGTTTTAAAATGAGAATTTATTCTTTTAAATGGATTTAAATTCGTGAAATGGATTTTAAAACTGAAATCTCTTAGTCTAAAAATATGGTGTTTTCTTGGAATTGGTAGAGAAATGGTTTGTGTGCAACCTCTGATACTCTTTATGAACATTTTCACATGTGAGGGGATGCATGAGAAGTGTGTGTTGGTGCGTATGGATGAAAGATGATGAATAAATGTGCAACGGTTCATGGGATTACTAGAGTGTGTACTTGGAATTGAAGGTTTGACCTTGTTTTTCTAAAGTTATTTTAAAAAGGGGGAATGATTTTGGAAATTGAATTTGTTTCGAAAAGTGGGTTTGTTCTTTGGAAAGTAGATGTGAAAGAAGTCGGTATTGAAATCTAAAATGAAAAGGGGATTTTGAAAAAGGTAATTTAGGGTTGTGTTTATGTTTGTTTGGATTTTAAGCTGGTCATTTTGGCTCAGGATGTTACTTTTAATTATACTTTGATTTGTTATCAGTTTTGGCTTAGTGTTTTGAATATTGTTCAGAAAATGATACCTAGAAAGGTCCCTAGTGTTTTTGATAATTCATGGCCAATTTTTGGTCCTTCTCGGACATTGGCTATCCTTTATGGTGATTGGGGTCCGTTAGAGGTAGTAGAGTGGCTTGAAGAGGTTGAGCACATCTTCAAGGTATTGGGAACTCTCGAAGCTGTCAGAGTATGTGCTGTTTTTGGTATGTGAAAAGTTCCAATACTAGATGAATGAGAGTTGTTCTCCCTGCCATCAATGCATGCTGGGATGACATGGGATATATTTAAATCCGTATTTGTTCGATGGTTTATACCTGAAGAGGTGAAGACAAAGAAAAGGGAAGAGCTCATGTGTATTCAATAAGGCCAATGGACGGTGAATACATATGTTGACCATTTCAAGGAACTTGTGTCCTTTTCTTCAGAGGTAGCATTGTAGGATTTTATAAAGACTCCTCTCTTAATAGGGGTCTTCATCTAGAGATCAAGGAGCTGGTCCTCCCTTCTAGGGACCATCATTTTGAGAAGTTGGTGGATGCGGCGTTCTAAGCTGAGTTGGTCTCCAGAGCATAGATGGTTAGAAATCCAACGTATCCAATTGATTGTGAAGGTTCACCATCTGGTGAGAAGGGTGTTCCATAGGGACCTATTTCTAAGGAGTCCTTTGTAGTGGTGCTGGCTTCCAGTTCGTCGGACCGTTCAGTGGTGTGCCACCAGTGTGGCCAGTTCGGGCATGTGAAACCCTTATGTAGCATCCCTCTGAAGACATGTCATAGTTGTAGGTGTTTGGGTCATCTAGAGAAGTTTTACAAGAAGCATCGCTTGAAGAAGATGCTGTGACCAAATGATTACAGTTCCTGACTGTGAGGTAGAAGATACCCCATCCATTAGAGACCTAGCCACAAGTCTTGGGATGAAGCTCGCGCGTAGTTATGAGTTTTTAGGGGTGCGAAGCCTTGGTCTGGATCTTGTGTTCCGTGTTGGAAGAGGAACATTAAAAATATTTTAGTTCTTGTTTTTCTACTCTTAAATTTCTTATGTTGTTGTAAGTTCATTGTTTTATCATGAAGTTATGATGGACTCACTCTATTCTAATCCAAAAGTCCCCTTTTTCTGATTATAGTTTTCTGAATCGTGCATCTTTCTTAAAGTGTGTTTGGACCTTGTATGGGTTTATCTTAGTTTAGTGGTTCTCATTTGGATATGTAAGTGCATGTGAAAGAATCGATGTTTGTAGGTATGATCAGGTTCACTACTTGGGTTAAGTTATGATTGGAGTGTTTTCTTTAGTTTTGGGGGTTTTTGTTCTGGGTCGAGAGTTCCAAGTTTCAATGGAGGTGTTGTTCGCTTGTACTATAGAAGTTAGTTTGGATCGGTTGGGAGTTCCCACATCGCCACCCCTTCTCGAGTTGGTATGTTTAGGTGTTAAATTTCCACACTAGTTGAGTTCTTGTGGTGGGGAGAACCCTCTCATGTTCTCCCATTCTCTTGTGTTGTGGTTTATTTCAGTTTCAATCGGGCATGGATTTTTGTTTTGTCTATTGTTCGGCTAGGTGACTTTATGGGGGAAAAAGTTTCTGTGGTGGGAATAATTGTCACACCCCAAAGTTTTAAATTAATTTTTATTTTTTTATTATTTCTTGGCTTCGGGTTCTCGTGCTATGGTTCGAGTTGGGTCCCAGTTTAAATTTTTTGACAGTTAATGATTTTGGTGGGTTTCAGACTGGTGCACATGCACCGTATAGTTAGTAGTAACCATGCGGTCACCCCAAGTGCTTGTGTGGGTGCCCAAGTGGTCTGGGTTAAGCCGTGCAACGAGCACACAATTTATTAAGCCATGCAACGAGCACGGAATTACCCGATTTTCAGAATAAGATAAATAAATGGATTAAAATTTAAAAATAATGTTTGATAATAATAATAATAATATGTTATTATTATTATTAAGAATAATAATATTATTAATGATATTATTATTATTGTTATTATTGTATTACTCTTATTATTTTTATAATTATTATTTTTATTGTTATTAAAATTTGATATTATTATTATTGTTATTGTTTTTTATAAGAAAAATGATTAAAATTATGATTAAAATTATTATTATCGTATTAATGGTATCATTATTATTTCATTATTGTGATTGTTATTTTTATAACTATTGTTATAATTATTATTTTTATGGTTATTAAATTTTATTATTATTATTATTATTATTTATATTATTATTATTTAATGTTTTATTATTATAATTATAATTATTATTATAAAATGAAAAAAACAAAGTAACCCTAACTACCCGACGCCCCCTTCCCCACTTACCCTCACTGAGCACAGAACTCCCCGGCCTCACCGCCCTCCAGGTCCCCTCACCCCCACTCTATCCACACTCCATGTCCCCTCTCCCTCATGCTCCCAACTTTTCCCCTCCACTCCCAGCCTCGCCCTCACGCTCCCCGACATCACCCCTCCTTCGTAGGGTGCTCCCGACCCACACTCCCCCAATAACTGACTCCTGGACTTACCTCACACCGCCCCTCACTTATCTTCCCCGCACTCCTGACACCCCTCATCTCTTGACCCCCAACCGGTCTTTCCCTCGACCCCCAGTGCCGAACTCAACCTCTCCCACTCCAGCCAACCGCCGCCCTTCACCCAACGCACCAGGCTTCTCCAGCCAGCAGCGCATCGAACCCCCTTTATCTGGTTTTTTTAATTCCATATTTGGTGTTTTATTTATTTTGGCTAAATAATAATATTGTGATTTGTGTTTCGCACGTTTTTATCATTGTTTAGGGCATGTAATTGGACAGTTGGGTGTTGTTTGTCTTTCTGCGAAAGCGTTGTTATGTCCGCACTTGGTTTGAGGTAGGTTAATTCATGTGTTTTTACTTTCTGAATAATTCCATTAATAATTTATTTTTTCAATTAATTTTTATTTTAATTTTCTTCACATATTAATTATTCTTGCAACTTGTTTTTTGGATAGTGTACTCTGGTTTTTAAATCATGCTTGTGGGTTGGTACTTTTAATGTTGTTGATCATATTTCAATTTAGTATTTAATAGATAGAAATTTGGTGATTTGTATGGTAATTTAACTTTTAAAATTCTTAGTAAACTGGTTGAGGCATTTGGTAGTATTTCATGAATTGTGTGGGAGTCATGAAACTTATTTTGGAATGGCCTTGGTGTGAGTTTGAATTCAAAAGAGGATTTCAAGTGTGTATTTGGTGAAAAACCTTATTGTGCGAATTAGAAGTGTTTTTTATGGTTTAAATTATTTTTTAAATGTGTAAGTGATTTCAAATCATGTTTTGAAATAATTTTGGTGAGTGTTTGATTTGGTCAATTTATGGCCTAGTGGTCATTTAGAAATGTTTTAAAAAGAGTTCTCTGGTGGCGTTGGGGTTGTTTTATGTTTTCTAAATGAGGGGGATGGTAGAAAATGGTTTTAAGATAATTGGTGGGTTTTTCAGAAATGGTTTTCAAATGTTCACTTTGTATTTTAGTGGGCCATTGGATGTCGACACATCCATGAGTGCGTTAGGTGCACACATATAAGTGTCCTCAAATGAAGATGGCATTTGTAAAATGATATTATCTATAAAACCTAGTTTCCTAAATGGATTTTTGGTTTTCAAATAAAGTTGGTTCCCTTGTGTGGATTCTAAAGAGGGTTTTAAATGAGGTTTTATATATTGTTTCTCCAAGTTTTTTTTGGAAAACATGGTTTTTAATGGGTTCTTTAAGGTTTGGAAATTTGGTTTGAAACACGTTTTGGTGTGGGTTAAAAAGAGTAAAGGCCTGTTTGGAAACTAGGGAGTCTTCAAATGTTTTTTTGGGACTTAAAGGTGGGTTTGGATATTCAAAATCATGGGTGAAAAGTTTTTTGGTTTGTGTTTGGGTTTGGTTTGAAAGGGAATGGTAATTTTTTGAAAATGATTCTTTCTTTCTAAAATATTTTGGGTTCTTTTTTTGGTGTCTAAAATGGTTTGAAATGAAATATTTGACCATATTCCATTTGGATTTGTAAAAGAAAAAATGGCGTTTTTGTGATGTTTTGGGTAATAATTTTAGACATGTTGAGTTAAAGGCCCGTTTGGAACTTTTAACCAAAGGGTGATGTTTGTAACAACTTTTAAATGAGATTGTGTTTTGGAAAAAGTGTATGCCTAGTTGAAAACTTTGAGAATTTTATGAAATGGTTTAAATGTTAAATGGTATGGAGGCCTAGTTGGAAACTTAGTGTGATATGAAATGTATGTATATAAATATGGGGCACCTTTATAGGAGGGATGTCCCTTATCGGTTATCATATATTAGTGTCTGTGTTTGGGGTAGGCAAGTGCGGTGAGATGAGTCATGCGTGCGAGGGCCTCCTACTTACACCATATTATTATAACCAGCATGGGTTACTGGGAATATTTTAGATGATCGAGTGATGGTTTCTGATCAACCCTGATTAGACAGGTTGGTACCCCTGGATTTGTAGTTAGGCCAGGCGAGGTTTTCCACTAGATTGGTCAGTTTTAGGGCGGCCAGTTGGTTATAGACTTATGAGATTCACTATACACTGGTAGGTGGTTTCAAACCAAGTATGTCTAGGGTTCTTCTAGGGATGTTTAGGATCACCTAGTGTTACTTAATTATTTTCATTTCTTGTTTACTTTCAATTTTACTATTTTATTTCTAGCTTGTTATGTTTACCTATTCTACTTTAGCCCAATTTTGGTATACTTTGTTTTGGGTTTAGTTTATAAAATGAAAAATGATTTTGGAAATGGTATGTCATGTGTGTTGGATTTTTACAATGAGAAAAACATGTTGCTTATTTTAAAATTTTAAAACCCTACTTTTATATTTTTATTTAAAACTTGTGTTAATGGATGGTTTCGGGAAAGGAGATGTTGAATTCTGTAGTTTATCTTGGAAACCCTTGTGATCATTTTCAATGATCACACCTATTTTTATCATTTCAATTTCAAGTTTCCTTTTATTAGGTTATCTTGGATAAGTTTATCATTATTGGAGCATGGTCAGTCTTTGGTTTGGTGGTGACCTAGAATGTCACGTGGAGGTATGTGCTATTTCACTTTCCTTCCGCTGCTAGTTTTATTCTTCTCGTTAGATTTTATTTATATGTTTACCTTTTTTTCATGGGACAAATCATTCCCAACGGTTAAATTTTGATGCCCGACACTTTTTGGAAGCCAGTGGGGATCGTGAAATCAGCTCAGGCCATGCCGCGGACCGGCTCGGGTGACCGGTTTAGGGTCGACCCGAGTTGGTTCGTGACAGTACCTTAGCTGATCACAAGAGCATAAAGTCTACATGCATCCTGAAGGGACCCTATAGGATGTGGGAATAATCTCAGTAGTCCACCACCGACGTGTGCCTAACTCACATCTATGATAAACTAGTGTGTACCAAAATAATAAACAACACAAGTTCATCATATATATATACCCTACTTCCCTTGTGCTCAATAGCCACAAGAAATAAATCACATACTTCATCCATCATTGATATAACTATTGTGGAGAGGATACTTAGAATAAAGCCTAAGGCATCCCCTAATGAAAATAAAACCATGGGAAACCTTAGGTTACACCTCTAATAGAATCACCCGAAACCTCATGACAACTAAAACCTCATGTCCAAACAATAACTGACGTCTAGAAGGCACGACCAAACAAGTACCTGGTCCCATAGACCATAGCTAATAGAAACCCCGTCAGCTCAAAATCTGACATCTGAGGCACAAAAATGTCTGTCCTCCAAATATTAAACACCATAGGCTCAACAAACAATGTCCCAAGGAATGATGATATCTATCCTCCCACATAGTCCTAGACCAACTACCTCAAATACAGTGAGCCTTAGCCCCAACCGACGGTATCAACACCATCAACCGATGGCTCCTCACCATCCACATGGATTTCTATGGTAAGCACCTCCAAACATACTAGCAATCAACACCACCATAAGTCGCATTTAATGGAGTCCTCTACCCACATGAGTGGTCAAAACCACCTCATCATTTTATTCCTATCCATGTGCACATGACTCCAATGGAATGTTGACGAATCATAGTGATCATAAATCACCAAAAAAATACCTAAGAAAAACCATCCTATAAATCTGTGTCTCTGAAACCATGTCTCTCAATCTGATGGTCAACATCATCCAATATCACATGATCTATACCCATAACCTGATGACCTCATCATCTTAATCTGACAACCATGTAACTCAACTGGTGATCAACATCACCCAATGCATCTGGTAAAAGCCCAACCTAATGACCAGCATTGCCTCAAGACAGATGGTCAACACCATATCAATCCTCAGGCCACACCCATAATGTTCCCATAGAACACATTACATTTAATATAATTTTTTTATTTATTTCAAATAAACACCCCAAACTAATCTGTACAAGGTCTAAATACTCTCACCAGGCTCATACCACTTGTAGTATAGTGAAGGCATGCACATAGGCATCTCCAATGGTAAATTAATTAATTTAAATACAAACACTAAATTATTAGGATCTCTCTGAGACAACCCAATGGTGAACTCAAGAACGAACCTCCAAAACATGAGCAAAATCAAAGAGAAATCGAGGCACCACCTACCTCATTGTCATAGATGTAGTCTCACTTGATATCAACATCTAACTTGAGTCGGTTTGGAAGACATATATGTTTTAGAAGAACACCCTGAAAATTGGGTAAAATGTCTCACATAGATTTAGATTTATGTATGGAGAGAGAAAAGGATAAAATATACAACAGGACTGAAGGCCTTACTGATACACATCCAACACCACAAACAAATCAAGAATTGGAGCTTGGATAGATAAATGAGCTCAAAACTAATGGGGGAGAAGAAATGAGGAGCTCCCCTATGTGAATGTATGGGTGGAGAATAAAATAGGAGGAAATAAAGAAAAATATGGAAGATTCATTTTGGTAAATTCACCACATTAAGTGGCCCTCATGGTTTGGCTAACCACGAGCCAACTGTGTGGTACCCGTTATCCATATACCACACCACACACGATTTTCCCAACCTTTCACAAATCGTGCATGTGCCTCTGCTAAAAATTTCATACTACCCACACACCCATTTCCCCCCTCCTACAGAGTTTTTCAAACCATGTCCAAATCCAAAGTAGTTTCACAGAGTTTCCCTTGGGAGGCAACATGGTTTTCCCAAACTGTGCACCTCAGTCTGGGCACTTTGAAAAGTTGGGTTTTCGACATTTGACACACCTAAAACACAAGAAAAACCTTGAGGAACTTCTCAAGCCTCTAAAACCATATAAAAACAAGGCATTGGGTCAATGAAACTCTTGAAATTAAGTTCTAAATATTAATAAAATAGTTTTCCAGACTACCAAATTCCAAAAATTTCAAATGAGTTGAGTAATTCGACCCGCTCTAAAAACCTAGGACATTACAATATCCCCATATTTATATAGATCACCCCAAATATATAAAGAATTACCCAAATATGGTACCAAACATACCCATTTCATTCAAAAAAACTGGTTCACCCCAGTCATCAAGTCACAGTTCAACTCTCTCAAGGCACTCCCCACCTTAGGAGTTACCCACCATAATCGCTTCCTAACCCAAAACTCAGATAAAACCGATGGTCCACCAACCATACCCAGACTCAAAAACTCCACTCATGATGAATAGTCTCTTATGCACCTTATATGGTGTTCAAATCGTTCCTATGTCACACTTAGAACCCATCCATTAC
Organism: Viscum album; assembly: GCA_963277665.1. Lineage (NCBI taxonomy): Eukaryota > Viridiplantae > Streptophyta > Magnoliopsida > Santalales > Viscaceae > Viscum > Viscum album. The sequence continues at coordinate 638,824,111 of OY728153.1, forward strand.
CTCATCCCCTTAGATGCCTGCCTCATGTCCATGTCGCACATGGAACCTATTTGGTCCCACATCTTAACATATGTCTACAAGAAGTCCTGGTGCCTTGAACCTCACATAGATTCCACATCACATCAATACCAAGATTCCAATGCACCTCATATAATTTCGCATCACATAGATGCCCAGATGCCAATGCATATCATGTAATCCCACATCATATCTATGACCACAAACAATCCTGATTCCACACCACACACACACAAATAGAGAGAGAGATATATATGTATATATATATATAACACATTTGAGCTGATGCCAACCTACTATCCAACATCTAGTTAGTCTAAGAACACATGTCCCATGCACCTCATGCACTCAAAATTATACATTTTTTCAAAAGGGTCCATTCCAAATTAAAAATATTATTGGTCACACCCATAACATACCTCTAACCATCATCAGATCACCAACATACTTTGACCCTGGCCTCTCAACAGTATACACCTAGCATGAAGCCCGACTACTTGATGTCTAGACTAATTGTGGTGATGCACCAGTCACCATCCACCAACCCCACTATTGGGTCCCACTATCCCTACCATAACCTCCGTGCATAACTAAATATTATTTACTATATCATGGTAATTCTCCCAGTATGATCTCAGAACCCCAAGTCTTCCCTGGTCCTTGACTGCTGACTTTCCAAGGAAGCCTCCTAGAGAACCTCTCAAGATGTTTGACCTGACCACAGGCCCCACACTCCTTCAGTGCCCGATCACACTAATTTTTCACATACCCTGTCAACCCGCACTGGAATCATACTCTTAGATACCCAATCCCTGATGGTCTGCTTGAGTCTCTATCCTGAACGCCCTACTAAGACTCCTTTTGAACTTGCTTCTTTCTATCTAAAGAGTCATCACTAAAATCTCCTAACACTGTCACCCAGCTCAGGTAAGACTGGTCTATCAGATATCCTCTGTCTATCAGTGACCAATTCACATCCTCATAGAATGAGTCTAACCTGAAGATTTTTACCAACATCCGAATGGAATTCCATAAACCATACTTGAAACAAATCACCCTTGAGGCATCATCATGCAGCATACCAGGTACAAAGCAAGAAAAATTTGTGAAAGTATCTGTATAGTCCACGATGGAAATGTCTCCTCTCTGAAGTCTCAAGAACCCTAGATCTCTCTCCATCCTCAGCATCTCTGATAAGAAGTGATCAAAGAACCTAACCTCAAAATACTTCCAAGCTAGACCCCCCATTTCTGCTCACATGTACTTTTACATCCCACCATTGTTTAGCTGATCCTCTGAGTATGTAAGTCGCCAATTTCACCCTCTAGACTAGGGGTGTCTCAAGCTACTCAAATATGGTATGCACATACTCTATCTATTCGTCAACTAACTATGGTCCACCCTCACCTTGTAATATCACTGGGTGCTATGAATGGAACTCTTGAGTTAGGTATTATATAAAAGGATCATCTCCCCGAGCTCCCCTATCAATCCTGTGGATGACACATACCAATTTCTCTACGAGATTCTCCTCAATATATGATCAAAAAGCTTCCATATAATGTGTATGAACCACCTATACTGGATTCTATACCTATTCCTATACCTACGTCTCATGCTCATCTTGACTGTAACGACCCTCCTTCTCCAAGATGAGGGAAAGGATGACAAGGTTCCATACCCTTCCTTCTTCAAGGTGAAGGATAGATAATGACCCCCCAAGTCCCACCTTCATTAGGCCTCAGAGTGGAAACTAGCACCAAGGGTATATAATCTCACATAAATGGAAGGAATTACCCTTTTTATAGAACAAGATCGGGAGATAAGATGGTAAGTCCCAGCAAGACAAAGAACTAAAGATAAAAGTAAAGACAAAAATCCATTCTTGCATGCATGTTTAAAATAATCTGATAAAAATTAAAAGAAAACTCTGAAGAAAAGTACCAAAAGAAATAAAAGAAGCGACAAAATCTATTCTGATGCTCGAGCTAGTAAGGTCTAACACGATCCTCAATGTCCTCCTGGAATCCTCAATGCAATTTTATATACTTAGTGTGATTATATAGGTATACTTATTAGGGAAACCAAAAGCTCTTGTGTACAAGTGGGGAGACATTATAATGCCATATGATAAGATAAAGGTAACCAAAACACCTAGCAAGGAAAACTATCCACCCATACTCACTATGGTACACTCCCCAAATAACGCAAGACTAGTAAAATAATAGTAATATCACATTGATATTTGGGTACCCCACACCACTTTCCCAATAGTTATTTAGAACATCATATGCATCAGACCTCCCCCAAACTCCAACTACAGTCCCACTTTCGCCCCCAACAACAACCATATGGGCCATACCAACCGCAAGTTTATCCCCCCGCAAACACTTGGGATACCAAAACTACACATAACCACGCTCGAAGACACCTATGACACAAAAGCCACCACCGCACCCGAAGAAACCTAGGCCAGAACAACCACTACCATGCTTGAAGACACCTGGGCCAGAACAACCACTGTCACGCCTAAAGACACCTGGGCCTCATCCCAAAAACACTTGGGAAACAGAACTTCCCATACACACCTAGGTCAACTCACCACAACACACACTGCCCGAAGATTATTGGGCCATAATGAACCTCAGGCTGTCATAGCCTCACCAAAGAGTCTTGGGCTACCTAGGAGAGGAAGCATAAAGGAGCTAATAACCAGCCACTTATAGGAATGTTGGAAAAAACACCCCCCGTGAAATGGGGATGTTTGGAATGAAGTGATCAACATGGGTGGGGTGCGTATAAGAAACACAATAATGAAATTTTATATATATAGGTAATCAAGAACTCATCCCAACCTAAGGGTCCCAAAACCAAAAAACCAACCCACACACAAACACTCTTACTGCTATCCCTACATGCACAAGTACAAAACAACCACAACTAGAGCACAACCCACTTCTGGAAAATAGTTCCCCATTGTATTTGTTGTCATTATCAAGTTCAAGTGATTCCATTTAAATATTTCTTCACTACCAGGCAACAAGCAGGCATAACCACAAGCCAAAACAACAACCGAAATAAAAAATCCAAGAAGACATTTAAGTATTCACTCCCAGTTCTATCATAAATAATAACATCAAAATGGGATATGTGAGATAACTTAAAGTACTAGATCTAAACAAATCCCCAAATTACTGGGTCTATAAAATTTACCACTGGCTCTACGCGGCCTCAGATTCACAAACCAATAACCTCTCAACCAGAGGTTTCATTCCCATCCATGTCACCCCATAAAGCATCAACCAGAACAACCATGTATATCACTAGAACATAGAAAGGGAGTTTTTTAGATTTATCCAACACCTTTAATTAAGTTACTTATTTCCATTTGGTTAACCAGGGTGATCACACAAGGTTCTTATCCATCAAGAATCCATTTAATCAACCAAGTTTATGTGATTAATTAGTTTCCATGTTACAGCCATTCAATAACAATATTTTCAAGAAATAGAACTTCATTAGTGTGATATAAAGGACCACCAATGGCCAAGATTTTAAATGGACATGATCCCATACAATTTACAACATGAAAAAAAAGGTAAAAATATAACAACATCATCATCTTTCCCACCCCTTCATTCTTTAAAAGTACGTTTATTATCTTTGTTATAGTTTGTTTCATCTATGTCCTGGGGGAACATCATCATACCCACCCCGCATGATGAACAGTAAATAGAGACAAAGGAAGAACCCCTACTTGGATGATCAAGTATTGAAGTTTTCTCATTGCACTAAGAATAGGGAATGACGCAACTTGCAGGAAGCACTCCAAGGCTGTGAGGGAAGGGCTCCAACATGGGCGCACGATTCATCTCAAGGGTAAGTATTGAGTAACACTTAGAGAAATGAAAAAGTAATAAGGAAGAGAGGATATTGGCTTAAGAAGAGGCAAGATCATAAAATCAGGGAGACCATTTAGAAGTACTTAAAAGCCAGATCATGGCTTGACAACACGTTTTGGCGGTTTCACACGTTGGAATTAATTGAGATTTAATAATTCTCCTTAGAAATGGGGGAGATAGACCAGTAGAAAGCTGTGAATTGATAGATTAACTTTAAACGGAGAAAAAATGTAACATGGGTGAAACTGAAAAAATTAGGAAAAACTGGAACACGTAGAAAATGGAGTGAAATTGATAAAAGGACACACGTTTTGATAATTCAAGGGTCACCCGACTCTTAGGGGATTTAAAATATCATTTATGGACTTTAAAAAGGTCTTAAATAACTTTAAAATAGGCATTAAAACACTTTTATGTTAAAAGAGACATTACGGGAGTGAAACGGGAAAGTCCTAGAGAAATTGGAAATGACTCACCAATGGGTGAGTCACCGACACCCTTGCATCGTCACCCTGGCATCGATGCCTTGGCACCGATGCCGATTGGTGCCACCGATGGCCAGTCAGTGCCAATGATGCCCATCGGTGCAACTAATGCTGATCAGTGCCATTATTGGCCGATCAGTGAAACCATTGGCCGATCGGTGCCACATATGTCCATCGGTGCCACCGATGACCGATCAGTGCCACTGATGCCAATCGGTGCCACTGTTCGTTCAACCTAAAATTTGGAAAACTCTTCAATGAGTCACCAATGGTCCCTAGAATTCATCAAACATCAGGATTTGAAAAAGTAATGGCCCGGGAGGTTCTGGGGCATTACATCAGATACCTATCAAACTATTCTTACCCTCGGTAATTCTAGAGTAAACCGAAAGAAAAGAGAGGGGTCCGAAAAACCACCTCATAATATACCTCTCAGGGACAAACCACACTAGGGTTGTTCAAAAGATGTAATAAAACATCAACATCCAGGGACATCTCTCTCATATCTAACTCCTGAAAAACTATGGAAACACTACCACTCCTCTACCCCAAGTAACCACACAAACATATAAAGGTCACACCGTCTAGACACATGGATTAGGTAGCTCTGTCCTCCTTGTCAAGATACTATCCGCTTTTGGAAAAACTGATTCGTCTGCATGAGTTTAATCGCATCCATATTAATACGTATTGATTAGAGATAAGGTCCTCCCCTCCCCATAGTCAAGAATTTTTACCCAAAACAAAGAACATGGAAACAACTTGTCATACAATAATCAGGGTCAAACATTACATCATAAGAAAGGAAAAAATCAAACACAAAATCAAAGATCAGAACATCTCTAGGTACTAGTCATGCATCTACGTATCCCATTCCTAGGTACTATCCTCAAGGAAACCATGCCTCTATAACACACGAACCAAGGGAATGGTCCATCCAAGAAGCAACTTCTCCTGACGATCCTCAATTCTCACTGGTCGCTCCATGAAAGTCATATCGTTCTTGATATCCAACTCTCCCCAATTGAGGACATGAGAATCATCATGTAGATACTGAAAGATCTGAGAGACATGAAAGACATTGTGGATCATCTCTAACCATGGAGGTAATTTTAGCTGATAATCTACCTCGCCGACTCGTCCCAACACCTCGAAGGGTCTGATGAACCTGGGAGAAATATTAATCCCCTTGACAAACCTCCACTGCCCACGTCGAGGGGAAACCTTCAAGAACACATGATCTACAACTTCGAACTCCAAGGGACTCCTCCTATGATCAGTGTATGACTTCTTCTGATCCTGAACTAAATTCATCCTTTCACGCACAAGATGAAACTTCTCTGTCATGCTCTGCACCACTTCTAGTTCAAGAACACCTACCTCCCCAACCTCTATCCAGAACATGGGTAAACGACACAGTATTCTGTACAAGGATTCAAATGGTTCCATGCCAATGGTAGAGTGATAGATATTGTTGAAGGAAAACTATACCAAAGGCAAGCGTCATACCCATGATCCTACGAAGTTGAAAACACATGCTCACAACATATCCTCCAATGTCTGGATGGTCCGATCCATTTTCCCATCTGTGTGAGGGTGGAAAGAAGTGCTGAGGCATAAATGGGTGCCAAAATCATGATGTAATCCATTCCAGACTCATGAAGTAAATCATGTATCCCGATCCCAAATGATGGTTCTAGGAACTCCATGAAGCCGCACAACTTCACCCACATACTTCTGTGCTAAGTCATCTACTACACTCAACTCCTTAATTGTTAAGAAGTGATCTGATTTTTTCAATCGGTACACCACTACCCAGACAAGATAACAAAATCCCTCATCCCTAGGTATCCCTATGATGAAATCCATCATGACATCAGCCAAACTCCACTCAGGGATTTCTAAGGGATGCAACAGTCTTCCAGGAACACGGTGTTCAGTCTTCACCTACTAACACACGAGGCACCTTTCCACAAACTCGACCACTGCTCGCTTCACTCCTGGACACAAAAACTAACCTCTCAAGACCTGATACATCTTGGAGACCCCTAGATGTATTACCAGGGGTGAGTTATGGAACTCACTGAGAAGTTCCTCATGCATATCCACCGGGACGAACAACTTCCCTTAGAAAAACATTTGATTCTAGCTATCCTCTAACCATCCTTTTGGAGCATCAAATTAGATAAAGCGGTCACACATCACTTCAGCCACTAAGTCTCCCCACTGATACTCCTCCACTTATTGTACTAAGGAAGATTTCACTGTCATCTGAAATAGGCATCCTATACTATCCTCCACTCTTAATCCTAGATGAAAAGAAACCAACTCCTCCATCACCTTCCAAGTATCTACGGAATCCCAAACTACATATTTATGTGACTTCTTGCTCAATTCATATACCACCAAGTTCCCATTTCCTAAGGTGCAAGAGACCTCTAATTCTTAGTCCTAAAGAAACTCCATCCACCTCCACTGTCTCAATTTCATGTCTCACTGGGAGAAGATATAATTCAAGCTTTTGTGATCTTTGAACACCAAGAAGCATTCCCCGATGAGGTAATGCCTTCACAAATTCAGCGCAAACATAACCATTGCAAGTTCTAGGTCTTGGGTGGAATAGTTATGTTTATGAGGGTGTGAATTAATAGACCCATAAGTGATCACTCCCCGCTGCTGCATTAGCACACACCCCAAGACTAGACTAGAAGCATTACAGAACACTTCAAAGATTACCCCTTCCTCAGGTAACCTTAGCACTGGTCACTCACCAGATTCCCTTTCAGATAACTGAAAGCTGTCTCAAACTACTCACTCTATACTAAAACCTAGAATTTTTTGGTCAAAGACTTCAAAGGTGCTGCAACTCAAGAGAAGTCAGGTAAAAACCTTCGGTAGTAACCTGCCAGACCCATGAAACTACGAACCTATTCCATGTTATTGGGTGTTGTCTAAGAAACAACCACTTCGAACTTTGATGGGTCCATTACTATTTCCTGCTAGGACACCACATGTCAAAGGAAGTGAACCTCTCGTATCCATAAATTGCACTTGGACAACTTCCCATAGAGTTGGTGGTGTCGGAGGACCTCCAAAAATATCCTTAGATGGTCAGTGTGATCCTCCTATGACCTTGAGTAGATCAGGATGTCTTTGATGAAAATGACCACAAATCGGTCCAGATACTCGTGGAAAATAGAGTTCATGAGCCCCATGAACACATTTGGTGCATTTGTAATGACGAACGACATGACCAAGAACTCAAAGTTCCTATATTTGCACCTAAAATTAGTCTTTGGGATGTCACCCTCCTTTACCCTCAACTGGTGATATTCAGATTGTAGGTTGATCTTAGAAAACCAACCTGCTCCCTTCAACTAGTCAAAAAGGTCGTTGATCCTGAGGAGGGTGTAACCGTTTTTGACCATCACATGATTTAGTCTCCAGTAGTCTATGCACAGCTTGAGACCACCATCTTTCTTCTTTGTGAACAAGACTGGAGCACCCCATGGAGACACACTCGTTTGGATTAAACCCTTCTTCATCATGTCATCAACTTGAATCCGCAACTCCCATAAATCAGAAGGTGCAATTCGATAAGGATCCATTGAAATCAGATGGGAATCAGGTTGTAAGTCTATGCTGAACTGAACATCACGTCGATGGGGTAGAGTCACAACCTCTTCAGGGAAGACATCCAAGAACTCGCTAAAAATCCCTGAGATTTCTACCATCTCTAAGTCCGCTGATCCCACTAACAGCTTGGCTAACAAGGAAATAAGGGGATCCACAAGTCGGCTTCCATACTGGCAACCCCGATCCCCAATGAAATCTACACACGGGCCACCCATATCTGAGAACACGAACTTTATCCAGAATTAGTCTATAACAACATGAATGTAAAACATCCAGTAGATGCCTAGGATTATATTGTATGGCTGTATTTGCAGTAGAAGAATATCCCCAACGGATTTATGTGGCCCCAATATCAGTCTGAATCCTTGAAAAACATCAAACATGATAGTCTGACCTTTAATAGAAATACTCAACACCAGGGTCATGGAAAGTCTCTCTACGTCTAGACCCATGTCATGGGATAGAATGGGTGAAAAAAGGAGTTTGAAGATCCTGAATCAAACAAGGCACACAAAAGAGTACTAAATAGACTGATCATACCTCAAACGACCTCTGGCCTTGCTGGAACTGCTGCCTCTATGACTTGCAACTACCCATGCCCAACTCCTCTACCCCCCAGCTATCAGTTTCCTCCCTGACCACTCCCTGGTCGAGGAACCTAAGGAGAACCCTGAGGTCAGACTCCTCTGGCATTGTCCACCCTCGGTGGAGTGGGAGCTCGCTTCCCCTGCTACTGGAATGCCATGGATGGAAACTGCTACTACTGAGGTGGGTGATGAACCTGCCCACTTCGACCATACTACACTCGGTCAGGGCACTAATTTTGAAGATTCCCATGAATTCCACAAGTAAAGAACCTCAGTCCTAGGACCATGGAGAAAGGGAGGGGACCGGGAGAGCAGAACTGGAACTATTGAGGCCTGATCCCCACCGACCAAAACCTAGAAGGCCCTGATGCTAGAGGCCTACTGATGACAACCTTCCCTTTTGAAGAACCCAACTAGATCCCCTCTCACAGAACACCTCCTAGTGTGTGCATCCTATTTACTACTTCATCCTTCTTCTAAACCTTTAAGTATGTCGGTATATTGAAGGGAGTAACTGCATACTAAAGATAAGGTCAAAGTTTCTCCTCTAAGCATCTTTCCCACGACTCCTCATCCAAAAATAGGTATGGGGAAAAACTAAGTAGATCCTTGAACTTGATCCCCAACTCCCTCATCGACATACTCCCTTACTGGAGGGAGAGAAAATCTTGAATCTTCTCAGCCTTCATCATAGAATAAAGGAACTCCACCCAAAACTCCTTTTAAAAATTAGTCCACGAAACCTCAACTTCCTTATTCTCCCTAAGATAAAACATCCACCACTGATGTGCCACTCCCCGCATCTGGCTCACAGCCAGAGGAACCCAGTACTCTATTGGATCTCGGATCTAACTGAAAGCAATCACCAGGCCCTCAATCCAGCTCTCCATCTCCATGTCCAAGATGCTGCCCTCATACTTTCTGAGAGTCTGACACTGAAAGATACGGAGAATTTTCTTCCACTAGTCATCCTCCTCCTATTGATCATCCCTACGCTGATCAAATAGATCAACCTACTGGGCCTTGAATGCCTACACTACTCGTGGATGTTGTCTGGGTTCCATAGTTGAAAAGGTAAAAAAAGAATTCCTAATCCCGAGTAGTATAGAAATTTCATTTTAGAGTTTTTTTGAACTTTTTATTTATTTTAAATTCCTAAAACAACCAAGAAACACAAGAACAAAATTCATTATGATGTGTGTAACTTTTCCTAGGGTCTCTACCCTTCAATCAGTACAGCATCACTTAGTATTTTAGTAGGTCCAGAGTCCTTGCATCATATCATAGGGGGGCCTAAAATCCCTTGTCCTAGCTGGTCTTCCCTGACCTATTTCATGCACCAAGATTTCCTAACACTGTTTACCTGCCATCCTATGAAATCCTCACCGTGCCTAACCCCGAACTCCATCCTATCTCTCAACCATCCTTGTTTTGATACCATTCTGTCATGACCCACCTTCTTTAAGATGAGATAAAGGATTAAAAGGTTCCCTACCCTTCCTTATTCAAGGTGAAGGAGAGATAATGACCCTCGAATCCCACCTTCAGTAGGCTCCAGAGTGGAAATTAGCACCAAGGGTATAGAATCTCACATAAATCGAAGGCATTACCCTTTTTATAGAACAAGATCAAGAGATAATATGGTAAGTCCTAGAAAAAAAATAAAGATAAAAGTAAATAAAAAAAATCCATTCCCACATGAATTTTTAAAATAAAATGATACAAAGTAAAAGAAAACTTTGAAGGAAAGTACCAAAAGAAAGAAAATCAACAATGAAAACTATTCCAACGCCCGATCTAATAAGGTCTGACACGGTCCTCAAAGTAATCCTAGAAATCTGAAAGCAGTTTTACATACGTAGGGTGAGTATACATGTATAATCAGTAGGGAAACCAAAAGCATTCATGCACAAGTGGGTAATACCCCGTGAGAAAATAGAGGTAAACAAAACACATAGCAAGGAAAAATATCCACCCAACCTCACCAAGACACACTCCCCAAATAACAAAATCCAGGTAAACTAATAGAAATAACACGTTGATATTTGGGTACCCCGCACCACATTCCTACTGGTTATTTAGAACAACTTATGAATCATACCCCCCTCCCACAAATCCCACTACAGTCCCACTGCCACCCCCAACAACAACCATATGGGCCATCCCAACCGCACGTTTATCCCACCAAAAAACACTTGGGCTACCACAACCAAACATAACCATGTTCGAAGACACCTAGGACACAAAAAACACCACCGTGCCCAAAGACACCTGGGCCAGAACAATCACTACCACACCTGAAGACACCAGGTCTAGAACAACCACTGTCATTCCTAAAGACACCTGAGCTTCATCCCGAAGACACTTGGGAAACAACCCTGCCCACAAAAACCTAGGTCAAATCACCACAACACACCCTACCTGAAGATTCTTGGGCCATAATGAACCTCAGGCTATCACAGCCTACCCGAAGAGTCTTGGGCTACCTAGGAGAGGGACTAGAAAAGAGCCAATAACCATCCACTCATAGGAATGTTGAAGAAAAACCCTCCCCCATGAAATGGGGGTGTTGGGAAAAATGTTCTCAACATGGGTGGGGTGAGTATAAGAAACATAAGAATTAATTTTTATACATATAGGTAATCAAACACTCATCCCAACCTAAGGTTCCCAAAACCAACAACCATCTCGCACACAACCACTCTTACTGCTACCCCTACATGCCCAAGTACACAACAACCACAACCAGAGCATAACCCTATTTTATAAAATAGTTACACATTGTATCTTTTACTGTTATCATGTTCAAGTGATTCCATTTAAATATTTATTTACTATTGGGCACTAACATGCATAACCACAAGCCAAAACAAAAACTTAAAGAAAACAACCAAGAATATGTTTAAGCATTTAATCTCAGTTCTCTCGTAAATAAAAACATCAAAATGGGATCCAGGAGATCCCTAAAAGTTCTAGAACCAAACAAAGACCCAACTTACCAGGTCTAGAAAATTTAGCGCCAGCTCTAGGCGGCCTCAGATTAAAAAACCAACAACCTCTCAACCAGAGGTTTCATTCCCATCCACCTCACCCCACAAAGCATCAACCAGAAAAACCATGTATATCACCAGAACAGAGAAAGGTATTTTTTCAAATTTATCCAACAACGTTCATTAAGTTCCTTCTTTCCTTTTGGTTAACTAGGGTGATCAGACAAGGGTTCTTATCCATCAGTCATCCATTTAATCAACCAAGTTTATGTGATTTATCAATTTACATGTTGCAGTCATTCAATAACAAGATTATCCAAATAATAGAGCTTCATTAGTGTGCAGAAAGGACCACCAACGACCACGATTTTCAGTGGAAATGATCCCATTCAATTCACAATATGAAAATGAATGTAAAAATATAACAACATCATCATCTTTCCCACCACTTCATTATTTAAAAGTCCATTTATTATATTTTTTAAAGTTAGTTTCATATACATCCTGAGGGAAAATCATCATACCCACCCTGCATGATGCACAGTAAAGAGAGATAAAGGAAGAAACCATACTTGGATGATCAAGGATCAAACTTTTATTATTGTGCCAAGAACAAAGAATTACGTGACTTGCAGGAAGAACTTCAAGGCTGAGCGAAAAGGGATAAAACACAGGAGAACGATCCATATTAGGAGGAAGTCTCAAGGAACACATAGAGAAACACAAAATTAATAAGGAAGATAGGATATCAACTTAAGAAGTGTCCAGATCCTAAAATCAGGGAGACCATTTCGAGGTACTTAAAAGTCAGATCGTGGCTTGACCACGCAGCTCAATAGTTTCACACATCAAAATTAATTGAGATTAAATAATTATCCTTGGAAACAGTGGAGATAGACCAATGGATGGATGTGAGTTGATAGATTAACTTTAAATGGGAAAAAACACGTAACACGGGTGAAACTGGAAAAATTGGAAAAAAATGGAACACACAGCAAAGGGTGTGACACCAATAAAAGGACACACATTTTGGAAATTCAAGGGTTTCCCAACTCATAGTAGATTTAAAATATCATTTATGGGCTTTAAAACAGCCTTAAATAACTTTAAAAGAGGCATTAAAACACTTTTATGTTAAAAGAGACATTGTGGGAGTGAAATTGGAAAGTCCTTGAGAAATTGGAAATGACTCACCGATGGGTGAGTCACCGACACCCTGGAACCGATGGCCGATCGGTGCCACCAATTCCCATTAGTGCCACAGATACCGATCTGTGCCACTATAGGCTGATTAGTGCCACCGATTCCCATCGATGCCACCGATGCCGATCAGTGCCACCAATGCCCATCAGTGCCATCGATGCCGATCGGTGCCACTGTTCGTTCAACCTGAAATTTGGAAAACTACTCAATGAGTCACTAATGGTCCCCATAATTCATCAAACATCAATATTTTAAAAATTAATGGACCATGAGGTTTCAGGCTATTACATTGACCCTTTGGGGCCTCATACTAACCCTCAGGGGTCTCAACGTGTGCACGATCCTACGACACCAAATCACCACCCACCTGACACTCAATTAGAATCTATCTTGGTGGAAACTCTATGAATACCAATAAAATGATCATAAAACCATAATAATATATATGTATATCACAGAGATAGGGAAATTAATAACTGATAGTCAAATATCACTACCTTTACTCTCCCTCATTGTAACCATGTCACATGACATCCGGCCTCTTGGCCCCTTACCCGCCCATATCAGAGCCAAGTATCACATATAAGTCCAGACTCATGGACCCTTTCCTACCCACATGAGGTATAGGTAGAAAATATAACTCAGTATCATATATCTAGGCATCACATTGGATTTAGTCATCACATATCAATCTAATGCAGCTAAGTAAGTTTCCACCAAAGAAGGCTATGTAGGAAAACACTATTTAGCTTCATTTATTGGATTTTTTAATATCTCATCCCCTAATAATCATACCTATATTATCCTATTAAATACATTCCCATACATATAAATATACCACATATCACATCACATCACATAAAAATATCATTAGAACCACATGTCTGGGTTGGTTGAGTAGAATTCCACCAAAGAAGGCTAAGTAAAAAAATAAAGTTTAGCTTATTTTATTGAAATTTTAAAAAACCAAAACCCTCTTAGATCAATATAGGTTCCCAATTAAAATCACAATCAATTTATTATAGGAAAATTAATATATATAAAATCCTATGTTCCTACCAAGAAAGTGTAGAGAAACCCCCTTACCATTCCAGGATAAGGGTGCAAAAATATTCCCTTTCCATACCAAACTAAGGGTCACATAATCTCCTCCCTTTCCATAGTAATAAAAGAGAATAAAGTCATAAAAAATAAAAATCATATCCAAGTGCAACACCTAAGGTGGAAATCATATCAACTATAAAAAAGAGTAAAATAGAACAGTAATTCCCACCCCGGGAAACTCGGTCTGTCCCCCATGCATGGGGTTGCGGGAACCCAAAAATGAGCTCTTAACCCAATTTCAAAAATATAAAAATATTCGATCTACCATAAAAAAAATATAGAGACCCAAAAATAGGTAAAATAAACTTGTCTAATAGCATTTGTAGTTCCCCAACCCGATTTGCTACTTGAACAATGCTTCAGGACAGATGGCCACTGGACATTAAGCACTCCTCCCCATATAAAAAAGGCTACCGACTAGTAGGGAGGGTTTAAATAGGTGATAGTGGGGAGACTATACCCTTTGGTGGTGAAAATAGTAATGGTATATATAAATATAAAGTGGAATAATGACCATCAACACTAGAATAGTAACCTTCCCATGGTAGAAGCACTATAGACAACAACAATAATATTAATAAACAATTAAAAATATACCATTTGTAGAGTGAAACATCACAAGATTCCATTTCTAACTAAGCATGCATACAAGTCAGGTCATACAAAATAATAATCATAAAGGGTCGCCCGTGGCTGACCACCCCTATATATATATAAGCATGCTGATACAAAAAAAGGGAAGACAAAAAATTAAACTCTAGATAATGTAGAAACCTCCAAGGTACCATTCCGTCCATCCCATGCAAAAGGTCCAACATGATCACTAAGGTCTAGATCCCGAACTTGGTCCCTTATCTGATTACAAGAGCATAAATTCTACACGTATCTCGAAGGGACCATGTAGGGTGTGATAATAATCTGAGTAGGCCACCACTAACGTGTGCCCAACTTACATATGTGATAAACATGTGTGTACCAAAATAATAAATATCACAAGAATACCATATATATATATATACCCTAATTATTTTATACTCAATATCCATAAGGAAGAAATCACCTTCTTCGGACATCACCAGTATAACTGATTTAGAGAGGATCCTTAACATAAACCCCGAGGCATCCCCTGATGAAAAAAAACCCAGGTGAACCCTTGGGTTCCACCTCGAATAGAACCACTCAGAACCTCATTCCAATTGAATACTTGTTTCCAAAAAATAACCGATGTCCTGAATGAACCCCCAAACAAGTACCTAGTCCCGTGGACCCCATATCATAGAAACCATTTCATCTCAAAACCCGATGTTCAAGGCATAACGATGTCTGTTATCCAAATAATAAACATAGTTGTCCCAACAACTGAGGTCCTGAGGAACAATTATATCCATCCTCCCACATAATCCTAGTCCAACGGCCTCAAATATAGTGAGCCTTAGCCCCCAACTGACAATCTCAACACTGTCAACCAATGGCATCTCACCATCCATGTGGCTTTCTACGAAAAGCACCTCCAACCACACTGGTGATCAACACCACTCTAATCCACATCTAACATAGGGATCTACAAACACGGGTGGTCAACACCGCCTCATCGTCTAAGTTCCATTTGCGTGCATGCAACTCCAATGGAATATTGTCCAATCACGATGAGAGGAAATCACTAACAAAGTACCTAAGACACATCATCCCGAAATCTCATTCCCATGCAACTATGACGTCCTAGACCCGAATACCACTCAATGGGTTCCCCGATCTTGGTGGGCCACATGACCTCAAGTGCATCTCCCTGAACACTAGAGGCTTCTAACTAGCAGTGAGGTCCTAGGGTACTATTACATCATTACCAAAGTGTAGCACAACAGATGGAAGTAAACATCGGTAAATATCAAAAGTAATATATGGAAACATAAGGCACATAAGAAAATAGGTACAATAGTAACAATAACTGAAATAACTAGAATAACATCGAAGAATACAATAACTGATGATGATATATCATGTCACTAGAAAACTAGAAAAAATTAATACAAGATAGAAGGATGAAAATGTTCCACAATAGTATAAAGGAAATAAAATACTATCTCAATAATCCTGAGCTATAGCTCGGTCATCTGCTATCAAGATACATCCTAAACAGTAATAAATCAAGTGTTTGAAGCTATATGATTCCATTTGTCAACACCTACAACCATGTAATCTGTCCCGAGTAACAAATGGTGCCCATAAAGGGTGTGAGATAAATATCAGTGGGCCACCATCAACAGTGTCTATAACATCTGACCCGTGTAAGAGAAATGTAACAGTGTGCAATCATGTGTCTATAAAGTAAAGTGGTACAATGTAACTAAATACCCAAGTACCTACTTCAGTCCTCATCTATCATTTGAACATGTCAAAAATTCATTATCTTATCAATACCAGTTTATCAATAAGTCACATGTTATAAATTGAAAAGGTTCCAAGTTGAAACAAGGAAACTTTTAATGATATTTCACAGCAAAGTCCCAAGGTAATAACCAAGGTTACGTAGAACTCAAGGGTCTCCAACTTATTAATAAAAGTATACTGAAATGGGGTAAGAGTATAATCCAAGGAACATAGTCTAAGACATTCCACAATGAGGTGCCTACCGAGTCCAAGGTGATCGTCCAAGGTAAAATGGGGCTAAGAAGAGACAGGGCCCTATGGGATTTAACCATGGAACCTACTTGACAATGTTGGATCCAAGGAGTGTATCTGAGGCATCCTATAATAATATGGAGGGATTCTATGGTGTCATACCATGCATCCAAGAATATATAAGGACTGTGATCTAGGTTGGTATCAACCTAAGAAATCTGTATCCTTGAATCGTAATGGGGTTCCCAAGTGTTCATGGCATTCCCCAATCAGAATCCAAGGATAGATTAATTCATTCCATTCCTATTTGATTATGAAGTCTTGTAATATTACCTTTAGTTCATGACTTTCCTTTAATTAGTGTGATAATGTCAAGTATCATGCAACTGCTAGTTCAAGCCTTTCTTTTCATTAGTTTTATAAGGTCAAGTAGCATTCAACCTTTTAATTAAGTCATTTAGTTCAATCATTGCCTTTCATTAGTGTGATAAGACCAAGTAGCATGTAACCATTCATTTAATACATTGAAAGAATATTCCATATTCAAGGTTTATTTCACTACCTTCCATTAATGTGGTAAGGGGTGCTGTGGATATTAAACCTACTATTCATTCATATTCAATATAGTTAATTCATATAATCAATATACTTTCCAACTTTATTTTACATTTAATTATCAATTGAAACGCTTAACTTATGTGGGTCAAGTGGTATGAATACATGGTACTTTCCATTATTCAATTCACAATATAAATCAATCAATTTAATATAGAAAATATTACCATTAGAATGGTCAAGCAAAGGCACACTAGAACGGTGGTGCAAATGTGTCAAAACACTGAACAAAAATTATGGCATAACCTTAGACATGAAAAGTATGGAGTTTTGGTCATAACCACAAAAAAATAATCACATATATGGAAAGAGAATATCTATATGATTCTAATGATTCTAAGCATGAAATATAAATTTAATAAATGACACCTGATGAAATCGGTGGGCCCCAAACGAAAAATCCAAAATCAATGAACTTGAGGGATGAGTTATAGACCACACAACATAGGATTGTATGACCCTCCTCCTTTGGTATTCACCCTTGATTTATCTTGGATCAGAGTAGATCTAAGAAAAAGAGAAAAATGCCCATACCTCGATAACTCAATCAAGATAAAGTGAGAAGGAGAATGGATTAAGAGGGATCATGTACTTACCTTTGCACATCCAACATGATGAACGAAAGCTTTATAAGAACCCAAATGAAGGAGATATCTGAATCCCTAACTTTGACCTTCAAAAATCTCCAAAATGAGATCCAAGGAGGTAAATCCCACATAATCTTAGATTAGGGAAGAAGAGGGGTTATAATTAATCGTTAAGGAAATTTTTGTCAATTTACCTAGAAAAATGGTTTGTTCATAGTTTGTGTGCATGGTTTGAAAAACTATTCACAAATCATGAGAGGGTTTCTAGGTAGAAGGGGCACATTTCACAGTTAGGCCACACGACCATGTGCAAACTGTGTGAAGTGGTTCTATCCAAGTATTTCAATCTATACGGTTATCCAAACAATACAGTAACCATGCACTAACCATGTGACATGTCCAATTTTCTAAAAAATATGGGTTTCTGGATCCAAAATTTCCCCGGACACCCCTGAGTCCTTTTATAACTCATTAGTCATCTATATTAGGTCCAAAGTAAATATTTTGACTAAAATTTTAAAGGATACAAACCTAAGTGAAAAACTAGGTTCTTATAATATTCCCCCCTTAAAATAACTCATCCCTGAGTTCACCTTCTAAGGGTGGATAAAATATTTTTGAGAAAAAATTTGGCCATTGGGAATGTGCATCAACTTCCCTCTCCCAAGTCTTATCCTGTACTCGGCCGTGTTGCCATAACACCCATACCAGAGGGACAGAATGGCCTTGAAGAGCCTTCATGCTCCGATCAATGATGCATACTGGATACTCCTCAAAGGTAGAATCAACATCTAACTCAACCTCCTCAGGATCAAAGGTATAAGATGGATCATCATGATACTAGAAAATCTGTGAGATATGGAAGACATTGTTCATGACACAATACCTCTGAGGTAGTAACAACCGATAGGCTACTGGCCCGACTCTCTCTAGAATCTCAAATGAACATACAGAACAAGGTAATAGTTTCCATTACTTTCACAACCCTCTATACACTAGCCTGTGTGATACCCCAAGAAAAACATGATCCCTGACCTCAAAATCAAGAGTTATTCAATGAAAATTGACATAATATTTCTATCTAGACTGAGCACTAGTCATACACTTTATGATTAGATGAAATTGCTATGAGTTCTCCTAAACGAGATGATGACCTAGTAGGGATGCCTCACCTATTTCTATCCATCACAGGGTGAATGGCATGTCCTACCATATAAGTCCTCAAAAGGATCCATCTAAATTGTCACATGAAAGCTATTATTATAGGAGAACTCGACGAGAGGTATATGATTCTCCCAAGAACCATCAAAATCAAGGACACATTCTCATATAATATCCTATAGAACTTTTATTGTCCATTATTATTGTCCATCGGTATGAGGGTGAAAAGTTGTTCTTAGAAGCACATGTGTTCCCATAGATTTTTGTAATCCCTTCTAGAACCGTGATGTGAAATGAGAATCCTGATATGAAACGATAGTACAAGAAACCCTGTGTAATAATCTAATCTCACAGATATACAGTCTTCCCATATCGTCAACTAAGAAAGTATCCCAAATAAGAATGATGTGGGATTATTTCATTAGTCGGTCAATTCTTACCCAGATAACATCGCTACCCCTCAACGACCTAGGTAATACAACTATGAAATCCATGGAAATATCTTCCCATTTCCATTCCAAGACTAGAAGCGACTGTAACAAGCCTACATGTCTCTAGTACTCTGCTTTCAACTGCTGATAGGTGGAACACCTAGTGATAAATCCTAATATCTAATGTTTCATCCCAAGCCCCCAATACTGGCATCGCATATCTCAATACATCATCGAGATTCCTGGATGAACTACCCACTGAGATGCCTAGGACTCTTTCATAAAATCCTCTCTCTTATCTGTAGAAACCCAGATACGTCCACATAGATTCCTGGAATCATCACTATCCACAGACCAATCTGGAGGTGGGTCATCTCCTAATATACTCTCATGGAGCACCAAGACTTTAGGATTTGAAAATTTTCTACTCTTTAACTTTTCTAGGAGGGAGGAGGTAACTGTCAAGGAGGATAGGTGAGACTGCTTCTGACTATCATAAAACTCTAGATGTAGACTAGAAAAGAGGTCCATTAACTTCCATTCATTACTGGATTCTCGTACGGATTGTGCTTGGGTTTTCTGACTTAGTGAATCTACAACTACATTACCCTTCATGGGCGTACATGCATGCTCCAAATAAAAGGATTTTAGATATTCAATCCATATCCTATGTTTGAGGTTCAAGTCACATTGAGAAAATATATATTTGATGATCTTGTGGTCTATGTACACCAAAAAGTTCTCACCCAACAAATAATGTCTACAACAATGCAAGGCATTGATAACTACTACTAACTCAAGGTCATGCATCGGTTAATTTCTCTTGTGAGGCCTCAACTAATGAGATCCATACACAATTAATTTGTCCTCCTGCATCAGCACTGCTCCTAGGACGATGTTTTATGCATCACAGAAGATGGTATAACCTATTCCTAACTCTGGAAGAGTCATAATAGGTTATAATTCAAGCCTCCCTTTCAGCTCCTAAAATTATTTCTCACATTCTTCTAACCATATGAACATGACACCCTTCTTTGTAAGACTGGTAAGAGGTGAATAAAGGTGTGATAAGTATTGTATGAAATTCCTGTAATATCCAGCCAACCCCAAGAAACTTCATATATCAAACACATTCTTGGGATGCTCCCAGAAAACTACAACACTATTTTTTTGGGTCAACAGATATGCCTGATTCTCAGATAATATGACCCAATAAGTAAAAATGTCCGATCCATAAGTGGCACTTAGTAAGCTTGTCATAAAGATGATGCTCTCTTAGTGTACTCAAAATTATCTCAAGATATTTGGCATGGTCACTACAATTGTGAGAATACACCAAGATATTTTCCACAAAGACCATGAAAAAAGAATCCAAATAGGGGTGAAAACCTATTCATCAAAGACATGAAAATAGTGGGCACATTCCTAAGACCAAAAAACAGAAAAAGGTACTCATATAGACCATACCTGCTATGGAAAACTATACGAGGTATGTCTGATGGCCTGACTCATACCTGATGATAACCCAATCTCAGGTTGATCTTGGAGAAGAACTTTTATACTCAGAGATGGTCGAAGATATCATCTATTCGAGGAAGTGGGTAATAGTTCTTGACCGTAATCTGGTTCAACCTTCTGTAATACAAACATAGATGTAAGGTTATGTTTTCCTTTTTAGTGAAAAGAATAGGAGAACCCCATGAGGATGTACTGGGTTGCATAAAACCTTTGGCCTCTAAGTTATCTAACTATATTTTGATCTCTTAGAGATCTTTTGGTGCCATCATATACAGGGGAATGGATATTGGAGCTACTCCTGGAACAATATAGATTGTAAACTCTACCTTTATCTTAGGAGGTAAGATAGGAAAATCATTAGAAAATACATCCCTGAAATGATCCACTACTGGAGGGAAATCATCGTGTCGTAAACCCTAATCCTCCATGAAGATATTCTCAATCTGGGTGGTTACTCCACCTAGCCCATGATGCTCTGGTCCAGCTCTATCATCCTGGACATCCCACTCACCCTTATGTAGATAACTGCTTCCCTATGGTTATGTAAAAGATACCCTACAGTGATAGAAATCTACAAAATCCTGATAGTGAACCAATAAATCCATCCTGAGTATGACATCAAAGCACATAATCTCAAGAATAAAGAAGTTCCATAATAAAGGGTAATTTCGTACCTCAAGGGGGAAGTCCCTACACTAGCATATTCCCTCTTTTCGTACCCCTAACAATGTATATAGGGTCATTACACCATAGTAATATTGTATCTCTAGTCCAATAATTTCTATGGTAGATAAAGAGATAAATGAGTTTGAATAACCCGTATAAAATAAAGAAGTTGCTATAGTAGAGGCTACTATAATAGTACCTCATATTTTAGATGGTTCTGCAACTTGATCCTTGGGTATCAGCTATAGTGCATTCAACTAGCTTGATCCATGACCCTGTGCAACAGATGGACTACCATGATCATAACTACTTTGCTTGCACTGCTAGTGATCAGGGGTCTGGATACCATGGCCATGACCTCCTCATCAGACTGACCTTCTAGTGGTTTTCCAACTCCCCACCTGACATGACATAAAATAACCTACTCCTAAAGTCGGAGCTTGTGCCCATCATTTTCCACTCGAAGCTGGTGGAAAGGTCCTACAAAAACGATAAATATGCCCCATGCGACCACAATACTGACACTCCACTAGGTCTCTATCACACTGAGGATTTGAATTCTCTCATAGTCCACACTGATGAAACACTTTAGAGTTGGTGAAATGAACACTGGTTGTCACTTCCCTGATGAGAAACCTCAAGGGAATGCTTCCTACCACCGGAATAACTACTGTCCTAATGTGACACCGATCCTTTAACCCTGGTACTATTTCCATCCCTCAGGTTATGATCATTGATAAGATCACGATTGACTATTTCCTAAAAATTAGGTAGGTGAAATACATTCACCTATGTATAGATGGAATACTAGAGCCCATCCTTGGAACGTCTGGCACGCGAAAGCTCATCACCATCTTGAAGCGGTGAAAAGCACCGTAACTCCATGAAACATGAAAAATACTCCATAACTAGCATAGAAACCTACTTGAGATGCATAAAATCTCTAGATCTATTATCTATCAGCATCTAAGGAAGGAACTGATCATATAAGGTAGTTTGGAAATCAAACCATTGTAGGTTCCGAGTGCAGCAGAAGTGTGTTGGTGGATGTACCCAACTTTAATTTTAGCATTAACAATAATCAATATGATATCCTCCATGATAATAAATTTCCAGATCTTCATAATAGAAAGAATAATGAAAAAAGAAATAGGGGATTCCCAGAACCATAGATAGGATCTTCATATGTTGGTTATAATTAATTTAATTAATTGACAAGAATTACCTTGATGAAATTATTTCTTCGTTGATGTTTTCCAGTCACGATCTGATGTGATCCGTCGTTGCATCATAGAATCCAAGTGTAGGATTCCTCTAGCGGTGATCCACACATGCTCCACGTATCTTTGGACATCACCAAATGGATATCCGAGTGCTAGCGCGGAAGAGCCCTCACTTGCGATGTCCACCTTCAATTGCCTTAATATTGTGGAGGTGGATCTCTCTCTCTTATCTTGAGAGCATTTTTAGTGGAAACGGAATTCTCTCTTGGATTGAGAGGTTTTTCCAAATCCATTATGCATCACCAAAAATGGCTAGGCTAATGAGAATTATATAATTGGGATTTTAATTACAGAGAATAATAAAATTAATTAATTACCTGAAAGCATTTATTCATTTATTTAATTCTTAGTAATAACCCATGTCTTAATAATAACAGTTGAATATTATTATTAATTGACATGAATCGAGAAAATTATACTTAATATTATTTAATTAAATAAATAATATTATTTCTTAAAAATTCCCAGAAAAAAATATAAGGAGTGTATATTTAATATACATAACGTGTACTTTTATTTTTCTATTTTTATTTATGTCCTCCACCACATCTATTAGACATTGAATAATGGATATTTATTTCTAAAATAAATATCATTGCATTACTCACTAATAAATATATTATTTTTCCCACAATATATTCTCTTGAATAACTAGTGTCGAAATAAATGTGATCAGGCATTCTTAAATAATTACTAAACCACAATCAGGAATAATCTTTATTTAACTGGTTAAATTAATATTTAACTGAGATACTTGGACACACTTAGTGTGTGACTCTCTAGGCCACTTTCTCCATGGAATTAGGTGGAGCCTCCCTAAAGTCCAATGTTAGCGTTTAACAACATGCCAAGGGACCCATAGAGAAAGAAGTTAACGCCACAATGACATGTCACCTCCTACGAATGCTTACCCTGTAATGTAATCCCTTTGTCTCGATATCTCAAATCAAGCGGGTTTCATGCTAGTGCCATCAACCCATGTTCTCAATTATTCTTTCTTTGACTTCCCAGAATTGAAATTTACCATTCCTCACCATGGCCGTGGATTTATTTAGGCTATATTAATTTCATCAAAGGGCCTAAGATATCTTCTTATGTTATGGAATAGAAGGGATAAATCCTTTATTGCATTATCTATTAATGTAGTATCATTCATGACGCACCCAACGTATCCTACCTCACTGCGAACAGTGTGTCGTCACAGTTTTCATCAATACATCTATGTGTGTGAGTTGTAATACCCATTAATAATAATCTTAATGTCAAAGGACCAATACACACGTCTGCAGATACAAACATCCAATGACACTATGAAATGTGGATTTCCTACTGGTGGGTCTCGTTCTCATAATATCCTCCTGGATATTACCAAGGGCGCACACCATGAGAAGGTGTCTCAAAGTTTTATGAGTCCTCACCCCTACTGTCCTGTATTATTTGTGTCCCTTAAATAACATTATCTGGAAATAGAATATATATTCAATAACAGTGTTATGGCACTTCTGGGTTCTCATCATAGAAGGGATCCACTATGAACCTTTAATGCAATAGCTATCCTTTGGACATTATCACATGCATTTTCATAAAAAAGAGTAATCAATATGTGCTAAGGTATTTACTAATGAATAAAGTACAAAGTATTTTTCTCTAGGCCACCAACTCCAACAGACTCCCACTTGGACTAAAGCCAACTGCTAACAACCTTTAACCCACTTGCTCTCACATGATATTCATAATTCTACTGAGATATGCCTTTAGTCATGGGGTCCTCCATGTTCTCTTTCGCAGACACTCTACTCACTGCAACTTCACCCCTTTGATAGAAATCCCTCAAGAGGTGATACTTTCAAAGTATGTTCTTTGTCTGTTGATGCGACCTTGGTTCTTTTTTAAGAGCCACAACTACAGTATTATCACAATACAATGTGATAGGATCTTTACTGCTAGGCACCACATCAAGCTCTTGTATAAAGTTCCAAATACAGATGGCTTCCTAGGCTGCATCAGAAGCCTCTATATATTCATACTCCACTGTAGAATCAGCGAAAACTGACTAATTTGAACTCTTCCAGCTCACAGATCCTCCATTGAGATAGAAAACATATCCAGATTGTGACTTCATATTGTTTTGATCTGTCTGAAAACCAACATCATCATACCCTCTAATGACAAGCTCCTCGTCTCCTCCATACACTAGGAACATATCCTTAGTTCTTCTCAGATACTTAAGGATAGTCTTAATAGTAGTCCAATGCTATTCTCCTAGATCTTCTTGATATCTTCCTACCATGCTCAGTGCATAGGAAACATCAATCCTGGTACATAACATGGCATACATGATAGATCCTATAGCCTAATCGTATGTGATCTTACTTATTATATATTTCTCTTGTTGTGTCTGATGATGCATTTTCTTAGAAATATGTAGGCCATGTGACACTAGAACCAATACTCTCTTGGATTATTCCATACTAAATATCTTTAGTATCTAGTCAATGTATGTACTCTGACTTAGTCCAAGCAGCCTCTTGGATCTATCACAAATGATATTGATCCCTAGAATGTAGGCTGATTCACCCAAGTCATGGAGAAACACTTGTTTAACGAGTCCTTAACAGACTGTAATACTGGTACATCATTTCCAATAAGAAATATGCCGTCAACATATACTTCTAGGATAATGATCTCATTCCCATTAAACAGCTTATAAACACATGGCTCACATTTGTTCTTAATCAACCCAAATTCCTTTATGTCTTCATCAAATCGAATGTTCCATGACCTGGATTCTTTCTTTAATCCATAAATGTATTTCTGCAACTTGAAAACCCATTTGGCTTCACCAGATGTCACAAACCCTTCTGGTTGAGTCATATAGACATCTTCTTGAAGGTTCCCGTTAAGGAATGATGTTTTCACATACATTTTCCAAATCTCATAGTCATGGTAATCTGCTATGGAAAGTATGATTCTTATGGATTTAAACATGGAAACTGGAGAGAAGGTTTCATCATAGTCAATTCCTTGACACTGTCTGAATCCTTTAGCCACTAGCCTTGATTTATAGGTGCTAACTTTACCTTCCATGTCTAGTTTTCTCTTGAATACCCATTTGCATCCAACAGGCTTTACATCAACTGGATCATCGACCAGAACCCAGACTTGGTTTTGATACATGGAATCCATCTCAGAATTCATATCTTCCAGCCATCTTGCAGCTTCTGAGATTTCTACTACTTCCTTGTAGGAGATAGGTTCATCATTGTCCAATAATAATGATTCACTATCCTCGGTGACTAGGACACCAAATCTCTCTGGTTCCATTACCTATCTTGAGCTCCTACGTAGTACTAGTGTTTTTAGAACCTCTTCCACAGGGACCTATGGAACTTGTTTTTGTACCAACTCCTGTGTATCTTGAGAATCAACTACATCGAAGTCAATCTTTCTCCCACTATCCTTTTTGAGGATGTTCTACCTCTCAAGAAAGATGGCTTTCCTAGTGACAATAACTTTCTTACCTGAAGGGTTATATAGGTAATATCCTTTCGTTTCCTTGGGATATACTATAAAGATACACCTCATGCCCTGGGGTTCTAGTTTGTTTCCTGAGAAGGCCTTAACAAATTCCTTGCATCCCCATACACGTGTGTGCGACAAAATGGGTTTCTTTCCATTCCATAACTCGGAGGGAATTCCATTTTCCCACTTAGTTGGTACTCAGTTTAATGTGTATGTCATAGTTTGTAATGCATATCCCCAAAAGGATAATGGGAGATCTATATGACTCATCATCGACCTCACCATGTCCAAAAAGGTGCAGTTTCTCTTTTAACTAACACCATTCCACTATGGTGTATAAGGAGGAGTGAGTTGAGATAGAATCCCAGACTCCCGTAGAAGATCGATGAACTATTGGGTCAGATATTCTCTGCCTTGATCTGATCGAAGCTTCTTTATCTTCTTACCAAGTTGATTCTCTACTTTATTCTTGAATTCCTTAAATTTCTCTAAGGACTCTGACTTATTCCTCATTAATTAGACATAGCCATATCTACTCAAATAATCAGTAAAAGTAATGAAGTAAGAATATCCACCTCTATCTTCTACTGGAAATGGTCCACACACATCCGTGTGCACCAATCCTAGAAGCTCTGTAGCCCTTTCACCCTTTCCACCGAAAATCATCTTGGTCATTTTACCTTGTAAACTAGTGTGACATCTGTCAAGTGGTTTTAGCTCAGTAGAGTCTAAATAACCATCTTGATAGATCTTTGTCAAGCAATTCTCATTTACATGACTGAGACAGTGATGCCAAAACTGGGTGATATATGAGTCATGTGAGTTTTTTTCATTATCAATTTCCAATACTTGGTTTTCATAATTTAATATATACAAACCATTTTTTAAATTCACCATACCATAACATACATTGTTCTTATAAAAGAAGAAACTATTATTTTCAAACTTGAAATTAAATCCATCCATATCTAAACATGATACAAAAATTATTTTTTTGGTAACACTAGGAACATAATAATAGTTATGTAAAACCAAAATCATCCCAATTGGCAATGAGAGGTGGTAATCGCCAATGGCTAACACATCCATCCTTGCACCATTGGCAGCTCAAAGATCCACCTCTCCTCTAGGAATCTATCTAAATATACTTTCTTCCTACATTTGAATACATATGTGAGCCCCACAAGATGTATCTAATACCCAATGTGTTGAAATGGAAAGATTACATTCGATAATGAACACACCTTTAGCGTCCCCATGCTTCTGCTTGCAGTTCCTCTTACAGTGGCCTTTCTTGACACATGAGAAACATACTGCCTCCCATTCCTTTCCCTGCCTCTGGATCTTCCCCTTCTTAGTGGGACGGTGCTGAAGGGATTCAGACTATTTAAAATCCCTTGGCCCCTTTGCCTTGTCCTTCCTTTTCTTATTCACCATATGGACTACGGGTTTTTCACGACCCATATCCTTATCTACCTAGAAAATTAAGTTCAGAAGTTCTGATAGACTCTTCTCATTATTGATCATGTTATAATTGAAAATAAATATAGAGAAGGTCTTGGTCGATGATGATAGGATGAGATCTATATGTAACTCATCCGAGAATTTAATCTCTAAGATGTACTTGTGTTCAATGTAGCCAATAATCTTGACTACATGATACCTAGATGGCACAAACTCTCAAATATTAGTTGTAAAAAAAGCTTTTGAGATCTCATATCTCTCCTATCTCACCTTCTCTTGATATAGATCCTTAAGGCGAGACATCATGCTATACACGTCCATGTTTTCATGTTGCTTCAAGAGCTCATTATAAATGGATGATAGCATGAAACACTAGACATATGTGGAATCATCCATATGTTTTATATAGATAGATAGTTCCTCATAAATAGTCTTTTTGTCAAGAGCAACTAGAACATGCTCTTCTAGCACATACAATTTCCCCTCGTGGTGAAGGATGACACATAAATGCCTCTGCCACTCTTGGAAATTGGTGCTGGTGAGAAGGTTTTCCTTATTGAGTATGGTAAGAAATGATATGTTTGAAGTCATTTTTTCTTTCCATTTCTACAAATTAAGATGATCAAAGGTTTATTACTTTATTATAAAAACTGAGACAAATAAATAAATTAATACTTATTAGTCTCCCACTATTTTATAGAAATCCAATAGCCCTCACCGTTGACTTCAGAATATTCCATTTCCTGAATATTCTAGTGTCAAGGATCTATATTTCCCTTTGAATTACCCCAACTAGGGTTGTTCAAGAAACATGATGGGTTTTAGGTAGGCATTCCAAATGCCAACTGCATTAAATCTTAGCTCCTTGATCCGCTGAGTGGACTCCCCAATCCTGAAACCCTTTTATTTTGGATTTCCTAAACCTTTGCCTCTTGGTCACACGAAGTCCTACTGTGGTAGTAAACCCTTGATGAAAACCAAGTCAAGTCAACCCAAAACCTTGAATTATAATTCCCCGATAATTGAAAGCACCCCAACTAGGGTTGTTCAAGCACTTTGAACTATGGTTCGATTCTAACCAAGATTATGGAAGGCTATACCGACTTAATATTTATTTGAGGGATTTTATCCTTATACATAAATTGCCAATTTATTATCTTTGATTACATGATTTTTAATATTATGTGGGATATACTTAAGTGATTAACCATGTCTAAGATAATATTTATGCATAAGCCGATCTTATTTTAGTTCCATCTTGCATGATTGTTTAATTCATTAATTGTGTGATCGTGAAAACACACCCACAATAAATAAACCATACAGATGATAGAAATAAAATAAATGGTATGATCATGAGATTGTTCTATTGGTTAGTTTATCTAGTGGTTGATAAACTACCCAAGACCTAGGGGAGAAACACCTTGAAACTTTCAGGTTCGTGTTTATAGCTTTCCACCTATCCACCTTTGTATCTCTTTGGATTGGTTTCACCTTGGCTTCTGATTTGAGCTGCCTCCACTATCTTAGGAGCTCCATCCATTACATATTCTTTTATCTCACTCGCATATGAGGGGTAAAATGGGGTTTTACATAAAATAAACCTTGGGTGCACAGGCCCTACATATTAATGAGGAGAAGGCTTACAGGCTAACAAATTTTATTTAAGTAAATAAATTAAAAGAAACCATTCACATACAAAGTTCTTGGTATAGATCATGATCATCCATGCATGCAACAATATTTACACATAAATAAAACCAGAATTCAATTCTTTAATAATTCTTGTTTAAAATAAATCACATTTGAATCAATTAATTATCTTTAATTAATCAATAATTTTATCTTAAACCCTTTTTCTAAATTTCCTTGAGATTCAAATCCATCATAATTTTAAACAAATAAATTCATTTAAAATTATCTTTGTACGTAACTTGTACCTTGGAGGCAACCATGTGAATTCCCGTTCATAACTACCCAATGAGTAGGAATGAACATTACATAGATGTCAAATTAAACACATATATATAAAACACATATCCCATGTTGTGACTCAGCTTTATGCCTACACTATGGTACACGTATCAAGGGTTTGTATAATATAATAATAAATTTTAATAAATCTGTGTAATTTGGATGAGTACACGGCGTGTAGTTATGACTACACGACATGTACTTTTGTTCACTGTCCATCCGAAGTACACTCCCAGGGACATAGAGTGTAGATTTACTCTGGAAATTTTTAGAGTACAAAGCATGTTCAGTGGGACACACACTATGTAGTATCCACGTTACACGGTTTCCAGCTGGGAAAGCCGTGTATGGGGTAGACGGTCCAAACCTAGCCCGAAGGGACTACACGCCATTTTTAGTGGACCACACGACGTATAATCCAGAAACTGTGTGCCACATGTTCCTAGTCAACACACGATGTCATTTATGACCTTAGAATACTCCAACACATAGCCTGATTTGGTGGATCAGTCTGATGCATTGAACCTAGACTACATGGAGTGTACTTCCGAATACACGCCGTGTATTCTAGTGTTGTATGTCCAGGAATGTTTGGCTCCTCCGGATGAGATCCTCTATTTCATTTTAATCAAAATTAAAAGAAAAATTCATTTATGTAAGGTGAACGAGAAACTTGAGAGGAGGAACAGATCTCGAGATTCAGATTTTAAAGAATGATTAACTTGAATTGAAACAACTAAATTATTAGATGCGTAAATCACCAATGAAAAACTTAAATAATTATAACCAACAATATGACCCCGCTGATACCACTTGTAGGTTCTGAGTGCAGTGTAAGCGTGTTAGTGGGTGTACCCAACTTTAATTTTAGCGTTAACAATGATCAATCCGAGATCCGTCACGATAATAAAATGCCAAATCTTCGGAATAGAGCGAAGAACGAAAAAAGAAAGAGGGGATTCCCAGAACCACATATAGGATCTTCATATGTTGGTTATAAGTAATTTAATTAATTGAAAATAATTACCTTGATGGAATTATTTATTTGTTGATGTTTTCCAGTCACGATCTGATGTGATCCATCGTTGAGTCGTAGAATCCAAGTTTAGGATTCCTCTAGTGGTGATCCACACGTGTTCCATGTATCTCTGGATGTCGCTGAAGGGATCTCCAGGTTCTAGCGTGGAAGATCCTTCACTTTTTATGTCCGCCTTCGATCACCTTAATACAGTGGAGGTGGATCTCTCTCTCATATATTGAGAGAGTTCTTGGTGGAAAAGGAATTATCTCTTGGCTTGAGAGATTTTTTCAAATCTGTTGTGCACCAACAAAAATGGCTAGGGTAATGATAATTATATAATTGGGATTTTAATTACATAGAATAATAAAATGAATTAATTACCAGAAAGTATTTATTCATTTCATTTAATTCTTAGTAATATTCCATGTCTTAATAATAACAGTTGACTATTATTATTAATTGACATGCACCTAGTGAATTATACTTAATATTATTTAATTAAAAAAATAATATTATTTCTCATAAATTCATAGAAAAAAATAAACAACGTGTATATTTAATATACATGGTGTGTACTTTTATTTTTCCATTTTTATTTATTTCCTTCACTACATTTATTAGACCTTGAATAATGGCCATTTATTTAAAAAATTAATATCACTGCATTACTCACTATTAAATATATTATTTCTCCCATAATATATTCTCTCGAATAACTAGTGTCGAAATAAATGTGATCAAGAATTCTTAAATAATTATTAAACCACAATGGAGAATAATATTTATTTAACTTGTTAAATTAATATTTAACTGAGATACTTGGACACAATTAGTGTGTGACCTTCTAGGCCTATTTTTCTGTGGCATTAGGCGGAGCCTGCCTAAAGTCCAAGGTTAGCGTCTAGAAACACACCAAGGCACCCATAGAGAAATAAGTTAATTCCACAATGACGTGTCACCTCCTACAAATGCTTACAGTGTAATGTAATCCCTTTGTCTTGATATCTCGAATCAAGTGGGTTGCATGCTAGTGCCATCAACCCATGTGCTCGATTATTATTTCTTTGACTTCCCGTAATTGAAATTTCCTATTCCTCACCAAGTCTATGGATTTATTTAGGCTATATCAATTCCATCAAAGGGCCTAAGATATCAACTTCCGTTATGGAACAGAAGGGAAAAATACTTTCTCACATTATCTATTAATGTAGTATCACTCGTGATGCACCCAATGTATCCTACATCGCTACGAACAATGTGTCTTCATAGTTTTTTTCAATAAATCTAAGTGCATGAGTTGTAATACCCATTAATAATAATCTTAAAGTCTAAGGACCAATACATACATCCACAGATAGGAACATCCAATGACACTATAACATGTGGATTTCCTACTGGTGGGTCTCGTTCTCATAATATCCTCCTTGATATTACCAAGGGTGCACACCATGATAAGGTGCCTCAAAGTTTTATGATTCCTCACCCCTAATGGCCTGTAGTATTTGTGTCCCTAAAATAACATCATCCGGCCATAGAACATATATTCAAGAACTATTTTATGGCACTTTTGGGTTCTCATCATAGCAGGGATCCACTATGACCCTTTAATGCAACAACTACCCTTATGAAATTATCACATGCATTGTCACGCAGAAGAGCAGTCAATATGTGATAAGGTATTTATTAATGAATAAAGTACAAAGTAGTTGGTTCTAGGCCACCAACTCCAACACCCATAACATGACCTGATGGCGACCGACCTGGGTAATCACATCCCACCAATGCTTGGCCGAGACCTGAAGCATGTATGTGGAAGATTTACCCTCTTATTTGGAGGTGTCTCCAAATGATAAAGGATAGATAGGATGGATTATAGCCAAGACTTAGTAGCTTGCAGACCTCCATCCCCTGAGAAAGTATGAGGATGCTACTGCTGGAACTCACAAGTCAGATCAGACATCATAGGTGCAAGTTGTAGAGCACCATGAATGGACTGCATTAGATGTAGGAAACTATCTTGAACTTGGGAATCAGTGCTGAAATCAGGTACAATAGTCAGTTCCTCGATTGTAACTCCTATTGGTAAGATTGGCGTCTTAGTGCCCACCACGTTTGGAGCATGGTCATCGCCATCCTCCTAGCGTGCGATATGAGGATGTCATGGTGGAATTGTTCTACAATTTCCAAGAACATGCCTCATAACAATCTTAAGAATAAATATAACATCAATTGAAAAATTTTAACATAATAAAAATGACTACCCAAGGAATAATACCCCAACTACCCACTTAGACGGTCATGTATCAGTAAGTACTCATTTATAAGTTTCATTTCATTTTACATTTAATTTCCAAGTTCACTCCTTTAACTTTCATAAACATGAAAAGGAAAGATAAGGATGTTCAACCAATTCATTTTAGATGTCATGATTCACTTCATAATGGATGTCCATTTCTGATGAATCTGTTCCCATAAACCTATCACCAGAAAAAACACCCATTTATTTATAGCATAATGACTCAACATGGGTAATTACCCATCCCAAACCATGAGGGTACATACACCTCATGAATCGAGATAGGCAATCACTCTATTACAAACAAGAGTAATACAAGTATAAGCTACCTATCAAGGATAACTCTGCAATCACATGCATATCAAACAATTCAAAGTAGTGAAATGGACCTATATGGCATAGAAATATGCATGACATGTGAAATCTAGGTTCCTTATATGATGCATGTAACAATTATCCTTGCACTCTTATCATCGGGCCAAGGATGAAATAAAATCCTCAATAGAGTAATAATAAAAAACTCCACAAAACATTTTAATCTCCCAATGGTGAAATAATATCAATTGTAATAGGAAAAAACAGAATAAAAATTAAAATTTTATGCAACTTGATTTTTACCCTGAACATGGGTTTTTGATTCCCAAGAATAAATTATGACCAATTACCAAGAATTCATAATTTCTAATATATTGTATCCAAATAGTAAATTAAGAAAAGAACCTCCTATGATACCACTTTATGACATCTTGGACCCGGATGCCACTCAATGGGTGCTTCGAGCCTGGTGAGCCACATGGCCTCAAGCGCATCTCCCCGAATTCCAGAGGCTGCTGACTAGTAGCGACTAGGGTGTGTCTATGGGGAGACTATGCCCTCATTACCAAAGTTTAGTGCAACAGATGGATGTAAACATCAGTAAATAGATGAATAAATATATGTAAACATAAGGAACAACAAAAAAATAGGTACAATAATAACAATAACTAAAATAACTGGAATAACATCCAATCACACAACAACTGATGATAATATGTCATGTCACTAGAAAACTGGAAAACATGAATACAATAAAGGAGGATGAACATGTTCCAAAATAGTATAAAGGAAATAAAATACCACCTCAAGCATCCCGATATATCGCTCGGTCATATTCTATCAATATCCATCCTAAACAGCATGCAATAAAGTGTTTGAAGCTATATGATTCCCTTTTTCAACACATGCAACCATGTAATCTGCCCCGGGTACCAAACAATGCATGGAGAGGGTGTGAGATAAATCTTAGTGGGACACCACCAACATTGTCTATA
Source organism: Viscum album (assembly GCA_963277665.1). Classification (NCBI taxonomy): domain Eukaryota; kingdom Viridiplantae; phylum Streptophyta; class Magnoliopsida; order Santalales; family Viscaceae; genus Viscum; species Viscum album. Next base: position 638,858,503 of record OY728153.1, read on the forward strand.
ACATCCATCCCATGTAATAGAAATGTAATAGTGTGAAATCATGCATATATAAAGTAAAGTAGTACAATGTAACTAAATATCTAAATACCCATTTCAACCCTCGAATTACATCTGAACATGTCAGAAATTAATTATTTTATTATTGTTGGTTCATCAATAAGTCACATGTTAGAAATTTTAAATGTTCCAAGATATAATAAGGCAACCTATAATAATATTTCATAGTGAAGTCCGGAGGTAATAACCAAGGTGACATAGACCTAAAGGGTATCCAACTCAGTAATAACTATATTATGGCATGGGGTAAGAGTGTAATACAAGGAACATAGTCCAAGTCATTCCAAAATGAGGCACCTACTGAGTCCAAGGTGATCATCCAAGGTAAAACAGGGCTAAGTAGAGACAGGGCCCTATGGGATTTAACCATGGAACCTACTTGTTAATACTTGATCCAATGAGTGTATATAAGGCATTCTGTAATAATATGTAGGTATCCTACAGTGTCATATTAGGCATCCTAGAATTGACAAGGACCAGTATCTGGTTGGGTCTCAACCTAATCAAGCCATATCCTTGAATTGGAATGGGGTTCTCGAGTTCTCATGGCATTCCCCGATCGGAATCCAAGGCAATATCAAGTCAGGCCATTCCTATTTTATTATGAAGTCATGTAATATTAGATTTTGTTCAAGCCTTGAATTTCATTAGTGTGATAAGGTCAAGTAGCATGCAACCTTTTAATTAAGTCATTTGGTTCAACCATTTCCTTTCATTAGTGTGGCAAGGCCAAGTAGAATTCAACCATTCATTTAATACATTTAAATCATATTCCATATTCAAGGTTCATTCTGCTACCTTCCATTAATGTGGTAAGGGGTGCTATGGATATGCAACCGATTATTCATTCACATTTAATCTGGTCAAGCCATATAATCAATATACTTGCCAATTTCCATTTCACATTTAATTATCAATTGAAGAAATTACCTTAGGTGGGTCAAGTGGTATGCATACATGATACTTTACATTATGAAATTCAAAATATAAATCAATACATTTAATATATAAAATATTACCCTTAGAATAGTCAAGACAAGGCACACCCAAATGGTGGCGCAAACTTGTCAAAACACTAAACAACAATTATGGCATAAACTTTTACATGGAAAGGATGGAGTTGTGGTCATAAAAACTAAAAATTAATCACATATATGGAAATATAATATCCATGAGATTCTAATGAGTATAATCATGTCATGTAAATTCAATAAACAACACCCAATTAAATTGGTGGTCCCCACACAACAAATCCAAAATCAACAAACTCAAGGGATGAGTTATAAACCACCCACCTTAGGCTTGTATGATCCTCCTCCTCCAGTATTGTCCCTTGATTTGGCTTGGATAAGAGTAGATCTAAGAAAAAGAGAAAAATTCCCATACCCCGATAACTTTGTAGAGAGAAGGAGGGAAGGAGAACAGCTCAAGAGGACTTAAGTACTTACCATTGCGCATCCAACGTGACAAATGAAAGATCAATCAGAACCCGAATGAAGGAGATATGTGAGTCCCAAACTTTGGACTTCAAAAAGATCCAAAATGAGAGCCATGAAGGTAAACCCCACATAATCTCAGATTAGGGAAGAAGAGGGTTATGATTGACCATTAAAGGAATTTTTTTTTAATTTACATAGAAAAATGGACTATGCATAGTTTGTCTACAAAGTTTGAAAAACCGTGCGTAAACCGTGAGAGGTTTTTTGGGAAGAAGGGGAACATTTCATAGTTAGGCCACACAACCATACACAAACCATGCAAAGTGGTTCTATCCATAAATTTCAATCTACATGGTTAGCTAAATCGTTCCCCAACCATGTTCTAACTGTGCGACCTATCCAGTTTTCTCAAAAAGATGGGTTCCAGGCTTAGAACTTTCCCAGGGAACCCTTAAGATCTTTTTTAACTCATTAGGTATCCATATTAAGTCCAAAGTAAAGATTTAGAATGAAATTTTAAAGGATCCATACCTAACTGAAAAACTGGGTTTTTATAGCGACCTTGTCGCTCAATACGATGGTCAACACCATCCAATATTACACGATCCATGCCTGTAACCCGATGACCTTATCGCCTCAATCTGACAACCATGTATCCCAATCGGTGATCAATATCACCTAATTCATTTGGGCCAAGCCCAACCTAAAAACCAATGTCACCCCATGCCAGATGGTCAATGTCATCTCAATCCTCGGACCATGCCCATCGCATTCCCATAAAACTCATCACATTTAATATAAAAAATTTATTTAATTAAAATAAACACCCCTAACTAATATTCCTAAGGTCTAAAACCTCACACTAGGATCATACCACTTGTAGTCAGGTAGAGGAATTCCCATAGGCATCTTTAGTGGTCAATTAATTAATTTAAGAACAACTATTAAATTTTTAGGGTCTCTCTCAAACAACCTAATGGTATGCTTAAGAATGAACCTACCAAACATGAGCACAATAAAAGAGAAATATGGGAAACACCTACCTGATAGTCATATACATAGGTTTTCTCGATATCTACCCCTAAAAAAAATTGGTTTGGAAGAAATCAACATTTTATATAAACTCCCTAAAAATAGGGTAAAACAGATCACATGGATTTATCACTCTATATAGAGAGAGAAAATGAGAAAAGATATAAGAATATTGAAGCCCTTACTGATACACATAAAATTCCATAGATGGATCCAGAATCAGAGCTCATATGGATAAATGAGTTCAACACATAATAAGAAGAAGAAATGAGAAGCTCCCCTCTGTGTGAATGAGGGTAGAGAAGAAAAGAGGAGGAAAGAAAGAAAAGGAGGGTAGGTTATTTTTGGTAAATTCTCCACTTCAAGTGGCCCGTATAGTTTGGATAACTGTGCGCTAACCATGAGACACCCACTATCTAGGAACCACACCACACAAAATTGTACCACACATTTTTTCCGACCTTTCACAAACTGTGTGTGTGACATTACTAAAAACTATAGATCTCATACACAACTATGCACCCCCTCCTGCATGGTTTGTCAAAGTGTTTCCAAAACCGAAGTATGTCCACACAGTTTCCCATGATAGGCTACATGGTTTTTGTAAACCATGTTCTTCAGTATGCACACTTTGAAAAGTTGAGTTTTCAGCCTCTGATGCACTTGAAACCATGAGGCACATAACAAGCTTCTAAACCCATATAAGAACTAGGTCTTTGGTCAAATAAACTCTCATAATTAAGTTCTAAAGATCAAGAAAAGAGTTGGTCCGACCACTAAACTCTAAAAAATTCAAACGGGTTAAGGAATTTGGCCCACTCTAAAAACTAAAGATGTTACATGGAAAATCATTAAGGTCATATTAATTTTCCATTTTCATTTATTCCATATGATCTCCATCATCATTTACACTAGTATTCATATAAAATGATCCATAAACCACAGTATCATCCCACTTAGTGTGCACGTTTAGTTTTTCCCCATATGTAGTCCAACATTTATAGCTATGATCTATCCTGTGAAAAATCAAATCTTCTTCAAACTCTTCCAGACTAATTATTCTTAAATAACAACAATTTAAACACGAACAAAGGATTTTAGAAGGATCATATGTATTCTCTATTGAAAATTTAATGAACTCTTTAACCCAATATTCATAATCTTTTTTCAAATGATTAGTGTGCATCCATTTTAAATTCATATTAATCATATTAGGTTCATAAAATATTAATTTTTTAAAATAAATAAATAAATACACAGAATAAACTCATAATCAAAGTAGAAATTTATAGATAATTCTAATAAGGCAAACCCAACATTTGAATGTTATCATTTATTATTCCTAAAAAGTTATCATTTTACACAAGGATGACATGAAAAGAAACAACCAGGGTAAACATGTGGCTATTGGTCCAGGTTCTCAATTTGATGTTGTGTGGGAAAAAAAGTTGGTAATAAATATGTTAGTAAAAAAAATTTATTTTTTATTTGATGACACAATTCCCTTGAAAATTATTTTTCTTGATTTTTATTTAATTATGAACTGAATTTCTAAATTTGTGTAAAAATATATTTCCTCGGAACATACAAGGTCATTTAATCACCAGATTTTGACATAGGGCCAAGGATCTTGGAATTTCATGAAATGAATGGATGAAACTATTATTGATGACAAAAGTGAATTTGGATTCCATGTTACTCTCTTTTTCTGTAGATTATTTTAGACCATATATTATAGGAATACTAATAAATATATTTTTATTATAACCCAATTAAAAACCCCTATTTCAAAAATAGTAGAGTTATAAATCTTAGGTATATTTCACATATTCTAGAATATCCAAAACCTCTATTCAATTTCCTTAAAAACACCACAAATACTTTCAATTAATAAACCTTAAAAAAAATTCAATTACCATGAATTTCACATCATTGAGATCCAAAACATTATAATTCCACTACTAATAATGAAACTGATCATTATAATCCATATCTCATATTTAGTAATCAAAACCATAATAGGTATATCCAAAATATTATACTGATTCTCAATAAAATATATACCACATGTATGGTTTGGAGATATTATAATAAATTTTATAAAATTCTCCCACTATATTTAAATCATGTATGTTTATGAGATAAATGTGTTTTAAATAAGAAATTTTTATGGGTGGAACTCAAACCATTACTAATGATACAAAATAGATAATAATAATAATATTGTGTACATGGATTATATGTTAAAAATAATTAAATTTTTTATACAAAACATGCATATTCTATTTCCGTTAAAATTAAAGGAAGGTGAATTGAAAATATATAATTCCATAAATAATAAATGTAGCAATAAATTTAATTTATAAACACTTCAAAACTCATTAAAATACCCCACATTATAAAAATTTATGTATATATGAAAATAATAATGAGTTTAATATATGAAAATGAGACTTTGTTCAATAATAATTACTTTGCCTCACTTTTAAAAGCCAATTTATAATTTAAATCAAGTAGTAACCAACTTAAAATATATATTTAAAACATTTCATTGCATAATAAGAATCAATTAATAAATAATTTAAGTATCCTTTATACTAAAAATTAGTATTTTTCCAAAATCACTTTTATAGATACCAATTTAACCCAAGCTTATCACATTAAAAAAAATACCAAAACATAATTTTTTTTATTTCAAATAAAATTTCAAAACATTAAATCTATCATAAAAATTTCATAATAAAGTGAACATTAAAATCTTTGATATCACAAAATTTCAAAGGAATAATTACAATTTCCCATTTTTTTTAAATCTTGATAATATTATTCTTTAATTTTTTTTGAAAAATAGTTTCATCTAGAATTTTAAAATTTTAAATTTAAAAATCAGTTATTATAAGATAATTAATTATATCTATACATCCAAATAAATCATTATATAGATAAATTAATAAAAAAATTAATCACCATGAATATCATTGAATAAAAAAATAAAATATATCAAAATACATTAAGAAATGTTTCAATCAATTATATTATCAATAATACCCTTTAAGAAAAACACTAAATAAAAAAAGTAGTTTTATAGCTCAAAAAACACTAAACAAGAAGCATATTTTGAGTTTTAAGTACGCTTTTGATAAGTTTTTTTAATTTTTTTGGTCTTTATAGTTGTTTATATTTTTTATATTTATTCCTTATTACTTCAATGTCTTCCCAGAAAATAAAAAAGGTTCTGATCATGTCATTGGATAGTTAAAATTATTTAGTACCTATAATAAACTAGTAAAGTAGTGGTAGGGTCATATACCATGATGAAGGGTGGATGGATTTTAGGATTTCCAAAAATCTAAAATAAAATAAACAAAAATGAAAGTGAGTGAAAAAAGTGATGAGAAACACAAGAAAGAAACAAGTGAAAGAAAAAATGGATCATAGTAAAAAAATTGATGAGTCCAAGGAGACCAAATTGAAACTGTGATGAAGTGTAGTTGGTATCACCTCATCATAATTTTAATAACTAACACTTATTCTATTATATTTAATTAAAAATTATTTTTCAACCATAATTTAACACATGTATTAATATTTCATTGAGAAGATGAAGGATAAAACTTTTCTAGTTAAATTACTTTAAATGACTCTTATTAGGTAAAATTATTAACCAATCATCACCTATCATTACTTGAAATAGTAAAGAAGAAATGACCATGAAAGATTTAAAAATGATAATAGAGTAGAAAGAATTCTCACTTTCATTATCCAAATAATAATTATATCACTCTATTGATTTGTTGAAAATGATGAATTTATTAATCTATGAAGAGAATATTTATTAATCATCATCACCAGTCAGTTCTTTTATGAATCCCATGACCTCACTATCTGAATCCAAGATGTTACACCTATAGATGATTCAAGATGCATAAACACAGGTCATCTGAACAGACTCCCATGATGTAGTGTACCTAACGATAGAAAGGTTTTGTACCCTACTCACCATACTCTGTTGAAACTCACACATACTCAAACAAGGGGAAAATAATGAGGCAAAGAACATAAGAATTTAACATGCTTTAGATCAGGGAATAGGTGAAAAAATAACATACCTGAGATTCGAGAGTTGATTCATCTGAGATAAGATCATGGGAGAGTGGTGGTAAAGATGAACTTCCATGTGAGCCTAAACGGTATGATAAAATCAGTTTAGTTAGGGTTCCTTTTAAAATATCATTGAGGGTTTTATTAGTGCTTCCAAAAAAATCACTGATAAAGAGGGGTTTTATCAATGATAAAATAACAAGCGTTGATAAAGATACATCCTTATCAGTGTTAAGAAATCTCTCATAAAATACATCTTTATTGGCGCTCAAATTTTAGCAATGATAAAGAGGGATTTTATCAATGCTTGTTTAGTATCGATAAAGATTTATAATTATAATTATAAATAAATATATAAATAAATATTTGTTTATGATTATAAATATATTTATATAATTATATATATATTTTTTGAAAGGCGGAGACATGAATTGGTCACCCAATTCATGCCCCAAGAAATTTATTAAAATAAAAAATATCAGTATAAGAACGAGGTGTAAATAACTTAAACCAATAGGGATTGATGGGGGTAAAAGTCAAGTAACCAAGAAGAAAAACAAGCAGCTCAAGTAGCAAAAACTGATCGAAAATCCTTATCAATAACTAGACCAAGAACTCCAAAAAGATAAGCATTGAAGATGAAGATGAATACCAGCAGTTATCTAGCAGATTACTCTGCAGCGATCCAGATCTTTGGAAATAGAAGACAAAAATCATTGCAGTATCTACCTCTCATATCAAGAAATACCAAGAAGCACCATGTTGCAGAAGGAAGTCCACGACTCAAACTCGCTTGAAGGACACAAACTGACAATGAAACCAGATTTAAAGTCTATCAATGAGCTTATCTAAAAGTGTAGTGGCATAAAGGTATACCACCAAGTGACACACATTTGTATCAAAAAAAGGAAACAAATCTTCAAAATCACTAGCTTTCCTCATTATATCAACATGATGTAAAATGAAAAACAACATTGATACCTTAAAAGAACAGATCCTGCACTGTACTGTTGGGTCCAAGACTGAGTTAGAAACAAATAGAAAAGTGAAAGGGACCATAGAATTCCAAAAAGTCTACAAAGCTGGATCAAACTGACCGCAAAACAAGAAGTCACGTAGTCAACTAATAGGAGGCTGAGAAAAAGAAGCAACAATATGCAACAAAAGGGGAACTGCAAGGGGTGAAAAACAGATCAAAAAAAGATTCACTCCCAAGGGATGGCCTTGAAGTCAAAGTTAGGATTTATTTTATATTCCCCCACCATCCTAATGAACATACGCTTTCTAATGTCAAGGTATTTTTCAGTAGTAATGAGCCTGTTTTTGAATTTTTGGAATATGATTGCATCTTGTTCATCTATCTAGGCATCAAATGCACCTCTACATCCTCCTCAATGCAATAGGCGTATCTATACATAGGTTTTTGTTTTCTTTCATCTTCATCCTCATTTGATTCAGATTCATCCGCAACTAGTTCAGAGACAACATTCGGTTGTTCAACTACAGTTGGGAGTGGTGCAAACCCCTTATTAAAGGCTTTAAGAGATCTTGTGACAACTATTCTTTCCATGTGAGAATAATACTTCTGCTTCGTTATTTTTCTAGGATTTTGGGTGATAAAACCATCATCATCTACCATTGTTTTTTTTTCTTTTTTAGCACTAGTTTTTAAGAAATCCTCCTCAATTTGATTAGGATGATCATAAAATTCAAGCAAGGAGTCTCCATAATCAGAAAGTTCTCCTTGCTCCTTATCTCTTGTATCATGTGATTTAGGGCAGTTCCCCTGCTCCTCCACTAGGGGGTGAATAGTGGTGTCACCTGGGGCCGTAGGTAGAGTCAACAAAGGTTGACATGGCAGGATAGTGACAATCCAATTGAGAAGGCTGGGCATTGGAAACCACGATCTCTTTACGTGAATCAGTTATCTTCTCTCCAATAGCAGAAGTGCCAACCTTAACTGCATGATAGACATTTGTCTCATCAATTCAAGGAAACTTCGTGCCTTATTCAACCTAGTAAACAGTCTTGGCCTTAGATCGTGTGGAATTAAATCCACATTCTTTCATATAATGCCTAATTATATGGCAATAAGAGCAGTAGTTGGGAATTCTTTCATAGACAATGTCTTGGAAGAAACCAAATTCTCCATTTATAATCCAAATTTGGGATGAAAGTTCCTTAGAGACAACAATTTCAACACAGATCCTTGCGACTGATGGCCTAGAGAGATTCCTTGTTGCCAAATAAAGTTTAAGTGGATTTCCAATAAGCATGGAAATCAGGAAAAGGGATTTTTGTTTAAACAAGTGAAGCGAGATCCCAAGGAAAGCTATCCACATCGAGACAATGGGAGGTTCAGAAGCAGGGTCAAAATCTGGGGTCCATTTAAGCACTCTCATAGAATAGCCCCTGAAAACCAGGATCACCTTGCCCAGAGCCTATAGTAATCGTCCTCAGAGGAAAGGCGGAAAACAACATTTGATGAGTTTAAAAGACCAAGATGAAAGTATTTAAAACCAATGGCTTCCAGAGCATGTCTTAAGAATTTCAAAGATGGTCTGCGAAAAGGAAACTTTCCAACAAGCACAAAACATAGATCTAAAGTAATAATATTTACCTCATTATCAGAGAATGAAATCGCCGACTGACCACGGTGACAGAAATGCTAAGGGTAAATGGGAAGTTTAGGCACCACAACAACATTTTTGCAAGAATCAATGTTAGTAGAGGATTTTTCGGCAACCACATCGGTGAAGGTTCTCAGAGTCGGAGTAGGGGTTTGTTCCTAGACGACCATCCCCCAATTCATATATATAATTATATATTTTATAAATATATATAAATATAAATATATTAAATCTATTCATTATTTAAATATTTTTTTTATAATTTATAATTATTTAAATATATAATTATTTATTTATAATTATATAAATTCTTTTTTCAAAAAAAAATTATATTTATTTATTTATAATTATAATATATAATTTTATAAACATAGTAAATATACATTTATAAATATATTTATAAATAAATATATTTTTTAATATATTTATAATTATTTATTTATAATTATAATATATTTATATAATTATATATAATTATATCATTATATATATTTATATATTTATATATGTTAATATAATTATATATAATTATATATATATTTAATAAAAAATATATAAATATAAATATAAATATAAATATAGTGAATGTATTCATTATTTAAATCTATTTATTATAATTTTATAATTATTTAAATATATAATTAATTATTTATAATTATATAAATACTTATTTAAAAAAATTATATTTATTTATTTATAAGTATAAATATATAGTTTTATAAATATAGTATATGTACATTTATAAGTATATTTATTTATAAATATTTATTTACAAATGTATTTTTATCATTATTAATGAATATATAATCTTAAATGCATGAATGATAAAAATGAGTGAAATTGAATATTACTAGTCCGCTTCAGCGAAGGCGTAGTGGTGAAGAAGAGGGGTATAACAATGCCATTTTTTGGGAAGTGTAGAGTTCAAATCCTAGGAGTCCGCCCTTGGGAGAATTTCTCCTTCCCCAGGGATCCACTCATCTTTTTGGGTCACCCGGTTCCTGAATGTGTGGGTGAAATGAGGTGCGACCCACTTGTACTAACAGATTGCTATGTCGAACCATCTTCTATCAGGTCGTCACCCACCAGGACGCTATGCCATCTTGGCTGGTAATAACTCCTTCTTGACTGGGGATCTCTCTAGAGTGATCCCTTCATGGGTAGGGGGTTTACTGGTATGGAGGGTTTGAAAAGGCCACACCTAAGGATTCCCTTTTTGGAACGAAAAAAATCAGTGAAATTGAATGATTAAAAATGAGTAGACTTTAAAAATATTGAAAAAATAGATTAGTTTTATTAATCATAGAAAATATTAGAAAAATAATATATGGATATATATTGAAATGAAGATGAATACATATTAAAAATATTAAAATATAGTTAGTAAATATGTAGAAATAAATATGAGAAAATGATTAAATTTCAAAAAAATTATTAAAAATGAATAAAAAATAGTAAATGAAATAATAATAAAAATAAATAAATAAAATTTACCGATTAAAAAGATAATACATTAAATATGTTATGTTACTGAATGAAATTATAAAATTAATATTAAAATTTTAATAAATTACATAAATATTAGGTGTATGTGTTTCTATATAAGATTTCCTTAATTACATAAATATTTGTGTGTGAAGTTAATGTGTGTGTATCTATATAAGTTTGATATATATTAAATTGAACAATGAAATTATATAATATGTAGTGTATATTAATGAAATAAATAATAACAATAATTAATAAATTTAAAAAAGAAATAACTGTTATTAATTATATAGATAATTAAAAAAATTAAAAATGAATATTTATATGTGTTAAAGTGGAAATGAATTTATATTAATTATATATCTTACAACCATATTAAAAAAATTAAATATTAATGAATAAAAATTTATAAATAAATATTAAAAATGGATAAAATTACAAACATATTGAACAAATAAAACCTGAGAATGAATAAATTACCAAAATATTAAAAAAACAATTAAGATTATTAATGAATAAATAATATTAAAAATGAATAAATTTTAAAAAATATTAAAAACTAATAAATAGTATATATTGAATAAAAATATAAAAATGATAAATTTACCAATTAGAAACATAATATATGTTAAATATATTATGTCAATAAATATAATTCAAAAATGAATATTGAAAATTGAATAAATTACAAAAATATTACGTGTATGTGCATTGTATATAAATATGCATTAATTACATATATGTATGTGTGAAATCAATGCAACACATGTTTGATATATGTTAAATTGAAAAATCAAAAGACATTCAATTAAATGTCCATTACTCGATACAATTAGTCAATATTTTTAATTAACAATAATTTTAATCATTAACCATTTTTCAATAAATATATATCTTATTTAATGTAACCATAAATATTTTGTATTATATAAATCATATTTTAGGAAATATTATATGTATTGATATATATATAAATAGATAGAAATATATATGAATATATTTATATATTAAAAATATTAATTATATCAATGAATAATTATATATAAAAACATTTAAAAATGATTAAGACATTAATATGTTTTTAATTATTAAATTTTATTAATCTTATATATTCATATTTAATACATATTATTGATTACTATTTATAATATATATATATTAAATATATTCATTTTTATAAATAATTATTTCATTAATAATTTTTTTAATTTATTCATTTTTTTTGTTTAATTAATAAAATCCAGTCATTATATATATATATATATATATATATTAATATATAATATTTATTAATATTTATAATTTATATATATGTATAGTAAATTTATTCATTTTTATTAATAAATATTAATTAATAATTTTTTTTTAATTTTTTTTAATTTACTCATTTTTAATTTATATTTGTTTAATTATTTCAATTTATTGATTTTATATATCTATATTTAATATATACTATTTATTAATATTTATAATATATATATATATATATTATAGTTATTAAGAATTATTTAATTAATAATTTTTAAAATATTTTTTAAATTTAATCATTTTTTTTATTTTTCTTAATTATATATTTTTCTTAAATATTTTTAATACTTGTATTTTTTATTGGTATATAAAAAAATAAGGGACATGGCCCGGATGGGTAGGTGGGTTGGGCCGTTTATAGGCCCGGACGATGGTGGAGGTGAGCCGGGTCGTGTAGGACTCAGCCGTGTGTATGCGGGTGGGTTAAAACTCATAGGAAGCATAGGGTGGAACAAAGCCCACGTGGGCCCGTGGGACCATATGGGTGTGTAGAAACCGTATGCGGGAGCTCATCCCTACAACAAGCTTCCGGGAATACGTTACTGCAGAATCTTATATAAAGAAGTGGTCGAGCATCTGATATTTTGATGTGGGACTCATGCACGCGATCATGACCTTTACCAGCATTAGAAAATGCACTGATAAAGGTTACCTTTAGCGATAAAAAAGTACTAATAAAGATAGTTCTTTATCAACACTAAAAAAGCGCTATCAAATAGTACCTTTTATCATTGTTTTTATCACTGATGAAAGGTAGCCTTTATCAATGTTTTTTTAGCATTGATAAAGAAAGCCTTTATCAACGCGTTTTTTTGACATTGATAAAAGAAGCCTTTATCAGCGATTTTCACTAGTGTTGATAAAGTATAACATTATATATTGTACGTTTTGTAGAAGTGAAATGACCCATACTTTGTCTAACTATAGCCACCTCTTCGGTAGGCAATGACATTGAAGCAATTTGATTAATAAAATCACTATTATATATTCACCCTTTAATATCACTGACTATTATCATCACAAGAAAAAAGCACCGATAAAGGTGCTCTTTATCAATGCTAAAACAAGCACCGATAAAGGGTAAACTTTATCAGTGCTGATAAAAGATATCATTTATCAGCACTTTATTTTGAGTGCTTATAAATGAAACCCTTTATCAGCAATAATAGTCCCAAATAAAATAAAATAATTAAACAAATATGAATTAAAAATGGGTAAATTTAAAAAAATATTAAAATATTTATTAATTAAACAATTATCGATAAAAATGAATAAATTTAATATACTATATATAAATTATAAATACTAATAAATAGTATGTATTAAATATATAGATATGTAAAATGAATGAAATGAAATAATTAAACAAAAAAAATAAAAATGGGTGAATTAAGAAAAATATTAAACATTTTATTAATTAAATTATTATTGATAAAAATGAAAAAATTTAATATACATATATATAGATTATAAATATTAATAAATAATATATATTAAATATTGATATATATGAATGTAAATAATATATAATAAAATATGATTTATATAATGTGAAATATTTATGATTTACATTAAATAAGTCATATATCTAGTGAAGAATGGTTTATAATTAAAAATTAACATGGATTAAAAATACTAACTAATTGCATAGAGTAATGGGCATAATTTAATATCATTTTATTTTTCAATTGAAGATATATCAAATAGGTGTTATATTTATTTCACATACATATATGTAATTAATGTGTTTTTATATATAATGCACATGAAAATATTTACGTAATTAATGAAATCTTATATAGAAATGCACACACCTAATATTTATGTAATTTATTCAAATTTTAGTATTCATTTTATAATTTCATTATAACATGATATATTTAATATATTATGCATTTAATCAGTAATTTTTTTTTATTTTTAATTTTATTACAGTTAGGTATTAATTCATTTTTAATATTTTTTTGGGAATTTAATCAGTTTATATCATTTATTTTTATATATTTATTTACTATGTTTTAATATTTTCAATATTTATTCATCTTCATTTCAATATATATCCATATTTTTTGATAATTTAAATTTAATTAATAAAACTTATTCATTTTTTCAATATTTTTAAAGTGTACTCATTTGTAATTATTCAATTTCACTCTTTTTTAACATGTATGAATTTTAGATTATATATTCATTAATAATTTCAAAAGTATATTTTTAAATATGTATAAATAAATATATTTATAAATGTATATTTACTATATTTATAAATTTATAAATCTATAATTATAAATAAATAAATATTATTTTTAAATGTATTTATATAATTATAAATAATTAATTATATATATTTAAATAATTATAAAAATATAATAAATTTATTTAAATAATGAATATATTTACTATATATATATATAATTATATAAATATATACAATGATATATATATATTTATATTATTTTTTAAAAAGTATATGTATAATTATATATTTAAATAATTATAAAATTATAATAAATATATTTAAATAATTATATAATTATAATAAATATATCTAAATAATGAATATATTTGCTATATTTATATATATTTATTAAATATATATATAATTATATAATTATATAATTATATAAATATATATAATGAGATACATATATTTATAATTAAAAAATTATAATAAATATCTTTAAATAGTGAATATATTTACTATATTTATATTTATATATATTTATTAAATATATATATAATTATATAAATATAACCAACAAGTCCATGAGGTAGGAAAACTTGCTCATACCAAATTTTATTGAAAAATAAAAGACAATACATGGAAAACAGAATGGATGGGGTAAAAAAAAGGACAAACCCTCATTCAAAATAAAAAACTACAAATAAGGATAATCAGGATCATACCTAGAAGAATGGTCTGAGATATCATCAGCAAATTTCCATTTTGACTGAGAATTATTTTTATTAAAGAGTACATAATACTTTTTCTTGAGTTTAACCTGCTCCAAAGTGAGCTCCCTAGACTGGCCATGCCCACCCCAATCCTCTACACCACATCCTCTGCCATTATTTTTTTTGGTGGTGTCCCACTTCCACATCTTAGTTTATTGCCAATCCCCTTCAGGTTCATCCCTCTATAAGGGAGTAACATTCTCCATGGGAGGTGACCCCTTAGGATCATCCGAATGAGAAGATTCCCTATATGACTGGAGAGAATTCAGACCCCATATGGATCTTTCCTTGGCTAGATAAGGAATGTTCCAGTTCCAGGTCCATATCTTTCGGCATATCCCTTTCAACATCAATTTTCCCAAGTTCAAACATTGGTTCTTCAGCTACAACATTAGTCCATGATTTTTTCTTGCATGAAAATTGTCTCTCCTTATCATCCCCAATCTGCTCCATGGGATTTGGTTCATAGGCATTCTTACTATTGGCTAGATGTGGGGGCACAATTACCTGAGTTTTAGCACTAGTAACATTAGAAGAAGAAGATCCCTTAGTAATGGGGGGGGGGGATGTACCAAGCCCTTCCCATCATTAGTAGGCACATGACAAGGCTTCCTCCACTGACACTTATCTGACAGATGCCACTTCTAGGAGAATGTAGAGAAAATAGAATCCCTGTAACACTTATTAATAGAGTATCCTATGACCTGAAATTTTGAGTAAAAAGTGGCACACATTCATAAAAAATTTTCAAATTAAAGTCTTCTTCATAATTTTAAAGAATAACTTTTTCAATCATAGTTTTTCCCAAGTCAATTTCAACCAGGAACCTAGCATAGTGCCCAAATTTTGCTTTATCCATCACCTTGTCAAGGATAATGGGGACATCAATTACTGAAGGAATATCAAACAGAATGGAGGGGTTCCAGAGAATCCAACTTAATCCCAAAACATGAACCCAAACTTAGTTCCTAGTGTTTGGGATTACAAATGGATTAAATCTGGTATCCCATTCTTGAATGCATAGTATTCTGGGCTTCCATAAGATTCAAACTATCCCCCATGATTTCCTCTTAATATCATTAGAAGGAAATATCACATGAAAGCAGCCTCTTCCCATTAGGATACAATTAAAATCATGATATCCCAAAATCAATGACATACGAGTCACCAAATCATCCATTTTCAACGGATTGGAACCCGATGAAAAAATGAGACGCACAATAACAAAAAACTTACAGATTTAAAATCACTTGTTAATCGTATATTTATTCACTACAATATGAGTAATTTTACCCTTTTTAAGGATGTACTCATGGGAACCCAATTTCAAGAAGGTTGATCTGCTCGCAAAATTAATAACCTTCCACACTGCATCATCCTTTAGCACAGCAATATCCTGCGGATGATTTCCACCAACTGAAGATGTCAGATCGGCCATCAGAATCACATCCACTGCTGAAGAACACGTCTCCTTACCAGATGACAACAAATCCTGCCATTTTTCCATGAAAACACAAACTACACGAGACATGATTCACAACCGCTATAGTCGTCGATGCAATATGAAAATCAAACTGACCCAGGATGAGAAAATCATCCATGATAGTACAAACCAGAAAAGCTGCCAAATGGAAACCCTAAATGCCATCTCATGATGGGGAGAGCTCCACAGACCAGATCATACTCTTATATAAATATATATAATGATATAAATATATTTATAAATTCATATTTACTATATTTATAAAATTTTATATTTATTATTATAAATAAAATATATATATATATTTAAAAGTATTTATATAATTATAAATAAATAATTATATATTTAAATATTTATAAAATTATAATAAATAAACAAATAATTATATAAATGTATTTACAATTTTTTTATTTATAATTATAATTATAAATCATTTATCAGCGCTGGTAAAGATTAATTTTATCATCACTTATTTAGCACCGATAATGATGGAGCTTTATTAATGCTAAAAAAGTGCTTATAAATGGGATATTTATCAAAAATTTTTAGAAGTACTGACAAAAGTGTTCCCATTCTATTTAATAACCCTAACCATGACTAAATTAGGTGCGATTTCTCAAGCTATCCATGGAAGCCACCTCCCATAGGTGCTCCTCCTCGACGAATCCAAGCTCAAATCAAGTCTTGAATGAATCCAAGTATCGAATCCAAGGCTCAAATAGATCAAGGCTCAAAGAAACCAAGGATTGAATGAATCTAGGTTTTCACACGTGATATCTCCATTTCTCTCAGATGAATCAAATCTTCAATACAAGGTATGTTAATTTTTATCCTCCTCCTCACTCATTTTTGTTATTTGATGATATCATTTGGTTTTTTTGTTCATTATCTCTTGTTATTCATCATCCATCACTGCTACCTTATATAATGAATTTCTAATTGGGGGTTTATGTGATTTTGGGTTTGTATTGTCCCTTTAAGGGATTTGATTTCTTCCTTATAGTGTATTAAGACATCTACACTCTGACTTCATCCATTATGGTAGGTGGCTCCATTCACTTTCTTTTAAACGTGGAACCATGAATGCTTGCATATTTTAAATCCATGTTTTTATCTAAAGTAAATTATATTATAATTATCCATGATTGATGGGTTTATGTATTTATAAGCGTTTTTCTTAAGTTTTCATTAACATGAAAGGATATTTTCTTAAGTTTAAATGTTTTAAACTTCCTTACAAGGAAATAATGCACACAAAGTGTTTGTTAAAATGAAACCCATGGTTTTTATGTAATAAATCAAAATATATTTCATGTAATGATTTATTATGAATTATAATTAATTAACATTATGTTTTGATCAAGGATTTATATGAATTAGACCTTGTTTGGCTATTTTTCAAGATGCTTTTTATGTTAGCAAATAACAAGGAAGTATTGTTTCCTTTCATTATTTTAAATGTTTTTATGGGTTTTAAATGGAAAGTTTGATGTATTTTATCACATTTTAAAATAAAATAAGCTATGTTTGATATGTTTTCCCAATTAGATTAATATGTTGTGTTATATACACCATTGAAGTTAATCCCCTTATTGATTCATAAGTGATTTTTTTGTTATTGTAATATGGATTGATCATGGGTCATTGATATCATTATTTTGTTTATGTTATTATAAAGGGGGTTATTTATTAAAGGGTGTTTTAAGGTGAGAGTGAGTTTATGTTTGTTGAAATATTTTAATAATTATTTATATTATATTTATATGTGTTATTTTTATTGTTTACCTCCACTTACATGTCACGAGAAACCTTGGGTAGCTTGTTGAAAGATCTAGGGATGAGTATTATACTAGTGTAAGATCACTCTTTGCACTAAATATTTCATTTTAAGGGTTTTATCCCAATTTATCTATTAATTTTTTTAGAAATATCCCTTGATATATATTTTATAAAAGGATCTATAAAGTTCTTACATGATTTTACATAAATAATTATTATGGTGCCATTTTATAATAATTGTCTCACATATCATGTCTAAAAGTAATATTTTTAGACTTTACATTATACAAGAAACTATAATATTTTGAAATTATTGCTTCACTACCATAATTAGTGGAAATAATATGATTTTGAATATTAAATAACTTCAATTCCATTAATAAGTTTATGATTCATATTTTTTCATTCTACAAGTTGTTAAAGTATTAAATTATTACTCTAATGTCGAATAAAAAATGACTGTTTATTTCCCACCCCAGAATTGACACAATCTGTAAGAGTAAATATCCATACAAATTGGGATTTATAATCTCCCATGATGGTATTTTACCTTGAATTAGTTCATACTTAATGCGGTTAGGTAATCATTATAAAATAAACTCAAATTTTTGGCCTTATTTAACTATAAAATGATTTTAATTATACATTTTCAATTATCCACACTAACATTAATATAATATCAATGAATTTTAAAAACCAAAAATTTGATATTGGGTTTATTATATTATATCACATACATTAAAGAAAACTTTCACTAGAATGTTCATGTTGTAATATGACTATGTCTGTATTAATAAAAAATTTAGAATTAGAGTAAAATGGAGTATTTCAATCTTTGAAACCAATAAGATCAAATGTATTCAAAATATTCAAAATATAATGAGACTGAAATAAATAATAACCTCCACTATTCAAGTATCAAGTCTCATAATAAAATATTTTTCATCATTAAATGATTCTTTCTAGAATGTAACATATTTTGAAGACAATGATTCTTTATATAACTTAAGATCATAATATATGGTTAGAACCATAAGAAATATTTTTAGAATACTATTATGCTGATATCTATCAATAATAAAAATAAAGGATTTGAAATATATGAACTCATGGTACGGATGTTTCTACTTTCTAGGTCGTGTACTCAATTTCGGTTCAACTAAAGAATCATCTTTATTATCTACCATTTTATCTTAACTAGATAAAACACTAGAACTATAACTATGAGGAACAATTTTATTTTAATTATCTTTATAAAATTTATTCTTAAAAAAGTATAAAATTATAGATTAAAAAATGACATTAGCTTCAATGTGCATTATTCAATATAATTTATTAATATTTTATATTGTGAAAAAACTTATTTAATTGTTTTAGTTTTAGTTTTATTTATTTTAGGAATATAAAATCTACAAAATTCTAAGCACCCACATTAGTTAAGATAAGAAAGTTTTGGTTTCATCCTCATCAACTTCATCGCTTGAATAGTTATTATTTCATTTTGTTTCTTGAATCTCATCTCCCACCTCTTCTATATTCCTTGAACTACTTTGAGAAGTAGTCATCCGAAATGATCACCAATACTGGTATGGGATGACTACAACTTATAGTAGTTCAAGAAACATAGTTTGATTTCTACAAGATATGGGGGATGAGTCTCAAGAAAGAAAATGCAATACTAACTCTTCAGAAGATGAATATGGTGAGGATGAAAATTGTCTATAACTTTCACCTATGGATAAATTCATAGGATAACACCTACCATAGTGCATTAATTATTTTATTAAATTAAATTACACATTTCTTTCAAAGCATACTGAAATTATTTGAAATAATAAAATATTGGGTCCCCCTTATTAGAATTATCTATAACTTTTACCTTTGATAATGAATATCTTATGTGTATTTATTTATTTATCTTACAAAATGATTATTTTATGAACCTAATAGGATTTATGTGAATCAAAAATGGATGCATGATAATCTTTTGACAAAAATATTATAAATATGGAGTTAAATAGTTTATCACGTTTTTTTATAGAGAATGCATACTACCCTTATGAAATCCTTTGTTTGTGTTTACATTATTGTTATTCAATAAAAATTAGTTTGGAAGAGTTAAAACAAAATTTGATTTGTCACAGAATAGATAAGATCTATAAATGTTGGACTAAACATTGGAAACAACTAAACATGCACACCAATTTGGATTATACCATCATTTATGAATCATTTGATATGAATACCAATGTAAATGATGATGGAGATCACATGGAAGAAATGAAAATGGAAATTGAAGATGTCTGTCATGATTTTATAAGGTTGTTTGAGAAGTTAAATAAATATGCTAAGATACCATTGTCTACCATTTTTACTAAATACACAACATTTTCAGCTATATTGAAGTTATATAATTTTAAATCTAGGAGCAGATGGAGCGACACCAGCTTTACAGAACTACTTGGTCTCTATAATGATATGTTGTTTAAAGAAAATGAACTTCCATGTCAAACATATGAAGCTAAATGAATTCTATGTCAAATGGGCATGATCTTTAACAAAATACATTCTTATCCAAATGATTGCATATTGATTCTCAAGGACCATGAATCACTCATAAAATTACATAAGTGTGGCGTGGATCAATACAAGAAAAATGAATCAAGTCCTTCCACATATGTATGGTACTTTCCTATCATTCCATGGTTTAGAAGACTATATAGATTTCAAAAAACTATGAGAAAATTTACATAGAATACAAATACAAGAAATAAATATAGGAACCTACATCATTTATAAGATTCTCCTCAGTGGAATAAAACTGATTAAGAGTATCTTGAATTTGGAAATGATTTAAGAATTTTTTTTCTTGAGTTATGTACAGATGGAATAAATCCTTTTGGTGTATATAGTAGTACTCAAAATACATGGTGCATCATGTTGGTAAATTATAACTTTCCTCCATGGTTATGTATGATGTGAAAATATATTATGTTGTCTCTACTTATATATATACCAAAGAAACCTGGTAATGATATTCAGTTCTATTTGGAACCATTGATTGAAGATCAAAACTTAATGTGGGATACAGGTGTTACAATGTATGATGCTCATATAAGTGAAGAATTCACATTGAGGTCCATGATGTATGGGATGATAAATTAATTTCCTTTTATGGAAATTTATCAGGATATAACATTAAAGGAATGTTGGGGTGTCCCATTTTTGAAGAATGCACACACATAGTTCGCTTGAAACATTCCTCGAAGACTGTGTTTTTAGGACATCATGAATTTTTACCTTGACATCATAAATATCAATCCTAGATGAGAACATTCATTAGGAATATCAAATAAAATACAACACTACCTCCACTAATGGGTGATCAATTGTTCGATAAAGTAAAATATGTTAACACTATTTTTGATAAACCATTTATTTAAAAGAATTACGAAATCAGGTTGTAAGAAGAGATCAATTTTCATTGAATTACCATATTGGAATTGAATGTACATAAAAATATTTCTTGATATCATTCATGTAGAAAACATGTACTTGATAGTGTTATTGGCTTGTTACTAAATGTTCTCAGAAAAAAGAAAAATGGAATCAATGATAGGTTGTACATGGTTGACATGTGGATATGGGAAGAGTTGGAACCAGTGAAAGGTAAAGGGAGGCGTTTTCTTACTCCAACAACTTACAGTCTATCCAGAAAAGAAAAATTTAAAATTTAAAATTTCTTTAATAGTATAAAATTTATATAGGGGTATTAATCAAATATCAAGATGTTGTGTATGAAGGTTCCGGGTGCAGCGGAAGCATGGTTGGAACGACACCCAAGTTTAATTTTTACCATGATTAATGATTATTTTGGGATCAATACAACGATGAACACCATTCTCCATGGAATAGAATCAATGATTTAGGTAAAGAAAGAAGAGTCCCAAAACCTTCAGAGAGGATCTTGCACATCATGTTTATAATTAATTTAATTAATTTCATAAAGAAAAAAATACCTAGATTTTTGGTACTTTCTTTGTAGATGATGTTGATCATCCAAAATGATCCTTCTATATTGTATCATTGTACTTGTGAGGATCCAAACCATAATCCCTCTAGCGGTGATCCATACGTGCTCCGATGGCCTCTGATCGTCACTACTAGTTCTCCGGGTGCAAGTGTGGTGAAGCGAGTGTCTCGTGTCAGTCATTCTTGATCGCTTGTTCTTTGGTCTTGAAGAACATCTCTCGTTCTTGAGAGGGGTGGAAAAAGGATTTGAGAGAGAAATAATTTAGCTCAACAATTCTCCATTAATCAGGCGTGCAGTTCAGTGCATGACACAATAGGCACACATGTCAATTTATCGACATGGGGCTTCAGTTATGATATTTAATTATGTAAAAACAATTAAATATATTCATAACCTTATAGAAAAAACAATGTTTCTTATAATAATACCACACCATTATTTATGGTGCATGAACTTGCGCAAAACGAAATTAAAAATAAAATTCCACATCACAAAATAATAGTAGCTTTATTCTTATTTTAACTTGTACCAACTAATTAAATAATCATTTACCATCTTGAAAATAATTATTTTACTACCGAACTATCCTTGGTCTGCTTTAACTCCACTTTCATTTATTGAACAACTGAATAAATAAATAAATAAATATTTTATTCTATTAAAAAATATTTTATTTACAAACTTGTAGATAAATATTTATTAAATGTTCAATAAAATAAGTAAATATATTTTACCCACAATCCAGTGAATAAATATTTATTTAATTTATGTAATCATTTTAACTTAAATAAAATTATTCCACTATCTTGAGAATAATATTTATTCCATTAATTAAATTCAAATATAATTTAACCGAGACCACCAGAAACACTTAGTGTGTGACCCTTTATGATTCTTTCTCGTTGGCATTAGGTAGGCTTGCCTAAAGTCCAAGAGTACCATCTAGAAACGGGTCAAGGAACCCATGAAAAATAACTTAAAGTTTCAACAACAACATCCACATATGAATGCTCATTGTGTAATATAATCCCTTTTTCTCAATATCTCATCAAGTAGGTTTCATGATAGTGTCGTTAACCTTTGTGATTGATACATCATTATTTGACTACATGAAATAAACTCATCGTTACACCTTGACCATGGAATTTTGAGTGACAGTTCTATTTCAATAAAATGGCCATGATATTAACTTCCATAAATGGGAGGGAAAAATCCTTCCTCGACTTATCCATCAATAACATACCACTCGTGGTGCACCTAATGTACCCTTGTTCCTGCCAACATATGGCATGACAGTTTTCATTAGTAAATCAAATTGTGTGAGTCATGACACTTATTAATGATAATATTAAAGTCTAATGACTATTATACATGCTCGTAGATAATAATATCTAATGACACCAAAACACACAGAATACCTACTGGCGGGTTTGTTCTCATAATCTCCTGGCTTGGAGATTACCAAGTACGAACTTCATGAAAGGAAGTCTCATATACTTATGATTACTCGCACCTGACAGTATGTATACTATATGTCCCATCATATTATGTCATCCAACTATAGAACTATATTTAATAATATTTTTATAGCATTTCAAGGTTCTCATCATAGCAGGTAACTTCCACGACCTTATCAATGCAACAAATACTATAGAAAATTATTACATCATAGTCATCCAAAACAATGAAAAATATGTAATAAATGTTTAATATTTAAATACATTAAATATACATGTAATTAACATACAAATAGTTGGTTCTAGGACACCAACTCTAACAAACTCCCACTTGGACTAGATCCAACTGCCTACAACTTTCAGTCCTCTTGATCTCACATGATTATCATGTTTCTACTGAGTCAAGGATTTAGTCAAGGGGTCCACCACATTGTCTTCCATGGAAATACTTCTTACTACAACTTCACCTCTCTGAGAAAAATACCTCAATAGATGATACTTTCGAAGTTTTTTACTTTGTCCGCTGATGTGACCTTGGCTCTTTTGCAATATACACCGTTGTAGTATTATCATAGTATAGTGTGATGAGATCTTTACTACTAGGTATCACATCCAGATTCTAGACAAATATCTATATCTAAAATGCTTCTTTATCTACCTTAAAATATATGATATACTCATACTCTACTGTAGAATCTATGACCACACTCTACTTTGAGCTCTTCCAGCTCAATGCACCTCCATTCAAAGTAAATATGTATCCTGTTTTTGACTTTATGTCATCTTGAACAGTCTAGAAACTAGAATCTGTATATCATATGATGAATAGTCCCTCATCTCTACCATAAACCAAGAACATATCATTAGTATGCCTCAAATACTTTAGGATAGTCTTGACTACCATCAAATGGCGGTCACCTGGGTCAGCTTGATATCTACCCACCGCACTCAATGTGTAGGTGACATCCAACCTAGTACATAGCATGGAATACATGACTGACCCAATCGCTGATGCGTATGGAGTCCTTTCCATTACATTTATTTCTTTACATGTATGAGGAAACATTTTCTTGGAAATATGAATGCCATGTGACGCTGTCAACAATCCCCTATGGGATTGTTCCATACTGAATCTCTTCAGTATCTTATCAATGTATGTACTTTGACTTAGGCCTAGTATTCTCTTGGATCTATCATGATGGATCTTGATCCCATGAATATATGATGCCTCACCCAAGTCCTTTATGGAGAAGCATTAATTCAACCATTTCTTAATATAATGTAAGACTGGTATCTCATTTCCAATAAGTAATATGTCATCAACATATACCATTAGGAAAATTACTACACTCCCACTAAACTATTTTTAGACACAAGGATCACATTCATTCTTGATAAAACCAAATTTCATTATGGATTCATCAAAATGGATGTTCCATGACCTGGATGGTTTCTTTAATCCATAAATAGATTTATGCAACTTTCATACCTTATTGGCATCCTTAAGATTTATAAACCATTCATGTTGTGTCATCTAGAAATCTTCCTGAAGGTTCCCATTAAGGAAGGATGTTTTGACATCCATTTTCCAAATCTCATAGTCATGGTAAGTGGTAATGGTCAATAGAATTATGATGGATTTCATCATTTAAACTGGTGAAAAGGTTTATTCATAGTCAATGCGTTGACACTACTTGAACCCTTTTGCAACCAGTCATGCCTTATTGGTACTGACTTTTCCTTCCATGTCTAGTTTCTTCTTGAATACCAATTTGAAGCCAATAGTCTTTACATCAAGGGGATGATCTACCAAAATCCATACTTGGTTTTGGTACATGGAATCCATTTCATAATTCATGGCTTCTTGCCACTTGAAAACATCTGTGCCACTTATTGCATACTTGTAGGTTAGAGGATCATTATTATAAACTAATAATGAGTCACCTTCCTCAGTAACTAGAAAACTATTGTTCTGGTTCTCTAACCTCTCTTGTACTCCTACGCAATTCTTGTGTCTCTAAAATAATTCTTTCTTCCACGGGGCTTTGTAAAATCGGTTCCTATACCAACTCTTGTGTACCTTGAGCCTCGACTTCATTGAAGTCTATCTCACTCCCACTATCTCTTTTGGATATGTGATCCCTCTCAAGGAATGTGGAGTGTCGTTCCACTATAATATTTTTTCTAAGGTGTTGTATAGGTAATATACCCTTGTTACCTTAGTGTATCCTATAAAGGTACACAATATGCCTCGGGGTGCAAGTGTGTTACCTAAATAGGCCTTAATAAATGCATCTCTTCCCCTACACATGTAAATTCGATAACATGACTTTATTTACACTCCATAACTCATATGGAATGCCATTTATCAATTTAGATGGTACTTGTTTTAGTATTTTCATCGCTGTTTGTAACACATATCCCCAAAAGGATAATGGAAGACTCGCATGACTCATCATTGATCTCACAATTTCCAACAAGGTGCAGTTTCTCCTTTTTCTCAAACCATTCCACTGGGGTGTGTAAGGAGGAGTGAGTTGGAATAGGATCCCAAACTCCCATAAGTAATCAATGATGTCCTGATTAAGATATTCTCCACTTTGGTCTGAGCGGAGTTTCTTAATCTTCTTACCAAGATGGTTCTCAACTTAATTATTCTATTCCTTTAATTTATCAAAAGAATATGACTTATACCACATTAACTAGATATATCCATATCTAATAAAATCATTAGTAAAAGTTATGAAGTATGAGTACCCTCCCCTTTCTTCAACTAGAAATAGTCAACACATATCGGTATGAACCAATTCAAGAATCTCTTTATCCCTTTCACCTTTCACACTAAATGGGTATTTGGTCATTTTTACTTGTAAACATGCATGGCATACACCAAGTGGTTTTAGTTTGAAAAAATCTAAATATCCATCTTGATGTAACTTTTTCAAGAATTTCTCATTTACATGACCTAACTGGAGATTACAAAGTTGGGTGTGGTATGATTCATGTGAAGTATTTTTGTTATCGATTTCCATTACTTGGTTTG
This sequence comes from Viscum album, assembly GCA_963277665.1. NCBI lineage: Eukaryota > Viridiplantae > Streptophyta > Magnoliopsida > Santalales > Viscaceae > Viscum > Viscum album. The sequence continues at coordinate 638,885,308 of OY728153.1, forward strand.
TGTAATAAAACACGTAAATACTATTGTATAAATGTTCCCTACCAAAAGAAATTCCATATTTGTAAAAGAAGAAACATTAATTTCCAAACTTGAAAACAAAACCATCTGTATCAAATTAGGATACAAAAATAATGTTTTTAGTAATATATGACACATAATAACAACCCTTTAATACCAAGATCATCCCAGTTGGAAATGTGATGTGGTAGTACCCGATAGTTACAACAAGTCTGGCTCCACTGGCTGCTCGTAGATCTAAGTCCCCTCATTCAATATTCCTAAATCTACTTGGTTCCTATATTTTGATATATATGTTAGCACCCCAAGATGTATCTAACACCCAATTTGTTGAAACAGATAGATTACATTTGATAAAAAACACACCTAAATATTTCCCTTTCTTCTTAGGATGGGTGTTGTTCTTATTCCACTGTCCCTTATTTCCACATGCGAAACAAAAAACTTCTTGTTCCCTTTCCACCCCTTTGATATTCATTTTCTTGGAAGGGCGTGAAGAAGATTTGGGATTAAATCTCTTCGCCTTCCCTTTCCTCTTATTCACCATAAGGACTGAAGTATTTTCATGATTTATATCTTTTTCCACTGGAAAAATGAGGATAATGAGATCATATAGATACTTCTCAATGTTTTTCATATTGAAATTAACAATAAATCTAGAGAAGCTATGATGGAGTGATGCAAGAATGATTTCGGTACCCAGTTATTTGGGGAGTTTAAACCCTAGAACCTCCAAGCGCTCAATGTTGCCAATGAGCTCGACTATGTGAGGCCTAGCTGGGGTACCCTCTCTAAGCTTACTTTGAAAGAGTTCCTTGGAGATCTCAAACTTTTCTTGTCTTGCTATCTCCTGGTAAAGACCAAGGAGGTTCTCGAGCATGCTATAGGTATCCATGTTTTCATGACAATTCATGAGGTCACTAGAAATTGATGATATAATCAAACATTGAACATCTACCAAATCATTTATATGTTTCTCATAGACCAAGAACTCTTCATCACTCACCTCTTAGGTAGGCGGATCAGGTAATGCTGACTCCAACACATCGTTCATAGCATAGAATAACCCGAAGGTGTCTAAACCATTACTGGAAGTTACTGTCGGTGAGGATGTTGTATTTATCCTGAATTGATCGTAGGTATAGTATGGTTGAATATTTTTTCATTTTATTATACAATTAAAAGAGAATATCATCTGCAATTTCTTGATTACATTTTATTAGAAATAATAAATTTAATTTTATTATGTCTCCCACTATTTTATCATGTCCCAATAACCCTCACCATTGAACTCGAAATGTCCAATTTCCATGAAATTCTTTTTTAAAGGATCCATATTCCCCTTTTCATAACCCCAAAAGGGTTTTTCATGCTATTTTAAAGTATTTAGGTAAGTAGGTATTTTCCAACTATGTACTTTCAGCTTCTTGATCTGTTGAGTGGACCCCCCCAATCTTGAAATCCCGACTTTGGATTTCCTCAACTCTTGCCTCCAATATTACACCAATTCTACCAAGGGATACTCCTCTTGATGTAATATGGTTAATTTAACCAGAAACCTTCCATAAGGGATTACTGTATAAAAGTAAGTGTCCCAATAACTGTTGGTCAAATACATAGTTTTATTGATTTTTTTCCCTTAATCAAGTAACAAAAGGCTTGGTCTGACTTAATATTTTATATGAGGAATTTTTATCTCTTATCTGTGAATTGATTATTATCATTATCACATGTTTATTAATATTAAGTGGAACTTACTTAAGTGATTAACCATCTATTGATAATATTTATGCATAATCCTAGTTTATTTTAGTTTCATATTGCATACTTGTTTAATTCATTAATTATGTGATCCCAAAAACACATCCATAATGATAAACTATGCAACTGACAGAAATAAAATAAATAAAATGGAATGATCATGAGATTTTCTAATGGTTAGTTTATTTAGAGTTTGATAAACTTACCCTAACCTAGGGGATAAATACCTTGAACCTTTTGGGTTTGTGTTTATATCTTTCTACCTGTCCACCTATGTATCTCATGGGATTGGTTTCATCTTAGATCTAGCTTGAACCATCTCCACTAGCTTGGAAGTTCCATCCATTATATATGATTTTTTAACTCACATGTAGGTGAGGGGAAAAAAGTGGGGTTTACATAAAATAAACCATGGGCACACATGCCCTACATAATGAGGAGAGATGGCTCACATGCCAACAATTAATTTAATAAATAAATTAAAAGGAAACCAATCACATACAAAGGTCTTGGTCTAGATCATGATCACCCACATACATGTAATGAGTTACATATTTAATAAAACTAGTATTCCATTCTTTAATCATTCTTATTAAGAAAAATTGCACTTGAATCGATTAATTATTATCTTTAATTAATCAATCATTTTATCTTAATCATTTTATGAATTTCCTTGAGATTCTCATCATTGTACATAAATTCGCCTTGGAGGTAATCCAGTGAATACCAGTTCAAATCTACCCAACATGTATTATATTTGTATATTGTTTTACTCTTCTAGAATACAACATAAATGATGCTTCAATTCATAGAGTAACAACATGTAGTATGATTTATACATGATAAGTAGTTATGAACATTACCAAAACATTAAAGTTTTAGCTTTGTCCAATTTGGTGAAGTACATGAAATGTAGTTCTGACTACACGACATGTACTACCTTCACCGTCTTTCTTGAAGTACATGACTAGGGACTCAATGTGTGAGGTGTAGTTTGGAAATTTCATAGTATACGACGTGTAAAATGGGCTACATGCTATGTTGTATCTTTATTACACAATTACCAGTTGGATTAGCCATGTATGGGATACACGGTTTGGCCCCTAACCCGAAGAGACTACACGCTGTGTCTAGTGGTCCACATGATGTGTAATCCGGTATCTGTGTGCCTATATTTCCTGGTCCACACGTAGTGTAAAATTAACTGCACCGCATGTAATAAATGCTCACGTCTTGAGTAATTACCGAATTTCTTCTGATGTGTTGTACATGACTACATGACATGTAGTCCGGATTACATGACGTTTATGGAAGAGAACACAATGTGTATGTCCAAACACACGGCGTGTACTTTTGTGTCACCTGGGAAGAATATTCAGCATCTCCTGATGATTTCTACATTTTAATTTTAATTAGAAAATAATTTCTTTCGGTGAAATTTGTAAGAAACAAGAAAAGAGAGAACAAATATCAAAATCCAGATTACAAGAACGATTAATATTGAATTAAAAAAATAAATTATTACACCGTAAATAATCAAAGAATTATTTAAATAATTATAAACTATGATGTAACCCCTCTGATACCACTTGAAGGTTTGGGTACATGGGAAGCATGGTTATAATGAAACCCATCTTTAATTTTTACCATGATCAATGATTATTCCGAGATCAATACGATGATGAATGCAAATCTCCACAAAATAGAATCAAATATTTATATAAAGAAGGAAGAGGCTATAAACCTTTAAGGAAGATCTTGAACATCATGTCTATAATTAATTTAATTAATTTCATAAATAAATGAATACCTAGATATTCGTTACTTTCTTAGTTGATGATGATGATCATCCAAAATGACCCTTCGAGATTGTCTCATTGCGCTTGCAAGGATCCAAACCAGAATACCTCGAGCATTGATCCACACATGCTCTGATGGCCTCTAGTTGGCACCAGTCATTCTACGGGTTCTAGAGCGGTGAAGCGAGTGTCTTGTGTCAGTCATTCTAGATCGCTTGTTCTTCAGTCTTGAAGAACATCTCTCATTACTGTGAGGGGTGGGAAGAGGATTCGAGAGAGAAATAATTTAGCTCAACAATTATAAATTCACCAGGCATGAAGTTCGGTGCATGGAACAATAGACATACATGTCTATTTATCGAAATGGGGCTTCAGTTAAAATATTTCATTGCATAACAACAATTAAATACGTTCACAACCTTAGAGAAAATCATACTTTTAATAATAATACTGTGTTATTATTCATGGTGCACCAACTTGTGCAGAACATAATTATAAATAAAATTCTACGTCACAAAATAATAGTAGCGTTATTATTATTTTAACTTGTACCAACTAATTAAATAATTATTTACCATCTTGAAAATAATTATTTTACTATCGGACCAGGCTTGGTCCGCTCAAACTCTACTTCCATTTATTGAACACACAAATAAATAAATAAATAAATAAATAAATTATTCCCTTAAATCAATATGTTATTTTAAAACTAGTAAATAAATATTTATTAAATGTTCACTAAAATAAATAAATATATTTTACCTACAATCCAGTGAATAAATATTTATTTAATTTATGAAATAATTTTAACTTGAATAAAATTATTTCATTGTCTTGAGAATAATATTTATTCCATTAATTAAATTCAAATATAATTTAACCGAGACCACCAGAAAAACTTAGTGTTCGACCCTCTAGGATTCTTTCTCGTTGGAATTAGGTGGACTTGCCTAAAGTCCAAAAGTATGGTCTAGCATTGGGTCGAGGAACCCAAGAGAAAGAACTTATAGTCGCAATAACGACATCCACATATGAATACTCACTATGTAATATAATCCCTTTTTCTCAATATCTCATCAAGAAGGTTTCATGATAGTGTCATAAACCTTTGGGGTAGATACGTCATTCTTTGTCTACTTGATATAAACTTATCGTTACACCATGACCATAGAATTTCACGTGACGGTTCTATTTCAATCAAAGGGATGAGATATCAACTTCCATAAATGGAAGGAAAAAATACTTCCTCAACTTATCCATTAATAACATACCACTCGTGGCACACCGAATGTACCCTACTTCCTGCCAACATATGGCATGATAGTTTTCGTTAATAAATGAAATTGCGCGATTTGTGACACTTATTAATGATAATATTAAAGTCTAAGGACTATTACACACGCTTGCAGATAGAAATATTTGATGACACCAAAACATGTGGAATTCCTACTGGCTGGTCTGTTCTCATAATCTCTTGTCTTGGAGATTACAATGTATGTACTTCATGAGAGGAAGTCTCATCTACTTACAAGTATGCATACCTGACAGTATGTATACTATGTGTCCCATCATAGTATGTCATCCAACTATAGAACTATATTTAAGAATATTGTTATAGCATTTCAAGGTTCTCATCATAGTGGGGAACTGCCATAACCTTATCAATACAACAACTACTCTAGGACATTATTACATCATAGTCATGCAGAACAATGAAAAATATGTAATAAGATGTTTAATATTTAAATACATTAAATATCCATGTAATCAAAGTACAAATAGTTGGTTCTAGGACACCAACTCTAACAGTGTTAATCAATAATTTGAAGTTATAGGAACTAAAACCACAAGACTGTCATGTTTTATACATGATTTGATTCCTTTTTCTTTCTATTTCATTACGCCTAAAAATATATGATAGACATTAACCAGACTCTGATTCTTTTTAAATACATATTCATAAAGTTATAGACCCGATGAAGTTTCCAATAATTAATAAGGAGGTTGTAGTAATATTATGTGAATTAGAGATGTTATTCCCACCATCATTATTTGATATAATGGTCCAACTGATGGTTCAATTGGTTAGATAAATTCAATTATGTGATCTTGTACATTATAGATGGATGTACCCCATTGAATGGTATATGAATATTTTTAAACAGTATGTCTAGAATTGACGTCATCTAGAAAGTTGTATCTTAGAATGATATATTATTGAAGAAGCTATTGAAGTATGTACCAATTACATATTAGATATTGAGAACATTGGTCTCCCAAAATCTCATCACGACGAATGACTTATGGGTGAAGGGATTTCTGAAAGAGATGTTGTTATAATTACCTTTACAGAGTGGGATAACTCACACCTTTATATTTTACATAATAGTGAATATTGTCATCCATACGTTGAAGACCACAAAGAAATTATTAGATATTTGAATACATCAAGGGCTAAAGGATGGATATCAAATACACATAATCAGTAGTTTATAGTATGTTTCCAATAACAAATTTATAAGGAGTTATCTAAAAAAATAAATTCAATTGTCGAATGACTTGAATGGATAGTCAAGGGACCAAATGAAAATATTGTATCTTACACTGGTTTTGTAATCTATGGTTATACTTTCTATACAAAAGAACACAATGAATACAGTATGATGAAAAACAATGGAGTTACACTTGTAGTAGAAGTGATGCACATATCTTTCTCCAAGGATAAAAATCCAATTTATAAAAATGCACCACTTCAAAATGGGCCTTTAAAAGCCCTAGAAATGGACTTTATCAACACTAGAAAAGTGATGAATACATGAGAAAGGTTAAAATACCTATTATTTTATCAATTTTGAAAAAAGAACTGTTAAATGGTTACTTTATCAGCACTAAATAAGCGCTGATAAATGTGACCTTTATCAGTGCTTTTAAAAGTGGTGATAAGGGAACCACTTATCAACACTTTCACTTAGGGCTGCTAAAGGAACCATTTATCAGTTCTCATAGATGTGATAATAAATTAGTCCTTTATGAGTGCTTTTAAAATCACTGATAAATTTGTCCCTTATCATCACTTTTAAAAGCATTGATAAAGGGCCATACTAAAGTGTGCTACAACAACACACTGAAGCACCACTACACTATGCTATAATAAGATGATGTAGCACCAGAAACACACTAGATATCAACAAAACAAGTCCTAATACAGTATTTAAATGAAATGAAATTTACAACACAAACAAAATAAAAAGGAACTATAATAGACATTTCAAACATTGGTTTATATAATTACATAAAAAAATTATTACATACATTCAAAAACATCAATGTTCCTTTTTATTTTAATCCTGACCCAAATCATGCTATTTCCAAACAAACCATCCTTGAGCAAGAAAAATAATGCACCTTTATGATAAAACAATTCTTATGTTCGTAATAATATAAAGAAATAAATTAACAGAAATGTGAATTTTACTAAAATTGATGTCAATTTTAAATAAAGAGATGCACTTGGAGTCATACCGGTCACACTATACATCGTATTGAGGTGTGTATGATTCCAAAACATCTCAAATTACTTTTGGATATTTTTCTTAAAGTATCAAAATAATATGAATGTGTTTTCTCTATTTTGAGTATGTCAGTTGTCTTTTTTACCAGAATGCCATTTTAAACTGGAAAAACACAATTTTGACTCATTGCGATAATATCATGTATAGATTTGACATGAAATAGATTTCTACACATCAAAAATGAATTATAAATTGTTTTCCTAAATTATTAATAAAATCCCAATGAGTTTGATCAGTTTTCAGTGAGTGACACCTTTTAAACTAAAATGTCGATTTTAAACTGATAACAGACACGTTGAGTCATACTGGTAACATTGTGTATCATATTGAGGTGAGGTTGATTCCTACATGTCACAAATTAATTATGGATCATTTTTATAAATTATAAACAATTTTAATGTGTTTTCTTAGTTTTGAGTCAGACATGTGTCTATTTTACTAAAATTGATGACAAATTTAAATAAAAATACACACTTTGATTCATACTGGTCATACCATGCATCAGATTGAGGTGAAGATGATTACAACATGTTTCCAATGACTTGTGTATTGTTTTACTAAAGTATAAAAACAATTTTAATGTGTTTTCTCAGTTTTGAGTACGCCAGTTGTCTTTTTTACCAGAATGTCATTTTAAAATGGAAATACACACTTTTGAGTCATCCCAGTCACACCATGTTTCAGATTTAGGTGAAGATGATTCCTACACATCCCAAATGACTTATGAATAATTTTACTCAAGCATCAAAATAAGATGAATGTTTTTTATTAGTTTTGAGTACGTTAGTTTTCTTTTTACTAGAGTGTCATTTAAAAGTGGAAACACACACTTCTGAGTCATAATAGTCACATCGTGTATCAAATTGAGGTGAGACTGATTCCTAAACATCCAAAATGACTTATGGATAATTTTACTAAAGTATCAAAATAATATTAATGTGTTTTATTGGTTTTGAGTATGTCACTTGTCTTTTTTACTAAAATGTCATTTTAAAAATGAAACACACACATTGACTCATACCAAGCACATTGTGTATAGGTTTTACGTGAGACCAATTCATACACATAAAAAATGAATTATGAATCAGTTTCATAAATTATTAAGAAAATATGAGTGTATTTTATCAGTTTTTAATGAGTGACACTTTTTGAACTAAAATATTGATTTTAAACTGATAACAAACACATTGAGTCATATCGGGAACACCATATATGAGATTGAGGTGCGACTGATTACTACACATCACAAATGACTTATAGACCATTTTAATAAAGTATTTAAACAATTTGAATGCATTGTCTCAGTTTTGAGTGGGTCAATTGGCCTTTTTACTAAAATTGATGTCAATTTTAAATAAAAACATGCACATGGAGTCATATTGGTCACACCGTGCATCAGATTGAGGAACGACTAATTCCTACACATCTCAAATCACTCATGGATATTTTTTCTAAAGCATCAAAACAATATTAATGTGTTTTCTTAGTTTTGAGTACGTCACTTTTATTTTTTACTAAAATTTAATTTTAAACATAAAACACTCACTTTGACTCATACGGATCACATTATGTATCAATTTTATGTAAGACTAATTCCTACAAATTAAAAATTATTTATGAATTGATTCCATAAATTATCAAGAAAATCCAAGTGCATTTGCTCATTTTTTAGTGAGTGACACTTTTAAAGTCAATTTTCAATTTTAAACTGATAATGGACACATTGAGTCATATTGGACACATCGTGTATTAGATTGAGGTTCAGACGATTCTTACATGTCAAAAATGACTTATGGATCATTTTTGTAAAGTAAAAAAATAATCTAAATACGTTTTATCAGTTTTGAGTTTGTCAGTTGTCTTTTTTACTAAAATTAATGTCAATTTTATATATAGAGATATATTTGGAGTCATATCGGTCACATCATGTGTCATATTGAGGTGCAGCTGATTCATACACATCCCAAAGTCTAAAAAAATCCTAAATGTCAAAGTTACCATGATTTACATTGAATTTCTTTATCAAACTTCCAACATTGCATGAGTATCTTTGAACAAACCACCCCGCACTACAAAAAATTTGGGTTTTCACAGCACCAACCCTTTACCAATGATAAAAAAAATCACTGATAAATGGGGTACCCTTTAACAGCGCTAAAAAAAGCTCTGTTAAAAGTACCCATTTATTAGTGCTTTTTTTAGTGCTGTTACGGGGGGGGGGGGGGGTTATTAGCACTTTTTAAAGAGCGCTGATAAACCCCCCGTTTATCAGGACTTTTTTACTAGCATTGATAATGGGAATATTTAAAAAAACAACATTAAAAGTAATATATTAATATATAAATATATAAATATATTGATATTAATATAAATATAATATATATTTTTTAATGTGTTTTAGATAAGGATAAATAGAAATTTAAACTTAATATATAATATATTTAGTAAAAAAACTTATGAAATAATTTAAAAAATATTTTTAATTAATATTTTTGTTTTTTATCAAATAATAGTCATTTAATAACAATTTCAATATAAAATAAATAAATAAAAGATCTAAAATAAGTTGAAAAAACAACTCAAACTTCAAACAACAATAAATTTTGATTCGGGTGTCCGTTTGAGCTTGACCACATATCAAATCAAAGATTGTGATGAGATCTATTCCCCTGTGACCCGAGAGACCCCGATTAAGGTTTTTTTGAAGCTAAAAAAGGACCAGAAGGCCTCAAAACTAAGTTTTTAGACGGAGTACCCCAATTTTTTAACATTTGATGGATTTTAATGCTCATTTATAGGGGTCTTTTTGTCCTTTTTTGGTGAGGACTAAATTTATTCATAGGACTTATATTCATATTGATATAATGTTTTTTAAATTTTACAATTTTTCACAATGTACTATTATTTATAATAAAATATATAACCATATATACATATTTTTTATATATTCACGACTAAAATTTAAATTTTATAAAAAAATAATTAAACATATTTACATATAAAATATATTTATTAATATATAAGACTCATTTAAATAAAAAATAATATCTATTTTATTTAAAATACAAAATATGAGTATTTATATACCTATATAATATGTTTGTGTGTGTTTATATATATATATTAGTGTGTGTGTGTGTGTGTGCGTTTTAGCAAAATGATATACATTATCTATATATTATAACATATAAATAGAAATATTAATATATAATAATTTAAAAATATATAAATATGTATAATTATACTTACAAATACACACATATATAATATATATACAAGTGTATGTATGTTGTATATATGTACTTATTTATTTATTTATAAACACAAAAAAAATATTTTATAAATGTATTTAAAACTAATCTTACAAATATATATTAATATATGAATAAATATATAACCAAATATATATAAATATACAAATAAATATACGGATAAAAAATATAAATATATATATATAAATAAATACATATAAATAGATATTAATATATGAATATATATATATATTAATGTAACTATATATATATATATTAATATAAATAAATTTTAATATGTGAATAAATATAACTATATTGATATATAAATAAATAGATATATCATTAAATAGAGAACAAAGTAACATGGAGGAGTGGTAAAGTGTCCAGCGTGCAGGGAAGAGGTCTTGAGTTTGAATCCAGGGAGAGGCAGGGGTGCAGGTGCTAGTGCAGGTGGGTTCTAGCGCTATTAAAGGGCTAGGGAGAGCTATATTAAAGGTTGGATGGAGGGGGTGGGTGTGAGTGGGGTGGAAAGTGCTGTTGAAAGGGGGTGGTAGGCTCTTTTAAAATGGGTCTCCATTTTTTGGATTTTTTTACATTTATTGAATTTTATCAGTGCTTTTTTAAAAGCACTAATAAAAGGGGTCTTTTATCAAGGCTAATAAAAGTACTGATAAAATGGGTCTTTTATCAGTGCTAAGAAAATCACAGATAAATTCCCCTTTTATCAGTGCTTTTTTGAGCACTGATAAAAGGGGTTTTTATGAGCACTCCAAAAAGGGCTGATAAAAGGGACCCCCTTTAACTTCACTCAGATTAATAGTGCTAATAATGTGCTGTTAAAAGCTATTTCTAGCTCTGATAAAAGTGCTATCTGTAGCAGTGCCAAATTGAAAAAAATAATCCACCTATATAATGAAACAATTATTATGAGTAATACTAAAAAGAAATAAATTAGACATAAATATGAAATAATACATTAATTCTGTAGACAATGATTTTACTGTGCAAATATAAATATTACCTATATGATTGAACAATAGAGGGAACTTGAAGGAAAGATATAAATGTAAACACTACAGGGGTGAAAGGTTTTGAGGGAGAAGAAGTTTGTGGAAGTTTTGGTGTAGAAAGGCATGAAAGATGGACATACCACCCCAAATCAAACAAAAGAATCTACTTATATAAGAAAACAATTATTATGTGATTAATACTAAAAGTAAATAAATAAAACATAAAAATAAAACAATACATTAATTCTATATACAATGATTTTACTTTGAAAACATCGATATTAGCTTTGTAATTGAGAAGAGGCAGCGCCGTTTCTCTTCCTACAAAGGCAATGGAGAGAACTTGAAGGAAAGTGATAAATGCAACACTGTAGGTGTGAAAAGTTTTTGAGGGAGAAGAAGTATATGAATGTTTTGGTGTAGAAAGTCATGAATGATGGACAAACCACCCCAAATTGAACAAAATAATCTACCTATATATGAAAACAATTATTATGAGAGTAATACTAAAAAGAAACAAATTAAAAATTAATATGAAGCAATACATTAATTATATGGAAAATTATTTTAATGTGAAAACATCAGGATTACCTATGTGATTGAGTAGAGAAAACATCATTACTCTTCTTGCAAAGGCATGAAACATGGATATAAATATTCTAAAATAAATGAACTCCATAATTAATAATGAAAATTAAATCAACGTTCCATTTAATATTTTATTATAACATCACCTTTACATATTTCGAAAGGGTTTACTTCATTATAGTTTATTCTTACAAGGGATTGATAGAGTCATCATGTGTAGAAGACATTGTCTATATGAGTAGTCAAACATTTAATTTAGATTATGTTAATGTAGTAGAGAACATATAATATTATGAGGAAAAACATAATATATTAAAAAACACTTTTACCTTCTCATTGAAATATTTTTTTTAAAGGTTTCAAGGATTTGTTTCCTCTATCGAGAATCCAAATCCCCTCTTTGTGGTCCCATCTAATGTACAATACATTTTCTAAATTGGGACCTACATGAACTGATTATGATGTCCCAATGAAAGGGCCATCCTCGATTGAATTTTTATCTGACTCGACATTTTTTTAGTCTCCACCAAGAAAATAGACCAATTCTTGTTTGTCGAATCAGAGACATAAAATAATTACACTAATTGTGATGCCATTATGAATGAATCATATCTTTCCCCTTCCACACTGAAATCCACCTTCACAAATCCCATTTCATCAACTTTCACTCCATTGATATTGTCAATCCATTTGAAAAGTAAAAGTGGAACTTCAATTGTTTAATAATCCAGTTAATATATATATTTGATAATTCCAAAATATGACATATTTTCATAAATTAGATTTCTATCCTTAGAACCAGATATGTGAATCACTTTAGCCACAATCGTAACACCACTGTTTTCATTGTATTGAAGTCATCATGTTCTTTTATATAGAATGTACAACCATTGATTACAAAAATAATGTAAGATATAACATTTTAATTTGGTCCTCTGAATAACTATTAAAGTCATTTAGAAATTGAATTTTTATTTTCAGATAACTCATTATAAAATTGATCTCTGAACCATCCTATAAACTATTTATTATGTGTATTTGATATTCATACTTCAACTCTTGATAGATTTAAATATCTAAGAATTTTTTTTTGGACTCAATGTATGGATCAAAATCTTCACTATTATGTAATATTTAAATGTCCTCTTGCACCCTCTTTGTCAAGGTAATTGTAATAACATCTCTTCTGAAAATACCTTCACCCAGAAGGATTTAACTATGACGAGACATCGAGAGACTGATGATTTCAACATCTGATAGGTAATTGGTACATAATTCAATATCTTTTTTAACAATATATCATTCTGCAATAAAACCTTCTATCGGACTTCGATTCTTGAAATACCCTTTAAAAATCTTCATATACTGTTCAATGGGGTACATCCATCTGTAATGGATAGTACCACATAGTTGAACCTCTCTAACGAAGTGAACCATTAGGTGGACCATTATATCAAAGAATAATAGTGGCAAGAATATATCTAATTCACATAATATTACTTCAATATCCTTATTCATGTTGTGAAACTTTGCTGGGTCTACAAATTTACTGCATATGGATTTGAAAAAGAAGTGTAGTCTGGTTAATGCATATCATACATTTTGAGGTAGAATTCAACGAGAATAAACATGAATTAAATATTTCATCAAAACATGATAGTCGTGTGATTTTAGTCCTTATAACTTAAAATTAGTCATTGACACGACATTATTGGTATTTGATGAATACCCCTATGGAACCTTTACACTTGTAAAGAAAAGAAAAAAATGAAATTTTTCTTGTCTAGATAGAGTGTAAGTTTCTAGAGGATGAAAAGTCTTCATTTTACCCTTCACCGGTGCCAACTCCTCCCTTATCCCCATTTCAATCAAGTAAAACCTAGCCTTGATGTAATCTTTCATTTTTTAAGGAACATTTAGTAACATGCCAATAATACTATAAAATACATTTTTTATACATGCATGATATCAAGAAAATGTATGACATACAAAAAATTCCAATACGGTAATTCAAAGAAAATTGGTCTCTTCTTACAACCTGATTTTGTAAGGTTTTTTGAAAATGGTTTACCAAAAACAATGTCAGTATTTTTTACTTTATTGTATAGTTGATCACCTATTACTAGAGACAGTGTTATACCTTGTTTTTTATACCCATTTAATTATGTCTTCTAGGATCGATATTTATGTCATCGAGGTAAAAATTTAGGATTTCCTAAAAACATAGTCTTCGAGGAATGTTTCAACCAAACTGAGTATGTGCATTTTTCACAAATGGGACACCCCAACATTAATTTAATGCTATATCTCAATAAATTTCCATAAGAAGGGAAGTCATTTATCATTCCATACAACATGTAACTCAATGTGAATTCTTTACTTCCATGATAATCATACCTTGTATCACCTGTATCTCATATCAATTTCAGATATTCGATCAATGGATCTAAATAGACATCAATATCATTACTAAGTTTCTTTGGTCTAGATATAAGTAGAGACAACATAATGTATTTTCACTTCATGAATAAACATGGTGGTAGGTTATAATTTACCAACATGACGGGCCATGTACTATGAGTAATACTCTATACACCAAATGTATTTATTCTGTCTGTAGATAATGCAAGACGCAAGTTTCTCTACTCATTTCCAAATTTAGGGAACTTGTAATCATTTTTCTTCCACTGAGGAGGATCTGCTGGATGACGTAGGTTATTATCTTTAATTATTATATCTGCATTCCATGTTAATTGTCTCATGGTTTCCTGACATCCATATAGTCTTCTAAACCATGGAATGATAGGAATGTACCATATAGATTTCAAAGGACTTGATTCATTTTTCTTGTATCGATTTTCACCACACTTAGGGAATTTTATGGTTTATTCATGGTCCTCGAGAAAAAATATGAAATAATTTGGAAAAGCGTGTATTTTTAGAGATCATGACCATTGAATGTAACATTCGTTTAACATCATATGTTTGGAATGGTAGTTCATTTTCTTCTGGTAGCATAACATTTGGGAGACCAAGTAGTTATGTAAAGCTGGTGTCACTCCTCCGCTTCCAGCTTTCAAATTATATAAATTCAATATAGTTGAAAATTTTGTGTATTTAGTATAACTGGTATACAATGGTTTCTCAGAGAAACTATTTAACTCTTAAAAAAACATTGGACAATCACAAAGGTCATCTTCAATTTCCATTGTCATTTATTCCATGTGGTCTCTATTATCAGTTACAAATGTATTCATATCAAATGATTCATAAACTGCAGTATCATCACAATCGGTGTCCACATTCAGTTTTACCCATGTTTAGTCAAACATTTATAGATTTTATCTATTACATGACTAATAAAATTTCCTTTCAACTCTCCCAGAATAATTTTTCTTGAATAACAACAATGCAAACACATATAGAGGATTTTAGAAGGTTCGTTTTCATGCTCTATTGAAAACTTGATGAAATCTTTAACTCTATCTTCATACTCATTTGTAAAATGATTAGTTTGCATCAATTTTTAATTAATGTCCATCCTATTGGGTTAAAAAAGCGTAATTTTGTACAATATATAAATAAATACACATAAGATATTCATTATCAAAGGTGAAAGTTATAGAAAATTCTAATAAGGGAAACTAAACATTTGATTATTTCAAAGAATTATAGTATATTGAAGAAAATGGGTAATTGAATTTAAGAAAAGAATTACCCCACCATAGAAGGTTCAATACTATGAATTCATTCAAAGGTGAAAGTTATAGAAAAATTTAATCCTCATGAACTCATCTTCTAGACATTTATCAATTCATTTTGTTGTTTGACGCATCCTTCATCTCTTGTGGACATGCACCTATGTTTCTTAAAATACTACAAATTGTAGTCATCCATTGGATGAATAATTCTCAGAGTAGTACAAGAAACATAAAAGAGATGGGGGATGAGTTTCAAGCAACAAATTGCAATAATTACTATTCAAGAGATGAAGTTGATGAGGATGAAAACTATCTATAAAAGAGATGGGGGATGAGTCTCAAGTGAAAAATTGCAATAATAACTCTTGTTTAAAACACATAAAATATTTCATAAATTATCTAAATAAATAAAAATATAATATAGGAAATTAAGGATTAATAAGAAACACAAATATGATAAACAAGAATAATAAACTCTCATTAAATCAACTAGAAGATATAAAAATGTATAGACAACTATCATCCTCATCAGCTCATCTCCAAAACATTTATCATTGCATTTTTTTGTTTGACACACATCCTCCATATCTAATGGACATGCACCTATGTTTCTCGAAATACTCTAAGTAGTATCCATCAATTGGATGACTAATTCTCAAAGTAGTAAAATTTATATAAAAGAGATGGGGGACGAGTCTCAAGGCAATGAAATGCAGTAATAACTATTCAGGAGATGAAGCTGATGATGATGATAATTGTACATAATTATGTTCTCTAAAAGGGGATATGCCTCCAGTTTATGAGAACTACACCATTGGAACTATTTATTAACTCATGTCCTAATAAAGGTGAGATTTGAGGGGCATAAACATTCTTGTATGTGATTCAAGGGGTCTCTGTGGGGACATGTTATGATATATGAATCTTTGGGGCCTCTATGAATTCTAAATTGATAAGATAAATCTCATTTTTAATACTTTCAATCCTATAAATAAGACTAGTCCTACCTCTATTAAAATGAGTCATCAAGTCTTTCTTCAATCCCCTAAACAAATGAAAATATTATAATGGCAATTATGAAGCAATAAGAAACCCAAATATGATAAACAAGAATAATAAAATCTCATTCAATCAAATAGAAGATATAAAAATGTATTGATAAAACATTTTAATAAATAGTTATTTTATATACATGGATAGTAATCATAGATTCCTAGAGAATGGAACCAATATATGTAGACCTAAAATGATTAATACCTAAATATAATTTCTAAAATGATGAATACCTAAAAATAGAGATCCATTGAAAATAAATAAAAAGGTATCACCCTTATTAAGATTTCTCTTAAAATAAAACAACACAATTCTAAGAAAATAAGTTTTTAATAAAAAACCCTCACTCTATAATATTAAAACATAATTTAAATAAATAAATTACCTTACATGAATTATATAAAACCAGTTTATGTTGCTGCTTCACACCATCACTAGATTGAGAATTGGTTTGATAAATCAATTTTCATGTTCGTTTAATTTTTTTATATACAAAACCTCCAATTTTTATACAGTGGAATACATATTTATTTAGTTGTTTTTTCTATAGACCATAGGTGATTCTCTAAGATTCCAAAACAGTGAAAAAATTAAGCTTGTGGAGCAAGATGGGGTATAGATGTAGACAACAAAGCAAATAGAGTCAAAACAACAATTTAACAAGATCAAAAAAGGATATCCATAACAGTAGTCAAGAAAACAATGGATCATAAACAAAATAAAAATAGTATACAACAATAGGATCATAGATACATAAATAAAATAGGAACCTATAATGGAAAACTGAAAACCCTCATATCTAGATCTCGAAATGAAAAATTCAGAAAGAAAATCAGAACCTAAAAAGGAAAACACAGGCCTACCTCGCTAGGTTGAAGAAAATCATAGACCCATAGATTAATATCTATATGTTTTCTTTGGAAACCCAAAATGTAATCAAACACCAGATGCTAGATGATTTTTGAGCAATTGGAGGCAATGAGTTTGTGTGATTCAAGCTTCGATTCCCTGAGGAGGAGTGCCGACAATGGGTGACTTCCATGGAAAGCTTTTGATATCGCGATGGGTTAGCAACCAGTTAGTTTTTTTAATAATATCAGGAAACTTTTATCAGCACTTTCAAAAAAACCGATAAAGCGTCATTTTATCAACTCTTATTAATTAAGCACAGATAAAAGGCACATTTATCAGCACCTTTTTAGCACCGATAAATTTGACTTTTATCAACGATTTTTTTAGTGTTGATAAAGATTTCTTTTATCAGGGTTTATTACTTAAGCGTTGATAAAATATTTATAATTATAATTATAAATAAATTTTTTGTAAATATATATATACTTAATAAATATATATAAATATAAATTTAGTAAATATATTCCTTATTTAAATATATTTATTATAATTTTATAATTATTTAAATATATAATTATTTATTTATAATTATATTAATATTTTTAAAAAATAATATTTATATCATTATATATATTTATATAATTATATATATAATATATATAAATATAAATATAGTAAATATATTCATTATTTAAGTAAATATATTATAAATTTAATAATTATTTATATATATAGATATAATTATTTATTTATAATTATACAAATACTTTTTAAAAAAATATTTACTTATTCATAATTATAAATATATAATTTTATAAATATAGTATATACATTTTTAAATATATTTATTTATAAATTTATTTATTTATAAATATTTTTTAACAAATATTTTTTTACAAATATTTTTTAACATTATTAATGAATATATAATATTAATGAAGGACCCTAGAACACCTTGAAAGGGGAGGGGTGAATTAGGGTGTCAACTTTTTATTTTTAAAGTTGTGGATCTTGTTCCCCCGTTGGTAGGAACTTGTTAAATCTGTTAAAGAAATGAAAGCAGGGAGATGACAGAACACTTTTACTTGGTTTACCGCAAATGGCTACGTCAAAGGAGCATATGCCAACAATGTGTCAGTCATAGCTAATATTACACCCCAAGCTTCTACATTACATTTCCCTTTGAATAATGCAGTAGCTTGCGTTGTACGCAACTTGGAGTTTTAACACACCACGACCAATCAAACTAGCCGTTATTAATAGTAATACCCACTTTTTGAAATTTTATAAATTTTATTTTTTAAAATGGAATTCATTTTTGAATTTGGAATATCAATATTAGATTAAGGTGAATTTTTGGTATTTTTCTAAAAACTTTCAATTTTTGATGAATAGTGAAAAAAACTGCGTTATTGTTTAAAACCGACTTTTTATTTAAATAATTAATTATTTTATTTAAATTTATTTTAGGTAAAAATAGATACAAAATACCTATATATTTCCAATGTAATTCATTGGAGTCATTTTATAATAATATTAGATATATAAAGATTTATTGAACTTTTTACCGTCTTTTACCCACCTTCTAGGCACGTTAGCAAATTTGCATAAAACTTAATTCTACCGCATTTTTGAATTGAATTTCAAAAATCTGAGAGACATAGTTGATATAAGTAAGTAAAATGTGGTTCAATAAGATGAAAATATTTTTTGGTGAATAGTAACTTTTTACTTTAATTTACCACGGTTAAAAGTAAATAGGGTAATTATAGGTAAAAATGATATTATTATCATCCCAACACATGTCCTAATTCTATTGGATAAGTGTATTTAGACAAAAACAACCTTAGGAATAAAATATGATCCTTTTGGTTCACTTGGATTAGATTAGGATATTTATTATTATTTTATTTAAAGAAGAGTTAAAAGTGTTAAATTCAAAGTTTAATAACAAAAACATTTTTAATATAGGGTTACACATAAGATAAATTCGACTATAAAAATTCATTAGAACGCTAAAAATATTTCCTACATAATGATATTTTATTTATAATTTTTATACATTAAATAATTAAAATTATTTATGAAACAATGATGATGCAATAATTACCTTTTTAATGAAAGGTTAAAATAATTGATGTTATAAATATCCAAATAAATTTATATTGAGACTTTTGATAAATTCAAAGAA
This sequence comes from Viscum album, assembly GCA_963277665.1. Classification (NCBI taxonomy): domain Eukaryota; kingdom Viridiplantae; phylum Streptophyta; class Magnoliopsida; order Santalales; family Viscaceae; genus Viscum; species Viscum album. The sequence goes on from OY728153.1 coordinate 638,905,107, forward strand.
TTTTATAGGTTAATATGACATGTTGGGGTTGATTAAATGATTTTTTTGAAGTAATAAAGTTTTTAGGATTTAAAATAAATCAATTACTAAATAGTGTCAAAATTGACATAAATGGATTTTTTAAAACAAATCCTATATTATTAATTAATATTATATTCCAAAAAATCTAAGGTTCATAAAAAAGACTTAAATAAGGTTATATATATCAATAATGAACCACTTTTAGTTCTCTTAGTAGTTTATAGTAATTTTATTAACCATATAATATAAAAATACAAAGAGACATGGTAAATGTCAAACTATTTATCTATGAGTTAAATATAAAAGATAAGGATAATATGGTGACCTAAACCTCTCTAAAACCTATTATTTGAGAGATTTTAGACCCATACAGACCTTATAATTTAAATAAATCCTTATTAGCCATTATAAACCGAATATGATTGTATAATAAGCTAATATTTCAAGCCTTTCCTAAAGTGACCCTCACCTCTCTTATAAAAGGGAACTTCCACTTCTCTCAAAATAACACATCCAAATCCATTTGGCTCGGCCAAACCCTACCCAAATATCCTCCCATCTTTCCTCACTTCAATCTAGAGTACTTACTTTGATCATAAATCCAATCTATGGAGCCTTTTGATCAAATCAAATGGAAGCACCCGAAGAATAGGTAATAATTTCATCACCTCTTTCAATGTTCTTTTCTTCTTCCACTTCCTCTTTATTTGTTTTTTCCATACCAAAATAATTACTCCAGTACCTTATACATACTTTTATGTTATTATAAATATGGTACAACCATATTTGTTATTCTATCCATCCTATAAATGACAAAGTCACCATACGTGCGTACGTACGACTTACCGTCTCCATGCCGTGGTGTAGTTTGTCATTCAACACTTTACTATCTGGATGGGTATAATAATGAGTATAATTGATGTAAATAATAAATATACCATGTTAATGATTATTTATATATAATATTAAAACATATTAAGGAAAATGAATCAGTTAACACCCGAAATGATGATACAACTAAAATATTAGTAACAAAGAAATAATTGAAGATCATATATGATATCAAATTTATGTAAATGATTCTTGTATAATTTAATGACAATGATTTATCTATTATAAAAGAGGTCAACGTACCCTATACCAAGTAAAATTACAAGATAAGGGTTAATTTTACAATCTCTTTACTTATTTGAGGTTGTTAATACGTAAGTATCTACTGGGACCTCTTTATCATCCACATCTGTGTTTTCTCAAAAATTAATTTCAAAACATTTTTACTATTTACTAGACTATTGGTCAAAGACATTTACAACCTTATTTTACCTTATATGTTTTGAAATAAATCTTTCTGTCATTTTCCAAACAAGGTACTTTATGACCAATTTGACGAAATTTAGGTAAGAATTACTTTTTTTAACTTATACGGCGGTGGAGGCTATTTTCCACCGTTATAACACAATCGAAGCTTCTCTTACAAGCTTATAAGAATATTTTCAAAATAATTTTTTTATTTTCTAATTATGAAACTTTTAAATGATTTCAAAATAGAAAGATTAATTTATTTCTAATAGTTTTTATTTCATCTATGTCAACATGCTTTGATGGATTTTAAACTCTTTTGAAGTGGATTTATTATGATACGAATATTACATATTGTATTGAAGGTTTTGTGATATGTTTGAATATGAATGTGTCATTTTTATACCATTCATGGTTTATGGATAAATTATTGAAATTTTTTATGCTAGTTTTAATATGAATGTTTATGTTATGTTTAAAACTTTTCATATAAGGAATGAATTGGACTTAGTAAGTGATGGGTGGAGCCCTCTATAGATCCTCGATGCATCGGTAGGTCTCATGAGAAAAACTAGTGTCTTGGAAGAAATCCTTGAAAAAATATTATTTGTAGTCTTGGCATGAGGTTTGACTATGTTCTTATGATGTCTGGAATTATGCATTCCATCATTATAAAATTGGATATTGATATTGCATGTGATTATTAGACTAGTAGAATATCCATGTGAATAAGTAAATGGAATTATTTGATTTATATTTTCCATATTATGATGAAGTTTAAGTTTAAAAGGCTTATGTTTTAGTCTTATACATTGAATTAAATGTTTATTCTTATTTATGAATGTTTCAGCTATATTTTTATCCTTATTGAGCCTATAAGATCACCCCTTTCTATGTTTTATTTTTCCCAAGATGTGAAGAATTATATTATTACTGAACTTGAAATATTTTCTAAGGGATATGAATGTGGTTAATGGAGACAATGTTGTTGTTGTTTTTCATTTTTTATAATGTAATTTAAAACTTATGAATGTATTTAGTACTTCCAAGGTTACTAAAACGATCGGTCTTTCGGGATTTGATCCCTTGTGATCATGCCAATGTTATGTAGTAACAAACCGACTCTGGGTAACTGGAGTCAGGGCATTACAGTTGGTATCTGAGGAATTTTATTAAAATCCTTGGAATCTATATTTATAAAAACTATGATTAGAGAACATCATCCTAAGATATACTTTGAGGATTAGTATAGAAGAACTTCCTATAATTTTGGTAATGTGGATATTTTGTGTATTTTCCAAGAAATACATCCCTGTTTAGATACGATCTGGTAGAGGTGTCTATAGAACAAATGTACCTAGGAGTGAAAACTCCGAAAAGAAGTTTCAGGATTGACCTAGGGTATCCTGGTACACAACAACGGGCCTTGCAGCACTCTTGGTTATGACACTCCCGGGGGATATTCTTAGGATAATTCACATTTTCTTTACAAAAAATTATGAAGGATTTATGAGTATATACCTCCTTAAAGAAAATATTTTTATTATTATGGATTATATCCATAAACTGTTCAATTTATGTTAAGTGTTTTACAAGTTTGGAATTATGTATTACAATTCATAAACTAATCTAGTGTATGCCATTGTTTAGAGATGTAACCTAGTGGAAGAAATGGAAAGCATATCAACGCACATAATCTATGTAGGGATTTCCCTCATAATCAAGATAATTATAGTGGATCTGGTGATAAAACTGGTACTGATCAACTTATCACTATACCAGGACAAATCACTCAGGTTATGAATAATAACCTTACCCGTATGGAGCACCCTGATCCACATCATGGAGGATCAATGTTAGACCGATTCATGAGGAAACAACCACAAAAGTTCAATTGGAATAAAAATCCATTTGTATCTAAGAAATGGACAAGTTCCTTAGAGAAAATATTTCATGCTTTGGGGAGTAGCGAAATGGAAAAAGTTACCATGGTAGTTTATCTCCTCATAGGAGATGAAAATAAATAGTGGTAATTGATTCAAAACACAAAGGAAGATGATGAGGTATCAAATATGGAATATAGGGAGTTTAAAGATATTTTATTAGAAAAATAATTTCTTCATGACCATCGAGCGGATATGGAAAGACAATTTCTGAGTCTAAGGAAAAAGGAGGATGAGAATGTCACAACGTGTGAGGATAACTTTACAAGTTTATCAAGGCATGCTGCAGATTATATATGTAATCCAAGGAGTAATATTGATGAATTCTTTAATGGGTTAAAACCATTTCTCTGTCGAGCATTAGTCTTACAATATTTCTTGACATACGAAGATATAGTCTCCTGTTCTATCAAGAGAGAAAAATAATTATCTATGTATTAATACTTTAAAGAAATGAAAGAGAAGAAGAGATCTACTAAAAACTCTAGAAATGGAAATAAGGGGAAGAATGGAAAATTTGAATATACAGCCTGCAATAAATGTGGGAAGAAACACCCGAGTACTTGCCTGAAGGGAATTTGAGTCTGTTACAAGTGTGGTGAAAAAGGACACCAAGCTCGTGATTGGAAGGGAAAGAAAGAGGCTGTCAATGTTGAATGCTAAAATTGTAGAAAAAAGGGGCATTATGCAAATGAATTTCCTAGTGCCAAAGAAACTTATCTTAGAAAAGGACAAGGGAGCAAGGCCAAGATTATGCGACCACTACTACTAAGGTTTATGCTTCGAAAGATGCAGTGGCATGTAATTTAATGGTTTTCTCAAGTTTAACCAATGCTTTATTTGATTATAGATCATTGCATTGTTTCATATCTTCCCAGTTTTCTAAGAAAATTAGATATTTCCAATTTTATTTAACAAGGGAGTTGTGAGTCAAAACTCCTAAGGGAAGTATCATTGCAATAACGTTTTGTGAATAAATTCCATTAAGTCATATAAACATTATTTATCTGCTGATATCATCATCATACCCCAGATTGAATTTGTAATAATCCTCGATATGGATTGGATTTTGGACCATGATGTGAAAAATCATTATAAGAAGAAGGAGGTTACAATTTTCAATGATGATAAAAAGTACCATATATTTAGATAAAAAAAATCACCATATGATTCTTATCTAGATCCACCTCCATTAGCTCAACTACATTCAATTATTAGGGAGGAAGATAATGAAATAAATATGGGTGAGGAACAGAATGTTCAAATAGAGGATGCACCTATTGTACAAAAATATTTTGATGTGTTTTCATAGGATTTACCTGGACATCCTCCAAAACGAGAAATTGAGTTTTCCATTGATTTAATTCATGGTTTAAGGCCCATATCGAACACCCCTTATAGAATGTCCATTGTGGAATTAGTGGAACTAAAGAAACAACTAGAGAAATTGAGTAATAAAGGATTTATTCACCCTAGTGTTTGTCCATGGGGATCTCCTATTATATTTGTTAAGAAGAAATATGGATCTATGAGGCTTTGTATTGACTAAAGGGAGATCAATGCTATAAAAAATAAATAACAGGTATCATATACCTATAATTGATTATTTATTCGATCAACTTCATAGAGATCAATATTTTTCAATGATTTACCTTCGATCTGGATATCATTAGTTGTGTGTGAAGAAGGAAGACGTTCCGAAAACAACATTTCGAACCAGGTACGGGCATTATGAGTTTACAGTAATGCCTTTTGGATTGACTAATGCACCCTCTGTTTTCATGGATCTAATAAAAAGAGTTTTCAAGTAATATCTTGATGACTTTGTAGTGGTATTTATTGATGATATCTTGGTATACTCAAAAAGCTACGAAGATAATGAAAATCACTTTCACACTATTCTGAAAACTCTCAGAAGAAATGAATTATATGGGAAGTTTAGCAAGTGTGAATTATGGATTCTAGAGATTTATTTTCATTTCAATATTTTCTCTAAGGATGGAATCTCTATTGATCCTTATATGACAAGAGAAATACAATAATGGCCAACATCAACGAGTATAACTGAGGTATGTAGTTTTATTGGTTTAGAAGGTTATTATCTGTGTTTCGTTCAGAATTTTCCCGATTGGATAACCCATTAACCAAGATCACACGTAAATGGGTTAAATTTGTTTTGAAAAAAGTGTGTGAATAATTTTTTGAATAACTGAAGAGAATATTAGTCAATTCTCCTATATTGACTCTACCATCGGGTAATGATGGGGTTTTTATTTATAATGTTTCTTCAAAGAAAGGACTTGTTTGTGTCCTAATGTAGAATGATAAAGTTATTGCATATGCATCACGACAGCTAAAAATTCATGAAAAAAACTATCCTACTTATGATATTGAGTTATTAGCTATAATATTTACTTTGAATATTTGGAGACACTATATCTATGGTGAAAAATGTGAGATATATAGCGATCACAAGAGTTTGAAGTATATTTTCTCACATAAAGAACTCAACATGAGACAAAGATGATGGATTGAAGTACTCAAGGATTATGATTGCACTATACACTACCACTCAGGGAAGGAAAATAAGGTAGTAGATTCTTTGAGCAGAAAGGATCATGGAGTTTTGAATGAGATGAGAATTGAGAGGGATCATATGTTTAGGGATCTAGTAAAAATGGATATGGGAATAACCATGGAAGGTGAAACATTAATAATTTTTCAAATGGTTTCCAAACCATCTTTACTAGAAAGGATAAAGAGTTCTAAAACCGACGATGATGAGTTTAAAAAGAATATTAAAGCTGTGAATGATGGGAGATTGAGTGACTTCATATACGAAGATGGGATTTTGAAATTTGGGAAGAGAATTTGTGTTCCCAATATACCTAATATAAAAAGGGAATCTTTGGATGATGCTCATAGCTCCAATTTCTCTATATACCATGGGAGCACCAAGATGTATAGATATTTGAAGGAAAATTTTTGGTGGGACAACATGAAGAGAGAGACTGCCGATTATGTGTTAAGATGTATGGTTTTTCAATAAGTGAAAGCTGGAAGGCAACATCATGGAGGATTCATGCAACCTCTTCCCATACCTGAGTGGAAATTTGATAATATTACGATGGAATCTATCATGGGGCTACCAAAGACTCCTAGAAGGAATGATGCAATATGGGTCATTGTTGATCATCTTACCAAGTCAACACATTTTCTTTCCATAAGAGAAGATTTACCACTTGAACATATGGAAAGAATATATATTAATGAAGTTGTAAGACTTCATGGATTACCCCTATCGATTGTTTCTAATCAGGATCCTTGTTTTAAATCAAGATTCTGGAAAAGTCTTCAGAAGGCCTTGGATACTGAACTTCATTTGAGCACTTCCTACCACCCTCAAACTGATGGACAGTCAGAACGGACTACTCAAACCTTATAAGACATGTTGAGATCGTGCTCACTGGACTTTCAAGTTATGTGGGATTAATATTTACCTATGGTATAATTTTCCTATAACAATAGATTCTATTCAAGTATTCAGATGGCACTATATGAAGTATTATATGGAAAGAGATGTCACACACCAACTTTTTGGGATGATATTTGTGAAAGAAAACTTGTTGGCCTGGAACTTGTTGAGGAAACAATGGAAAAGGTAAAGGTTATCTAAACCCACATCAAAGTAGCTCAAAGTAGTAAAAAGAGCTATGCCGATAATCGAAGGAAGGATTTGAAAGTTTAAGTAGATGATCATGTTTTATTGAAGGTATCTCCATGGAAGGGTATTATACGTTTCGGTAAGAAGGGTAAATTTAGTCCTAGGTACATCATACCTTTTGAAATTCTTGAACGAATTGGAGTTGTAGCTTATCGTTTAGCAATGCCACCAAGTCTCTCCAAAGCTCATGATGTGTTCCACATATCACTATTGAAAAAATACATCCCTAACCCAATGCATGTACTCACCTATGAGGAAATTGAACTTGAACATGATATGTATTATTGTGAAGATTTTGTCAAGATTCTTGATACAAGAGAACAAGTGTTGAGAAACTGAACGACTTGTCTGGTAAAATTTCTATGGATAAATCATAAGATGGAAGAGGCAATGTGGAAACCCGAGGAACTTATGATGAAGAACCATCTGAATATTTCTATGCAGTAATATTCTAGAAATTTTGAGGAAAACATTATTTGAATGAGGGGAGAATGTAACACCCCAAGCTTCTACGGTATGTTTCCCTTTGAAGAATGTAGTAGCTAGCGTTATACGCAACTTAGAGTTTTAACACACCACAACCAATCAAACTAGATATTATGAATAGTAATACCCACTTTTTGAAATTTTATTTTTCAAAATGGACTTCATTTTTGAATTCTGAATATTGAAATTATCTTATGGTGAATTTTTGGTATTTTTCTAAAAACTATCAATTTTTGATGAATTGTGAAAAACACTACGTTATTGTTTAAAACCAACTTTTTTTAAATAAATAATTATTTTATTTAAATTTATTTTACATAAGAATAGATACATAATACCTATATATGTTCAATGTAATTCATTGAATTCATTTTATAAAAATATTAGATATATAAAATTTTATTGAACCTTTTACCGTCTTTTACCCACCCTCTAGGCACGTTAGCAAATTCACATAAAAATTAATTTTACCACTTCTGTGAATTGAATTTCAAAAATCCGAGAGACACGGTTTATATTAGTAAGTAAAATGTGGTTCAATAAGATGAAAATAATTTTTTTTGTGAATATTAATTCTTTTACTTTTATTTACCACGGTTAAAAGTAAATAGGGTAATTAAAGGTAAAAATGATATTATTATTACCATAACATATGTCCTAATTATATTTTATAAGTTTATTTAGACCAAAAAAATCTTAGGAATAAAATATTATCCTTTTGGTCCAATTGGATTAGATTGGGACATTTATTATTATTTTATTTAAAGAAGAGTTAAAAGTGTTAAATTCAAAGTTTAATAACTAAACCATTTTTAATATAGAGCTACACATAAGATAAATTTGACTATAAATATTCATTAGAAAGATAAAAATATTTCCTACATAATGGTATTTTATTTATAATTTTTAGACATTAAATAATTAAATTTATTTATGACACAATGATGATGCAGTAATTACCTTTTTAATGAAAGGTTACAATAATAGATGTTATAAATATACAAATAAATGTATATTGAGACTTTTGATGAATTAAATGAATTTTATAGTTTAATATGACATGTTAGGTTTGATTAAATGATTTTTTTTCGAATTAATCAAGTTTTTAGGACTTTAACAAAAATCAATTACTAAATAGTGTCAAAATTGACATAAATGAGTTTTTAAAATAAATACAATATTATTAATTGATATTATATTCCTAAAAATTTAAGGATAGGCCAAAGGATTTAAATAACGTTATATATATCAATAATTAACAACTTGGGGTTATATTGGTAGTTTATAGTAAGTTTATTAACCATATAATATAAAAATACAAGGAGACATGGTAAATGTAAAACTATTTAACTGAGAGTTAAATATAAATGATAAGGTTAATATGGTGACCTAAACCTATCTAAAACCTATTGTCTGAGAGGTTTCAGACCCATACCCACCTTATCCTAGAAATAAATCCTTTAGGATCCATTATAAACCTAATATGATTGTATAATAAACTAATATTTCAAGCCTTTCCTAAAGTGTCCCTCACCTCTCTTATAAAAGGGTACTTCCCCTTCTCTCAAAATCACAAATCCAAAGCCATTTTTGTTGGCCAAACCCCACCCAAATATCCTAAAAACTTCCCTCACTTCAACCTAGTGGCCTTAATTTGATCAGAAAGCCAAACTAAAGAGCCTTTTTGTAAAATCAAAAGGAAGCACTTGAAGAAGAGGTAATAATTTCATCACCCCTTTCAATGTTATTTTCTTCTTCCAATTCATATTTATTTGTTGTTTCCATACCAAAATAATGACCCCAATACCTTATACATACTATGATGTTATTATAAATACGGTACAACCATATTTTTCATTCTATACATCCTATAAATGAAAAAGTCACCATATGTGCGTACGTACGACTTACGGTCTCCACGTCATGGTGTAGTTTGTCATTCAACACTTCACTATTTGGATGGGTATAATAGTGAGTATAATTGATGTAAATAATAAATATAACATGTTAATGATTCTATATATATTATAACAAAACATATAAAGTAAAATGGATCAGTTAACACCCGAAACAATGATACTACAAAAATATTATTAACAAAGCAATAATTGAAGATCATATATGATATCATATTTGTGTACATGATTCTTTTATAATTTAATAACAATGATTTAACTATTATACAGGAGGTTAACATACCATAGACCAAGGAAAAGTACAAGGTAAGGGTTAATTTTACAATCTCTTTACTTATCTGAGGTTGTTAATACGTAAGTATCTTTTAGGACCTCTTTATCATCCACATCTGTGTTTTCTCAAAAATGCATTTCAAAACATTTTAAATATTTACTAAAATATGGGTCAAATTAATTTATACCCTTATTTGACCTTATATTTTTTTAAATTAATCTTTTCGTCATTTTCTAAATAAGATAATTTATGAAATATTTGATGAAATTAAGGTAAGAATGCCTTTTTTAACTTATATAGTGGGTGCGACTATTTTCCGCTGTTATAACAACTTCAAAGCTTCTCTTACAAGATTATAAGAATATTTTCAAAAAAAATGTTTTCTTTTATAATTATGTGACTTTTTAATTATTTCAAAATAGAAAGAGGTATTTTTTCAAATAGTTTTCATTTCATATATGTCAACATCATTTGATGGATTTTAAACTTGTTTGAAGTTGATTTATTATGATACGAATATTCCATATTGTATTGAAGGTTTTGTGATATGTTTAATTGTGGATGTGTCATTTTTATACCATTCATGGTTTATGGATAAAGTATTGACATTTTTTATGCTAGTTTTAATATGAATGTTTATGTTATGTTTAAACCTTTTAATATGAGGAATGCATTGGACTTAGTAAGTGACGGGTGGAGCCCGCTATAGCCCCTTGATGCATCGGTAGGTCTCATGAGATAAACTAGTGTCTTGGCACAAGTACTTGAAAAAATATTATTTATATTCTTGGCATGAGGCCTTGAATATGTGGTTATGATGTCTGGTATTATGCATTCCATCATTATGAAATTGGATATTGACATTACATGTGATTATTCGACTAGTGGAATATTCATGTGAATAAATAAATGGAATTATTTGATTTATATTTACTATATTATGATGAAGTTTAAGTTTAAAAGGATTATGTTTTAGTATTATACATTGCCTTAAATTTTTATTCTTATTTATGAAAGTTTCCGCTATGTTGTTATCCTTACTGAGCATCTGAGCTCACCCCTTTCTATGTTTTATTTTTTCTAGGATGCGAAGAAGTATATTATGACTGACCTGTAGGGATAGTCTAAGGGATATGAATGTGGTCAATGGAGACAATTTTTTTTTGTTTTTTCATTTTTATAATTTAATGTAAAACTTATGAATGTATCTAGTACTTACAAGGCTACTAAACTGACCGGTCTTTTGGGAATTGATCTCTTGTGATCATGCCAATGTTATGTAATAATGAACCGACTCCAGGTAAATGGGTTCAGGGAGTTACACCTAAATCCAGTAATATTTACTAGTTTGAGGATTAAAATATTTGGTCATAGGAACTCTGTGCCTGGAACACTACCTTTACATAGGTTAAGGGATATCTTACTGTGTCCCTCAGATTACTTCCCTCGACTCCCCTAACTCACTACCTTGAGAGAAGTCAAATTCAGTTTATCAACTTGAAGGTAACTTAAATAGATTTTTATTGAAGTATTTATATCTATTAATCATGAGACACTACTAGTATCAAAGTCCTGAATTGATGCACTTGAAAGAACTGAACTACTAAACTGGATATTCAGAACATGTATTCAGCCTACACTGACAATTGCGCAGAACACATATCCTGTGTGCGCAAGATGTGAATTTTTCTTGCAAGATTTTCTTTTCACATGGAAAATATTTCACACAACTACACCACTTACACACAACTTTATATTTTGCGCACAACTTGAACTTTTGTGAACAACTTTAACTTTTTTGGACAACTTTAAATTTTCCACACGACTTTAACTTTTCCACGCAACTCCCTTTTCACACAACTTTTATGCGCACCAGAACTTGTATCTTCTCTTATTCTTTATTCATAAAAAATGAGGGTGGTCATATATTATTTATAGGCATCACTAACCACCACGTGTAAAACCCACCGTGTCATGAAAAACCTCTCATTCCGCACCCAATGCTTTTCGCACAAGAATAGTTTCCACACACAACTTCAAATTTTTCATGTAGCTCATGCCTTTTCCATTTCTCGAAGTTCTGATCCAAAAACATGCCTTGTGTGCAAGTTTACAAAAAACCTACAATATGGCACAAAAATTCCTTTTCCAAACACACATTTCCCCATTTTCCAATTTTCAGGCCCAAAAATTTAGCAAACACTGGGAAATAATGCCACCTTCAATACCGTTGTCTGCTCAAACTGTATGATCCCTTTTTTGGAAAAAATTCTGAACTTCCAATGAGGATTGAAAAAAAACACAAAAAAAAAAATAAATTTCTTACATAGAATGGTCATAGTTCCAGCAATCTCTCCCTTTGGGTTTATTGGAAATCACCAGATAAATTCAATAGAGCACCAGCCACAAGAAAACCTAAAATGCAAGAATTAACTCAGCCAACACTCTAAGTCTATGTGAGAAATGATCAGTGTAGATTAAAAGAGGGGAGGTGTGAATTGGGATCCTGTGTTTTATAATTCTTAAAGACACCACTCAAGATATTATCTTACTATTCCATAAAATCATTACATATCTTGAATTTATTCCTTCTCCTCCTAACACCGAATTCTCATCGCGTATTCCTTCTCCTCCAAACAATGAATTCTCATTGTGTCACAAAATCATTACATGTTCATTAAATGTACATGACCTGAATCCTAAATTTATTCCTTTCTTCCCCATTGAAAATAAATCAAAAGACCAGTAAATGTTAATTTAACAACTCAAAACACCCATGGATAGTATCTCCCCCATAAACCTACATCACATCCACCAATGTATTAAAAACAATTAACATAACTGGGGAGAGGGGAATTTTGTAACCTCCTTATGCACTGGGAGGTGGATGAACACCGAGATTCAACTAATGTTTCTCAAACATAGATACTGACAATGGATTGGTTAGGATATCATCCACTTGCTCATCAGTTCCCACATGATCCATTTTAATCATGCCTTGTTCAACTTTTTCCTTGATAAAGTGATATCCGATTTCAATATGTCTTCTATGAGAATGGTGAAAATGATTCTTTGTAAGATCAATTGCGCTCTTATTATCATAGTAAATCACCATTGGTTGTTTCACCTCATCACCAATATCTTTCAGTTGTTGCTTCATCCATAGTAGTTGAGTGCATGCCTTTGAAGTGAAGATATACTCAGCTTCAGCAGTACTAAGAGAAGTACTTTCTTGTTTCTTTTCTAAACAGACAACATATTTATGCCCAATATAGAATGCTCCACCACTGGTGGACTTTCTGTCCAATACATCTCCAGCCCAGTCAGCATAAAAAAATACTAATAAGTCACTGTCCCTTCCTGCATCAAAGTATAAACCATAATTATGATTACCTTGAATGTACCTCATGATTCTTTTTTACTGCTATAATATGTTTTTCCTTTAGATTACTCTGAAATCAGGATGCTAAGAAAGTTGCAAAGACAATATCAGGTTGTGATGCCGTTAGGTATAGTAAGCTTCCAATAATCCTCCTGTACATGGTGGGATATATAGAGGTCCCATCATCATGCTTTCCAAGTTTGGTTCCAACTGCAATTGGAGTTGACATTGGTTTTGAGTCATGCATATTAAATTTCTTTAGCAGATCTCTTTCAAACTTTTCCTAAGAAATGAAATTTTAATCCTTCTTTTGAATCACTTTCAACCCCATGAAATATGTGAGCCCCCCAATCATAGAAATTTGAAATTATGATTTCATGTGATTGGAAAATTCATCCACTGATTTCTGCCTACTGCCACCAAATATAATTTCATCAACGTAACCTAGAACCACGAACTAATCTTTTGGAGAATTATTCACATAGTGATTTTGATATAATCCTCTTCTTTTGAATTCCATTATATTGAGATAAAAATCCATCCGGGAATACCATGCTTGTGGTGCCTGCTTCAAACCATAGAGGGCTTTATTTAATTTATAAAAATTTGTTTCATCAGTACTAAGAAGAAAACCCACTGGTTGTTTTATGTAGAATTCTTCTTCAAGTACACCATTCAAGAATGTTGTCTTAACATATATTTGATATAATTTATATCCTATTTAGATTGACATGGTAAGAAAAAGCTTGATTGACTCCAGTCTAGCCACCAGAGCAAAGGTTTATTCAACATCAACGCCTTCAATATGTGAATATCCTTTACATACTAGTCGTTCCTTACTTATGATAACACTTCCATGCTCATCAAAATTGTTCTTGAAAATACACTTTGTACCAGTCACATTGTGACCTTTAGGTCTCTTGAATAGATCCCATGTCCGATTCTTGTCAATCTGATCTAACTCTTTATTCATGGTTTTCACCCATGATTCATCCTTTAAAGCTTATTCAAATGAGGATGGTTCCACAACTGACATAAATGTATATTGTGTGTTATTACTCATTCTCTTTGTTTTTGTGGGTGCAGTCCAATCCCTAATAACGTTGTATCGATCAATTTTTCCTCTTCTATTCCTCCTTTGAAATTTAACCGCATTCTCTTCAGCCAAGTTTTCCTCTTCAGATTCTTCTTCTGAGTCAACATCATGATGTGACTCCTGGGTGTTTTGTACACCTTCCTCTATTTCTATATTTTCATTTACTCCACATTCACTTTCTTCATTATTTTCTATCACATCAGCATATGAAATCCTTGAAGCATTTTTGGTTTTATCTTCAATGATCTTAACATCACTGCTTTCATAATCTTTCCTAAGAGCTTGTTGAAACACTTGTAGGCTTTTCTATTCATTGAGTATCCAAGGAAAATTCCTTCATCTGCATTGTCACCATACATCCCTTCATTTTCTTCTATATTTCTGATGAATAATTTACTTATAAAAATACAAAATTATTTCAAATAGGGATTTCTTCCATGCCATAATTCATATGGTGTATTCGTCTTACCCATATAAATCCATGTTCGATTTTGAATATACACTGCAGCTTGAACGACCTATTTCTAGTAATGTTATAGAATACAACTCTCAATCAGATTAGTTATTGTCACATTGTTCACCTATCGATTCCTATGATCAAAAAATCCATTTTTCTGTGGAGTTCTCATAGAAGATACCTCATGTTGTATCCCATGCTTCTCTAGGTAATTTTCAAATTCAATGGACATGTATTCCCCTCCATTGTCAGATCACATCACTTTGATTATTCATCCAATATCATTCTCATCGATTCACGGATATGTTTTCATGAAGTCAAGCACTTATCATTTCCTATGAATAACAATTACACATGACATTATACAGTAATCATCAATGAAAAGAACGAAGTACCTTTCTCCATGAGTTCTGGAAACATTTATCGGGACACATACATCTATATGAATGAGATCAAGAAGATGGGATTCCCTTTTATTATTTGGATGATATGAACTACAGACCAGCTTTCCCCAAATGCAAGCATCATAAGATTTTTCACATTCACGCTTCAAGTTGGGAATTTCTATGAAAATATTCAGTTTTGACATTTTCTCCTTATCTTGTTGATTGATGTTCCCAAATCCCTGATTCTAAAGGTTATTTTCTTTCTCAATAGTCATGTAGCAAATTTTTTCTTTATTGTTAACCTAATATAGGTTTCCTTCTATTCTGCATCCCTTCATAAGTGAATTTCCTATCTTTCCCTTGATAGTTCAGCCTTTATAATTAAAAGTAACTATAAGTACCGAGTCACATAGTTGACTCACACTAAGGATATTATGACGTAGGCCATATACATAAAAGACTTAGGTTTTATTTATCTCTCCATTAGCTAGTTTAGTACTTATATTGCCTTTGATTTTCAGAGCTCTATCATTACCAAACCATACTATTCCATCAACCCTCCTCTTGACATCTATTAACAATCCTGCATTACCTATCATATGAGATGAACAACCGCTATCCAAAATCCAGGTGCTGTTGATTTTTGTAGATTTGAGGACTACCTCTACAAGGTGTATTTTTCAATTTTCTACTTTTCTTTCCATGAGACATTGGATTGAGTGTAGGATACTGACGACCTTTCAATTCTATCTTCTGTGTACATGTGTTCTTCATAGTCAAAATATTATTCTATAGGATTAAACCTATTTGTAAGATACAAATTGTCTTGTTGATGGGCTTTGAATTGTCTCGGACTTCGGTAGGAGGTGTTCATGTCCCTCCTATACCTGCAATCAATGGCCTTATGACCAAAGTTAGAACAAAAAAAAAATATACATTGAAATTGTTTCTTTTAAAAGAATCAGAATATGAATTTTTTCTCCTTTGTTGAACTCCCATCTCTTCTCCATTCAACTAGATTCTTTCCTCTTCGCAATAAGACATGGTATGAACCAAATATCCACATAACCGATAATTTATGAGGGGAAAACGTCTTCTCACTTTTTTTTATCCTCATTCATTATTTTGTGGGATAATAGTTTGACTACCTCTTATTTTGGGATGCTCGAGGATAGTCTTTTGTTATTCTTTCAGATTGAATTAGGGGTTTCTTTTTTAGTACTTTAGGTGACTTTTCCACATGACCCACTTTCATCTTACCTTTATTTTGGTCACCTTTATTTGTATCATTTGATGATTCATTATCACAACTTATTACACTGTTTGTTATGTAAGCAGGTATTTGATCATTAAAAATCTTTTCAACTCCATTAGAATCATGTTTTTCTCTCTCCAATAGTTCAACATATGAGAAACTTCCAAAATTTATTTTCTTCCTTGATTCTTTTGAAATTTATTCACTCTCAAGTTTAATCCTAAGAGTAATAGATTTCTCATCAAGACCCTCAACATTCTTGGACTTTTCTTCCAGTCTAGAGGTGATTTCATTGATGACCATTGCTTGATCTTCAATTATTAGCTTCATATCCACTACATCATCTACGCTTTCAAGGATTTTAGACTGTACTTTCACAAATTACTCAAGTCATTCAATTTAAACTTTGAGATGATCAACATATTCAGATTATTCTTCGAAAATTGCTTTCCACTTATTTCAACCCTGACATTTAATCCTAATATTACTAACAATATCCTTAAGTTGCAACTCAGTATTGGCACTAGTTGTCAACTTATTGGCTCCACCATTATCTTCTGATGGTTCTGATTTTTCAATAGTGGCCATCATGGAATCATGGTTTCTAGTTTTAAATTATGGTTCTTCTTCTTCATATAATTCATTATCATCATCTTCCTCTTCATAGAAAAAACTCTTCTTCAGTACTTTCTCTCTAGATTTTAAGTTTCCCTTTTTTAAATTTTTTTTAAGGCTTCTTAATTTTTTCAGCTTCTCTATATTCATCATCGATCTTTCTTAATCACTGAGAGGCAATGTTCCCAACTTTTCCACAACAAAAGAAAGCTAGAGGTAACTTCCCTTTGAATTTCCCTTTTCCCTTCTGGAAATTCTTGGAAATGAGAGAAAAAATTTATTTTTACTCATTGTCTTCACCACTACTATCATTTGAAATTTTCAATTTCTCCATGGATTTGAATGCCATTTCCTTGATCACTTGAGTCATAACATATTCTAGCTTGACTCTCATTTCATATGCCACCAGACTACTTAGATGATCATCCAGAGAAAGTTTGGAAAGATCTCTTTCCTCAAGGGATGACACCTCTGCAATGTATAGGGGTGTAAGTCTTATCAATATTTTCTTTACAATGTCAACATATTTTATTTCTTCTCCTAGACGTCGAATCGCTCCAACCACTTCAGTAATTCGATTGAAGGAGTCAGCATTCTCATCAGGATGCATATTCAGATCATCAAACCTATTTTGCTGGACTTATAGTTTTTTCTCCTTCACTTTTCTATCTCATTCATAAATATTTTCAAGTTTATACCTCATGGAATTTACTGAGGTGAAACTCATCACCTTTAGATAGATCTAATTAGAAAGGGTTGCGGTGAGAGCATTCTGTTCTTTTGTATCTGCATCAACAATTTTCTTATCTCCATCAGTCATAGACAACCCTGTTGGATTAGTAACTTGTATACCTTTCACAGTGGAAAATAGGACTTCCATTCCAAGGTATCTTAGATGAGATCTCATACTGTTCTTCCAAATATAAAAATTACTTCCATCAAAGAGGGGGACTCCCCTGACACTGGGTGAATTCTCCATGACGATATAAGATAGATAAAACACCAAAAACCTCCCTCTGATACCACTTCAAGGACCATGGGACACCCTGATAGGGGAGGGGTGAATCAGGGCGTTAACCTTTTCTTTTTAAAGTTGTGTATCTTGTTCCCCTGTTGGTAGGAACTTGTTAAATATATTAAACAAATGAAATTAGGGAGATGACACATCACTTTTACTTGGTTCACTGCAAAGGGCTACGTCCAAGGAGCATATGCCAACAGTGTGTTGGTCCCACCTAAATACACTAATCTTTACTAGTTTTAGGATTACAAGATTCGTTCACAATTAATCTGTTCCTGACACACTACCTTTACATAGGTTCAGGGATAGCTCACTGCGTCCCTTAGATCACTTACCTCGACTCCCCCTAACTCACTACCTTGAGAGAAGTCAAACTCAGTTTATCAACATAAAGGTCGAATCAATAGATTTGAATTGAAGTCTTTATCTCTATTCATCATGGGACACTTATTTCATCAAAAGTCATGAATTGATGCACTTGAAAGCACTAAACCAATGAACTGGATTTTCAGAACATGTATTCATACTACACTGACAATTGCTCGTAACACCTACCCTGTGCGATCAAGATGTGACTTTTGTATGAAAGATTTGTTTTCACGTGGAAAATATTTCATCCAACTACACCATTTACACGCAACTTTATCTTTTGCATGCAACTTGAACTTTTGCGTGCAAATTTGTCTTTTTCTCACAACTTTAACTTTTCCGCGTGACTTTAACTTTTCTGCGCAACTCCCTTTTTTCTCAACTTTTACGCGCATCAGAACTTGGATCTTATCTAAGTCATTAGCCATAAAAAATGAGGGGAGAGGGACATATTATTTATAGGCATCGTTGAACCCCGTGGATCAAACCCAATGTGTCATGAAAAACCTCTCATTCTGTACGCAATGCTTTTCGCACATGAACCGTTTTCTGCACACAACTTCAGATTTTTCACACAGCTAGTGCCTTTTCCATTTTTTGACCTTTTGATCCCAAAACATTCCTTGTGCGCAAGTTTACAAAACACCTACAATCTTGCGCATTACTTCCTTTTCCAAACTCACATTTCTCCATTTTCTGATTTTCAGTCCCAAAAATTTAGCAAACACTGGGAAATGACGCCACCTTCAATACTGTTGTCTGATCAAACTGTATGATCCATTTTCTGGAGAACATTCTGAACTTTTAATGAGGATTGACAAAAAAAGCTGAACTCCATTTCTTGCATAGAATGGTCGTGGTTCCAACAATTAAGTGCATGCATGTTAAAAATGAGTAAAATTTAATAAATTAAAAATAACTACACTTTAATAATATTAAAAAAATGGATAAGTTTTGTGTGAAAATTGTATATAAAAATGAATAATTTAAGTATGTTTGAAATTAATATAACACACATTTGATCTATGTTAAATTGAAAAATCAAACGACATTCAATTATATGTCCATTACACTCTGAAATTTTTTAGTATTTTTAATTCATATTAATTTTTAATTATAAACCATTATTCACTAAATATAAGACTATTTAATGTAAATCACATAAATATTTTGTAATATATAAATAATATTTAAATACATTAATATATATCTATATATTTAATATATACAATTTATTAACATTAGTTATCATAATTATCTAATTAATAAAATGTTTAATATTTAATAATGTATAATCAATTTATTCATTTTTACCAATAATTATTTAACTAATAAATTTTTTACTTTTTTTAATAAAATCATTTTTTATTTTTTTTATATTATTTCATTTAATTTATTTGGACCTTTATCATCGTTAAAAAAGTACTGATAAAATCTATCTTTATCAGCGCTAAAAATAAAATGATGATAAATGGTACCCTTTATCAGTGCTAAAAATAAATGCTGATAAAGGGAACCCTTTATCAACACTAAAAATAAAGCACTGATAAATGGTTAAATTTATCAGTGCTTTCTTTATCACTAATAAATATGCCATTTGAAATAATTTTTTCTAGCACTGATAAATACTAGCGCTGTTAAACGCCTACTTTGTAGTAGTTATATGTCATATTTTGTCATTATCAAACAGATATACTAGTTTTATTATACAACATTTCAAGTGTTGATTTTATATTACAAATGGGATAACAATAGGAGTGTAGTGAAAGTTGATGAAATGGGCTTCATGAAGGTGAATTTTAGTGTGAAAGGGAGAAATATGAGATGTTCATAATGGAATCACAATAATTGAAAGTATTTTATATCTCAGATCCAACAAACATGAATTGGTCAATTATCATATTGGAAATTAATTTTTTTTGGGTCAGTTGAAAATTAAATCAAGGACGACCCTTTCATTGTGAGATCACAATCATTTTATGCTAGTCCCAATTTAGACAATGTATTGTACGTTATAGGGGACCATGAAGAGGGGATTTAGATTATCGATAGAGGATACAAATACCTAAAACCTTTAAAAAAAATAAAGTGAGTTTAATGAGAAGGTAAAAGTGTTTTTTAATATACTATTTTTTCCTTGTAATATTATTTGTTATCTAATACATTAACATAATCAAAATTAAATTTTTGACTACTTATGTAGATAATGTCTTCTGTAAATGATGATGTTACTAATATCACAGATGAATAGACTATAATGAAGGAAACCCTTTGGGAGGATGTAAAGGTAATGTTATTATATACTTTCTCTATTTCACCAAAAAAATTATATAATGAAACATTGATTTAATTTTTATTATTCTTTACAGAGTGTGTTTATTTTAGAATAATTCTATCCATATTTCATTCCTTTCTTCACCAAAACTTTTATATAATTATTCTCCCTCAAAATATTTTCACCCCTACAATGTTGGAATTTATCAATTTCCTTCAAGTTCCCCCACTGCCTTTGCAAGAATAGAAGTGGTGCTACCTTTGATCAATCACAGAGGTAATCTTGATGTTTGCACAGTAAAATCATTGTCTATAGAATTAATGTGTTCTTTTATATTTATGTTTAATTTATTTCATTTTAGTATCACTCACATAGGAATTGTTTTTTTATATAGGTGGATTCTTTTTTTATATTTGGGTGTTTTGTTTGAATTTGATCATGCTCGTGAGAGACTGGACTTTGTGGTTGCAAAATGAGATAATGAAAACAAGGAAATGGGTCAAGAATGTATAAAAAATCATGAAAAGGTGAATTAATACTTATTTAATTATTTTTGTCATCATTTTATCTATTATTTGTAAGTTAATTTCATATTCATTTTTATCTAATACTTATTTATTTTTTTCACTGATATTTTTGGAATTCATATTTTGATTTGAACTATCTGAAACAAGACACAAAAGAGATAACATGTTTCTTTCTACCAATTTTAACATGATTTCCATTTTCTTTATTTTCTTAACTTCCAATATTATATATTTATTTTATGTTCTTATCTAAAAAACCTTTTTAACTAATAATAATAACTTAATATATAGTGTTGGAAGTTTGACAAGTAAAGGAAATGAAAAGTGTGGTATAATTAGAAGTTAGTATTATTTTTATACTTTAGTAAAACTATCCATAAGTCATTTGGGACATGTAGGAATAATTCGTACCTCAATATGACACATAGTGTGACCGATATGACTCTAAGTTCATCTTTTTATTTAAAAATGACCTTAATTTTAGTAAAAAAGACAATTGACATTCTCAGAACTGATAAAACAAATTTGTATGGTTTTGATACTTTAGTAATATGATCCCTAAGTCATTTTTGATGTGTAGGAATTAGCCACACCTCAATCTGATACAGGATGTCTCTAGTATGACTCAAAGTGTCTTTTTCTAGTTTAAAATTGAAATTTTAGTTAAAAAAGTGTCACTCATTGAAAAATGAGAAAACACACTCATATTTTCTTGATAATTTATAAAAACTATTCATAAGTCATTTTTGATGTATAGGAATCAGTCTCACATCAAACTGACACATGATATGGTTGGTATGACTCAAACTATGTGTTTTTAGTTTAAAATGAAATTTTAGTAAAAAAGACAAGTGACATACTCAAAATTGAGAAAATGCGTTTGTATTATTTTGATAATTTAAAAAGACAATCCATAATTCATTTGGGGAATGTAATATCCAGTCTCACCTCAATACGACATACACTGTGACTGATATGACTCCATGTGTGTCTTTATATTTATAATTGACATTAACTTTAGTAAAATAGACAATTGACATACTCAAAACTAAGAAAAAACATTTAGATTGTTTTGATAATTTATTAAAAGGATCCATAAGTCATTTTTTAAATGCAATAATTAGCCACATCTTAATCCTATACATGATGTGCTCGGTATGACTCAATGTGTCCATTATCATTTTAAAATTGATATTTTAGTTAAAAAATTTCCACTCATTGAAAAATAAGAAAACATACTAAAATTACCTTGATAATTTAGGACAATGATTTATAAGTTATTTTTGATGTATAGGAATCAGTATCATGTTAAAATAACACATGATGTGACTAGTATGACTCAAAGTGTGCATTTCCAATTTAAAATTAAATTTTAATAAAACAGATAAGTGATTTACTCAAAATAGAGAAAACACATTCAAATTGTTTTGATAATTTATGAAAGTGATCCATAATTCATTTGAGATGCGTAGGAATCAACTTCAGTGCAATTCGACACACGGTGTGATTGGTATGACTCCAAGTTTATCTTTTTATTTAAAAGTGACATTATTTTTTGTAAAAAAGACAACTAACATACTCAAAACTAATAAAATGCATTGATATTATTTTTATACTTTATTAAAATTTTCCATAAGTCATTTTTGATGTGTATTAATAATCCACACTTCAATCCGATACACGATGTGCTTGGTATGACTTAAAGTGTCTGTTATGAGTTTAAAATTGACATTTTAGTTCAAAAAGTATCACTCACAAAAAACTAATAAAACACCCTCATATTGTCTGGATAATTTAGGAAAATATTCAGAATACATTTTTGACATTTAGGAATCAGTCTCACATCAAATTGACACACAATTTGACCGGTATGACTCAAAGTTCATGTTTCTAGTTTAAAATGATATTTTAGTAAAAAAGAAAAGTTACATACTAAAAACTAATAAAATACATTCATATTATTTTGATAATTTATTAAAATGAATCATAAGTCATTTGGGACATGTAGAAATCAACCACACCTCAATCTAATGCACGGTGCAACCAATATGACTCAAAGTTCATCTTTTTATTTTAAATTCACATTATTTTTTGTAAAAAAGTCAACTGCAATAATCAAAACCAATCAAATACATTCATATTGTCTTTATAATTTAGTAAAATGATTCATAAGTCATTTGTGACATGTAGGAATCATCCTCATCTCAATCTGGTACATGATGCAGCTGGTATGACTCAACATGTCTATTATCACTTTAAAATTGACATTTTAGTTCAAAAAGTGACACTCATTGAAAACTGAGAAAAAATTCTTGGATTGTCTTAATAATATAAGAAGACAATTCATAAGTAATTTTTGATGTGTAGGAATCCGTCTAATATAAAACCAACACACAATGTGACTAATATGACTCAAAGTATATGTTTCTAGTTTAAAATTACATTTTAGTAAAAAAGAAAAGTGGCATACACAAAATCAATAAAACACATTCAAATAATTTTGATACTTTAGAAAAATGATAACTAATTCATTTGGGGCATGTTGGAATCAATATTACCTCAATTTGATGCACAGTGTGACCGATATGACTCCAAGTGAATCTTTTTATTTAAAATTGACATTAATTTTAGTAAAAAATACTTCTAACTTACTAGAAATTGAGAAAATTCATTCATATTTTTTTGATACTTTAGTAAAATGATCAATAATTCATTTTTTATATATAGGAATTAGCCTCACCTTAATCTGATACGTGATGTTCCTGGTATGACTCAAAGTGTCCATTATTTGTTTAAAATTGATATTTTAGTTCAAGAAGCATCAATCACTGAAAACTGATCAAATACAATCATATTTTCTTGATAATTTTGAAAAAATATTCCTAAGTCAATTTTGGAATGTAGGAATCAGTATCACATCCAACCAACACACTATGTGACTAGTATGACTCAAAGTGTGTGTTTCTAGTTTAAATTGACATTTTAGTAAAAAATAGAAGTAACGTACTCAAAATCAATAAAATCCATTCATACCATTTTGATACTTCAGTAAAATGATCCATAATTCATTTGGAATGTGTAGGAATTAGGCTAACCACAATCTGACACACGATGTGACTAGTATGATTCCATGTGTGTCTTTTTATTTAAATTAATATTAATTTTAGTAAAAAAGAAAATTGACATACTCAAAACTAAGAACTCACTTTTGGGTTGTATCGATACTTTAAGAAAACAACTAATACGTAACTTTTGACATGGAGAAATTAGCCTTACCTCAATATGATACACGATGTTCCTGGTATGACTCAAAGTATCTATTATCAGTTAAAAATTGAAACTTTAGTTTAAAAAGTGTCACTCCCTAAAAACCGAGAAAACACACTAATATTGTATTAATAAATTAGGAAAATTCATTTTGCATGTGTAGTAATTAGTATCACATCAAATAGACACATTATGTGACTTGTATGACTCAAAGTGCAGTCTCTAGTTTAAAATGACAGTTTAGTAAAAAAGATAAGTGACATACTAAAAACTAAGAAAATTCATTTGAATTGTTTTCATACTTTAGTACAGTGAGCCATAAGTCATTTGGGATGTGTAGAAATCACCTACACCTCAATATTTTCCACAGTGTGATCAGTATGACTCTAAGTGCATCTTTTCAATATATAAGTGTCATTTTAGTTTAAAACGTGCATCACATCACAAAAAACAAGAAAATGAGCCTAAATTGTTTTCTCTTCTTTCCATCTTATATTACTTAATTAATTTACTAATCATTTTTATCTTATAATTATTTAGTTAATTTTCATAAAGATAATCCTTGAAGACTAATAATTAATGGTGTGATGTGGAAGAATCAACCACAACTCAATCCGATACACAATGTTCTTAGTATGACTCAAAGTTTAGTTTAAAATTAATAATTTCTGTTTAATTTATTTCTTTATATTATTACTAATATAATAATTGTTTTATTATACAATTGTGTTCTTTTTATTAGGGATGGTTTGTTTAGTAATATCACGAGTCAGGGTCAGGGGAAAAATAAAAAATAACATTGATTTTTTTGAATCTATGTAATAATTTTTACTTACTCATGTAACTATATAAACCAATGTTTTAAATGTCTACAATATAGTGTTTTTCTTGTATTTGTGTTGTAATTTTTTTTTCATTTAAATTTTGTATTAGTACTTGATTTTACTACTTTCTGGTGCTCTAGTGTGCTATTACAACACACTGTACTATGCCCCTATATCATCACTATTAAATGAGATGATAAAATCCTAATACTTTTAATCGTGCTCTGGTAGTCAGCGCTTCTCTTGCATTGATAAAGGCCATTTTAAGCTCTGTTAAAGGCCTGTGTCTGCAGTAGTGTATCATGTACCATTACTCTTACTTGATCTAACTACATAATATGATAATGTACATAATCTTCTAGATCATGTATGCTACAATATAAAAATAGGTATCCCTAACATGAAACTCACAGTACATAATCAGGTTTAACCACGGATGTGGGGTATCTAGATAGGTAGGATATACAGAATGCATTAGTCCTTACATTTCTAAAAACATAGACTATATAAATGATTTAATTATATCATCTACTAACTAATTCATCTATTGAATATTAGCCTTCAAGGAATCTATTTCACTCATGTATTCTACCTCCCTTGGTGTTGTATTAGGATGTCCAAAAAAATCTAATACTAACACCTGCCTTGTAATGAACCGGCCCAGGTCAACTTATCACGTCACTCGAGCCGATCCACCATAAGGCCGGAGGCATATTCTTAATCTCCATGGGATGGTGAAAACCACCAAGGAATAAAATAAAAAATAGTAGGAATTGTTTCACCCTTAGATAATAATAAAAAAGTAGCAAAAATTTTCCCGAGATATCATCATGGTTCATCCATACATTGGATATCCATGCAAATAAAATAAAGAGTTCTAAGAAATAGAACAAACCAAATAGGAAAAAATCAGTAATAACAAAAGTAGTGATAAAAATGGTAATAATTCAAATAACTTTATATATATATATACAACATCTAGAATCAATACATAATTAGGTAATAATATAAAGGAAACCAAAAACAAATACAGTAGCTAGCCAAATTAGCCAATAAAAGAACATCTCAAAAATAAACTAACAAACCAAGCCACCATTCGAGCATCTCCATGTGACCCATGGTCACTAACCACATCCCAAAATTTCCATCAGTGGACCAATAATAACATCACCAAAAATAATAGAAACCACAAGGGATCAAAACCTTGGAAACTAAAAAATAACATAAGAGCTACATACACACATATTGGTGTGTATGTAGGGTGTGAGCTAAATGTTCCCATTAGGATTTTACTAAAGAGTCTATGGAATTACTTTTATAATAAATTTTATAAATTTTAATTTGAAACATATCCATAAAATGTGTTTTTATGATAAAGTATAAAGAAAAAAGTAACAAAATCTTATCCCTTCTTAGAGAACTTACACCCTCTTTACAAAAAAGATGGCAGATTACATCACTCACAAGGTAAATCTTTATAACTTTAACATGAAAACTTTTGAGTTTTTAAAAAACAAGTTATTTTATCATTTTAAAATAATTTTAAAAATACCACATTTAAAAAAAAAAAATTCTAAATTAAATCATTATTTTAATATACATTTGAAAACCATTTAAAATATAAACCAAACATTGAATAATGAAAATAAAAATTATATAGGAACTACAATATCAATGAATTATAATAAGATTAACCAATGATAACATAATAGTTCCCCAAGAAAAGATTAGCACAATGGGATATAAATAGAGTAAGTAGTGGGAAACCCCAGGATAAAATCAACATCAAATGAATAAGCATAATGGGAAACTCACTCAGTTTTAACATGGTACTATACTAAATTATACTAAAGTGGAATAAACCACCGACCTATGTTGTATTCCAAACTGATATAACCACCCAATTCACTATCATAGTCTCATCCAGGTACCCCCTAGAATGGACATACTCTACCCTAGGAGATTCTAGCTAGTGCATAATCTAAACTAGTGTAGCATAAACTTGGATATCTCACTTAGCTACCTCGGGTTACCATAACAATTAGAAGTTGAAGTGAGAAACTAAATAAGAAAATTATCATAATATAAATCATCAATGAATCATAACAAATAGATCTCACATCACCTCCAGAACCCTTACATGAAAAAACCCCTTTCCCATTCATCCAATCATCACATAACAATTCAATTCATCCCATAAGAGGGAAAAAGTATATATAAGACATAATATCAACCAAGGGGCTCAAACTGAGGTATCACATGCATCAATTGAAACTCTTTTATAAAGTACCTAACATTAATTTTTCAAACCAACTTGGTCTGTAAAGTTATTTTACCATCCTTTGAAAACCCAACCCTAAAATAATCCTTCAAAAATCATTTAGAAATCACATTTTCCTAAACATAAAACTCAACACATTTTTTTGAAATAAAAAACTTCATTATTTGAAATCCAATTGAAAATAAAAACCCCCTTTTATTGAAAAAATATCCTTGAAACCATGATTCACCTCTTTAGAAAAAATAGAAATGGTGTCGAACACCTCTAAAATTCAAATTAATTTTTAAAATATCCTCTTAAGAATTTTTACAAACACTTATCATGTATAAAAATATTATTTTAGAAACCAAGAACCAGAAAACCACTGAAATCCCTCTATCCCATGATTAGAAATCTTTGAATCCATTTTATAAGCCCATGAAGGGAATCAGATATTGGTATAGTGTGATATAAAGATTATTTTTATAAACTTAATCATTTTAAAACATGTCTATGTAAAGGCATTTCATAAAAAATCCTCCTCAATCCAAGTAGAAACAAGTCACCATTGATGGTAGAAGAATAACCCCATAAGGGAGACCCCTATAAGCTCTTAAAAACAAAAAAAATCATCATTATACACATACTAAACCCTATAATAAACTTGTTAAACTATTAGGGTTTATGGGAGAAATAAAAACAAGGGGAATGGAGGTAGTGAAGATAAGAGAATAAGGAATGAAGGAGACGAATGGATTAACCTTAAATAACTGCTTGAAATCAGTGGAGGAGCTCAAAAACCCAAGGGAAACGAGGGTAGAACACTTGGGTATCTACTGTGGTTTTTTTGACATGAGTGATGGAGGAGGGAGGTCTAATAGGTATAAAATTTACTAGGGGAAGAAGTGTAAAATCAATTTTTAATGAATTTGGGCAGTTTACATAGCTTACAAAACCACACACCAACCATGTATCTTACACTAGAATGGAATTATAATCATTAATGGTTTATTAAATCATGTACCAACTATGAAAACCTTATTTCAATTGATCTTAATCACCCCACATAGTTTTTTTTCATGTTTTCCAAGTTATATGTAAGTCACCACACATGTATAAGTCATTAACATGGTTTCCTCTAAAATTAAATGGTTATCCAAACAATTGTTCCTATCCATGCGGTAATCGTGTTACATTTTAAAACCAATAAAAAATAAAAATTTCAATTCTAAAACTCAAAAAATTGAAAAGTAAACTAAAAATATATAATATATAATACCATAGTGACATGAGGGTGTCACACACCTCATATCCTACTACGTGACCTTGGTGTTCTTATTTACTTAAAGAAGTCACAAAAATGAACATCCTATCCCCAAGGATAAAAATTTCCCACATATATTTCTCGTAAAGGGAATCCTAAAATGATACATATAAATTTCATATTAATGTTCTAATTTTAAAAAATACTAATTTTCAGGAAAAATAATAAGAATTCTCTTATAATCTTATCAAATACTTGTTTTGATGGATCAGTAAGAAAATTTCCCTTTATTACCACTCTCACCTTTTTCTATTTTTCATGGTGAGTCAGGGGAGATGGGGGAACAAACAAAAACTATCTGGAACCACTTCTAGATTTAGCTCTTAATTCATCAAAATCTTTAACAATCATTTCCTCCTCTAGTAATAGATACTTTCCATGTGAAAAAGTATAAGGGTATACATTTTATGACCAAATTTATTGGTGAGATCTCCTAGATTACTATTACATAAGAATAATTGAATAAGTAATTAAGTAATTAAAAAATAATTTTATAATTTTTTTATTAGCAAAAATTATCATACTAAAAAGGCTTCCTCCTATCGGCTAACAACAAACTTCTCCCACATATCTATATCTAAAAAACCCTATTTGAGGTATGAATTTTCTATCAATTTCTTTTAAAAAATATAAATAAATTAAAATATGATTTAAAATCACTCCATATAATTTCCATAAAATATATACACCTCTTATTAATTACTTTAATATCAGTAAAGTTTAATTCAATTTGTAATTGAATAGATCAAATGTTAGTCATATGAAATATATAATATTTGAACCATTATAAAAAATTAATTAGTTGAGATATTTTACCATTAAGCACACCAACAATTGATATTTCATCATCTAGTCAAATATCCTCTAATGAGGATATAACATTCTAATATTACCTCAACTCAACATGGTCATTAAACTCCTAAACTACATTTCATTTGGTCATATTGGGTTATTATTATCTTCAAATCAATTTTAAACATCTACTCCTTCCCGTGAGCAATTATAAATCTTGGTAAATATTTAATCCCATTTATACTAAATTTGGGTATCTTATTATTTATAGAATAAAGATATTACACAATGGCAGGCTCACCAATAGTGCTATAAATAATTTCTACAAACATAAATTTAATTTCACTAATTAATTAAATTATTATAGATATATTTATATGAAGAGACATATAAATTCCCTGATATATATTCCTCGGTGTATGTGACAATAATTTAAATACATGTATTCTACTTTAATGAAATTACATGTAACTATAATAAAATAAAATAAAATTATTCTTAGAAGTAAAAAAATGACTGTTTATAATAAAAACCAAAATTTATTGATTCTATTCACTAATATAGCCAAAGAAAAGCATATAAATGAAAACAATGAATACAAAGAAATAGTCATATAAAAATAATGGAATTAGACTTCTTCAATCAAAAAACACATAAAGAAAATTGATGAATATAAAAATTAATAAAAAATGGAAAATTGATCAACATTTATAGATTAAATATACAAGTTTAAAAAAGTGAATTACATGTGTATTTTTTAAAAATAAAATAATAAATAGATATTTACCTAAATAATTATGAGAGTAATTCCATTTTACATGATCATTTTTTATATCATGAACCATGTCCACATTACATTTATTATTATCCTTAGGTAATCATGTAATATATGAAGAAATGTAACATAATTCCAGAACACCATTAATATCCTCATATAAAAAATGATTTTTCACCTTATAAAACAACTAACCACTGATCATTCAATGGGTCAACAACATAAAACTTCTCTTTCACATGTGTACCGATGATAAATTATTCCTCTTTGTAACTAAATATTTTCAAATCAACAAGTTTAAACCTATAATCATGATGTTTGAAACCACTATTACTATCAACCAAGTCACACTTAAACACCGATAGTCAAAATTTTGTATAAAAAATTTCGGTATATCCTCAATAAATCCGAAATATGTTATTGATGTAGAAATTGGATTTTTTATATTTTTCACTAAAAAATGAATTGATTAAAAAATGACCATTATTTTACAATTTTTAATGGCACTATTTTTGTCTTGATTTTTATATAAAATATGTAACCATTAATATTAAAACCATTCCATGCGATCACCTTAATAGATAGTCCCCTAGCTAACCATTTTTGTGTTTCTGATGCAGCTGAATTGGTGTTACCTTTCTCTTTAAAACCTGAAATAAATGTATTTTTATGCTCATTCATTAACCAATTTTCCTTTATTTTCAAATATAATACCTTTAATAAAACACTTTGCGATTATATATTTGATTGAACCTCACCCGTGTTGTTTAAAATGTATAAATGTGCCTGCATCACTACATAACATGATATTAAATTTACTTTTAAGGAATATATTCAATTATATTCACTATTGGATGTTAGATACTAAGATATAGGAAAACTTACATTCTCTAATTCATACAAGTAGTTAGTAAAAAACTCATCCACCTCCTCTAATATATATTTATGAACAATAGAGGCCTCTGGTCACTAATTTTTTTTAACAAATCCATTTAATAATTTTCTATATCATTCAAAAGGATACATCCAATATAAATATGTAGTCAAACATATCAAAATATGATGATGGAAAATAATTATCCAGTTGAAAAAGTATTAGGAAAATTTCATTCTCTAATGCATTAAATAAATTTGGATCTATGAATTTACTGCAAATGGATTTGAAATGATAACAAAAATTGATGATCGAATTTGTAATAGACATAGATAATATTCTATGTAGTGAAATAGGTAGTAGATATTGAATCAATACAATTCATTCATGAGATTTAATTCTTATTAACTTCAATTATTTTAAGGAAACCAAAATTTTCACATTTTAAGAAGAACCATTGGGTACTTTAATACCATACAAACATTAAAAAGAACATATCTTTTCACTCTTTCATGACACATGAAAAGCCATAGATAAATATATTATTTTTTCCTTTTAAAGTTGGATATAAATCCAAACATATATTCATAGATATTAAGTCAAATATTGTATAAAATTAATCTTTTATGTTTACTTTTATGTCTAATAGAGTTTTGATCAAACTGTTTATGGGAATATTCCATAAATAATTATATATATATATATGGTATTATATATATATAACTTGTATATACAATTTCATGAAAATTATGATTTTCATGTATTTGAGTATATTATTATATGTGTATTGGACACCCGAACAATTCTATACTAAACCTATCATTTAAATAAACTACTTTGTAAGATAAAATATGCGGGGATTCTATTTATTCATTAAAGAGTTGTATGAGTTATATGAACTATTTACTCATGCATCACAACACATGAGTAAATTCTATAACCTAAGAAGTATCCTTTTGGATTTATAAAACAATACTATAAAATGTAAGTGCGTGTGATGGTGTGATTTATTCATGATTGGCTGAAATTTCTAGATACTTAAAAGCTATTTTCATCTTTTTTCTTTACACCCAAGGATCTAGCAGGCCTTGGAGGAAGATAGGACCCCACTTGAATGTCGAGGGTTGTAAATTTTCCTTTGTATAACTCTAGAGGTGGGGATATTTTTTCCACTTTAGTTATCTACATCAAATATACCAAACTAATATCAAGGGGATAATTGGAATCTTCACTGTACGTTATGCCTTTACAATATTTATTCACTTTCATTTTATATGCAGTTTCATATTATATTTCATAGAGATCACTGAAAAAGGGGTTTTAATAACCTTTTCATCATCTGGTTATCATTATTAGACTATAAAAAACTCTTTAGTGGTATTATAGAGAACCAATTCTTTATATTTATGAAATAATGCATTGAAATGAAT
Source organism: Viscum album (assembly GCA_963277665.1). Classification (NCBI taxonomy): domain Eukaryota; kingdom Viridiplantae; phylum Streptophyta; class Magnoliopsida; order Santalales; family Viscaceae; genus Viscum; species Viscum album. The sequence continues at coordinate 638,937,699 of OY728153.1, forward strand.
AAACAAGTGAAAGTAGATCATTATTTTTCATGTTTTTTAAAAATTTGGAAATACAGTTTACCTTTACATAGAAGGTGTAAATTGGGCATTACCTTTACACATATCTATTTTATAAAGGTAACCAATGTGTTACTTATACGATAGATCTCACACAAAGTTCATATCTTAATTACCTATATGTGAGTGGTTGCATAATGGTATATGAGGAATTCCTAAAGCATCATAAAGGTTACTGCGTAAAGGTTATGCATCAGTTTTAAATCTTGTGTAAGGGTTACTAAAAGATACCTTGATGTAGTGATGGATTTATATTTACATAAAGGAAGTGATATATTTTTAAGTCATGCATAATGTACTTCACCTAGTTACTATTATGTGAAGCAATTTACCTTTATGTGAAAGAGTTCACATAAGGGTAATCCGAGATTCACCTTTACGTGAAGGGTTTACATAAAGCTAAGAGCTTAGTACCATTATGCGATATGATCCATGTAAGGGAAAATCCTATTTTCCCTTATATATACTATCCACATAAGGGTAGAGGGAGTATAACCTTATGCTAAAACCTGAATTTTGGATAAGGGTAAACAAAAAAGGTTTAAAATTTTATTTTAAAATATTATACGGTTTTAATGGATTATAAAGAATTTATAAATCATATTAAAAGGTATTTGGGGAATATTTAATTTATATTTAATTTATAAATAAATAAATAAATTATAAATAGTATATAATTAATTAAATAATTTTTTTATGAAACTTTTAACTTTACCATATATTAAATGTTAATATTTGAAATACCTTTTAAAAAAATTATATAAAAAGTATTATGATATAGAAATATAAGTGTTTATTTATAAATCATAAGTGATAATTTATAAAGGCTTATAAATTATAAAATGAGGTCAAAATATAAAATTATTATATTTAAATTATGAATTATTTATAATTAATTAATTTGAACTGTTCAAATTAAAGGGGCCCCATTTGGAACATTATTTAAACAACATCAAAATGGATTTGATGATTGTTTTGATAAAAGTTTAAATAATTATTAAATAAGTAATATTAAATTGTGTAAAATGTCTACATAATAGAAAATTGGATTATAAAAATGTTTATAATTAAAAAATATCATATATTTAAAATTAAATTCCATATAATGATAAATATGAAAGTTTTTATATTGGTTTGAATATAAAGTGTTTATATTCAAAATTATGGAATGGATATAAAGGGTTTATATTCATGATTATGGGATGACTATGATGTTGAAATTATAAAATTTTTATAATTAACTTTTACTTATAAATTGTTCATGACTATTTATCACGTGTTTAATTATTTAAAATTTTCTTTTATTTAAAAGGTTATTCCATGCTATATTCATGTTTAGTAAATTTTTTAACAAATTTAAATATTTTTTATACTTTAGTTTAATTGTTAAATTGATTCTAAATAGATCCTTGCATTAAATGATAATTTTAACAAAGAATTTTGTTTTTCATTTACCTTAACATTGGTTTGTAATTGAAGTTATTAACTTGAATTTAGTTATTGAATACAATTTATGCATATTAGGTATTAGGGTTGATTAATTGGATTCTATCTTGAGTAATTCCTACATGGGGATATAGATTTTCGGTTAGACTACCTACCTACCTGGAGGCTTAGGCCTTGTCAGGGCTGGTGAATGGGGTCGACTATCTATCACTCTAAGCATACTCATGAGGAGGTTGATGATGATACATAACTCTAAATATTTATATGAAGTGTTCATGTACCTTATCCATATGATAAATTTTGATATGAATAAATATAACTGAATTTTATTTTTGGGAGAGTAATAAAAACATGTGGGTTGTGTAAAGAGTTACACATCAATATGGTTTGAACATATTGATTTGGTGGAGTGAATCATATTCCGAACTAAATTACTAAAAACACACATATATATATAAAATGAAATAACATGAGATAATTAAGTGGGATAAAAAATTTCCTTTAAATACCAAGTGTCATATCCCTTCAAAAGAGGCACTTGTCAAGACCTAGGTCATCAAACTGGGTAGTTTCTGATTAACCGAGTGCCCTTGGATTATCTTCTATAAGGAAATCAAGAAATTAGTGAAACTGGATTTTTCTATTTGGTAGTTTTGGGATTAACCAAGTTCCCATAGATTATTCAGTGCTAGGTTGTTTTTTGGAATTTAATTTGGGTTATACTATCCGGGAATCCCTAATAGTTAGGATACTAGAGGAATGGAGTTCAATTTTTCTATTTGATGGATTTGAAAAAGGGTTTTATGATTGACCATCTAAGAGTAATGTATGATATGACTAGGATAATTAAATACCTAAATAACTGTGTAGTGATATGAATACTATATCAGACTCATTTTTAGTGAAATATAGATCTTGTACTGCTAATGGATATGATGTGTTTTTAAAATGGGTCATTATTTTACTAAGAGACCATTTAATAAAAGTCCTTATTAAATGGTTATAAAACATGACACTGATATGATAAAATATTCTGTTATAGATAAATGAAATCATAATCAACCTAGACCTTAAGATATGTCATTGAAAAAGAAAAAATTAATGGAATAAAATTATTTAATTGGTATAATAATATGAGAATCATTGTCAAGCATGAAAGAAAAATTCTATGTGTTAGAATAAACAATTCCTAATAAGATAACCAGTGAACCAATTCAATAAAAGTATTTAGATAACTATAAGAAAAAAAAAGATAAAAAATGACCACAGGAATATTATTCTCTACTCATGTACACAATATGATTAGGTACGACAATGATTTAAGGAATTTTAGACTCATATACAAGATATTAATGGGTATGTCAAATGATATTAAATATAATTGAATATGTTGATGACACGATGTGACTAAAGGTTTCTTTAAAAACTTATTATTTATAGGAATAAATTCTATTATTATGATAGATATATGATATCAATTTTATGTTTTGAAAAGTTTTTTAAATATATATGAGGTTAAAAGATGAAATGAATTGGAAATTAATATTTTATTTGAAATAATAGAGAAGAGTTGTTACTGCATTGATAACTTGGATACTTCAATATTTGATAAACTTGTAATAAGATATGCATTTTTATTTAGATCTTGATAAGAGTATGTAAACAATATTTCTTTAAATTAAATGTGATGGGTGTTTTTAATACACACAGTTTATGATTTGTTAAATTCTATAACATGATTTAATGGAGACTTAAAATGGATTTTTCTAATTAGGGAATTTATCCTATTTCCATATATGGAAATGTTATGAAAATATGATTGAATATAAATAACATTTACCTGATATTCTCAATGTTCTAGGAATATATATGAACTAGGAATATAATATATAGGTTTTAAAGTATTGTATATACATTAAAAGAAGGTAAAAGTTCAAATTGGAAGAATAAAAGTTGGTTAAAAAGTTTAAAAATTGTTTCTTTATGAGTCCAATCAATATTATGGAAACCTAGTGTTCTCAAAAAGAAAAAGTAATAATTAAATATAATTGGATCATCCATGATATACCTAAAGGATTTTATAAAACTCCATGTAATATCCATATTAGGTATGAGTGTTAAATTAATTATTTATTTTTAAAAGGTATGTGATACCAAATTTATATTTTAGAAAAAAAGTTTTGTAAATATATAAGAGTTAAAAATCAAAGGGATAATTGATTTAGATTATATTTTATATTCATGTGATGAAGTAAATAACTAATACATTAATGATTTAAGTGTAAAGGATTTTATCAAGATCAAATTAATCTAATTTAAACATATACATCTTAATGAAATTTCTCTTATGTGATAAGATAATATGTTTAATAAAAAAGAGTTTTTATGAACAAGTATGAGATGATTAAATTAATACATATGGTTTACGATTCAATGATTTCTAAAACATGTTTTGAGAAAAAGACGTAAAGACCAGTAAATTTCAAGGAATTTTTTTTCTTAATTTCTTTGGAATTTTACAAGAATGCAGTTTCTGATGGCGCCTGATTCCGAGGCCCGGTGTGCCCGGAATCATTTTCCGAAGTTTGGCTCGGGTACGTTCAGTGAAGGGACGAGCGGGTTTTTCTAACTTTTAAACCGGTGCTCGGAATCGAATTCTGAGGGCACCGATGGAATTGCAGCGCCAGTATTTTCTTAGAAACGACTCTTCCGGAGTTGCGTTTTCTCAGGTGTGGTTTTTCATTTTTGGGCTTAAAGTTAAGAAATAAAATAATTTGTACGACAAACTTTATTTTATTTCACTTAAAGCTACTTGAAAGCCACTTAAAGCTGCTTAAGCGGAGTTGAAACAGATAGGGTGCTATCCAAAAATATCCTACCCCCTTGGTAGGATATTTGTGAGGTAGGGCCCGCATGAGCCCCACCGTTTCTTTTCCACTAAGTAACGCACCCGCGAAAGCCCATCATTATGAAAGTCAACTGACGCGTTTTCTTAAATTCTTAACGCACCAATTAATTGGGTGGTTTTCTTCGTTGAATTAATTCTATGAATTAATTTATTCGTTTCTTAACCTGTTTGAAATCCATTGGCGTAATAATAAAATAAGACCAACGCACGACTTCTGGGAAAATGCTCGTTGTGAGGTTTTGACAAGTTTTGTGCCTTCATCCTCCTTCGCGAAGAATGCGAAGAACGCGAAGAACGCCGTCACCCTCAGAGATTGACGATGCTTCATCTGAGACGTTCTTCCCCGCCCTGATCTCTGGTCACCAACTGCTTGAGTTCGTCGACGCAACGCCGAATACCGTGACGACGTGATGATCCTCTTGTTCCGCGACGGCCAATTCCGCAAAGAACTCTCGTTCGACGACGTTGAGGTAGGTTTTTTTTAATTGAGGATAATAATACCCCCCTTTTTCCTCGGATGTTTCCTTTTGAAAATAAAGAACGCGGATCAACCCAATACTAAGTTGATCCGCAGAAAGTTTGGTTATGCGACGAGAATTCTTGATTGCGGAAAATCGGTAGGGGTTTGTTTGTGAAATAACTGTATATTCCCATGATTGTTTCTTTTAAAAACAAAGAAACCGGATCAAGTCCAAATTTAATTCTATTAAAATTGTGCATGGCTTTTATTCATGTGTCGAATATTTTCTCCCGACTGTTATTATCTAACGTGGAGGGTGCGGGCCAAACAAACACGGCCCGACAACCCTCCGCAGTTCTTCCTTGTTGTTCGGATTTGGCGGGCGACGACAAAACGTACCGCAGAGGCGATTTAATGATCCCGCAATGAAGAATGGAACCCGGGAGGAACAGTGGCGCAAGCGGGAAGGAAATCGGACCACCGGAGAAACTCCGGTGTCCTGCGGAAGCTTCCGCCGGCGCCAGCGGTTCCGCGGCCGTTTGGAACCGCGGTTCAGGGACGCGGAGGCCCGGCCGCGTCCGGGTGATCCAGGGCGGCCCCCCGCGGGGGCCGCGTTGTTGTCACGCAGGGGCATGCACGCCCCCCGCGTTGCTCGGCCGCTCGGCCGAGCCGAGCCGGACCGGCCGGCCGAGCCGGGCCGCGCCCTGGCCTGGCCGGACCGGGTCCAGCCGGGTTAGACCGGGTCGGCCCAGTTCGGCCGACCCAGGGGGGTCTGGCCGGGTCGGCCCGGGCCCAGACCCCCCGTCTTCGGACCGTTTTCGGTCTTTTGCCCGTAACTTGAGCTACGGGCCTTCGAACGACTCTCTGTCAGTGGCAACGCGATCCTTGGATCGAGACGGTCGTTTCAGTATATCGCACTCAATGTTTTGGAACACTTTGGGTTTGGCCGGATTGGTTCGGATACGAAACCAACCGGGCCCTCGGAGCGGAAACGCTCATATCTTGAGCTTTGGACATCCGATTGGCGTGCCGTTGACTTTGATTCTTTCCTCTAAGTGAGACAGATCTTTTGGCTTACTCCGCTCGAGGTTTAGATGCCGTCAGAGTGCGGTCGGGTTGGTTCGCTCACGAAACCAACCGGGACCCTGGAACGAAAAAGGCAATAACTCACAGACCGGGCGTCCGATTGACGCGCCGTCTGTCTCGTTGTTTTCCTCTTGATGAGACGGAACTTTTTGCATACTTTGCCCGAGTTTTGGACGCAGTTGGAATATGGCCGGGTTGGATTGTACCCGAAATCCAACCGGGCCCCTGGAATGGAAAAGCTGATATCTTTCAGACAGGGCGTCCTTTTGACGAACCGTCAGTGGTGTTGATGATCACGTTGAGAAACGGTCCCTATGTGTATAACCTATGAGAGTTCGGGGTACAGTTGAGATACGGCCAGGATTGGTTCGCTCATGAAACCAACCTGGCCCCTGGGACGAAAAGGCTAGTAACTCACAAACCGGGTGTCTGATTGACGCGTTGTCAATTACGTTGAGACCCCTATGATGAGGCGGTCCTTTGGATACTTCTTCATGGGACTTTGAGATACTTGGAGTATCGACCAGTAGCTCGTGGAGTGGACCCTCCCAGATACGAGCATACGAAGTACAGAGACCGTGTAGCCGGCTGAAACCTGGCGACTGCTTGACCGACTCGACCTGGAGTGAGTCGACTAGCCCAGTGGACGGAGTGCCCGGTATTTGGCGGCAGACCCACAGCGGACGGAGCGCCTGGTAGTTGGTAGCAGACCCGCGGTACTCGACCAGAGTAGTACCTTTGTAGGCTATTAGGGGGAGCGTCCGGTATTTGGCGACAGACCCACAGCGGACGGAGCGCCCGGTAGTAGGCCGTAGACCCGCGGTTCTCGACAGGAGGAGTACCTCAGCAGTATTAGGTTAGTGAGAAGTACCTCGGAGTTGTGATCGGTCCACTTTACACTCCAGAGACGGAGCTCTTCACCAGTTACGGTTTCGATAATGAAAATCCTGGTTTGAGCTGAATCTTTTGACCTTTGTGTTTACCACATGATTGAGATGGGTCACTTGATAACTTAGGTATATGTATGGGCATATACCTGGGTAGTGGTTATCTGTTGATTTCACAATCCTTGTGTTTCCTCATGATTGAGATGAGTTATTTGATAACTTATGTATATGTATGGGCATATACCTAAGTAGAGGTTATCTGTTGAGATCTTCTTTGTGGTTATCCTTGTTGGTTTAGTGAGACCTTGAGGGTCTCGGGGTCCCTACTGAGTATCGTTATACTCACCCCTGCACGGGCTATGCCCGCACCTCGTTGTGTTGGTTACAGACGACGGGCAGTGCTGACGGAGGCCGAGTGTTCGAGGACTGGATGGTACTCGGAGGTGGACTACACGACGAGTCAGTACCCGGAGGTGGACTACACGACGAGACGACACACAGAGGAGGTTGATGGACGAGAGCATGGAGGAGGCTATCTGTACCTACCCTTCAGGTAGGATCTGTGGAGGACGACCAGGAGCTGTGCCATCTGTACCTACCCTTCAGGTAGGATCTGAGGAGGATGACCCAGGAGCCGCTTCCTTCCTTCCAGCTGCTATCTTTTCTGTTGTACTTGTTCAGTTGTAGTTGTAATTTCTTTTGGGTTTGTATTCTGACCCATTTACTTTTCAGCACTTCTCTTGTACTTAGTGTTTACTTTTTCCGCTTTCTTACTCTGTGGTGCTTGTTTTATTTTATAAAGGCAATGTCTTCCCAATTATCAGGATTTACGCCTTTGGTGCTAGTCGCCAGCCCTTGGCCTATAGAAGGCGGGCTTGGGGTAGTCACAGCACGGGCTCCGAGGATGGGTCGTGACAAATTGGTATCAGAGGAGTTCGGTTCTACCGCAGAACTTGGGACCCTGATCTTTTTTTTCCTATCTGTGAAGCAATAGTGTTAAGAGTACCGAGTGTGGTTTTCAGTTCATGGAGTCCAGTGTTGGTGCGGGCGGCCGACGTATCCATACACCAGGACCCTAACAACCGATTTCCGACTCTGTGCACGAAAACACTGATTGCGTGTGTGTTTACAGAAGTTTTATTTAAATGTCAGCTCAAACCAGGTCAGCTCACCAGGTATAATCTTTTGACTGTGTCACGTTGTTTCTTTCAGGATGCCTCCCCGTGGATGACCAGCTAGAGCCCCGAGAGTGGTACGTACTGACAGCCCGCCGAGAGACGAGGCATCAGTACAGGGCCCTATCCCAGTTGAGGCACCAGTGGAGGCACCAGCAGTACTACTACCCATTGGGCCACCGATGCCACCTGCCCCAGCAGCAGAGGATGCACGTCTCTTGAGTGCACTGCATGAGTTCCAGCACCAGAGGCCACCCAGGTTCCAGGGAGGGACGGACCCGCAGGCTGCTGAGGATTGGCTGGAGGCTGTGGTGAGAGTCTTTAGGCTAGTGGGGACGCTGGAAAATTTCATGGTAATCCTTGCTGCCAGCCTTCTTCAGGCAGCAGCAGGCAGATGGTGGAGCCTGATGCTTTAGATGCATGATTAGGCGACACTTCTATGGGCAGACTTCGAGAGCCTGTTCCGGGCAGAGTTTGTACCAGCTACCCTTAGAGCGGTGCGTATACAGGAGCTACTTCAGCTACGGCAGGGCAGCATGTCAGTGGCGCAGTACTCAGCGAGATTCACAGACCTCTCATGCTACTCCACAGATATGGTACGGGACCCGTTCTTCAGGGCCCGAACCTTCGAGCAGGGGCTCAGCAGAGAGATTAGAGCTTCTGTTGTTTCTCACAGCATTATGATGCAGTCAGGGGTGTTGGAGAGAGCCCTCTTAGTGGAGAGTTTCCTTGCTGAGCAATCTCCAGAAGCAGGACCCACCACTATCCGGCTTGCGGCAGAGTCTTCTGCAGCAAGCAGTAGACAGATGAAGCAGAGGTCCAAGAGGACCAGACCTACCGGTGGCCGACTGCACGACTCAGGTTCAGTTGTGCGGGGAAAACAGGGTGGAGTCAGAGCCAAACGTGCCGAGAGTGGACAATGTTACTCTTGCGGCAGAATTGGTCACATGGCATGTGACTGTCCGACCCACCATGCAGATGACCATCAGTTAAATGAAGAACCTTCGAGGAAGAGGCAGTGGTTCGATCAGGGCAGACCGCAAGGAGCAGGCGGCCATGACAGAGGAGCTGCCCGGGCAGCTGGAGGTGGACGAAGCTTCAGGATGTTGCCACCACCACCACCAGGAGGACACCCTGACCACAGGGGACAGGAGGACATGGGAGAGCTCAGCTTCAGGCAGCTGAGGCCTATGGTCATGAAGCTCCGGAAGCAGATGGACAGGAGCAGGACTAGCTTCCGACCTGGAGGCTATTGATCCTGTTGCTTCTAGTTTGGTTGATTTTTGTCTGTTGTTGCTTCATGTCTTTGTACTATGAGCTGCAATAATAAAAAGACACTTATCTTTGTGATGTTTGCTTTTCTGTCCTTTTGTTTGGTTGATACTGAGTCGTTCCGGTTAAACCTGTTGACTTGACCCTCACTTTCGAGATTTCTACTGGAGTAGACCTAGTGACCTCACACTGATGCCGATAGTGTGACTCGACCATTGGAGTCGAGAGTGACAGTTGGATCTCTTGGTAGTTACGTCGAGGCCTTACAACGTCATCCAGGGCATGAATGCATCATTCATGTCAGGACTAACTGTATTAGGCAATGAATGTGGTTCGTCCAGGGGATGAGACCAGATTTCTCTTATCGGAAATGAGGAAATCATAGCAGCTCTTGTGAGACTAGAGAAGGTCTAGGTCATCCAGAGCGGATGAGGACAGCACAGGGCCGACAGAAGCCTTATGCTGATAGGACTTGGAGGCCTCTAGAGTTCGAGGATGACGATGACGTCCTTATAAGTGTCTCACCTCGATAAGGTTTACAGAGATGTGGCCAAGGCGGCAAGTTATCTCCGAGGTTCAACATACCTTTCTAGGTCCTCAGCTGGGTAGGTGGGGTGGTTTACCGCTTGAACCATCCACCTCAGTTACACCAAGTGCACGACGACTTCCACGTATCTCAACTGGGGAGATACGTGCTCGACCCTTCGCATATCATCGACCATGAGGAGCTGGACGATGACGAGGAGGTGACTTCCACGGAGGTTTCTGTGGGGATTGAGGATCGATAGGAGCTGATCCTAAGAGGATGGTGGATTTCTCTTGTGCACTTTCTCTGGCAGTATGGGAACCTCCGAGTGAGCACATGGGATCGGAAGGCTCAGATGCGTGCTCTGTACCGCTTTTCTGACCCTAGTTTGTGTTAAAGCTTTACGAGGACGTAAAGCCCTGAGGTGGGAGTAATGTAAAGAACCGTAAATTTCAAGTAAATTTTTTTCTTAATTTCTTTGGAATTTTACAAGAACGCAGTTTTTGACGGCACCTAATTCCGAGGCCCGGTGTGCCCGGAATCATTTTCCGAATTTTGGCTTGGGTACGTTCAGTGAACGGATGAGCGGGTTTTTCTAACTTTTAAACCGGTGCTCGGAATCGAATTCTGAGGGAACCGATGGAATCACAGCGCTGGTATTTACTTAGAAACGACTCTTCCGGAGTTGCGTTTTCTCGGGCGTGGTTTTTAATTTTTGGGCTTAAAGTTAAGAAATAAAATAATTTGTACGACAAACTTTATTTTATTTCACTTAAAGCCACTTGAAAGCCACTTAAAGCTTCTTAAGCGAAGTTGAAACGGATAGGGTGCTATCCAAAAATATCCTACCCCCTTGGTAGGATATTTGTGAGGTGGGGCCCACACGAGCCCCACCGTTTCTTTTCCGCTATGTAACGCACCCGCGAAATCCTGTCATTATGAAAGTCAACTGATGCGTTTTCTTAAATTCTTAACGCCCCAATTAATTGGGCGGTTTTTTCATTGAATTAATTCTATGAATCAATTTATTCGTTTCTTAACCTTTTTGAAATCTGTTGGCGTAATAATAAAATAAGACCAACGCACGACTTCTTGGAAAATGCTTGTTGAGAGGTTTTGACAAGTTTTGTGCCTTCATCCACCTTCGGGAAGAACGCGAAGAACGCGAAGAACGCAAGGAACGCGAAGAACGCGAAGAACGCCGTCACCCTTGGAGATTGACGACGCTTCATCCGAGATGTTCTTCCCCGCCCTGATCTCCGGTCACCAACTGCTTGAGTTCATCGACTCAATGCCGGATACCGCGACGACGCGACGATCCTCTTGTTCCGTGACGGCCGATTCCGCAAAGAACTCTCGTTCGACGACGTTGAGGTAGGGTTTTTTTAATTGAGGATAATAATACCCCCCTTTTTCCTCAGATGTTTCCTTTTGAAAATAAAGAACGCGGATCAACCCAATACTAAGTTGATCCACAAAAAGTTTTGTTATGCGATGAGAATTCTTGATTGCGGAAAATCGGTAGGGGTTTGTTTGTGAAATAACTTTATATTCCCGTGATTGTTTCTTTTAAAAACAAAGAACCCGGATGAAGTCCAATTTTAATTCTATTAAAATTGTGCATTGATTTTATTCATGTGTCAAATATTTTCTCCTGACTGTTATTATCTAACGCGGAGGGTGCGGGACAAACAAACACGGCCCGACAACCCTCCGCAGTTCTTCCTTGTTGTGCGGATTTGGAGGGCGATGACAAAACGTACCGCAGAGGCGATTTAATGATCCCACAGTGAAGAATGGAACTCGGGAGGAACAACGACGCAAACAGGAAGGAAATCGGACCACCAGAGAAACTCCGGTGGCACGCAAAATCTTCCTTCGAGAAAACCTCACCGCAGCTGAAGCCGCGGCAGCGAGGCGGTTCTGCGGCCGCGCGGAACCGCGGTTCAGGGATGCAGTGGCCCGGCCGCGTCCGGGTGATCCAGGGCGGCCCCCCGCGGGGGCCGCGGTGTTGTCACGCGGGGGCATGTGCACCCCCCGCGTTGCTCGGCCGCTCGGCCGAGCCGAGCCGGACCGGCCGGCCAAGCCGGGCCGCGCCCTGGCCTGGCCGGACTGGGTCCAGCCGGGTCGGCCCGGGCCCAGACCCCCCGTCTTCGGACCGTTTTCGGTCTTTTGCCCGTAACTTGAGCTACGGGCCTCCGAACGACTCACCGTCAGCGGAAACAAGATCCTTGGATCGAGATGGTCATTTCAGTATATCACACTCAAAGTTTCGGAACACTTTGTGTTTGGCCGGATTGGTTCGGATACGAAACCAACCGGGCCCTCGGAGCGGAAACGATCATATCTTGAGCTTCGGACGTCCGATTGACTTTCCGTCGACTTTGATGCTTTACTCTAAGTGAGACGGATCTTTTGGCTTACTCCGCTCGAGGTTTGGATTCCGTCGGAGTGCGGTCGGGTTGGTTCGCTCACGAAACCAACCGGGCCCCTAGAACCAAAAAGCCAATAACTCACAGACCGGGCGTCCGATTGACACGCCGTCTGTCTCGTTGTTTTCCTCTTGATGAGACGGAAATTTTTTCATACTTCGCCTGAGTTTTAGACACAGTTAGAATATGGCCAGGTTGGATTGTACCCGAAATCCAACCGGGCCCCTGGAAAGGAAAAGCTGATATCTTTCAGACAGGACGTCCGTTTGACGAACCGTCAGCGGCGTTGATGATCATGTTGAGAAACGGTCCCTATGTGTATACTCTATGAGATTTCGGGGGTACAGTTGAGATACGGCTGGGATTGGTTCGCTCACGAAACCAACCGGGCCCCTGGGACGAAAAGGCTAGTAACTCACAGACCGGGCGTCCGATTGACGCGTCGTCTGTTACGTTGAGACCCCTATGATGAGGCGGTCCTTTGGATACTTCTTCGTGGTACTTTGAGATACTTGGAGTATCGACCAGTAGTTTGTGGAGAGGACCCTCCCAGAGACGAGCGTACGGAGTACGGAGACCGTGTAGCCGGCTGAAACCTGAAGAATGCTTGACCGACTCGACTTGGAGTGAGTCAACTAGCCCAGTGGACGGAGCACCCAATATTTGGTGGCAGACCCACAGTGGAAGGAGTGCCTGGTAGTTGGCAGTAGACCCATGGTACTCGACCGGAGGAGTACGTCCGTAGGCTATTCGGGGGAGCGCCCGGTATTTGGCGACAGACCCACAGCGAACGGAGCACCCGGTAGTAGGCCGCAGACCCGCGGTTCTCGACAGGAAGAGTACCTCAGCAGTCTTAGGTTAGTGAGCAGTAACTTGGAGTCGTGACAGGTCCACTATACACTCCAGAGACGAAGCTCTTCACCAGTTACGGTTTCGATAATGAAAATCCTGGTTTGAGCGGAATCTTTTGACCTTTGTGTTTACCTCATGATTGAGATGGGTCAGTTGATAACTTAGGTATATGTAGGTGCATATACCTGGGTAGTGGTTATCCGTTGATTTCACAATCCTTGTGTTTCCTCATGATTGAGATGAGTTATTTGATAACTTAGGTATATGTATGGGCATATACCTAAGTAGAGGTTATCTGTTGAGATCTTTTTTGTGGTTATCCTTGTTGGTTTAGTGAGACCTTGAGGGTCTCGGGGTCCCTTCTGAGTATCGTTATACTCACCCCTGCACGGGATATGCCTACACCTCGTTGTGTTAGTTGCAGACGACGGGTAGTGCTGAAGGAGGCCGAGTGTTTGAGGACTGAACGGTACCCAGAGGTGGACTACATGACGAGTCAGTACCCAGAGGTGGACTAAACGACGAGTTAGTAGCCAGAGGTGGACTACACGACGAGACAACACACAGAGGAGGTTGACGGACGAGAGCGTGGAGGAGGCTATCTGTACCTACCCTTCAGGTAGGATCCGTGGAGGATGACCAGGAGCTGCGCCATCTGTACCTACCCTTTAGTTAGGATTCGAGGAGGATGACCCAGGAGCCGCTTTCATCCTTCCAGCTGCTATCTTTTCTGTTGTACTTGTTCAGTTGTAGTTGTACTTTCTTTTGGGTTTGTATTCTGGCCCATTTACTTTTTAGCACTTCTCTTGTACTTAGTGTTTACTTTTTCTGCTTGCTTACTCTGTGGTGCTTGTTTTCTTTTATAAAGGCAATGCCTTCCCAGTTATCGGGATTTATGCCTTTAGTGCTAGTCGCCAGCCCCTGGCCTATGGAAGGCGGGCTTGGGGTAGTCACGGCACGGGCCCCGAGGACGGGTCGTGATAAAGGGCCCCGAAGACGGGTCGTGACAAAAGATATGGATAAAAATGTTTTATCAAAGATAAAATGTTTATAATTTTTTTTGTTAAAATATTAGGGAATATATTCATACCACCCATCAATGGTATATTTTAATAAAGCCTTATTTTAAATTAAAATGTTCCAAAAACATAGAATTCCATATATAATATGGAAACAATATTTTATTTGTTAAATATTCCTATAAAAAGGAGATAATTGTTCTTCTTAAAATACAATAAATGGTTTGTGTATCTTAGAAAAATATTCTAAAAAAATATAGTGTATAAGAGGATAGCGGGAGTATGTTTGAACTGAAGATAATTTCAAAGTAAAAAAGATGATAAAATTATAAGTTTAAAGAGAATATTACATAAAATTCGAAAATATTTTAGGATGTATTAGTAAAAAATAATGTATATAGTTACATTATTTCAAGGGAAAAGTGTGATAAAATTGAGTTTCAAGGATGATGATGATAAAGTTAAGAGGTTTTATGTAGACAACAAAAGTTTATATCATAAAATTTTATTTTTTGATGTTAAGTTTGAATATGTTTTTGTAGTTAAAAAATTATGAATATGATTCATAAATATCACTATTATTCAAAATTGAATACTTTATAGATGTTTACCAATAAATAGTTAATGGGAGTGTTTTATCAGATGGTCAAATAGATATTTGACAAGAATTACATAGGATGCAATTAGTTAAAGAAACCCAAAAAGTGTAGAATACATAAGGATGGTATGGTAGTTTATCATATATGATATAAAAACTAGTGATTATGTTTGTTATGTTAAATATTATTTAGAATTTAAAGAATATTTAAATGTATCATATTAAAGGAAACATCAATTTTATCATTTTTTCATATTGGATATATATATACATTGTGAAGTGTAATGATAAATAACCTCTAAAAGTATGCATTTGAGTTTATCCTTAACCATTTTCATCATAGAGTATTATAGGTTATGATTATATGTTAAAGTTAGAATGATTATGATTCTCATATAGAGATACCGAATATTCTCATGAGGCACAAAACAAAGAATACGATCCTTTGTATGCACTGGATTACCTGCTAAGTACACCACATGTAATGTCATGTAGATATATTTGGTATACTAGGGGAACATGGATCATATTTGAGTCCCCATTACCAGAGTTGGTGAGATATGTTGGTAATGTATTGTCTCAACAATACTCTATGATTTATGATGATTTTTATGCTAAAAAATACCCTTGTTTGTTTTCTAATGAAGTTTTGTTAAGTGAGCTTTACAAGAATTTATATTTTTTTTTAAAGTTTTTAGTGTTACAAAATGATTTTGGAAACAATTTTTCCATCCCTATGTTATGTTGGAAAGGATAATGTTTGCATATGATTTTAAACCTATGCTATGATAAACAGTTTGCGTTTGGAACAACATCCCTACTTGTGGAAATATTCAAGCGTATGGATCTGCAACCCAATGTTTGGAAAGTTTAATGTTTAGTTCATCAATGCTACATTCTAGATTTTATGCTGACAAGGATAAACTTATGTATAATCATCCCTACGATACTTATTTTTCCTATGTTACCTAAAGATGATTGTATGGATAAGGAAACCTATGCTATGTGAAGGAACCCTACGCTACGCAAAGGAACCCTACGCTACGCAGTTCAACCCTACGTTGTGTTCTTAATGATAAAGTTTTTCAAGCCGAATTTTCAATCTGATATTACTTCAACAGTTAAATAATATTTAAAGACTGATTCAAGGATCCTTTTGATTGTTTCAATAGAACTGTGTTTATCAGAGAAAATCATTTCTATTTCTAAGGAAAGTTGCGAATCACCTGGTCAATTGAAATTTGAATTTTCATTATCAATGAGGCTATTCTTTTGAATCTGTATTATCAAAGAAATCTACTGTATGTTCTATATATATCTTCATTATATCTCTGTGTGTAATATATGACAAATTTGTTGAAAATATTTTAAAATCCTGAAAATAAAAAATGACACAGCAAGAGGGATTCAATTTTAAGTCATACATGTTGTTCATAGTTCTACTGTAAGATCACTACTTTTATTTGTTGTTATTATTATTTGAAGAAAATTGTGCAATAAGGATCACTTTATACTACTTAAATCTTAAAGATATTCTTTTCTGAAGAAGAATATCCATAATTTGCCAGTTGCATGCTGCTATAACTATAAAGATTAAACTGAACCAATTAAATAAATATCTTTTTATTTTTTAGAGTTTCATCTTCTCGAACTCAATTGTGGTGGAGTATCAGATTCTCGTTCTAAGCTGTTGATAACCGGTTCTCTATTATTGAACTAGAAGACTTTTGTAATTAGTCTTGTTAAGGTTTCAACTGCCTACACTTCGTTATGGAAATTCGGTATTATGATAAGAGGACCAGACTAGTGAAATTCACCAAGATCGCAGATAGAGTATTTGGTTGAGTGGACTAGGGGATCTTTGTGTCCTGAACCACTATAAAAAGTCTTGTTATTTATTTTTGTTTATCCACATAATATTTTCATAAAAGAAGAAAAACACTTTTAATATGTATAAAATATAATGGCGTCTAAAGTGAGAATTGGGGAAGATTTAGAGAAGACATAATTCACCCCTTCTTGTTAGTTAATTTTTATATTTTGACCTAACAATTGGTATCAAAGGATAGATTTTGAAAAATTTATAAAATGATAAAAAGTTTAAAGTCGATACAAAGATGACAATGACTGATCCTAGAGAAGTAATGTCAATGGTTTTTGATTCATATTTCAATATTGAAAATTATAGATGTTGGAAATCAAGGATGATTATATATATATAAAATATTGTATTTAGAGTCTACTCAAATATTATTACCCCATATGCGATTCCTGAGAAACCAGAAACTTGGGATGCGGTAACTGAAGCTGAATATGATACAAATTCAAAATATATGAATGCTATTATATGTGGCCTTAGACCAAATGAATTAAATCATGCATCACAACGTCCAACTACATATGAAATGTGTAAAACTATTGCAGTTTCTTATAAAGGAACAAATAATGTAAGAAAAATGTGGTATGCTACAACTAAGATGAAATTAGACACATTTAGAATGTTTAACGGTGAAAGAGTTAAACTGATGAATGGAAGTCTTATAAAAATTATCAACAATATTACAGCCTTAGGAGAATCCATCAAACAATATGATGATTCTTTTAAAGTACTGGGAGTACTACTGTTTAAATGGAATGGAATATATGATTCTATACAACAATTATCACCTGTCAAAGATCTGACAATAAAAGAATTAAATTGGGACACTAATGATGTATGAAGTTGAAATGAAAGATGAATTTGAAGATCATAATATCATAGTGAAGAATGAAAATACTTCTTTGAAAGTAACATCTCAGAAACACAATAGAAAAACAAAGCAAGAAGTCAAAAAGGAAGAAAATTCATATTCCTTAGATTCTGAAATAGAACTGGCTCAACTAGCCTGAAAGTTTATAAAGATTTACAAGAATAAAAGAGGGTTTAGGAAATCCTTCAGGAAATATGATAAAGAACCAAAAGAAGTCAAATGTTATGAATTTAAGAAATTGGGTCATATAAGACTTGATTGTCCTCAACTAAAATATGAAAGAAAAATACTAGAAAAAAGATATTTGAAAAATGCTAATTATGAGCATAAAGGAAAAAGAGCAATGGAATCTATATGGAGTGCATATGAGGACTCCAATAGTCCTTCAAAATCTGATTCAGAGAAGGAACAATCAAATATCAAATCTAATATGTGTTTTATGTCCAAGGAAGAAGAAGAAAAGGTAAAAAATTATTACTCTTCTGATTCTGATATAAGTAGTTGCTCAACTTGAAAATTGGCTGCCTACTGTTCTATGTTAGAAGAAAAATATGATTTCCTGTTAAAGAAACAAAAATCATTAAAGAATTTACATAATATTGTTTTATGTGAGAGAAATACCTTGTTAAAACAAAATAAAGAATTAATTAAAAAATTTAACTATGTACTTCAAACTATGCAGACCATGATAAGAAGATCAAAACTTTACAGGATAAAGTATAATCATATAAGAGGGCTTCTCTTATCTTTACTAAAGGAGAAAAAATATTAAATGGAATATTTTGAAATAATGTTATTAAAAAGGAAATATTTGTTATAGGAAGTAAGTGTGAGAAATCTAAACTGTACAAGAATTATTTTGTCCCTAATTCAAAAAATGCAACTTGTTATTTTTGTGGAATAAAAGGGTATGTAACAAATAAATATTATTTGATAAAACCTAAAATCAATGGAATTAAGAGATATTTTTTTCAAAAAGATTATCTAAAGAAATTAATATTAATTACAGAAAAAAAAACAAATCTGGATCCGCAGATATCTGCTAGCTAACACTGCTGGACCCATGAAGTGTGGGTACCAAAACAAAAACTTGTTTAAATACTTTCGCAAATAATATTCCATAGGAACATAAATGTTATATGATATATGGAAAGTGGATACTCTAGGAATATGAGTAAAGATCCATCAAACTTCTATACACCGACTCCAATGAATGGAGGTCTTTTCACTTTTGGTGACAATGCCAAAGGAAAAATAATTAGAGGTGAAACTCTGGGAGATCCAAAGATCATATCTACCGAAAAAGTACTATATGTAAAAGGGTTAAATAAAAATCTAGTAATTATTTATCAACCTTTTGATGATGGTTTTTATGTTGTTTTTTCTAAATATTCTTGCTCATTTTTTAAATATAGATTGCTTAAGTTTAGAGAACCTAAAACTGATAATTTTTATACTTTGGATTTAAATTCTTTATATAAACAAAAAGTGAATTCTTTAACTTCTAAAATAAATGAATCATTGATTTTGAATAGAAGACTTTAACACGGTAATATTTATGATTTACATAGATTATCTAAGAATCAACTAGTTTCTTATTTTCCTAGTCTTAAGTTTGATAATAACAGATTCTGTGATGCATGGAAACTTAGAAAGAAACACAAATCTTCTTTCAAATCTATTAACAAAATTACTACATCTAAACCATTATATCTTATTCATATGTATTTGTTTTAACCCGCAAGAGTAGCAAGTTTGGATGGTATATTTTATATGTATGTTTTAGTTGACGATTATTCTAGATTTAAATGGGTTTATTATCTTAAAATCAACAGTGAATCTTTTGTTGTTTTTGAAAGTTTTTGTAAAATTGTTCAAAATGAAAAAGGTTTTAAAATAATTCAATTAATAATTGATCATGTTAGATAATTTTAGAATCAAGAATTCAATTATTTTTTCTCAAATTTTGGTATTAAACACACCTTCACTACACCAATAACACCTCTGAAAAATGGAATTGTTGAAAGAAGAAATATAACTATTAAAGAAATAGCTAGGACTATGCTGAATGAATACAATATTCCTACCTATTTTTGGGAATAATCTGTAAGCACAACCTGCTATGTCATTAATAGAGTTTTAATTTGGCCAATTTTTTAAAATACACCTTATGAACTTTGGAATAAAGAAAACCTAAAGTAAAGTACTTTAAAGTTTTTGGATGCAAGGTGTATATCTTGAATACTAAGGAAGTCTTGGTAAGTTTGATCCAAAGGCTGATGAAGGAATATTTTAGGGATATTCTGCTACCTCTAAATATTATTTAGTGTTTAATAAAAAGTCAAGGATTATTGAAGAATTAATTCATGTGAAGTTTGATGAAGATGATCCTTTCATTAAAGAAAAATATCAAATAGATGAAGTCACTCACTCTTTTGATAACATGATACTTAAAACCCATAAAAATTATTTTGAAGATGATATTAATAAAGTTCAATCCAGTTTAGAAGAACATGAAACTAAAGAACCTGAAATTTTCCTACCTAAACAGTCTAGAATCCTAAAGAATCACCCTTTAGAAACCGTTATAGGAGATCTACACATATGAATAAAACTAGAAGAAATATAGGAAAACCAGTATAATTTTCTTCTTTTATATCTTAGATAGAGCCTAATACTATTGAGGAAGCCTTAAAATATGATAGTTAGATGTTATAAATGCAAGAAGAGATAAGCCGGTTCAAATGGAATGAAGTTTGGTAACTTGTAGAGAGACTAATCAATTATCTAGCTATAGGAACTAAGTGGGTCTTTATAAATAAATATGATGATCAAAGGATCATAACTAGAAAAAAAGATAGATTAGTATCCAAAGGATATAATCTGGAAGAAGGTATAGATTATGATGAGACCTTTTCCCCGATAGCTAGATTAGAAGCAATTAGAATCCCTTTAGCTTAGTCATCTCATATGAATTTCAAATTATATAATATGGATATTAAATATTCCCTTTTAAATGGTTATTTGATGGAGGAATTTTATATTGAAAAACCTCATGGTTTTTAAAATCCTCAAAAACCCAACTTTATTTTTAAACTTACTGAAGATCTCTATGGCCTTAAATATAAACCTAGAGCTTGGAATGATGGAATGAGTTCTTTTCTTTTGAAAAATGGTTTTACTGTTGGTTTTAAAGATCCAACACTTTTTAAGAAATCTGTTTGTTCTAATATTTTATTAGTTCAAATTTATGTTGATGATGTTATTTTTTGGTCAACTAATAAAAATATTTGTCATGTTTTTTAAAAATTAATGAAAAAATAATTTTAAATGAGTATAATGGGAGAAATAAATTTCTTTTTAGGATTTAAAATTTATCAAAAAGATTATGGAAATTTTTTTAATCAAAGTTAGTATATTATAGATTTATTGAAAAATTTTATACTTGAAAACAACAAGACATATACAACTCCCATGTGTTCTAATATAAAATATGATTTGGATGAAGCTAGAAAACCAATTGAGAATAAGTTATATAGAGGTATTATTGTTAGATTCTTATATCTTACTAATAGCAGACCAAACATTATGTTTTTATATGTCTTTATGCGGGATTTCAATCAAATCCAAAAGAACCCCATCTTACTACTATCAAAATAATTTTCATATATTTTAAAGTAATTGTTTTTCAATATCTTCTTTACCCCAAAACTTCAGATTTTAATTTAATTTCATATTCACATACTGATTTTAGAGGGTTTAGATTAGATAGAAAAATTACCTTAGGAACCTATCACTTATTAAGAAAATCCTTAGTTTCATGACCTAGTAAGAAAAAACACTCTGTTGCTATGTCAACCATTGAGGCAGAATATGTATCTTCTGATAGTTATTGTGCACACGTTTTATGGATTAAAAAAACTCAATAGGACTTTAGACTAAACTTTAAGAGTATACCTATTTTATGTGATAATAATAGTGCTATTAATATTTTTAAAAATCCTATAAGTCATTCTAGGACTAATCACATTGATATAAGAAACCGTTTTCTAAGATATAATGTCCTTAAAAAGGATATATCTTTATAATTTGTTAATACTGAATATCAATTAGTATATATTTTTACTAAACCACTTCCCAGTGCTAGTCTTGATTTTATTAATCAGAAGTTAGGATTATTTGAATTTAAGTGATTGTCTATTAATTTATTTCCAATCAATCTTTTTTTTGTTTTATTAAGTTTTATTTAATATATTTTAGTTATGTATTATTTGATTTGTTTTTTGTTTGAATTTTTTTATACGATTTGATTTTAATATTTTTTGAAAATAAATTTATTTCATTTTATTTTATTTGTCTTTTCAAATTAAAAAAGTAATGAGTACATCCTCAATCGGTATGAGAAAAACTGTTCTCCCTCTCCCTCCCTCTCTCTCTACTCCTAAACATCCTTTCGACTTACAAAGTACCTCTCTATTTTGTTTCTCATCTATAGAAAACCCCAAACATTCAATCCCTTCTGTTTCAAAACCTTTAGAAATGGAAACCTTCCAAAGATATGTTGATGCTGAGTTGGAAAATAGTATGTATGCATTGGGGAAAGCTCACAAATTTTTTCAAGGAAAGGTAATCGATTTTAAATATCTAGATTCTATAAAATTTTTACTTAATTAAGCTATGAATTTTCAAGGTATGATTTATTATTTTAGATAAGATAATATGACAATGGTTTACAATATTGAAGTTAAAGAATTTTGTATGAATGCTTCGTTTAGTTTAAGTTTTTAAGAAGATTAAATTATCTCTAAGATATATCATAAAGAATTTTCATTATCCTATGTGGAAATGGCTGAGATGTTAAAATGTCCTCATGAGGGGGAGTTTCAATTTGATTTATGAAACATTGGTAATAGAAGACATGCATATGAGGACATCATGTTTTATTTTTTTGGTTTAAGAATTATCAAGAAAGTATTTACAAAATAACTTTATTCTGACCGTCGTTTGATGATGAAATTTATTCAGTCAAGGATTTTTACTAGGAACAATGAGCTTGAGAAATTCCTCTATCCATACATGTATATCATGTTTTTGTTTTTGAATCATATTAATTTTAGTTTTTCTCAATTTATGATAATATATCTAAATTGCTACTACCACCCAGATGCCAAGATGGGATATTATCCCTATGGTAGGATTATTTCTTTATTTCTGTGAAGGAAAGTAAATATAGTCAATATGTTTTTTGGAAATATGTGTCATCAAACTAACACGTTGAATGCTATAATAGTAAAGAATCTTGGTTTTTTCTAGAGAAAATATTACAACAATTTGCTGCTAGTTGGAGCAGAACAACAAAAAAAGTTGTTAGCTACTACTCAGGGGGAGCAAAGGGTTATCCCTTATATTGGTTCAGTGCACCAGAGGCCTGAAGAATATTAAGGAACATCTAGTACATAAAAATATTTTATTATAAAAGGAAGAAGAGTTTCAATTAATATACCAGAAGTTGTTGAAACTAGTGGAGTTATGGATGCCACTCCAATTAGAGAGTAGGGAGATGTTGGTCGTGCATATCAAGTGATTGAGAAAATTGATCTGGAGTCTCAAAGTCCCGAACTTCATAGGGAAGAGATCACTGATCTTGGAACTCATATTGTTCCTAACCCTAAAGTTTTGAGAGGATCTGATTTGGCCAACAAACCAGAAGGAGATGGTGAACAAATTCTTGCTATAGTTTAAGTTGATCAAGCATGAGCTAATTCTCCCAAATCTTTTAATTTTGAAGCCAATTCCCAAGTTATAAAGGTAAAACTATTAGAGGCATAGGTTTTGTTTTTATGAGAATAGTTAGAGGCTAAGAATAAAAGTTTTGAAGAGTACATAGTTACTTCAGTACCAAGATCATAGTATGAAGATCAGAAGCTTCATTTATGAGAATTCAATGAAAATCTAATTTCAGTTGGAGATATTAAGGAGCTTATAAAAAAGATGTAAAAATATTTCTATGCATTAAAATGTGATTCTATCAAGAAGGAAAAGTTTTATGAGTTTAAGGTAATGATTGGTAGAGAGTTTCAGTCTCTAAAGGAAAGAAATAGAGCATCTACCTCTTCTCAAAATACACCACCAGAGCTGATAAGGAAGTTTGAGGAAATTACTTGTTTTTTGGTTGATTTTAATAATAGGATACACTCTCTTTAGTGTGATAACTTTTCATTGAATGTTTTTTGGTGAATCAGAATCATATGATAAGTCAGTTCACTTCGAATGAAACCTTGTTGGGACTAGTGATTCATCAAGTCAAGGACCTGTTGACCTAGTTTATTTAGTCAGAAGAACCTATGAGTGATTTTTTCAAAATCAATTTGGTTGAATATTTGAAAGTTGGAAATGATTCCAAGAAACTTCTTCATCATTGGACAGAAGTGTTCCACAACCATTTTCAGGGCATACTTTTGAATCTGATTAATCTTAGCAGTGATGTTCATACCATTCCCCATCCAAAAGAACCCTCTATTCCTGTTGAAACTAAAATCTAAAACCATTCATTTTGAAGACCCATGTCGATTACAGATTTTACTATAACATTTAAATATCTATTTAACATAAATTAATTTTCTTCATATCTAGATTTATTTACGTTTATTTTAGTTCAAAACATCACTGCCAAACATAGATTTATTTTTCTTTTGACCATATTCATATATATTTATTTTTAGTTTTGCGCTATATTAACTGTGGTTTATTTAATTTATTCTTTAATCAACCATCTTTTTATATCACAAAAGGGGGAGAAAATTCAGTTTATAGAAACTATCTCTAGGGAGATGGAGCAAATATTTTCAAACCACAACATTTCATTTATTTGAAAATTTTATTTATCGAAATAATTACGTGAAATACAATTTTTTATAAATTTTTTTATATCTACTTTTTTGTTTTACAAATACTATATTTTATTTATTTTTTGTTAAGGATTATGTTAGGGGTTTTTTGATCATCAAAAAGGGGGATATTGTTGGCAATGTATTGTATCAACTGTAATCTATGTTTTATGATGATTTTTATGCTCACAAATACCCTTGTTTGTTTTATAATGAAGATTTGATAAGTTAGATTTATAGAAATTTATATATTTTTTTAATTTTTTAGTATTACAGAATGATTTTGGAAACACTATTTCCATCCCTATGTATGCAGGAAATGATAATGTTTGCATACGGTATCAACCCTATGCTATGATAAATAGTTTTCATTTTGAAAAACATCCCTACATGTGGAAATCAACAAAAATATGGATCATAAACCCTACGTTGGAGTCTGGATTTCCTGTTCATACCCTATGTTTAGAAAGTTGAACATATGGTTCATCAATGCTATACTCAAGATTTTATGCTGACAAGGAAAAATGTATATATAATCATCCCTATGATAATTTGTTTCCTATGTTATGAAAATATGAACATATGGATAAGGAACCCTACGCTATTCAAAGGAACCCTACACTATGTGAAGGAACCCTATGCTACGTAGTTCAACCCTATGTTGTGTTCTCAATGGAGAAGTTCTTTAAGACACATTTTCAATCCAAGATTACTGCAACAGTCAAGTTATATTTAAAGACTATTTCAAGGATCATTTTGATTGTTTAAATAGAACCATGTTTATTGGAGAAAATCATTCCTATTTCTAAGGAAAGTAATTACTCACATGGTCAACTGAAATTTGAATTTTTGCGATCAATCAGGCTAGTCATTCGGATCTGGATTATCAAAGAAATCTATCATCTGTTCTATATATTCCTTCAGAACATCTTTGTGTGTAATATATGACTACTTTATTGAAAATATTTTATATTGATGAAAATAATGGACAAGTTAGAAAGAGTACTTCACTTTAATACTATACATGGTGTTCATCGCTCTACTATAAGATCACTACTATTATTTTTTTGCTATTATTATTTATAGAACATTGTGAAACAAGGATCACTTTATACTACTTCAATCTTAAAGATATTATTTTCTGAATAAGAAGATCCATCATCTGTCAGTTGCGTGCTTCTACAACTATGAAGATCAACATAAACCACTTAAATAAATATCTTTTTATTTATTAGATTTTTAACTACTCACAATCAGTTGCGGTGGAGTATCAGCTTATCATTCTAAGATATGGATAACCTATTCTATGTTATTGAACTAGAAAACTTTGTTAATTAGTCTTGTAAAGGTGTCAACTGCCTGAACTCAGTTATGGAAATTCAGTCTTGAGATAAGAGGACCGGACTAGTGAAATTCAGCAAGATCATAGAGAGAGTATTTGGTGAAGTGAACTGGGGGATCTTTGTGCCTTGAACCACTATAAAAATCTGTGTTCTTTATTTCTATTTATTCGATTCATATTTTCAAAACAGAATAAAAACACTTCTAATTCGTATAAAACACAATGGTGTCTAAAGAGAGAATTGGGGAAGATTTTGAGAAGACATAATTCACCCCCTCTTGTGTGTTAATTTGTATATTATGACCTAATAAGATACCTAGAATGAGAACCTTCATACTTTGATACCCTACTTATAAAGGTATGTATATTGACTTAGCTAATACATGGATGGTTGGGTATATTGTTGACTATGTTTTCTGTTGGAGCATAAACAAGATGAGATTTTTCCTCTTGTATGAGGAGTATGAAATATAATCCCTTAATTAATATAGACTTTGAGAATGTACTTAAATACCTATATATTGTATATTTATCTAGATAATATGTGAGGTTATTATCCATAAAGATGAATGACATGTGATTTATTCATTGATCAGATCAGAATACACTCTAAGAATCAAGAACAAATGAGTTGGCTATATGGGATTGACATGTTTTGTGTCCCATGGTCACTTGATGTCTTGAAAAAAAGGAGAATATAATAATTCATATTTTTTTATGATGCTGACCGATGGGAATATGTATAGAGACACATGTTTTTGATAGAGATTATACCATATCCCTTTATAGCCTAAATAGAATATATGCTTTGCTAGAGGCTACTCTTTCCTTACACTTATTTATTTGGATATTTGTATTTATTTTCAGCACTATAAAGGCCCATGGGGTCACAATTTGTGGTTAACTGAATGGGGATTGAGTTTGACACAGAAAGATACTCTAAAAGTCTTTTAGATTTAATCAAAAATTGTTTTTGGTGGGTATTTACAAGGTATTTTATATGATGTGATACAATGTGTAGTTAATGATATCTTTGAAAAAGTGTTTTTTAAAATATAAAAATAGTTTTAGATATGATTTCATAGTTATTATATATGACACAATATAAGGTGAAATGAGAAAAAATATTTTATAATTTAGTTAAAGTGAGATATTAATAGGAATATATCCTATATATATATATATGATTATATAAATTGATATATATATATATATATATGATATATATAATGTGTATATCGTATTGTATGGAAATCATAATTTTCATGAATTTGGGTATACTATTCTATGTGTGTTGGACTCTCAAACTATTCTCAACCAAACTTGTCATTTAAAGAATCCTTTTCCTAAGATGAAACATGTGGAAGGATTTTTTATTCATTCAAGAGTTTCATGAGTTGGATGAACCATTTACTCATGTGTTACAATACATGAGTAAATGATACAATCCAAGGATCCTCCTTATGGATTTATAAACCACTACCATATAATGACAATGCATGTGGTGGTGTGATTGATTCATGTTTGGATGAAATTACAAGAGACCCAAAATATATTTTAATCTTATTCATCCGCACCCAAAAATATAGCGGGCCAACTTGGAATATAGGATCCCGCTCGAACATTGAGAAATAAAAATCATCTTATAGGTACCTCCGATGGTCTGAATATTTTGTTTTCCACTTTAGTGATCTACATAAAACACATCAAACCAAGATCAAGGGGAGTAGAGGCATCTTCGGTATTTGATATGTATTTGCAATATTTATTAATTTTAGTTTTATACGTAGTTTCATATTATCTTTCATGGAGATCCTTGAAAAGGGGGTTTTAATCATTTCTTCTTTATTTGTTAATCATTATTAGACTCTAACAAAACCCTTCAACTATCATAAATGATTCTCTCATCATGTATAAAATCAATGTTATTCTTTAACTCCAAAAATCTAAAACAAGGTTGATCAAATAAGATGGATTAATTATTCCATTTATTTTTTGGAAACGCTTAACTTTCCATATTCTTAAATGTGATATCTATATTTTTTTATCTAATTGTAATATTTTTTAGTTGACAATGGTTGTCAAGGAAAATCATACTATTGAAAATAATAAATTCATTTTTTAATCTTGGATAAGGGTTATACATTCTCAAAATTTTTTAATGATCCATATATACCATATTTATCCCATTCCAAAATTGATGATATGAAGTCCATTCTTCAAAAATTTGACAATATTTTTATCCCTTAACATTTTATGTAGATAAGTTTCCACATTCATAATTTTTTTAGAGTGAACATTACCATAACACACAAAATAAAACACTCTTACTTGTATGCATCAAACATTTTAACACCTAACTCCCATAGAAATTTCAAATCATCAATAAATGGAAACATATAAACATAAATATAATTTCCATGTTACTTTGGTCTAGAAATAATCAATCTCAACATAATATATTTTTTCTTCATTTATATATGCAAGGACATGTTATAAAAAACAAACATAACATTCCATGAAGTATGTTGGCTACAAAACCTTTAATAGAGGTTTATTACATCTATTAAAAGTCCCATTCTGAGATATCTAACTACATTTACAAGACCAGGAATTTTTTGATAAATATCATCTATTATGGTGAATCAATAGAATGATGTAGGTTTCTATTGGATATTCACTCATCTTTATACCATATCATCCTCTTTGTATCATGTAAATTTGAAAATAAATGCTTCAAATGAGGAATTATCATACGATATTAGATTTACTTAGTAGGAGGTTTAATGTCTATCCTTGAGAAGAGATCATAATTGGATGTCATTTCCATTTTATATCACGATTCCCCACATTAAGTCATTTTAATAAACCTTCATATTCCTTCATATACACCACAAAATAATTGGGGGTAAGTATGTATTTTCATATACCCAGTCCCACCAGAAATAATATTGTTTTAAAATCATAATTGGAATCTAGATGATTTTTTCCTTTTTGAAGTAACTATTTCAAAAGTTCAAGTAATTCGATGAAATTTTTGTCGCTCCAACCATTTATTCATTTTAAGTTAACCAATATAAACAATTTTGATAACACATTCAATTTATTACAACCTCAGAACATTGGGTTTTCAAAATATTCATACAATCATTAAACACTTTCTATTTTTTAAAAATGTTTCAATGCCTACATCATGAATTAATTCATCAAGATGATCCTATATCTCATACTGAATATCATCATTAATGTTAGGTCTTAACTTCTTTTTTATTTCAACACGCCAGATCTAATGAATATAACTACAATTAAAACCATATTAAAGAAGATAAAATTTGGTTTCTATGGAACCTAACTTTCTCATATTCAAATATTCCATGCATGGATAAAGAACATGTCTATGTTTTCCAGATTCTATTTCAAAAATTACAAGAAATATTCAACCCCTTTCTTATATTCATCGCTAATTCCTCATGCATTTTTTCAATTATGGTCCATTAATTACCTAAAACAACAATAAAAATTATGAATATATTAAAATATATAAACATTTAAACACACACACACACACACACATATAAATATAAATTTAAAATATATAAACATATTGGTTTAAAACGTATAAATTTAAAACATATAAATTTAAAACATATAAATTTAAAACATGTTAAAATATAAACATATATAAATTTAAAATATATAGTTTAAATTTATATATACCCTTATTAAAATAAAACATATAAACATACAAGGTTATTAATATAATATATATAAATAAGTAAATTTATAAATTTAAACATATAAATATATAAACATAAAAATATAAATTTAAAGCATATATATTTAAATTATATATGCACATATAAAATGAAAACAAATAAACATATAAACATATATGCATATAAAAAAATATTCATATAAAAATATAAACATATAAACATAAAATATATTAATTTAAAATGTTTAAACAAATAAACACAAAAACATATAAATATATTTTTTTAAATATCAAATTAAAGAAAATAAATATTTATTAATGTATATATAAATGTAATATATATATATATATAAATAATATATATATATATGAAAATATATACAATTTTTATATCATATAAACATATAAACATATAAATATATAAACATATATATGTGTACAAATATATACACACACACACACATTTAAAAATTTATAAACATATATAAATATTTAAACATATAATTATTTATACATATTTAAATATATTTATGAACTTATAAACATATAATCATGTAATCAATAAAAAATTTCATATAAATCAAAAAAATTCACATAAATCCAAATATAACAATGAATATATCAATCTATTAAACATATGAAAGAAAAAAAATTAATAATGAATTTTAAAAATAATAGTAAAAAAATTAAAATAAAAAATCAACCAATATAAAAATTAATACAATATAAAATTATAAATATATATATAAACATATAATCATGTATTAATATTTATCAATAATTATACCTAAACTAAATATATTTTCAACATTAATAAATATTTTAAACATAGAAAATATCAATTTAAAGATCATAAAAATGGGGATAAAGGAAATAGATCTATGCCCAAGAGTGGAAATAAGGTGGTCGATGAATAAAATATTGTACACTAGGGTGGAGGAGTGAGTCCGGAGATGGAGGTAGGAAATCAAAGGTGGTGGAATGCAACTAGAGGTAGAATAAAAACAATTGAAAAATAACATATCAGAAGACATCTAAGGTAGAAAAAATATTGCCAATGGAGGTGGAATGTGTTGGTGGAATGTGACTGGATGAAGAAGAGGGAGGGATATCATGAGTCACAGATCTTATATTTTTAGTAAAATTTGAATTTAATAAATGATTAGAAAATAAAGACACATCCATTTTAATTTTTAAAAGGTTTTTGACATGGGTTAAAATAAAACCAATGTTAAAAGTCTTTTTTAACATTAGTTTTATTTTAACTGATATTAACATCCTACTTGGTGAGTCTTTTTTACATCAGTTATTATCTAACTGAGGTAAAAATGCATATTACTTTTCTATATATCACAATATTTGTTTGAATTATAGCTAATTATATCTCAAGATTCATCTTCACAACACATTATAAAGACCCGGACTTTTATAAATGAAATTCACCTTATAATTTAATTAAATGTCTTATTATGTACTATGGTTATAGCTAATTATATCTCAAGATTCATCAATTATTTGGTTTTATTATATCCTATATAATTTAAAATGTTGTTGAGCATCATTACCATTGATAATATAGTTATTGAACAGTGATCATATGATTTGTATAAATATAGGGTTTTAATAAATCTAATTGACAATGACAAAGGAAGTGATGACCTCAACCAATATGATAATTCCCTATAAATCCCATTTATCAAAGATTATAAGGGAGATAACATCACTAGGCTTTGACCTTGACCAAGATCAACATTATATCCAACAACTTAAGCATGATAAAAAACATTTATAGGAGAAGTTCAAGGTCATCGAGATCACGACCTAAACCATGTACGCTGAACCACCCCATGAAAGTCTCACTATCACGCACCTTACCCTTATGGTATTTTCTGGTGTATTAAAGGTATATTTATTAATATAATAATAAAATTAATATGTATATTATATTTTCAATATAAAATTTTTAATATTTTATTCTTATCATTACTTTATGAATGATTTTGATTTTTATACAATAAAACACAAATTGTATTTTTAATTGGTATTCAATTTCAATCAAGATGTTTATTTTGATGAATCAATGGATTATTAAAATAAATAATATTTTATTTAAATATTATTGTTAAATATTTTTTCTTAAATTTAAATGATCATATAATTTTTATGAAGTCAAATGTAATTTTTATAATGGTTCAAAAAAAATTATTGTAAAAAACACAGCATTTCTCAATATATGTGAATTAGAATTTTAGAAGTAAAAATTAAAATGTTTATAAAATTATTTTGATAAAATTTATATTATTTTTGGAATCATAATGTTGAAATTATCCAATAGTGAATTTTTTACAATTTTCCGAGACAGTTGAATTTTCTGGTAAAAATTTAATACCATATAAATATATGGTGTGTATTATAGAATCATAATAAACCAAAAGTGATGTAATAAAAAATTTAAAGTGTATCCAAGACCAAATATATGTTTTAAATTTTAAATAATATGATTTTATTTTTATTTTATTAATTTTGTAAATCCTTTTTAAATCCTCTAAAACCATTAATATATTTTTAAGGTTTTAAAATCATTTCTTTAAGAGTATGAATCACTTTCACATCATCAGGGGTGTTATTTATTTAATTTAATCCATTTTAATTATAAAATAATGAAAAACACTCCCATTTTTTAGAAAACATGGGAAAAACCATCTTATGGTTTCTAGTTTTGGTTATTTTATTATATAGAGTTAAAAACCTGAGTTCGAGAAATAATAAAGAATTCCCCACTAATTTTCTAAATAAACCCACCCATGATCCCATCTACCTTCACTAAAATTACTTGGATCATGTCCTTACTCTTATATACCATCTATAGAGTTCTTCCAAGGTTCCCCCAATCTCTCAAGAAGCTCCTTTCGAGCATTTGGATCCACACACTCAAGTAAGGGATCCTTTCATTCACCTATTTATTAAAGTTTATTGATTATATTATGCCTTATATTTTCAATTCCTAATGTTGGGATATGTTTTTACATGTTCATACTAATTTAATTTATATTTACAAATTATGAGATACCACTTTATCTCTAATAAATCCATTTTATGAATTTTTAAGTGACGTTGTTATGCTATCGTAATTTCACCACAATTTTTCATGCTGAAACAATTGTATAGTGAATACCATACCCATTTACTATCAAGGGTGTTCAAATTTATACATTTTTAATTATTTGACTTGGGATTTATATGTATTTATTACACACTTCTTTACCGTGTAATTAAATATGATGATGAATGAATCCATATTGTATGATCTATATGGCACACTTAATCATGAGAATGAAATGAAAGTGACGACTGTGCTTGGAATTATATAGCACTCAAATGAATTGGGTAATATTTAGTCTCATAATACATCATGTTGGGATAAATATTAAACCTGATTCCTTTATGGTACTTTTTCCATCATGATGTCTTGGAAGTTATCTTTGACCTATGTTTATGATGCAGTGCTTTAAGTTGTTTCCACATATCCCATGTTTCCTTTTTGATTATCATGCTATATCATGTATCATTGTTTATGTTTATGATTCTTACTCTTTTTATTCTCTATTGATATGTCTATTTTCTAACATATATTATTCTATTCAAGTTATTCCATGTTTACTCCCTTACTGAGCTTTATAGATCAACCCTTTTTTATGTATTTCATCAGGTTATCCCATGCAGTTTTAAGTGTGAGCATGTTAAGGAAGTTTTCAATAAAGACTATTTTTCCCTATTTTAAGTTGTTATTAAATGTACCTAATTCCAAAATACACAAGAATTATTGATCTTTTAGGTTGTGTTAAGTTTAATATTATGTAATAAAGCATGTATTAATGTGTAATAATGATAAGGGTTTTCATAGTTGGTATGAGAGGAAAAGTTTAGTTATTTTTGGGATTTGGATTAGAAACCTCTAGTGAAAACTATAAGAATAAGACTAAGTATAAAAAAATATCCCCAAATTTTGGTAAGTATAGAGTATGGTTTTTATCAAGAAAATACATTCTTTTCTGGATACTACAAGATGATGTGGATCTATCATAGATGTACATAGGGGTAAAACTCAAAAACACTATGTTGAGTTAGACTCGATCAAGAACTGGTGCATGAAAATAGGCCTTGCTGCACACATGGTTTCATACTCCCAGGGGATATGCTTTGGTAAATTCATATGCTCATTAAAATCCATGATTAATTTAAAAAAATCCCCATAAGAATATATGTTAGTAAATAGATCATGGATAACATATATTAAAGCCTAAAAATTCATAATTTAAGGAAATACATTTATTTTGGGAGCGAGAATCCTGAACTTTATTATGATAATATCTCAGATGACTTAGGTTCTAAATAAAAACTTGGATCAGGAGGAGCACCCAAATCCCCCTGAGAAAGGACATGCTTCAATTGAGAGATTTATGTGACGTAGGCCCCCGACATTCAATAGATCATATGATCCCTTAATCACAGATAAATGGATCAAATTCATTAAGAAGATATTATCCATCCTTCAATGTTCAAAAAAAGAAAATTTCCCATTTTTTTTATTATATTGATGTATAAGCTGATTACTGGTGTACATTTATCAATAATACGAAGCTTGAGGAAGAGATCGAAGTGATGGTGTGGAAGGAATTCCAGAAAATGTTTTTCAATAAATATTTTCCTCACACTCTCCAACTTAAAATGGAATGGGATTTCCTTAACATAAATGAAAAAGATGATTAATCAATTGTGGCGTACATGAAAAACTTCAAAAGACTTGAACGATATGCCCCTGGATTTGTTGTTACCCCCAAATGCAAGGTTGAACGCTTCTTTTTTGGGATAAAACCAAGTATTTGAAAATCCATGGAAATCTGAGACTTTGATAGCTATGAGGAAAATGTCTGATGTTCCCTCAATGTCGAGAAAGAGATAAAATAATCTCAAGGGTATCACATGTAAAAATAGTATAAAGTGGAGTTTAATTCTTGTAGTCTGATGGATAAATCTAATAGTTCAAAGAAATTTCAACATCCCACTTGTCAAAGGTGCAAAAAGAAGAACATCATAAATTGAATAAGGGGGGTGAGGAAATGTTTTAGGTGTGGGAAGGAAGTAAACCTAACTAAAAATTATGGATAGGATAAACCCACTAATGCATTGGAGGAGAAGAACTCTCTAGTCAACCCTCAGTGCATTGTTCATTGCTTGAACTGTAAGGAAACATGAAACTTTGAAAACCAATACACAAAGCCAAGGGTTTTTGGAGATAACCAACAACCTCCAAGGAAGCAAGGGATATATTTTTCTATCACAACCACTGATGTGGATCCCTAAAATGAAGTGGTGGTAGGTAAAATTTTTATCCATTCAAGATCATTGAAAATAATTTTTTATTATGGTTCTACGCTTTTCTTCATATCACAAAAGTTTAGTAGAAATATTCCAACACCACCCCAAAGCATGGAAGTAGATACCTCAGTGAAAATAGAAAATGAGTCAATTATTTCATCCCTAGTACATAACTCCTCCCTATCATAATTTTTGGAGTAAACTTCCCAATTAACCTTGTGATACTCCTTTTGGTGGAATTTGATACAATTCTTGGTATGAATTGGATTTCCCTGTGTAAAGACAACATAAATTGTCATGATAAAGAAATCACTCTTTGTATCATGAATTAAACCCCAATTCTGTACAAGCGCAAGGAGAAAAATGAATCTTCTTTATCACCAATATCTCAATAATGTATATTATTGACCTATGAGGAAAAAAATATATCTCAAATGATTGAGTATAAGTAAATAATAATCCTCAAAGACATTCCTGTTGTGAGGGAATACACTAATGTGTTTCTTGAATAATTTCTTAGTCTTACTCCTAGATGAGTGGTTGAATTTTCAATTGAGATTATACCTGGGGTGTTACCATTATCCAAGATCCATATAGAATGGCTATTGTGGAACCTGAGGAGATGAAGAAAAAACAATAGGAGAATATGGATGAAGGGTTCATATTACCAAGTGATTCACCATGGGTTGCACTATTCCTCTTCATCAAGAAGAATGATGAGTCAATGTGACTTTTCATTTATTATAATGAGATCAACCAGATCATGATAAAGAAAAAGTATCCTCTACCATGTATTGATGACTTGTTCAATTAGATACTTGGAGAAAAATACTTCTCCAAGGTGTATTTGTGGTCAGGGTATTACCAAGTTGGTGTGAATAAGGAGGATATACCCAAGTCTACATTTTGTACAAGGTACATGCACTATGAGTTCATAATAATTCCATTCAGACTCACTAATAATTTATAAATATTCATGGAATTGATGAATAGAGTATTTAGATATTACCTCAATAAATTTGTGGTAGTCTTTATATATGATATCATAATGTACTCCAAAATTAAGGTGGAGCATGAGGAGTATCTGAGTACAATGCTAAAGACCTTATGAAAGGAGAATATTTATGACAAGTACTACAAAATGTGAGTTTTGGTTGAAGGAAGTATCTTTATTAGGGCACATTATCAAAAGAAATGGGATATCTGTAGACCCTTCAAAAGAAAAATCAAGAGAAGGATGAAAGAGGCCAATATCTATGACAAATATATGTAGTTTCATTGGATTAACTGGGTACTTTCATCGATTTGTGAGAAATATCTCGCGATTATAAAACTATTTGACAAAACTAACTCAGAAAGGAGTAAATATTTCTTGGAATGATGAATTCGAAGAGATATTCAAGGAGTTGAAAACGAGTCTTATCACTTCATATGTTCTCACACTACCCACAAGTAGAAAACATTCATGGTATTCAGTGATGATTTGAATAAAGGATTGACCTATGTGTTAATGTAGAATGACAAAGTGATATCTTATGCTTCAAGGCATTTGAAAGTTCATGAGCAATACTGCCCAACACATGATCTCAAGTTGGCTGTAGTGATATTCAATTTGAAAATATGAAGGTAATATGTCTTTTGGGAGAAGTGTAAAATATATACAGATCAAAAAATACTCAAGTATATATTCAGATAGAAAGATCTTAATATGTTCCAACAAATATGGTTAGAGTTGATCAAGGAATATGACTACTCAATTCACTACCATCTTGGGAAAGAGAAAAAAGTGTTAGATGCTCTAAGTAGAAAGGATCCAAAAATTATATCATTAATGATAATTTAGAGGGATACGATCTTCTTAGATTTAGAAAGGATTGACATGGGAATCATAAATGAAGAAACATCATCAATCATTTCACAAATGATTTCTCAACCATCTCTTCTAGAGAAGATAATGGATGCTCAAAGAGTTGATGTGGGAATTCAAAAGAAAGTGGAAACTATAAGAAAAGGGAAATCCTTAGAGTTCAATGTTAATGAAGAAGGAGTTATAAGATTTGGGTCACAACTTTGTGCACCATCAAATATTGAGTTAAATAAGAAGCTATTGGATTATGAACATAGTTCAACTTTCTCCATCCATCTAGGAAGCACAAAGATGTATCTAGATCTTTAGGAGCACTATTGGTGGGAAAATATAAATAAGGAGATCACAAATTATACACAAATATGTCTTATATATCAAAAAGTAAAGGATGAAAGTAAAACATACAAGGGGATGATGCAACCATTACCCATACCTATATGGAAATGTGAAATCATAACCATAGACTTTGTCACTGGTCTTACGAATACATTAAGAGGAAATAATTCTATCTGGGTTGTGGTGGATTATCTTAAAAATATTACACACTTCATTGTGATTCAAGAGGACTTCTCACTCAATCAACTTGTAAGGATATATATTAGAGAAGTGGAGAGGTCGCATGGAACACCACTATCAATTGTAACTGATTGCGATCCAAGATTTACCTCCAAGTTTTGGAAGTTTATCCAACACGCTCTGAATATTGATTTTAACTTTAGTATGGATTATCACCCTCAAACTGATGTTCAATATGAGTGGACTATTTAGAAACTTGGGTACATGTTGAGAACTTTATCAGTTGATTATAAAGGAGGATGGGATCAACATCTTCCCATGGTCAAGTTCTCATACAATAACATTTTATACTCAAGAATACAAATGGTTCCATGTGAATCCATTTATGGGAAGAGGTGCAGAACACCTGCATATTAGGATGAAGTTAGGGAATAAAAACTACAAGGTCCTGAAATGGTTGAGGAAATGGTGGAAAAGGTCAGGACCATTCATCAGCACATCAAGGTTTTTCAGAGTTGAAAAAAAGCTATGCTAACAATTGTCGATGAGACCAAAGTTTGATGTTGGATAGATGGTATTAATACACATATCTCCATGGAGGAAGGTCATGATATTTGGGAAGAATGTAAATCTTAGTCCAAGATACAACAGTCTATTTGAGATCCTCAATCAAATCAAAGTAGTGGACTATGGATATCGCTCCCACCCAACCTATATCAAGTACATGATGTATTCCATGTATCCCTCTTAAGGAATTATATAATAGACCCCTAAAATGTACTCAATATATAGGAGTTACGATTGGTGAATGATATCTCATATGAGGAGAATTCACTGAAGATCTTAGATCACAGAGACAAAGTTCTATGAAATAAGACAATGCACCTGGTAAAAGTGCTATGGGGAAACCACAAGTTTGAAGAAGACACATTGGAACTAGAAGAAGTGATGAAATAAAATCACCCCCATATATTTTATTATGGGAAATGAAAAATTTTAAGGGTGAAATTTTTGAATGGGGGAAGATTGTAATGACCTAAAATTTTATTAATAAAATTCCACTTATGATTTAATTAAAATTATTATTATGTAATATGGTTATAGAAAACAGATAAACTTATTTGGTTTTATTATATTCTATCAGATTTAAAAGAACATTAAGTATAATTAGCATTAATAATATATAAATTGAAAAATGATCATATGATTAGTATAAATATAGTTTTTTGATAAATTCAATTGACACAGACAAAGGAAGTGATGACCTCAACCAGTAGGATCGTACCTTATGAAACCTATTTATCAGAGCTTACGAGGGAGATAATATCACTGGGATTTTACCTTGACCAAGAACAAGATGAGATCTAACAACATAAGCATGAGAGAAACCATTTATGGTAGATGTTTAATCTCATCTATATCATGGCCCAAACCATATACGCTGAACCACTCCCTGAAAGTCTAACCATCATGGAACTTACCCTTAGGTAATTTGCTGGTGTATTAAAGGGATATGTATCAATACCATAATAAAATTAATATATATATATATATATATATTAAATAGAAATATTTTCATATTTTCTTCTCATCATAACTTTATCCATGATTTTGATTTTTATACAATAAAATATAAATTGTATTTTTAATTGGTATTCAATTACCATGAAGACATTTATTTTGATGAATTAATGGATTTTAAAAAATAATAATATTTTACTAAAATATTATTATTAAATAATTTCTATTAAATATAAATGATCATTTAATTTTTATGAAGTCAATTGTAATTTTTATATTGGTTCAAAAATTGTTATTGTCAAAAAATCCAACATTTCTCAATATACGTTAATTATTATTTTAAAAGTGGAAATAAAGATATTACAAAAATTATTCTGATAATTTAATATTATTTTGGAATCATAATTTCAAAATTTTTCAGTGGTGATTTTTTTCATAATTTTCTAAGACACCCAAATTTTCAGGTAAAAATTTAATACTGTATAAATATACGGTGTGTATTATGAAATCATAATGACCCAAAAGTGATGTAATAAATACTATAAAGGGTATCCACGACCAAATATATGTTTTAACTTTAAAATAATGTGATTTTATATTTATTTGATTAAAATTTTAAAGCCTTTATGAATCCTCAACAACAATTAATATTTTTTATGGTTTTAAAATCATTTATTTTAGAGTATGAATCACTTCCGCATCAACAAGGGTATTATTTTATTATGTTAGGCCATTGGAATTAAAAAATGATGAATCCACTCCCATTTTTAAAGAAATATGGGAAACGACCTGGTAAGGTTTGTGGTTTTGGTTATTTTATTATATAGAGTTCAAAACCTAAGATTAAGAAATAATAAATAATTACCCACTCATTTCCTTTTTAAACCCACCCAAGATCCCATTTATCTTCAACAAAAATCCTTTGATCATGTCCTTACTCTGACATCGCATCTCTAGAGTCCTTCCAATATTCCCCAAGCTCTCAAGAATTACCTACCAAAAATTTGGATTCACACATTCAAGTAAGGGATCCTCTCATTCTCCTATTTATTAAAGTTTCTTTATAATATTATGACTTCTATTTTAAATTACTAATGTTGGTATATGTTTTTACATATAACTATTACTGTTATTTTGATGTAAAAATTATGAGATACCAATTTCTCTCTCATTATCCCATTTTATGAATTTTTATTTGATGCTGTTATGCTTTCGGAATTTCACCGTGATTTTCCATGCCAAACCAATTGTGTAGTGAATAAAATACCCATTTCCTATCAAGGGTGTTCAAATTTATACACTTATGATAATGTGGACATAAATGTATTTATTCCATACTCTTTGATCATGTAATAAAAATTATGATGAATGAATCCATGTTTTTTGACCTATGTGTCACACTTAAGCATGAGAATGAAATGAAAGTGATAGGTGCGCCATGAATTATATAGCGCTCCTATGAATTGAGTAATTTTTAGTCTCATGATACATCATTTTGGGATAGGGAGTAAATATGATTACTTTATGGGAATTTTTCCATCATGATCTCTTGGTATTTATCCTTTAACCATGTTTATGATGGAGCATTTTAAGTTGTTTACACATTTCCCATGTTGCCTTTATGATTATTATGCTATATCATGTCTCAATGTTAATGTTTATGATTCTTAATTATTTTATTCCCCATTGATATGGATATTTTATGACATATATTATTCACTTCATGTTATTCCATGTTTACTCCCTTACTAGGCTTTATAACTCACCCCTTTCTTATGCATGTCCCTAGGTTATCCCATGCAGTTTTAAGTTCGAGAATGTTAAGGAAGATTTCAATGAAGATGATGTTTTTCCTATTTTATATTGTTGTGTAATGTACCTAATTCCCAAATACAATATAATTCTCAATATTTTGGGTTTTATTAAGTGTAATATTATGTAATAAGTCATTTATTAATTTTTATTAAAGAGAAGGGTTGTCATACACATCCCTATAACTTCCTATCTTCTCATCTTTCATTCTTCTTCAACCTCTGCTCATGAAATTCCTCAGATTACACTTAAAAATTATTTAATTAATTAAATTATTATCTTTAAAAACCTTCCATGATAAATAAATATTATTCTTCTATAAATTTGGATCTTCTACAGTTAGTATTTTACATTAGTTAATCTTTTAGGATTCACTTTGGCTTCTATTTCCATACACTCTCAAGTCTTTTTGGATTGGATGTTAGCACTCTATATCATCCAACACATGAAACTCATACTTACAATTCTACTTCCAATATTTAATATCAAACTTCTTAATAAATATTCACCTTCTTATTTAGGTTAATACTCACCTTCTAGAGCATGATTCACCATGCGTATCCTTAATCATATCCTGCTTCTATCCACTAGATCATCCACACTTTGATCCTTTTAGATTCACCTTTTAGATAAATTTTCTTCTTCTTTTATTCCACTTCAGGCCTTTTCCAATTTCCTTAAAATTGAGGACTTCTAAACTTTATTCTAATATAGAACCTATTTAAAATTACATAACAAAATAAATCATAGGTTAGTTCTTTATAATCCTTTATCGATTCTCAGCCATATTTTAAAACTCAATCTTGAACTTATCAATAATTGGTTCTACATGTTAGCTTCCAGAACAACATATATCTATATTTTCCTTATGAAATATTATATGAATTTACTGATTTAACTCAAACTCAATATCATCACTAAACATGTATTATTAATACTTCAAATGTTTTCTCCTTTTAAACTTCAACATGACTTATAAATAATTTTTCTTCTCAGACCTTCATCTTCTAGATACCCATTAGTCTACATATACAACTCATCTTCTAATATCTTATCGACATGACTTATTTTAAAAATATTAATTTGATATTATCCCATTCTAATGTATTTTCCTTTGGAACATGGTTCATCTAGAATTACCCTATAGATATATATATTATTTCATCCATGATGTAACTTCTATATGTGTATATTTCAGATTCAACATCTGGAATGCACAAATTAACTATTTCAACATAATTCAAGTGTATTTCAACTTTTAATATCATTTTTTCATGATTTATAAATATAATTTT
Organism: Viscum album; assembly: GCA_963277665.1. Taxonomy (NCBI): domain Eukaryota; kingdom Viridiplantae; phylum Streptophyta; class Magnoliopsida; order Santalales; family Viscaceae; genus Viscum; species Viscum album. The sequence continues at coordinate 638,979,501 of OY728153.1, forward strand.
GGATTCTCACAAACTTTAGTAAGAATATATAATAGATAGTTCTCTCATCATCTATCACCACTTGTTATTGACTCCCATTAAGTCCAGCTCAACAATCACCACATATATATCTGTGTGTGTGTGTGTGCGTGTGTGTTGCTTAATTTAATTATATATGAAGTATCCAAGAAGCAACCTATTCCCTTTGTTAATATTTATTTCCAACATATAAATAGATCTCCAATACATGAATGTATCTCTAACAATATATATAATAGTATACTACATGGGGACTCCAAGATGTATATTGAACTACTTCTTAAGGGGTTATTTAATCTACACATTTCCATGAAATATATCACCATTCATGGTAATATTTAATATTTTTACCCATTTATCAAAATCTTTCAACTGAACTCATCATATATTGAATTTACTCATAATGATAACAAATATGTGATAAACCGAATCATTAAAGGTTGTAAAATTCAAGGGAAATTTTATTTTTTGTCTTAGAACATGAGACATTATAAGAATAGTGAATCTGATTAAGATTTCAAGGGTTAGAACATCTTAAGAAGATATTTTTTCAGATGTTATTAGAGGCTCCTAAGATGTTTTGGGTTCTTGAGTTAATGTAGGGGTAGATTCAGGATGTACCTTCTATAGAACTCTCTTATATGTGATAGACCATTATACAACCCAGGGGAACTATGGCGTGGTATGTGCCGCATGTCAAATTTTCACTAAGGCAAAGACTTCACATACGGGAAATCATGCTGTAGTGGAATATGTTGCACCATGTAGATGGCGTGGGGTAAAGCACTAAAACACGAAGAGGGTGTATGTTCCATGGTGGGTGCCTAATTTATAATATTTTTCAAAAGAAAATATATTATATATGGGGTACACACTATATCCTAGGGAGATGCGCTGCAAAATAAGTAAATTCGACATATCACCTTTTTGGTATTTCACACGAGGAAGGATACTACATCACAGTGAGAGTGGTCTCCCATGGTGGGTTCCTATGTGGGGATATTTTTCAAAGGAAAATATCTTAATAATGGAAGTCATGCCATGATAAAGGACATCGCTCCATGGCAGGGGGTTGGTCGATGCACCACACCATGACTAGGGGTTCATGGTGTGGCAGAGTTGTATGGGTTTTTGGATAAGGTAAAAACCTTATACAAGGAATTCATGGAATGATGATTTTAAGCTAGAAAGATTGTGATAAAAATAGGTAGTCTTCACCATGGGGATTCTATGGGGTGGATGCATCATCATGAAACCATGAGGGCCACACCACATCGGTGGATTGTGAAGGATATAACCCTATTCTCTTGGGTTCTAGTTACATTATAGTGAGGAGGACCACACTACAACATGTACTGATGAGGATGACCAATGGGGAATCAACCCATCTACCTTTTGAGGTGAAGTTGTTTCACAACCAGGAGGGAAACATCACATCATGACCTAGAGAGGAAGTGTTTTGGCATGAATCTTATGGTCAATTTATTTCCAGGTGTCTATCTGGGTTGTTTTTTTAATAGGGGTAAAACATTCAATTCGGGGTCACCCCCCTTTAATTTTTAGGTTTATAGGTGTGTGGGGAGGTATATTTTGTATATCTCCCACCTATCCTCCCCTATATATCCCTATTAGTGATGGGATTATCTTAAATTATTCTATGAAATAACTGCGGTAGGTTATTCCTCTCCTTACCCCTACTTTCCTTACTCTTCACTTACCTCAGATTTGGGATGATTTGGGATGATTTGGGATAGGGTTTTGATGCCAATTCCATCGGAGCATGGTAAAATCATGCAGAGATGATGATTATTTTGTGTGTCTTGGATAGAGAATGTACCAATAGTATGATTTCACACTATTTCTCATTGGTTCATTATAGGTATATTTTTCCCTTAATTATTTAGGTTTTTTATTGAATTGGAATAACTTAGTGAGTAACCAGGTGTCATGTGATAGGACTTTTATTTATAGTTGTACCAAGAGTATTACATGAGATATTCACATTCAGTTGCCTTAGGTTTCAGTGATGTGGTGTTTATTAGTAAGTTTTAATGTGTTATGCATCATTTAATTAAATTAAATAATTAATTATACAGTTTTATAATTTATTATTTTTATGTTATGGATTGAGATAAGGATCGATGGTGATACAATCTTGGATGAGGTATGGATGGGCTTGGATAAGGATACATAGAGCATCACGAGGAAGTTAACTCACTGATTGAGGTCGGTTTTTCTTGAAAATCTCACTAAGGATAATGAATTTGTTACATGCATGTGATATACGGTCTCACCACCCATGTGAGATAAACCTTGAATTTAAAATTAATTGTTTTCTTTAAAATAACCCTACGTTAAATGGAAATGACTTATGACATGGTGTACCCTTTAACACTAGTATAATAACTCTTCTGCCGATGAACAAGGGATTTAATAAATATGTTTTTTGAGATATGTGAACCCCCAAAGGTTATAAATATATGAATGAAATATATTTAACCTAGAGATAGTGTGTCTCCGAACCTCCTAGGTTCAAAACCACTTCTCGAATAATGTTTGTGGAAAAAGGAGTCACTCGACGACTATGTTGACAAGGGGGATAATATATCGATTGAGGTCACGAGGGACTCGAGATTGGTCCTTGGTCTCGGGATGAGATATACATAGACTACGATAGTTTTCTAAGGATAGTGAGGCATGCATGAGATAATTAGACCAGCTAATAATGGGCGATATGATAGTATGTCTCACGTGGGATGGGGAACGCCCTTTAGATGGTGTAGTGGAGTCTTGGAAAGTGATATGGGTGGGATAAATCATCTAGGTACAGATGAGGAATGATGGGAGGGTTTCCTATAGGTTATGGTTTGAGGTATCTATTAAGGTAGATATGGAATGATACCTAGGTGAGCTCTATGAGAATGATTTGACAACTTGGTATAGGATTTAAAAAGTCTTTAGTACAAGATAGCTTAAGATGAACCCTAGTTAATAGGACTAACTTATTATGTGAGAATTGAATGAGTATTTGGACCAGTCTCTTGAGGACATGGTTACGAAAGAACCTATGGGTTGAGAAAAAATCATGGGGTGTAAGATTTGTCTTAATACCGATGAGTAGTGACTGAGATAGGTTAGAAGGGCCCTAGTGGACACCCATGTAGGTGAGATGATAATTTCTATGAACTCAACATGATGTGATTGTGTGAAAAAGATATTATCCGTGAGATAAACCTGAGTGGATGAATAGACACTAAGGTTTTCTTTGATATATAGGGCTAGTTATGAGTGATTTGAGCCCTATATATGAGTTGTTGAGCTTGTAGGGTGGGATGCATTGTCCTTTTGTCATGTATGGTATACAATGGGTCTAGGTTGGGGATGTAACCCACTTGGGTGGTGGATATATATAATTCCATGGAAGGGTTACATTCTTTATTATTATGATATGTGATTCCAAGGTGGGGTTCCTTCCCCCCTAATGTGATTGATCTAGGTAGGGGATGATACCCCCATGGCAGTGGAAGTATGATTATTGGGTGGGGATCAATTTCCCCTAATGTGATATGTGATTCTTGGGTAGGGAAACTTTCCCCCTTTGATGTGAGAGTTCTGGGTAGAGGATGTGAAACCTCAGGTGGTAGGTATATGATAGTCCTGGGTTGGGGATGAAATCCCATGAGTGGTGGATATATGATTCTATGGTGGGGGTTCCATCCTCCCTAATTTAATATTTAATTCCAGGTTGGGTTACCTCCCCCTTGATGTGATGGTTATGGGTAGGGTATACGACCCATGATTGGTGGATATATGATAGTTTTAGGTAGGTCATGAGACCCCCTAGATGGTGGATATATAATTTTATAGTGGGGATTCATTCACCACTTAATGTGATATATAATTATAGGGTGGGGAACCATCCCCTTGATGTGACATTTCTAGTTAGGTAATGATGCAACGACCTCAAATATTTTAGTTGAGTTATGAGTTAATTATAGAATTTAATCATATTATTTGATATATAAAATGGTTAGGTTGAGTTTTCAGAGTTTCTAATGGGTTTCAAATTGCATTAGAGGCCTTTTTAAAAGTGCATGGTTTGAGCATAGTATGTCTAAACTGTGATGATTCTCAAGGAAAATTTTAAATAAGAGGTAGTAGAACCTAGGTTGGTGATCAATTAAGGTGAAAAACTTATCAAATCATGTGGAATCACTAACAAACTATGTGAAATATCATAGGGTATCACATAGTTAAGGTGAATAGTTCATAAAACTAAATGTCCTTCTCTAACAAACCATGTGACACCCTTTGGTTCCAAAAACATGATTGGAACACAGTTTGAAAATCTGTGTGAGTTTCCTCGAAGATGCCAAATTCCTTGCATGATTGGATCATAGTTTGGGAAAACCCTGATCAAACCATGTGTGCATGAATTTAATTATATTAAAATACACTTTAACAACCATTTATGGTTCGTTTTGACCCATTCTTCTTTTTATAGGAACTCCACTTGAATCCTAAGACTCCTATGGCCTTTACTATTGAATTACACTCCTCCAAAGATTTATTATGGTGGATAAAAGTGAGATGATTACCAAGAATTAAGAACAAATTTATTTCTCAATGTGTCAATTACATATCTTTTACTAGAGATAGATCTATAAAAAAAATCGAGGTCTTGGGACCTAAGGTCATATTTAAGATTAGATGAGAAATTCATGATCTATTATTTTATCTATAATGGATCTAGTGAATTTCCATCCAATTTTTTTGATATATCTCATAACTAGTTCTATTGATGGACTCCATGAGTTATCCTTGACACATAAGATTGTTCTCTATGGGTGTGCAATGTGAATTGGGATTTAATCCTTTGACAAATATAGGATTACTTCATCAATGATCTTGAGGTAAGAAGTTCCATAATATTTAGGGATATTGTATACACTTTCAGCTTAATATAATTTTTATCTGTATAACCTTTTTTACCATGATTTATAGTGATCACATATGTGTGTGTTTGCCTTATATGATGCTTGATTCCATGAGTATACTAGTGTAGCTTTATAGACCATGTTTGATTATCATTACATGTACTTGTTTATTGCTACTATTTCTCATGATGTCATGCTATGATTTTTCATTTTTATACTCTACCTGATTATATGAAATTACCATTCCTTTAGAGGTATTTCTTTGGTAATCAAAATAGTTGGTCCATCGTGATATGATTATCCCTTAGAGGGGGATTGTACTTGACATTTTACAATGATGTTGATGGGCCTAAACATAGGGTAGGGGCATGTCGATGCCTAATGGATACTGAGTAGCATTTTTACATGATTCCTAATGGATTCCCATTATCATGTACACTTGATTCCTAGTGGATTCCCAGTAGCATGTTCACTTTATGCCTAGTGGATGTTGAGTATCATGTTTACTCACTTCCTTGTGGATGCCAAGTAATATGCTCACCATCCTTGTGTCTAGTTCTTAATCCCTTCCAACATCTTGAATATACTTCTAGTATAGATCCAAATAAGGTATGGTTAGGGATCATGGTGGCTTGGTTAGAACAGAATACTCAACATGTGATTTCTTATTCTTTCTTACACATTTAGTTTATCATGGAATACACCTGTTATACCCATGCACATTTTTAAGGGTGAATTAGTGGTTTATTACTGCATTTTATTACTTACAACCTACTTGGTAATCTTTATGTACATTAAATCTTCATGTATATGGATCCAGAAAAGGGAAAAGGGCCCATGGTAGATGGTTGGGATGAGGAGCATGGAGTTAGTAGTGGTGTTGAGATGTTCTCTAGAGGATTATACAATGTTACTCTATTTATTTATTTTCACACTATATGCTATGGTTTTGGCTTTCCACTTTGGAAGCCTAAATATTTATATTTATGACTTGGGTAAAATTTTGATATTACATTATGAATATTACTCTTCTTCCATTATAATATATAGTGTTATTATTTTTATTATGTTTTTTATGTATGGATATGATTACTGAGGGTACAGTATTCCCATTGAAAATTCTGAGACCCTCACTACTAGTTTACATCCTTTTGAATATAGTGAGAAATGCATGAGGTCTTATGGCTATCCAGCTCGGACATAGTGTTTTGGGTTAAGAAATTACAAAATGGCATCAAAGTCTATGTTTTTTTTTGACTAACCCAGGACACTGTAGAAAGGAGATAGGCTATGTGGAACTCAGGCATGGGATTTTTTATGTGACTAGACAACTCATGTGTAATGGACCTCTAAGTTGCTGTTGACTAGATTTATATTATAGTTTTATGGGATTTTGGGTGAATTCATGCATCATTATTAGGAATGTAGGATAATATTCCACATTTATACGTATTGGGTACTGTATAATAGTTATTTAATTAAATGCATTGATTTGTGCTATCTGTTCGAGATAGTCCTGTATTCTCTATTGAGTGATATATCTATTTTCTCTACAAATGAGATATGTATTTTTCATAAATAATTAGTTGAACTTAATAATTCTATTGTGTTTTGTATATATATGATTATGAATAATGTGAAGGTACAAAGAACATTTGTTAGTGCTAGGAGAGATAGACCTTGGGTTATATGTAGCCTCCCTTTGTGTGATACCATAGAATAATTAGTATTTTTATTAATTACATAGATGTTCTAATGTTTCTTTCTCACATCAAAAAGATATTACCTCCAAGTATCTTGACTAGACCACTTGTTTGAGTAGTCCAGAACACCTTGTAAGGGAGGATGTTCTAATTCTTCCACCATTCATATAGAATAATGAAACTGAGCTTTATCCCACACCCACTCCTGTAGTTTAGGTTGAATGACCACTTTAGTAAGGGGTCTCCCACATTGTTCCTAATCAAGGCAGTGTAGATTCCAAAAATATGATCGATTATTCTTAGGAGATTCATCTACAGTATCCTCCATCCTTCAAGGGAACTAGAGGCCCTTAGGATGCTGAGGAGTATATTGAAATAATTGAGGAAATATTTTACCTAGTGGGGACTCACAAGTAATGTCGAGTAAATCTAGCAGGTATTCTATCAACCTTCGATAAACTTTGTAGTAATAATTTTGGTTGTAGGAAAATAAAGTTATAGGTTTTATTCAAGAGTGATGAAAAAGAGCTAGAGCATAGAAAAGGTTCTTCAAAACCTTCTATGGGAGAAAAATATACTCAGTGATTTAACTATAGAAAAAATGGACATTATCACAATTTTTTTACAAAGAATCAGATCAAGTGTCATTAGTGTGGAAATATGGGGAATATCTTATAGTTATTCTCTAGATCTTCATGGCCAAGTTTCTATAGGGGTGTATGAATGGTGTGGTTTATAACCCAAGTATTTGTCTAGGTACTCAACATCATGATTAGATGATGAAAACTCATATGTGTTACATACCTCAAGGAAAAGTTCATGGAGCTGAGGCCGACTAAGTATATATAGTGGATCAGACCCCAACAAATGGTGGTGAGATACCATCTACTATTCAAGGTACAATATTGATCACTTATATGTTGTATACTACTTTTTTTGATACCAGTGCTTCCCATTCCTTTAAATCTGTATAGGTTATTACTATAATTTACTTACTGGGGAATTTATCTTATGGGTTACTTTTCCATGACACACCATTTGGAACAAAAGTATCCCATATTCATCAATTCATAGAGTATTCTATAGTCATTTTTGGTTCTAGAAATCCATGGGACTTCATGATTATGAAGATAACGTGCTTTGAAATGTTTCTTGGAATAGATTGGCTAAATATATTTCCAGACCACATTGATTTATATCAAATAGGGGTATCATTTAATTAACCCAAGGGAGAAATGTTCATATTGATCGATGAGTGGGAGTTTGGAGAAGGTAGAGTGGGTCCAAATATGAGCCAAATTGGGACTATCATAGAACATATTATGGTCTTGAATATTTCAGTAGGATCAGTAGTCTCCATTTTTGGATCTCCATTAGGATGTCTTCCCACACAACTGCACATGACTTCCCTTGATAGAGGAGTTGACTTTGAGATAGAACTCATTCCAGGTGTACATCCCATTTAAATACCCCCTTATCGCATGAGATTTGATAAGTCTAAGGATCTAAAAGTACAACTTGAGGATGTGTAATAAAATGGTTATATTAGGGAGATCACATCACTATGGGGTGCACCTATTTTTTTCATCAAGAAGGTGGACGTTAGTCTTTGACTCTGTGTAGTTTACTGAAAGATAAATTTGGTGGTAGTGAATAATAAGTACCATTTTTCCTAGGATTTATGATCTCATCGATCAGTTATGAGGATCCGGGTGGTTATCCAATATTTATCTCTGATCAACCTATAACTAGTTATGTGTTAGAGAGGTGGACATCTAGAATATGGAATTTAATAGTAGGTATGGGATATAAAAGTACTTGGTGATGCTGTTTGGACTAATGAATGTACCAAAAGTGTTCATTTATCTCTGAAATAAGATATTCCACCCATATCTTAAATAAATTTTCATGGCTTTTATTGAAGATATCCTCATTAACTCACTGACCCCAAAGTATCATGAAAAAAATATTGACATAGTTTTGAGTACAATTCAAGCACATCTAATTTATGATGAGCTATTGAAGTGTAACTTTCGGATTCATAATGTGAAATTGTTGGGGTATGTGATTTCTAAGAATGGTATATCAGTGAAACTAGTAAAAGAGTAGGTAGTGATATCCTGGACACATCCTTGGAATGTGTTTGAGACCAAGATATTTCTAGGTACAGTAGGGTACTATCAGTATTTTATCAAGGACTTCTATTATTTATTAGTACCCAAGACCATACTGAAAAAGAAAGGGGTAAAGTTATATCAGTTAGACTAGGGTGAGGAGGATTTTATTGGGATTTGATATATCACATACCATGATTCATTGAGAGTTGGTTTGGGAAGTTTTGATATAGAAGGATCTGGTAGCAGCTTATGGGACATGTCAATTGTGTGGTGCTCTAGGTTGGATATACCATTAGGGGGGGAATCAATGGTCTTTATAAATTCTTCTCCTTTTAAATTAAACTGACAGAGCTGGATAAAGTTTTCAATCCACTCAAGAATATTTCTTATAGTCTCACCTCATGTGAATTAATAATGTATAAAAAATGAGCACACAATATTTATAAGGTTCGACAAAAAATCCTACTCTTTGCTGTAATCGGTTAGTCCACCCAGTTATAGATTCTTCACTATCAAACAAGTGACTACAACCATATACTATCTCAATTTGATCAATATAGATCCCCACTATGTTCCTACACTTCTAAAACCAACTGGAAGGTATCATACACTTTCATTACCAACTATATTATAAGATTATATTATTTAATGAAGATATAACATAGAAATATATTCTTAATCACCTTAGATACTTTAAAATTAATTTTAAGTATAATAATCCTCCATGAATAGATGGATCAACATGTTTTCCCATGTATTTCTTCAAGATATTCAGCAGTAGTTTGTAGCTTTTCTAGTCTTGAAATTACTTCTAGATCTGGTGTGATATGGATCCTTCTTATATTCTTCAAACACTCAAGTCTATCACCTTTAAGGACTCCTTGTTTCAAATCTTCTCTAGATTTGATAATGAAAATTGTCAAACTCTTTGAATTATCAGAATGCTCACAAGTATCATACACCGATCTTACAAATCATGCCTGATTCTTTGAAAACCTATAATTTATGTTAATATAATAATAATAATAAATAAATAATTGGTTTCTCCTTTACATGATTTTCCCTCCCATATTTTCCCCTATTATTTCTTATTCATAACTGAAATGTTGGTTTCTCCTTCCCACGATCTTCTCTACCATATCTTCCTCTACTAATTATTCTTCATAACTGCATATAACCACATGCATTTATTTTCCAATTTAATTGATTATGTATGAATCATAATACATACATCATAATATTATTCATTTAATACTTGGATTAATTTAATTATCATGATTAATTCTTAAATAACTTCTCAAATCTCACTTTTTCAGAAACAAATGAGATTTCCATGCCTTCATGCAATCAGCTACATCATAATCGATTATATGGAGAATAATAAGCTACATCAAAATCCACTGCATAATATAAATAGACAACATAGTATATTTTCATATGTTACATGGATACATGAATTTTAATTTGGATATGTAGATCACCTACGTGATCATTCAGCTATGCTATGTGACCATTCGACTATGATACATGACTATTGAACTATGCTATGTGACCATTAGGATATGCTACATGACTATTCATCTATGCTACTTGACTATTCATCTGCATGAACATGGAATATTAATTTCTTGTAAATCTGTATAGAAGTATATATAACATGATTTTATCATGACATACCCCATGGTCGAGTAGTCTCTAGTGCATAATTACTACACTTTGTTCATACAATATCTTATACCTCACACGATAACTTCACTTTGTTCATGTGGTTAATTATTTACATGATCAATTCAATTTATTCAAGTGTTAACTTCTTCTCATGGTCACTTTATATATCATGTGTATCTACATTTAGTAAATTTCTTACAATCACTTGTTCATGGTCACTTGACCCATCTTAGGTATCCACATTTCTTCATGCTGTCACTTAATTACAACCACTTGTTCATAGTCACTCCATCATGATCACTTGACCTACCTTGTGTGTCCAAATTTATTTATGTGGTCACTTTCACATGAAAACTTGTTCACAATCACTTGACCTGTTTCTTATGGTCACTTACTCATGGCCACTTGACCTACTATGTGTGTCAACATTTCTTTATGTGTTCACTTTACCATATTATTATCCATTTGAGTTCTTAGAGGTTTATCCTACCAATTTAATTTCTATAGAACATGGAAATATCTCAACAAACTTATGGACTTATATGGATGTATTATCTGACATGAAATCCATTCCTTCATGAATTTATAACAATTCTCCAAACATTATCAACAAAACATTCAATAATACATATTGAACCATTAAAAACAAATAAAACACTTAATTGGGAAAAAAATCCCCCCATTTTAATTTTTTGTGAATTTAAATCCTCAATATCAATATGTGTGCTTGGATAGATTCTCCTTTTCTCCCTTCATTGAAAATCAAATATAAAGGTCAATGTGAGGGACTTTACAACCCATAATGTTTTTGAAGGTATTATCAAAATATTTCCACCCCTTTTTAGATAAGTATTATAATACATCGTACAATTAGAAAAGTGATTTAATGTAACACCTTGATATATTATAAATAAAACTTTTTTGATTGCACATACAGCACACAACACCGAGCTTAAACGAACCATAAAACATCATCATTTTAATGTGACTATTATAACCTAATCACTGAATTGATAGGTGTGAATATGAATAAAAAAATTATGATATATATATATATATATATTAAGGTCACATTCAATACAAATTTATATATTAATTCTTAGGAAATAAGAACTCAATTTCTAGTAATGTTATTTTATACTTCAAAAATAAGTTTTCTTTAAAAAATATTTTTATTGATTTTTGTGAGAGAATATTATAATTAATTTTTTTGAACTTTTATAAATGGTATTTTATAAAAATGATATAATTTTTTAAAAAATAATATAAAAATTATCATAGGGTGATTTTTTTGTATTTTTTTAAAAAATATTGATTTTTAAGTGAATAGTGAAAAATACAAATTTTTATAATACTATCATTTATTTTCATTAAAATGACCTATTGTGATTTTAATTTGATATAAAATTAATTTTAGTATTATTTAATTATATATAATATAATTAATTACATTTTAAATATCACTATACATGATTTTGGTATAATTTTATTTTTGGGTTTAAAAACACATTTGTCTAAAAACTATTTTTCATCGCATTTTTCATTTTAATATTAAATTAATTTCCACCAATTATATGAATTTAATATTGAAAAATAAATACCATATTTTTAATAATAAGGTTCAAATTTGGAAAATAGGTCATGGTTATTATATTTACTATTGAATTGGTCTAAGTAACTATTATATCAACGTTAGGAGATCCCATTCCCTAGAACTTTCGCTGTGACTTTAAGTCAATCTAGGGAGAAATTATTTCATTATGGTATTAACTAACTATAATAGAAATAGTTTTTTTCAAATATTACCAAACATATTTTACTTGTAAAATAGTGTCTCTCCCACTAACCTCTTATAAACACATGGAAAAAATTAATTCCGAATGAATATTGTATGATCTTAACACTTACTTCAATCATAAAATGGATTTCAGTAACTTTCACCCCTTATTATAATTATATGGCATCACCATCCATTTTTGGTTATGTCGTATAAACACCTTCTATGATTAGTGTTCTTGATATCCAATAGTAAAAAAATAATCATATAGAGTATCTATGAAAAGTAAAATTCTAATGGATTTAGGCATAATGACTTGGTATTAAAAATCAAGCCTTATTAGTACCCTGATTATACCACCCATTTATTATCTCACTTGAATACCCACCATAGTATTCAAAATAATAAGTCCCTTCACTTTGATACAGGAAATCCATTATTAAATTTTAATTAAAACTATCAATATTAGCATATTTCCATATTCTGCTTACTTGTAGGATTTATTATTCTCAATGAATAATTTATCACTAACCGCAGTGAATATAAAACCATTACCATGGTTTAATACTATGTTTCTCTAGAAAATTCCTCTCCACATTCTCTTATATAACTTGTTCCTATTCCAACTACTTGTGCATTTCTAGCATTGACTAAACCCAAGTCATCCTTTCTCCCACTGTCTCAAATAGAGATAAGAACCATTTTATATAAATATATTCTTTAACTTGACTATCAAATTTTCTTATTGGGTATTTAAGTAATATACTTATAAATTTTTTGGATAATTACTATAAAGACACATTCTGATTTGATTTATGCAATTTTGTTTATATCCTAACAAACTCTTTGCATCTTAACACATGTTGTTATGACATAACGGATTTCCATCATACTACAACTCATATTTTATCCATTTTTTATAATAGTTGGCATGTTATTATGGGATAACACCATTATTTTTTATGTATGTATTGAAAAATAATGGAATTTTTTTCAATGAATATTAGTTTTAACATTGATGGTCCTTTTACATACATCATGGCTCTAATGTTCATAAGGAAATGTTCATTTAAGAATTTCTCCATGCTACATTTTATTGATCAATATTTTCATGTAATACTAATCATCTATCATCTTTTTTAACATAATAACTTTGATGTGGATATGTTAATGTGAATTTATGAATTCATCCATGCTACATTATAATTATTGATGAATTCTTGGTCAAGATAATATTCGGCACACCATCCTAAAGCTACTCATATATTCTGAACATGCATATTCCATACTTCACTTTCACATTACTTAATAAACACATAACAGAATATAATGTAGTATATTTTCCACTAGTTAACCCTTTGAATAGTTTATTCTCTCTATATGAACTAATTTCAAAATCTTTGTGGCTTATCTTTATTTTAAAAGGTTTATTTTTCCATAACTAACTACATAAGTGTATCAATAATACCTGAGGCCATTAACTCCAAAGAGTCTAATACTAAAATTGGTATATACTTGAACAAAAATTAGTTTTACTTGAAAAATTATTATCTTGACACAACTTGGTATAACTTTCAGCATCCCACACTAGAATCCACTTAGTGATGCCCAGAGATGATGAACACAAGACCTCAATAACACCTCCCCATATGCCAGAGGATGTCAACTAGTAGCGAGCAACTATGATGTTTCTATGGGGAGACTATGAACTCATAGATCAGACTAGAGTACAACTGTATATAATAAATAAGAAATAACAGAAGTAGTGATAACAATAGTACTAATAACCCATTGTAGTGGAAGTAGTCATAATAGATGGACAATAATGGAATAAAAATAAACCATGAAATATAAATAAACAACAAGCCAAAGATGTGTAATAAATAGATACAAAATGATGATGATGATTATGTAACTATAAAAATTGATTTCATAGGGAAAATATAGGATACAAGAACATACCATATTCTATCAAAAATACAAAAATAGAAAAAGAATATACTACTATCATCATGATAATAGGCTTGGTCCTATGCCCTTATATTCCATCCTAGAATAGCCAATAAAGGATCATAAGTAGGCTGCTTCTCTTTGACTATACCTCTAATCATGAAGTTTGTTGGGTACCAAAGGCGGATTAAGTAGGGTGTGAGATATACTCCGTAGGCCACCACCAATGGTGTCTAGATCAAACCGGTTCATTCAATATAAAATGAATAGTGCTCTAGTAATAATAAATTCAAGGTAATATTTAAATAAAATAATCACATCAGCCTAGGATCCTTAAAGGAAACCCAATCGACTCTCCCTTCTTCAGATTAAGAGGAAATTCTAAACCAAGGAACCTATACAGAGGTGATAAGGTGTATACATAGATCATCATAATAAAGTTTCAAGTTTGGAATGACCCCAATCTTGTGATTTTTCTTGGCAGATGCATACCTATGACATCAATGAAGAATTATCATAATTTAACAAAAATCCATAACACGAAAAACAGAAAAAAAAATCCATCAAATCCAATGTAGAATCCTAATCCAGTCCAAGGAGATATATGAAGGAATCCCAATAGTTGTTTTAGGATCTCCCATAATACCCAATACCATAGTGCCAATCAAAGGAGACCCTTAAAAGGAATCCCTCATATCACCCTCAACATGGTGTAAGCATAAACCACTAAGCCCATCCTAAGTATATCATATAGGGAACTGAGTATCCCTTGAGGAATGGTATAACCATATTTACAATAATCTCATACACGATGTCTCCCCTAGAGAACTAGTTTCACTAATGGGTATAATAAACCTCTCTAAGAGTCCGTACCAGGAAAGACAAGAATCGTTCTCAGTGAATCCAACAGATCTATACCATGAACACCAAGTCCATCCCTAATATCCTTAAGTCAGGGCCTATTTTTGATCCCATACCATAAGAAGATAATAAATAAGACTCACAATCACACATCATCAACAAGGAATTGTAATATCAACATGTTAAAGAATCTATACAAAGAATTTATTCATCCTAGAAATTATGGAATAAGGAAATAAGCACAAGGAACTAAGAAAAAAGCATTAAATATATCATACATGGTATGGGGAATAAGAAATAATCATAAGTAGTGATGAATAAGAATAGGGCATGGAAAAAGGGTCCTAACTCATGGCCATTTAATTCTCATAACAATTCAACTAATTCATTCAATAAATTTATGACAAGGCATCACACCTCAAGATGTGTTATAACCAATTAGGTTAGTGGTAAATAAGGATAACAAGTAAGGTAACACACATTGGGGTGAATTTCCATAAGGAGAACAATCCATAATGTGTTTTACCATAAGCTATTGTCATAATAAATATGAGAAACCCTTTAGATTAATTCATTTAACATTTTAGAGGTGTTGTTGGAAAGGTCTGGAACTCAACACAATGATGTATTATATAAACACAATGAAACATGAGAGAAAGAACCAAGACCACCTAACTTAGGTTTGTATAAGACCACTCATCTCTTGTCGTCCCTCAGATCTAGCTAAAATGAAAGATATCAGGGAAACGATCCAACATCCTAAAAATATGGAAAAAGAGGCCACACCTAAATAGCGCAAAAGAGAATAAGAAAAATGACTAATGGGAGGAAGATGAGCATATAGCTTAACTCAATCTTTCCAACTCACCTAACAACAAAGTATTTGGATTTTTTTTGATAGAGGTAGAAAAAATACTAGAAGATAAGAGGGGGGGATATATCCTATGTGCTGTATGTTGGAGCCATAAAGGAAGATAAATATTTTTTAGTATTAAAACATTTCAAGGGAAAAAGTGTGAAATCATCCATCCTGATAGGGGTGTATGGTTTGGCTGCATGGTTGGACAAAATTTTTTCCAACCATGTGCCTCAAAACTACTAGAAGGGGGACCCCATAAGGGATAGGTGAAGAGTTTAGCTAGCTGTGCACAATACATACTCTAAGAAACCATCCCAAACCTTCTATTACCCGCATGAGTGTGTTATTAAGCTCGCAAATTAGAAAAAAACTATGTGGCCTTGTGCACCCCAATGCTAATCCCCACACAGTTAGGGAAACCATGTGGGATGGGCTTTATGGTTTCTCTTAAAAACGAGTCCTACTTTTATACTCCAAACTTCTCAGTTATGGGCTCCGAACAAGCTACAAACACCCCTGTAACCCCCATGACACCATTGGGTAACACTATAAGGGAAAAACCAAGGAATATAAACCAAAAAACAATGGTCTATACCTTTGATAATAGCTGGGGCATTACAACCTTCCATCCTTAAGACAAATCATTCTCGAGTTTCCCTTACGAGGGTGGTAAACCATTGTATGATAAATGTTTTGGCCATTATGCACATAAATCGGCCTCCCATTCCCAGGTATCATCATGAACACATTCGTGCAACCATTACACCTGGACCAGTGGAATGAACCTACCCGGGAGATCCTTTTTTCTCCAATCAGTGATATGTATCAGTTTCTCCTCAAAATGCGCATCATCCTCGAGCTCAATATTCTTAGAGTCAAAAGAATGAGAAGGGTCAACATGATAATGAATAATCTATGATATGTGGAAGAAGTTGTGCATGGAATGGTACCTATGAGGTAATAGAGTAACACCCTAGAATAATAAAGGGTTAACTGACTAAATGATATGACTCATGTCAACAATGCACTCTTTTCTTTTTGGGAGCCTAACTGATTAAAACTCTACAGTTAAGCATGCTTCGTATAAAGTAGTGATTAGGATTGGTCACCTTTTGGGAAGTTTATTGGTGTGTGAGTGAGTGAGGAAGAATCACACTAAAAAGAAAATGTGTTGGCCTGTGGGGATAGTCATTAGTCTGATGACCTGTTTAGGAATGTGGGTGGGTCTTAAGGAGGGTACCATGTGTCTGTGGGGAATATGGTGGTACCTAATAGGCCCAGACCCAATGAACATGTTAAGGTGGGGTGTATGCACTATCAGTGAGGACCAGTTGTTACATTTGTATTAGAGTCAGGTTCCCAGACTTAAGTGCAGTGCATTTCCTGGGTTGAGAATTAGGTTTCACAATGAGGATGTTGTGCTCTAAAGGGGAGGTGAAAATAACACCTCAGAATGATAAAAGGGTTAAATGAATAAATTATACAACTCATGTCAAAAAGGTGCACCTTTCTTTTTGGGAGCCTTCTAGATTAAAACTTTATAGGTAAGAATAATTAGCCTAAATTAGTGATCATAATGGGAAACCTTCTAGGATGTTTCCCAGGGTGTGTGTGAGTGAGGAAAAAGAACACTAGAAAGAACATGTGTTGGCCTATGGGGACAGTCATAGTCAGATGACCCATTCGGGCAAGTGGGAGGGCCCCAAAGAGGGGACCACATGTCATTGGGGAAACTAATGGTACATAGTGGGCTAGAACCCAACGACCTTGTTAAGGCGGGGTGTTTGTGCTATCAAAGAGGCCTAGTTGTTAAAAACAAAAACTAACAGGCTACTGACTCAACCCTCTATACTATCTCAAAAGGCCTGATAAATCAAGGTGAAAAATTTATGTATCTCCAAAATTGTCTATAAACCAATTTGGGAGACACATGTAGAAAGACCTGATGTATCACCTCGAATTCTAGTGGTCAAAGACAACGATTAATATAATACTTTTACCTATACTAAGCTATAGTAATATGCTTATAAATCATTTGAACCTACTATGTAGTCTCCTAAACGAGATGATGACCCAATAGTGATACCTCACCCACCTCTAACCATCATAGAGGTGAATAAAATGACCTACTATAAAGGGAATCATATGAATCCATCTGAATCATTGCCTGAAATATTTTGTTGTAGGAAAACTCATTAAGAGGTATATTTTTTTTCTATGAACCTCCAAATTAAAGAATGTGTGTCCATAGAATTTCCTTTAACACTTGTGTCATCTAATCGAACTTCCCGTCGGTCTGAGGGTGATATGTTGTACTTAAGAGTGCCTATAAAACTAGTTCCTTTTTCAACATGGGCTAGAATCGTGATGTAAAACAGGTGTCTCAGTCTGACATGATAGAATGGGGAACACCATGAAGGTGTAAAATCTCCTGGATATAGGGTCTCCCAAGCTCATAAACTAAGAAGGTATCTCAAATCAGTAGGAAGTGTTTGACCCTGATCAACCAGTTAGCGATCACCCATACTACATCACTATATCTAGGGGATCTCGGAAAACCCATAACAAAATCTATGGTGACATCGTCCCATTTCGACCTAGGAATGGAGAGAGGATGTAAAATCATAGCAGGTCACTGGTGATATGCCTTCATTTTTTGATAGGTGGGACACCACATGATAAAACCTACAATCTGAATATTCATACCCAGCCACCAATACTAATCAAATACATCTCAGTATATCTTGGTAATCCAAGGGTGAACTTCCCAAACAGAGGCATGATATTCCCTCACTAACTCTTCCCATATATCAGAAAAACCCCAAACATTATCACATTAGAGTAGGGATTTATTCCTATTAATAACCCAACCATGGGTTGGGTTCTCATATGAGACACTCTCCCTCAAGACCAACCTTTGGGATAAGAAATCTATCTCATCCACACCCACTACAGATGAGAGAATTTCACCACTAGATATTCTAACATAGGTTTACCATGTTGTTATTTAACATCCAGGAGCATCTTAAAAAATAAATCCATCAATAACCACTCACTACAGGTCTCCTGGACAGCTTGTGTCTGATTCATCCAACTCAAGGCATTATCCACAACACTACCCTTCCTAGGGGTATAACCAAGCTCAAAATAGAATGACTGCAGGTAATCTACCCACCTAAACTACCTCAAATTCATGTCATGCTGTGTGGAGATGTATTTGATACTTTTTTTGGTTTGCGTAAATAATAAATCACCCACCCAATAAGTATATCCTCCAACAACGTAGAGAATGAACCATGACTTCAAGATCAAGGTCATGCGTAGGGTAGTTACACTCATGAGGTCTCAAATGGTGGGACCCATACACTATAGATCAATCTCCCTACATCAAAACTACACCTAAATCAATCCCTGAACTATCATAATAAACTGTATAGCTCTAGATCGACTCCGGTAGAATCAAGATTGGTGATAAATTCAGTCACCCCTTCAAGTCCTAAAAGGATGTATCACAAGAATATGACCATATTAACTTCATGAACTTTCTAGTCGAGATCATAAGAGATGCTATTAGGTGAGAGAATCCTCTGATGAATCACTTATAATATCCAGCAATCCCTAAGAATCTGTGCATGTCAAACACATTCTTGGGATGTTCCCAAGTAACCATGGAGCTCACCTTCTCTAGGTCAATAGATTCTCCCTCCTTCCATATGATATGACCTAAGAAGTTTACTTTATTGATCCAAAATTGGATTTCTTTGTGATTTATATACATCTGATGTTCTCTTAGTATATTTAGCATGATCCCAAGATGATTGTCGTTGTCATGTATGGTGTGAGAATACACTAATATGTATTCCATAAAGACCACCACAAATGAATCCAAGTACAAGTGAAAAAAAATTCATCAGAGCTATAAAGATTCTTGACACATTCCTAAGTCTAAATTAAATAACCAGATACTCATACAACCTATACCAACTCTGGAACACTATATGTGGTATGTATGATGGACTCACATGAACCTGATGTTATCCCAACCTAAAATTGATCTTTGAGAAAACTATTTCTCCACATAGACACTCGAAGAGGTCATCTATATGATATAGTGGACACTGATTCTTCACAATAAGCTGGTTCAAATGAAGGTAGTACATGAATAACCTGAGGGTACTTTCAACTTTCTTGGTGAAAAGGATAGGTGAACCCCAATGTGAAGTACTAGGTTAGATAAAAACTTTTCCTCAAGTTCTTAAATATGTTTCTTGAGTTCCTAGAGATTTGTAGGTTCCATCCTATAGGGAGGAATGGAAACTGGTACCACACCTATCACTAGCTTGATGGTGAACTCAACCACTCTCTCCGGAGGTAAAATGGATAAATCGTCAAGTAATACATCCTTAAAATGATCTACATCAGGAGGGAATTACACATGATACATCCCCTAATTGCTTATAATAAACATTCCATTTGGACTGTCACCGTTCCCAACCTAGTACACTTGGGTCCGGTTTGAATCGTTGGGATACCCAATATGACCTTATGAACATACTCAATACCCTTGGGTGAGGTGAATGAAACCCTTCAGAAATATAAATCCATATAGGCATGATAAGGGATAAGCCCGTCCATACTGAGAATGACATCAAAGCCTATCATTTCAAGGATGAATAAATCCCAAAATAAACAATACCCACCTATATCAAGGGGGAACTCTTTCCACTAGTGTGTATTCTCTAATCGGTCCCCATAGCGGTGTATCAATAGTTATCATGACTGTATAATGCTCCCTTGCTAGGCCCAGTATTTCTATAGTTTTAGAAAAGAAAAAGAAGTTCGGCACACCTATATCAAAAAGGGTAGAAACTAAAGTAGAGGATAACATAATAGTACTTATAACCATATATTCTGTTAGAATATTCTCCTCTGGAATTGGCTCTACTGTATAGATATGGCCTGAACCACGACCTTGAGATATTTCCTGACTAGCTTGGGTAGGTCCACTCTATGGCTGCTAAAGATCTAAGGCCTGACTACCTTGGACATGACCACCTCCTTAGCCTAATCATCCAGTAGAAGACCAACTCCTAGCCTAATTTGGATTCACTAATACAGTACTTGAAATATGTTTCCGTATAGATCCCCCTCACTAGTAACTGGAGGAAAATATCTAAAGAATCACTGAAGGTAAGCCATCCAGCCATAATCTTGGAACTCCATTGTGTTTCTCATGCACAAATGCTTATTATGTCCAATATTTTCACACTGGAAACACACTACATGGTTGTTAGTACTTGTCACTTGGATGGTGCTACCCTCTCATGTACCCTTAAAGTGATGCTTCTTACTGTGAGACGAACCATCGCCCTGCCTCAAGACTGAACCTCCCTAGTTCACATTTCCATCCTCCATGAAGTTATGTTCTATAATAAGGGAATGGTTTACTATATCTGTAATGGTATTCAAATGAAATATTTTCACTGATGATCACGAAACATACACTATCCCATCCTCAAATCGTCTCACAGTCATCAACTCATCACTATTCAGAGTCATAGAAAACACTATAGATCGATGAAATGAATATAATACTCTAACACAAACATAGATCCCTAATAAAGATGAATATACTCCCTAGAATAGGACTTTATCAGTTTATGTGGAAAGAAGTGATCATAGAAGGCTATCTGGAAGTCATCCCAGGCCATAACTTGATGAAGATTAGTCTGAGAGAGGAAATACCACCAATTCTTGGTAGAGTCACATAGCATGTAGTTAGAAAGCTTAACCCTCCACTCTAGAGGTGTCTCAAGATGGTTAAATAGAGTCAACATGTCCTCTAGGATAGACTTAGTAGCCGGAGGTCCTCCATATCCTAAGATGGTGGGAGGATGCTACTGCTAAAACTCATGGGTCAGCTCTTCCATAATTGGGGAAGGTCACAGAGAACCCCATACAGAATGTATAAAGAGGAAAAAGCTATCATGGAATATAGAATCAGCTTCTAGTGGAAGATAAATATGAGGTGCCTCAGGTACAACTATAGGAGGTATCACTGGTGGATCCAGACCCACTACCTCTAGGGAATACTCATCATTACTCTTTAGGAATATGCCATCAGGACTTCGTGGTGTCATAAATCTACAGTTTCTAAGCACAATCATCAGATAAAATTTATAATAGATTGGGAAAGTTATAAAACGAAATGATAGGTACAAATAATTTCTATAAATAGGTCACAACCCTCAGCCCGCTCATAAAGCTAGGTATCAGTGGTAAGAAAGCTTATAGAAGACTCAAGATACATACCCTACTTCCCACTACTACGGTTGGGTTAGGGTTATGGTTGCTTACAACACATAATAGGTTCTAATATAAGTAATTTCAATTGAAAGGTATATAAGAATACACCATTTAATTTTCAATTGACATCCCATTTAGCAGTAACCATTTTATTTTAAGACTTTAATTTATTTGGTTATATATATCTCAATATGATTAATTGTGTCACCAATTCTAAATTTATAAGGCCCATACACTTATAAACTGAATTTGGCACGTCAAATAACCGTGATTTGGCATGCACGTTTAATATCAAGATGAAAAAAGTCATATTTAGTGATTTGATTGAATTAAGCAACCCATCCAATTTATATAAGCACTTTATTCATACATTTAAATTATTATTCCTTAATCAAATCAAATCATATGAAATAATTGGTTAATTAATGTGTGATTATCAATTTATGCAAGAAAACACCATTTAAATCAACGATGGCACTTTAACTGAACCAATTTTGTCATCCTACAAAAACACTAGCACACTAAAATTCATAACATATAAGTAACCACAATAAGCACATGCGATATAGACAATGAATTCTAAAAGGTAGATATGGAAAGAAATAATGGAATTTTATCCCTATGGTGCCTAGTATGATGCGTTATTTTTTATATTCACTCATATCATCAGTTCAAGTATAAGAAAACCATTTAATAATATCAAAAATGATAACAACACAAAACAAGTGCATCACCCAATGGTAAAATATGAAAAACTATAACAAGAACAAGTAATAATAGCATTAACCCATCCCAGGTAATTTGGGTTTTCCATATACATGGATTAGCTACTCCCAGGCACAAGATCATTATAAAATTCCGATACTCCTAGTCTTATGTCTAAAACACAAATAGTAAGGCAAATGAAAAACATATCTGATACAAATTTGTAGAATCTCGCCTCAAAATCCCCTTAACAATGCCCCAAGATGGTGGCCACAATACCTCAACCGTGCCTCCCCATATGCCAGAGGATTCCAACTTACAGAGAAGGCCTATGGTGCATCCGTGGGGAGACTATGAATTTATAGATTAGAGTGGGGGCACAATGGTATATAATAAATAAGAAACAACAGAAGCAGTGATGAAAAATGGGTCAGTAAACCACTATAGTGGAAGTAGTAATAATAGATGGATAATAGTGGAATAAAAATAAACCTTGAAATATAAATAAATAACAAGGATAAGCTTAGTAATAAATAGATACAAAATTATGATGATGACATTGTAACTATACAAAATGAGTACATAGAAAAAATAAAGGATATAATCATATACCACATGCTATCAAAAATAAAAAAGGGATAAAAATAGCTATTACTAGCATCATAAGAATATGATCAATCCACTTCCCCCACATTCCATTCTAGAACATTCAATTAAGCATCAGAAGTAGGTTTCTTACCTTTGTCTATACCTACAATCATGAAGTCTTTTTGGGTACCAAAGGCGGCCCAAGTAGGGTGTGGGAGATACTCAGTAGGCCACCACCAACGGTGTCTAGATCAAAGCAGTTCTTGAAATATAAAATTAATTGTGTGCCATTAATAATAAATTAATGGTGATATTTAAATAAAATAATCACATCATCCCAAGCTCCTTAAAGGAGACTCAACCGACACTACCTACTTCGTCCTAACCTGGTGTGAACCAAGGAACTTGTAAAAAGTTAATTAGGTGTATACATGGGTCATCATAATAAAGTAGCAACTATGGACCGACCCCAAGCTTGTGATTTTCTTGGTGGATGTGTCCTTATGATATCAATCAGAGACTCTCACAATTTAACAATAAGGCATCACATGGAAATTAGGAAAAACATCTGTCAAATCTAGTGTAGCATCCTGAGCCCATCCAAGGCAATCTATGAATAAATCCCAATGGTCACTATTAGATCTCCCATAATACCCAATACTATAGAGCCCATCTAAGGTGACCCATAAAATTCATCTCTCATATCACCCTCAACATGGTTTAAGAATAATCCACTGATCATGTCTCTGGTATCTCATAAGGGATCGAGTATCACCAGAGGCATGGTATAACCATCTTTCTAATGAGACCATTTATACCATCTACCCTTGGGAACTGGTGTCACTCATGGGTATAATAAACCACCTTGAGATCCTATAATATTCAATGCAAGTGTCTCTCCCGATGAATCCAATAGATCCATACCAAGAACGGCGATTCCGTCCACGATGTCTTTAAGTCGGGACTCGTGTTCACTCCCTGTATGTAAGAAGATATGGCATAACAATCAAAATCACATTTCATCAACAATGAATTGAAATATCAACATGATAAACAAGCTATCCAACAAATTTATTCATCCAAAAAGTTGTGGATTAAGGTAATAAGAACAAGGCACCAAGAAACAAACATTAAGTATATTTCACATGGTATGGGGCATAAGAAATAAGAATAAGGAAGGATTTATAAGTATAAGGTATAACCAAAGGGGTATAACTCATGGAAATTCAATTATTATTTTAATTCAACTAATTTGTTCAATGAATTTATGACAATGAATAACACCTCAATAGGTGTTCTAACTAATTAAGGCAGTGGGTATAAAGGCTAATAAGGAAGGGAAAACCCCTTGGGGTGGACCTCCTATTGGAAAATATCCTATAACATGTTTCAACAAAATCATTAGTCACAATAGATATGATAAACCATTTATATTAATTTATTTAACATTTTAGAGGCATCACCATAAAGGTACAACCCATGGAACAATGATTCCTTGTATAAACACAATGAAACTTAAGGGAAAGAACCAAGACCAACTACCTTAGTGTTTTAAAAGACCACTAATCCATTGTTGAACCTTGAATGGAGCTAGAATAGAAAATATCAAAGAAACCATCTAACACCTTGAAAATAATGAAAAAGAGGCCACACCTAAATAGAGAAACATAGAATAAGATCAATGAATAATGGAAGGAAGATGAGTGTAGTGATTACCTCATGTTTCCAACACACCCAATGGAGAAGTATTTGGTGTTCAAATAAGGAAGGTAGAAAAAAGACTAGAACAGAAGTGGGGGGACCTTTCCTACATGAGATCTGATGGATCCAAAGAAGAGGATAAGGGATTTTGGGTATTAAAAAGTTTTAGGGGAAAAATAATAAAACCATCCATCCTGATAAGGGTGCATGTTTTGGCCGCATGGTTGGCCAAACCGTGCACCTCAGCACTGCTTAAGGAGGGACCCCACATGGTCTAGGTGCACAATTTGGATAAATTTGTTCAATCCAAACATGAATACACTATCCCAAACTCTCTACAACCTACAGAGTCATGCACCTAGGCTGACATAATTGTAAAAAAACATTGCGCACCCCGGCACCCCACTATCAAGCCTAGCACGGTTAGGGAAACTGAGTGGGATGGGAAGAACGATCTCTCCTAACCATGAGGCCTAGTCTAATTCTCCAAACATTGGGGCTATAATCTTCTAAGAATCCCCAAATACCCCAAACCTCCATATAACCCTTAGGTAACACTAAAATATCCAAACCAAGGATGTTAAACCAAAAAATGGTCCTTACCTTTGATAAAAGCCTAGATGTTATATAAATAAGTCTTATATTTTATATTCATTAGGTATTTCAAACGATTTAAGCATTATTGAACCATTTATTGTGTACTAAATACCAAAACAACATTCATCACTAAACTTAAATAATTTATCCTTGTTTCTAAAAGATATGTGATATAATTTTTTTAGTAATACAGAAAAAAGTTTTACCTAGAATCATTAAATTGTAAATTTGAAATTGTTTACTTCTCACTATTGACTTAAGAATCACCCCTTTTCAACTTATTAGAGAACACACCATACTTCTTGTAACATTTCTATACTTATTTGTGTACTAATTTAATATTCACATATGTGATAGGAATATTGTATTCAATACCCAAAAATTGTTATAGAAACATTAAAAAAATTGATTAATATACTTGAAGAATAAGAAACCAATTGCTTCATTGCAATTAAAAATTTACAAAAAAAATATCAATAACTGTGAATAAAATAACCTCTTGTTTAATGACTTTTGTATTTTCTTAGAAGAACGTTTTGAAGGTGTCTTTGGCATCACTCTTTCCATTAGAATTTTCACCTTGTCTTTCAACTAGTTCACCATAAGAACTAATACTTTCTTTAAGTTATTATTTACTTAGTGGGACTTAACTAAAAGGTAATGAATCATTTTCTCATTTTAATATTCATTTTGAAATATTAAATTAATCTGAATAAATTTGGTGATAAAAATATACAAATGAGATGTATTTAAAGATCATAATCCATCTTTCAATAATTTTACACGTATCTAGTGTAATGATCATACATTTATATCTCACTTCACTTTATCCTCACATGATTATCTGAGATGATAAGACATGTAAAACCATCCCTATCTCAAGGTTTAATCCATAAATAACATCATAAATTAATGGTAACATCATGAAATAATCATTATATGCATTATACATGAGTCTCTTGTAAGTATTTTCCAACCCTTGATTACTAAGGAGGCTTAAATGGTATTAAAAACACCAACACCTTGAATTTTTTTTGTCATGGTACTTTTCACAAGAACCAATATTACTCTTGGAAACTCTTGCTGGATAGGACATTAAAGTTTTCAAATAAATATCACAGAATGTCTTGTGGTACCACTTTACATTTTCTACAAAATTAAAATATAACAGATTAATACTTTTATCTTGATTACCGATTATAATATACTAATTATTTAAATCATTAAATGTCTCCCACTATTTTATCAAACACTAGAAACCCTTTGTACTAGAATCAGAATACTCTGTCACTTGAGTATTCCAGTGGAAATGATCTTTGAAACCAATCCACATAGTCTTAAATCTATGGATATTCCACTACCCTAAGAGCTCACGGTAGGTTTTTGATAGGCCAACTGCCTTAACATGTGGCTCCTTGATCAGTTGAGTGAATTAATAGATTCTAAAATCATAAACATGATTTACTCAATACTTACCACTAAAGTTGAAACAAGATAGATATGGATACTCCTTTACTTACAACTTCAGTTAATTGAACCCATCACTCTCATAAGAACTCCCTTATATTAGGAGGCACCCTTAACATTGGTTGAAGAGCACCCCATACACCCAGTTTTGTTCCAATTCAAATGATTGAAGGCATTTGTGAGTTAATATTTATTTTTTTATATTTATTGATTAATGTAATCAATTTTATGTTAAATATGTTCATACTATTTTGTCTCACTAAAAAATGAACATTATTAGAATATAACATCACTTCTTTATATATTTTTCTTTTTATTATTTTATATAATATAATGACTTTGTGTGGAGGTACATCTTCATTTTAATTTTGGTTAAGATTTATTTTTTTGGATAAATAAGTAGTTATTGGGATTATGGGATGTTTTAAAGAATTCCCATGGGTTCAGGACATGAAATGAGAAGTAAAGAGGCCCAATAGTGTGTGGTTCATGGTTGGACATAGTTAGTATTAACCGTGCATTGGGATAGGGAAACTGTGTGTCCAAACCTCCTCTCAGACAAAAGATATCTCATTGGCACCGCACACTTTTAAAAATTGTGAGGGTGATCCTATAAAACCATGAATCTTGGCCCCTATTGGATAGATGGAGTCTCATGGTTGGTACATGGTCTGGAAAACCATGCAACCAAACCATTCAACCCTTAAAAGTAGGAATTTATAGTTTTTTGCTCTTGGTCATTAAGGTTTCTAACCTAAATTTCTCCCTTATTCCTCCCCCAATAGATTGGGTTTCAAAAAACCCTCTTATACATACAAGGTATGATTATCCTTCAATTATTAGGTGTTTGGAGTGCCTTTTGGTCTGAATAAAATCCTTGAGTAATTATTAGACTCGGTTTCCTTCCATTTTATAGAAGAGTCTTGGTGTGTGGATTGATATCCTTCCAAATCCCTAGATCCATATTTTTCCAGTAGATTATTGTATGGGGATTGACAATCATTTGAATTTGAATCATGGGGTAAGTTTAAGTAATATATTATCTAAGAGCATTATTTAGGTGGTATTTAATCTTTTCCACATAGTCTTGATGTTTTATAAGTGTATGTGGTTGTTCTAATTTACTGCCTTGTTGTGTTTGGTGTTCTTGAATAAGGAAATTTATATTGGGACTTAGATCGAGGTGAAAAACCCTCAACAGAACCTGTTGGGCCTGTTGATGTTGAGACCAGACCTAGGTCTACACTTGATGAATTCTAAACCCTTAAGGATAGTATAATATTTTTTTGTAAAAGTTTAGATGAGATACTTATTAAAGTGATTGGGTAGTGAATTGTAAGTGGGTATGTGGGAATGTTTAATGGGATAATTAAAATATATACTTAATATCTTTTGTGAAATTCTTAGAAGTCCTTTGAAATGATTTAATGGATGTGATTTGGATTTTTATCCGATAATGGTTTCCAATGATGGAAATTGATGTTTTGAAAGTGGGTAATGTTTTAAAAAGAGGTGCTAAACTCAAGGTGATTTAAAAATGGGGTTTCCTAATAGATTTTAAATAATGATTTGAAATGATGGAGTGGATTCCATTTTATAAAAATAATTTAAAGGCATATTTTTTACGATTGTAGATGGAAATGAATGTATTTAGGATTGTTTTAGTTTTATTTAAAGAGGAATAACTGTGTTTTAAAGGGGAGAATTCTAAATGATTTTAAATGAGTTTTTATTTGTGTGTTATCTTGGATTATAAAAAATGGAATTGATGTTAATTGTGGTCTATTTTTTAATATCTAATGGGGGGTGGGTTATGTGTTTAATGATATATGTTTTTTAATTGTATATATGTCAAGTGATTAAAGAAGAATGTGTAAATGGATTGGTGGTATGTGGGGTATTGGACTTGAGGCTTTATGACCATGGGTCGGGCTAGACTAAGGCTCTAAACACCACCCCTATGATGCATGGGTTAGGGAGTGAGAATGAGGCTCTATGCCCCTAATTAATGCATGAGACATGAAGAAATAGACTAAGGCTCCAAGGTGAGTGTTTTGAATGTATGGTTGGGGTGTGATACTGAGGATATATTCTTCCCAATATATGGAAATGGTGTGGTTTGGGATGTCAGGTTGCACCTCTATGCTTCCCAAATACATGAACATGGATTTATTACCAGACCGAGGCTCTAGGGTATGTTGATAAATTGTGATTAGTGAAAGACCCTTGTTATTAAAAGTGTGTGTAACTCATTTTCACTTGGCATAAATACCTAATGTTACTGGAGAAAGTTTTGTAGTTGGTCGATCCCTTATAACTTAAGGAATAAAATGGTTACTAGATAGTTTCTTAAATGTGATACATATTTATTTTTTTCCTATTTATTTATTTTAATTTTTTACCTGCATACACTACTATATATAATGGTTATTTCTTTTACACCATTTTTTATAGCCTACTAAGTTGTGATAACACCTTTATTGGGCTACTATGACACTTGGGTACCAAAGCAAATGCTACTTTTTTTCTGGTATAGGTTTAGGATTGGGACTTGGTGTTTGGTATATGCATGGGTTGTTTTCTTGGATAATGGGATTTTAGGACCGGGTTGGGAATCAGGTCTATGTTTGGGATCATTTTGGTAGTTTTGGGTTTTAGACCATAATTTTTTGACTGCCTGACAATTAGTGTATTCATCATATCATTATATCATGTGTTATTTGGTTTATTAGGGTCCATTACCTCTGGTTGTTCAGTTTTACTACTTCATTTTGTTTTTTATATCAGTTGATATTATTCATTCTATGTTTTTACTTTGATGAGTGGGTATAGTCTCCCTATTTCACATTCATAGGTCTTCACTTCTAGTAAATAGCCTCTAGTATATGGGGAGGTGTGACTGAGGTCATGTGGCGACCCAACTTGGGGAAGTGGTTATAGTGGATTCCGGGTCGGGGAAGTTACAAATTAGTATTAGAGCGGTTGTCTTTTATCTTACTATTTGAGTATGGTAGGTAGGATACTAGGATCTTGTTAGGGTTTAGGGATGATCTCGTGCCTAAGTGCATGTAGCCCCATGTATGAGGGAAAACCCTAGTTTATATGGGTGGAAATTGATGTTCTGTTTTACGCTTTTATGGTTGGTTGACACTTAAACCTTATGTGGCACTATTGGATGTGATGATATTGATTTATGAGGTTCTATATCTTGGAAAGGTATGGAAAGAGAGGGTGTGCGATTCCATTCATCATTCTAGGCACATAGGATTGATAGGTCATCCGTAAGTTGCCTTTGATTGGTAGTTTCTTTGGATTCATACAACAACAGTGTATTTTTATGCCTATAGTTTGTGCCTATAGATCATTCCTTGAGATGTTTTTTAATGACTTTTTTTTGAAATGCGAATTTGAATAAAGTTGGATTCTCTTGAAATATGGTTTGACAAAAAGGTTTTAGAAAGTGTAAATATATGGGGTTTTAAAATAGAATATTTTGAAATGTGAAACCCTGGGTTTTAAAATGGTATTGTTTAAATTAATAAGGGAAATGGTAAATGATAGAACTTATAGGGGAACTGGAAATGGGTATCCCTAGTGTGGTTTTTTGACCCTATGTATAAGTGATTTAGGAAGCAAGAGTACCCTATTTTGAGACCTTGGTTATGGGTTGGGAGGCTTTAATGGGTTTGATGTATGGAGAAAAGGTATGTTCTTGTTGATTCCTCAATAGGAATGTGGAATTTGGGTTGTGAGATGTTGTTGGTAATGTGGGTGTGGTAACCCTTGTGGGTCATGACATGAAAGTTATATTCTAGATCCTAGAGTGGGTGTTTGGATTGCAGTGTTGATTTATGTGTGTGGGTATCCTTGATATGAAACCTAGAGTAAATGGTTTCTTGAATCAGTTAGATACAGTGTGTTTTCGTTGGGCATAGGTTTATTCCCATGAGTAGAGAGTTTGTTGAGGTTTGATGTGTATGGATTATAGAGAGTGCCAATGGCCTTTTCTTCACATGACTCCAGTTTAGGGAGTTGGTATCGTTTGACTTCTGTAGTGACCGGGGAAAGGGGTTGGCTAAGGTTTCTAGTGATTTTGGGTCTGTATGGAATAATTGGATGTTCTAAACTTTGGCAGTGGCACTTAGAGAGTGTTTCCTAGTGTGGGTTTGTCCTAGGTGGATAAGTGGGAAGGTTAATGGTTTCAGTGATGCAAATCATATTGTGGTTATGAGTTTAAAGTTTTGGGAAATAGAGGGTATCCTCAAGGGATGATATACCAGGGTTGAAGGTGCCTTAGGATTTGAAAAAAGAGTGGTATCTTCATAGGTAGAATCAAAGAACATTTGTTGTCGTTGAGTATGGTAAAGGTGCATGGTTATTCATTGGTTTCTTTCTACGGGGGATATTTTAGTACCCTTGGTTGGTAGTAAGGTCAGTTTTGGAAGAGGAAATGTCATTAGGATCCTTTTCCTATTGATTTTATGGTGCTTGATGCGAGAATTAATGATTATTTTGGGTGAACAAGAAAAGGGTGAAAAAAGCTTATATGGATGCTTTTGGTATGGAAGTGACACTCGGGGTGGTGGTGGTCACATGGTTGTAATTTATTAAATGAATGATTGGATTTTTGGATGATAATGTTGAGAATTCCTTGAATATAATGATGATTCTAGACCATGAATAATGTCTAGTAGTGTAAGCAGGTGTTGGACCAAGCACTGGTGATGTACGACTCATGTGATCTAGAGTTGGATTCAGTGTGTGGTTACAAGAAATCATGATTCTTTGAGGTATATGATGAGGTCCATATATGGTAATGTTCTGGGAAATCACGATGCCATTTGGGATGGGTGAATAGGTGGATTGGGATAAGCGCTTGTCATTTTATATGAAACCAAAGTGCGAAGAACTGGTTATGGGAGAGGCTGATTGGTTTCAAGTTGGTGTGATGGTTTTTGTGTTTCTCTGTGAATCACCTAAGTCATGTTGTAAGATCTTGAGTGGAGAAGTTGTGATGGTACCGAAGGAAATTTTGAGTCACAACCACTTGGAAGGGGGGTCGTGAAGTGGCGGTTAGTTTGGTCGGTAACCCCTCTTGAGTTTTGGTGGCAGGGGTGTTAATGAGATGTTGCTGGGTGGGAAATCCCGAGACTTTCATTATGTCAAGGTGTCTCTATAGTGGGAGGTGATGGGGTGATGGATAATCTGTATTGGTGTTCATCAATAGATTCTTATCATACTCTTAGCTAGTGATGATCATACCCAATATCTTCACATTGTCTCGAGTATGCTAAGAGAGATCTGGATTATGGCTAGCTTCCTAAAAGTGTTTTGATTGGATATGGAACCTCTTGGAGGGTACACTCATAGAGATATATATATATATGTAGAGTTGCATGGTGGTATGTGAACCATCGACTAGTTATGTGAGAGGTCCTTAGGATTGGATAGAGATCAACGAATACCATGAGTGAAGTTCTTGAAATTCATGAACGGGCATCAATTGGTGATGTTTGATGTTTTTGTGGAAGCTATACAGCCACGTCTAGGTTTCAAGATTAATCTTGTAATCTAAGAATGATATGTGGTGGTTGGAATTACTTGATGAAAATGGTAAAAATGACACACCTAAGGTGGGGAGTGGTATGTCATTCATGGATGTATGGAGATGACTAGAGTGTGGGTGTGGTAGAATCTAGATTCCAATGAGAAACCTATAAGGTGCATGTTTGGGTTTCTTAGGGAAGGCCAGGTGGGCCATGAATGTGGCGGTGGATCAAGTAGAGTGATGGATTTAGGCTCAGGCTAGTGTTAAAGGTAATATTATTGATTACATCAGAGACGTGTTGGTGGGTGCGGTAGATCCCGACAATGGTTTGAAGATAAGTAGATGCTATGATGGTGAACTTTCACTAGAGATCAATAATAGACTCCAGTAGGTGTGTGCAGATGATTGAGTTATACCTTAATTGAGAAGTCATCACATCCATATAGAGGGATGACCTACCAATAATGGAATTTGGGTGCCAAAGGAGTGATTGGGCCAAGATTATATGACTCAGTTGGTTAAAAGGGAATGGATGTGGTGGGATGTAAGACACCTCCGGTTAATGGTGGAATGATAAATGAATTTCGGTATTGGGAATGGGTTTTTAAGAAGAACAAAGTTGTCCTTAGTTGACATATGGATGGTGTACGTGTGACCAATCTGGGTAGTTTTGATAGCAAGGATGAATGCGAGAGTTGGGTGGAGTTATCATGGATGTTTTGGCATGGTAAGTTTGGAAGTGCATTGGTTATGTTGTGAAAGTTGGGTTGAGGTTCCAGTGGTCCTTTCAATGATGGAGGTATCAAACACAAGAATATGGTGGTGGTGAGTTAAATCATATGATGGGGAACACCATAGTGGGAATTAGTCAGTTGATGACGTGACTTATGTTTCGATTTGGATGGACTCAGGTGAGAACTAGCTTGGTTTTTCGGTTTGGTGATAGTAATTGTATCATGTTTTGAATAGCTATGTACCTTGAGATGAAGGTTATGCTTGTTTTGTGCTTTAAATTCTCAAAAGTGGAATGAGGCTATGGTCCTTGAGTTGTGGACCGATGTGGGTTGGGGGAATATAGTTAAAATGGTGTGTTACTTTAGTTGATCCCAATATTGGTTCACTTTTGAATTTAGAAAGGTGGAAAGATGGTGCCAAGTGTTTTGGGCCATGATTTGTGGAGAGGATCAGGATGGTAGAGTTCCAATTGGATCTTCCACAATGGTATATTTATATATAAGATGTTTCCTTGTGTATAAAGTTAGGCAGGGTTGCCTTATCTCCCTTATGAGGTTCCTGTGGTTGATGTTGGTTGACATTGATGCATCCTTTGAGGAGTATCAAGTTTGTGATCATTAACCACAATAGAAAAGTTTTATGGTAATGGACCATTTCTTTGGTGTGTGTATGGAGATGACATGAATGAGTCTAGGTAGAAACTTGGGAAAATGGAAGTTGATAAGTGGATCCATGGCCTAACCTTTGGCCTTGGAGGCTTAGTGATTCTTAGGAAGTGTGGATTGGGGATGATCCATTATTACTTGGGGAGGTTGTAAGATCATAAACATTCATGGAGGCATGTCCTTGTTTAAATTTTGGTTAAGCTTCAATTTTTTGGATAATAAAGTAGTTATTTAGAGTATGGTATGTTTAGGGGATTTCCTGGGGGTTTTATACATGAAAGTATAAGTAAATATTCCAAATAGTGTGCATCGTACGTTTATTACTAAATGTGCTCTTGTCCAGGAAAACCAGCCATCCAAAACTCATCTCAAATAGAGGCTGGTGCATGGGAACCACATATTTTTCCAAACCAAGTGAGTTCTACAAGGAAAATTTGTTTCTTGGACCCTCTTGGATAGAGGGATCCTCATAGTTGGCACATAGTTTGGCCAATCGTGTGGCTAAACCATGCAACCCTTAAAAGTTGGGAATTTCTAGTTTCTTCATCTTGGGATTTAAGGGTTCTAACCTGAATTTCTCCCCTATTCCTCCTCCAGCTACTTTGGTGATAGAAAAACCCTCCTAGACTTCAACGAGATGATTATCCTTCAATTATTAGGTATTTGGAGTTCCTTTGGGTGTGAATCTAATCTCTAGGTAAGTCTTTAACTCCATTTCCTTCCATTTTCTAGAAGAGGCTTGGTGTGTGGTTTCCTCTCCTTTCAAATCTCTAAAAACCTCTTTTCTAGCAAATTATTATATGGGTATAGATTATAATTTCAGTTGAAATCATGGTATAAGTTTAGTCAAGAGGTTGTCTATGAGAATGAGGTAGGTGGTATTTAATATTTTACCCGTAATATTGATGTATTATATGTTTATGTGGTTGCACTAATTTTATTCCTTGTTGTGTTTGATGTTATTGAGTATGGAAAGTGAGATTGGGCCTTAGAGTGAGGTGTTTTACTCTCAATGGACTCCGTTGAGTCCATTGATGTTGAGACTAGACCTAGGGGTATCCCAAACCCTTAAGGATGGCGTGATAATTTTGGTAAACATTGAGATAAGATAATTATTAAAGTGATTGGGTGATGAATTGTAAGTGGATATGCAAGATATGTTAATGGGATAATTGAAATGTATAATTTTTATCTTTTGTGAAATACCTAGTAGGAATTTTAAATTATTTAATTTTTGTGTTTTGGATTTTGATCTAATTATGATTTTCAATGATGGAAAATGATGTTTTGAAAGTGGGTAATGTTTTAAAAGGAGGTGTTGACCTCAAGGTGATTTGAATATGGGTTTTCTTAATAGATTTAAAAAAATGATATTAAATGAGGTTTTTGATTCCATTTTTATGGAAATGTTTTAAAGGCCCCCTTTTTTAATTTTAAATGGAAATTAATGTCTTGGAGCATGTTTTAGTTTTATTTAAATTGAAAGACCCATGTTTGAAAGGGGTGGTTTCTAGATAATTTTAAATGAGTTTCTATTTGTGTAGTATCTTGGATTGTAAAAATTTAATTGATATTAATTATGGTCTAGTTGTTAATATAGAATTAGGGGGTGTTCGGTATAAAGGTATATGTGTTTAATGAGATATTGTTTGTAATGATAAATATGTCAAATGGTTAAAGAATCATGTGCACATGGCTTGGTGGTATGTGGGGGTATTGGACATGAGGCTCTATTCCCATAGGCTGGGTTAGACTAAGGCTCTAAACCCCAACCCTATGATGCTTGGGTTAGGGAGTCGAACTGAGGATCTATGCCCCTAACAAATGTATGATACTTGAACACCAAAAATGAGGCTCCAAGTTGAGTTTTATGCATTGTATGTTTGGGATATTGGACTAAGGCAATATGCTTAAAAATGTATGGACATGGTGTAGTTTGGTATATCAAATCTAGGATCTATGATTCCCAAAAACATAAACATGGATTGATTACTAGAGTGAGCCTCTATGGTATGTTGATAAATTGTGATTAGTGAAATCCCATTGTGATTAAAAGTGTGTGTAACCCCTTGTGCCTTGACTTAGGGACTCTATGTGACCAGTGCTAGTTCATTAGTTAGTCGACCCTTGAGAACTTAAGGAATAAAATGGTTACTTGATAGTTTATTAAATGTGATATATATATATTTATTTTATTTCCCTATTCATTTATTTCACCTTTTTTACTAGAATACCCTATTGTACAAACTGGTTATTTCTTAGACACTACTGGTGGTGGCCTACTAAGTTGTACTCACACCCTTCTCAGGTCGCCATGGCACCTGGGTACCGAAGAAGATGCTACTTGTTTTCTGGTACAAGTTTAGGATAGGGACTCGGTGTTTAGTTCATGCATGGGATGTTTGGTTGGATCATGGGATTTCAGGAACGGGTTGGGACTGGGGTCCATGTTCGGGATCATTTTGGTATTTTTAGGTTTTAGACCAAAATTATATGATGACCTGATAAGTAGTGTAATATAATATTGTTATATCATGTGTTACTTTGTTTATTATTGGACCTCACCTCTAGTTGTTCAGTTGTACTGCTTCATTTTGATTTTTATACCAGTTGATATTATTTATTCCGTGGTTTTACTCTGATGAACGGGTCTAGTCTCCTCATTGTACCTTCATGGACCCACGCTGCTTATTGGAATCCTCTGATATATAGGTAGGTGTTCTTGAGGTCATGTGGTGACCCATATCAGGGCACCAGTTATAGTAGATTCTGAGTTGAGGATGTTACATTTTATTTGTTTCCTACATACTCACAAATTCATAAAATAATAAACAATGTATAAAGGAAATAAAATTACATGACTAGTCTTGAGTATATAATAATGTTTGATACATTTAAACTCAATGGATTAACCATGACTTAGGGGTATCATACCTGAATCAGGTTTTGAATCATGATGTAGTTCATCCCCAGTCCAGTGTGTCTATATCTTGTTCGAGTTTTCACCTCGAATTGGAAAAAACATCTACTTACGACACCATCATCAATAATACATCAATACTTCCACACAGGCAAGGGGGTCTCAGGAAGTGAAAACTACATACAAAAATGAATGGACACACAAGCCTTTATATATATTGAATAAAAGAGGAAAATTCAGAGACCGTCATAAAAATTAAATAATTATTACAAACATCACACACAATTATAATAAAAAATTAATTAAAACCATAAATGCATGGTCAATGCTCAAGAATAGTATACGGTTAAATTAAAATAAAAATTCAAATAGAAATGAAATAAATTTAAGTACAAGGGTATTTGTATAAATTAAATGAATTAATTAAATTAAAATAATTTAGTTACTTTCAGTCCTGATATTAATTTAATTTTTATATCAAAAATTAAATTAACCAATTAATTTTACTTAATATTAAAATGAAATTAAAATTTTTAGAATATTAAAATATTATTATTTGTAAATAAAATATTAAATAAATTACTTTTTTATTATATTAAACATTTTCTGTGTTTAAAAACCCTACCAAGACTCATTGTGGGTTGTAATTATCTGATGTAGGCTCTTTATGGCCTGGGAAGACCTTGTGTAGTGATGTTATGGGTGATGCAGACTCTCCCTGACCCATTATGGGTTAGGAAGACCCACCTTGACCCATTCTGGGTAAAATTGACCTGCATGAGATCTAATCGGTCTATTGTATCAAACATAGGGGGTCTCCTAGGAGAGCCAAACATGACAGGGTTCATCGAAGGGGACCACATGTGATCAGGACTACCACATTAAGGTAGGTTTATTCATTGAACTTAGAAGTGGCTTAGTAGACTATAGGAAACATGGGTGGTGCAGTGAGTGCAGGCCAAGAATCGTTCATCTGAGGTGCAGGAAGCCGACACTGGCAGTCCATCGTGCGAAGAGGGGACATAGAGACAACAATACATGATCAGGTGAAGACAAACTATTGAGTGAGGTCAGTGGTATGTTGTGGTAGGAGCATCACCGGAGTATCTCATGGGTGTGTGGGATGGTGGGAGCCTGATAGGGGGTGGAAGATATAGGCATGTTGTGCGGTAGAGGATGGTGAAAGAAAAGGAGCTACACCGGCTGGATCTGGAGGGGATGGTGGTTTGACAGAGAAGGATTCATGCAAAATCTTTGCTTCCTCATCCTTTTTTTATTTTATTAAAATAAAATTATTCGATAGGGGTAGAAATTGATTTCATGTGAATTTTTTTTATTATTATAAGAAACACCCAACAGACCCTATTAAATGCCTTTAACTTCATATGGAATACATATCCCCTTTTTATATTTTGGACCAGTAGAAAACCACCCAACTAATTTGTATTTATGATTATTTTTTTCAAAATCCTATAGATATTAGGTTCTTCTATTCATTTTTTTAGAAAAATTCCACATATAATGGAATTTACACCAATCATCTAGATCGAATCTAGACACCTGAATTTAGCAGATATTGGTCATGAAAACCTCTAGCCACCACATTGGGTTACCGAAGTTGACATCAAGCTCCAATTTTTTTTGTCATTAAGAAATTCATACCCATCAAAGACTTATTTTATTCCATATTAAAAATTTCATATAGCCATATTTTGACCATCTAAGATTGGATTGAAGCACGGTCAGATCTTTTAGGACTGTTATGATGTCCTCTACTTAATTTAAATATTTTTTTGGCCTAGAAAATTCACACAATCACTACGATACCAATTGATGGTATTGAGGCACAAAATAGAATTCGGTGGGATGGGGATATTAAAATTTTATCACCAGAGAGATGAAACTTCATAATCTTTAGCGATCTATGCCCTAGTTGAGGTCTGATGATCTCACATGAATTTAACAAGCACAAAAATAAAACCGAACAATTACCTCGTTTGAATTATAGAGAGATCAAAAACAGCTCATCACTGATGAACATTGCTTGAAATATCTGAATTTGAAACCATCTAGATCATACACACATACATCAATAATCTATATATATGCCGATATTTGAATTCTGGGTGCTAGTATAGAGATCCTATGATTCCTTTAATGTCATTAAGATCACCTCAATCCTATCCCTTAGATCCATTAAAGCTATTTTTTGATCAATAACTCAGAGAAAGTATTTATCACTCTAGGTAGCTGGAGGAGAGATAAGATCCCAATTATGAATGAGTGAATAGTCTATTGAATTCATTCTCTCTCTGTTTTATATATTGGGAGGCTCAAATACACGAAAAGGGTATTCCGACCCCTGAAAATAAAAATCCCACTAAATAAACAATAAATGACATGTTATGAATAAGTAACTGCATCATTAACATCATTTAGATTTTATAAACTCCTTGTAATGTATAATAATTATAAATTATGTGATAAAACTCATGTCATTAACTTGGATCATAATTACCGCAATATTTAATTAAACTTGAATATTAAAATAATATTCGTTCGTATTGTATTTTTCCATGTATTCACTTAATACCTTGTGAATTATTTTAATAAATAAATTAAACCCAATTATTCTATACTTTATTAATAATGAATTTATTTATTCATTGGTGATCATTAATACTTGGAAAATTCTCTGACCCCATGGCAGGGTGCACCATATCCTATACACCCATTAACCAAAATAGGGTATATTCTTGAATACAAAATTGATCATGACTCTAAAGTCCATTATCTTGATAGTAAGAGTGAATTATAGAAAACAATCAAGGACCCTAAATAGATAATGAATAGTCATATCAATGACAACCTTTCCTAAAAACACATTTTATGTAATATAATCTCTTTATCTCATGATATCTCATAAATTAAGGTGAACACTTATTTCAACATCCATTATTTCTTTATTATTTGTTGATCTAACTTGACAGAATTACCTCCGACTACCTTGTCCAAATATTTATTAAGGTACAACCCTCTTGATCAGCTAGGCATGAGATATCACTTCCTCAACTCAGAAGTGAAAAATTATATCTTAACCATTCAAACAAAGTTATAACACCAATGATGCACCCAACATAAGATACCTTTACACTCCTTCAATGTCATGGTTTTTTCCTTGCATAAAAGTATTCTATCAAATGGTAAACAGTGATAATGAACCCAAGTTAGGAGACCTATACACATGTTCGAAGATAGGAACAACTAATGACACTTGAAACATGTGGTGTTACTATTGACATGTCCCTCATCACGATCTCAAATACTAGAGATCACCAAGTGTAAACTTCATGAGAATAAGTATCTATGCTTTAAAACCCCTAACACCAAATAATTAGACACCTACTATGCCCAATCTGTAAGATGTATTTAGAATATAGTTAATATGTTTAAGATTAATGTCAAAGTATCTATATGTTCTCATTATTGATTGAGAACCTCTCTAACCTTTAAATATGATAAATAATCTATGAACATTACCATTTAAATAGAAGACTCAAAAATATCTACACTATAATAGTAAGAGTACATCATGTATAACTCACTATATACATGGTATGGTTATTGAAAAATATTGTTTAGTTGGGTCTAGGGAACCCACTATTACAACATACATAACTGATAAAAAATGGTTACATTGAGTATGAACATATTTTATATATGATAGTTTTTTTTAATTTTTAGAAATTATATAATAACCTAGAATTCTTACACATCACTGAGGCAACACGTCTAAAGCTGGTAAAAAATCAAAGTAAATAGATTTAAAATAATTACATTTGATGTATTTTGGATATGTTAGGGTCTTGAATGATTTTTATAGATATAAATTGAGTATAACTAATGTTTTAAAAATTTATATTTTAATTCCATTATTTTATTAATTTTTTTAAAGACTAATTTTTGTGAATAGTGGAAAAATACATTTTTTATGAGATGCAATATATTTTATGATATTATCATAACATAAATATGATATATAAATTTATGAAACTTATGTAATGAATTATGTATGATAATATAATATAATATAAATATCATATAAAAATAATTAAAACCATATAACTTATAATTTAATTCATTATAAATATGAAAATAATTTTTAGTGCCGTCGTAGTGCTTGTGCAGCACTGGAAAATTCAAATTTGGTGTCTTAATAAAAATAATTGAAAAGGAAAAAGTATTTTCAGGACTTGGTTATTCAATATTATGTATAAATAAATATTTTTATTGATAGTTTCAAACTTTGGATTTATATAACAAGAATAATAATATTTAATAAAAACTATTTATTGATAGTATTTTCTTAAGAATTTGGATTTATCCAAATTCTTGTGCAATTCTTGTACAAGGTGTAAAAGGTAAAAATAAAATATTTAATATTTTTTCATGATATGAATAAGAATATATATTAATTCTGAATTAATATAAATGGTAAAAAACATTTATGATATTTTTTTATGTTAATAAATTATTTTTAATTTTTAAAATTATTATAATTGTCAAAAACACTTACGCCGCGATGATGGAACATATATGAAAACATTAAAATAATTAAATAAATAATATTAAAAATATTAAAAATGAAATTATTTTGATGACTTTTTGTATACTAAGAATATTATAGATATTTAGGAAGGATGATTTATGATCTAAGTGAGTATATTCAGTATTGGTAGTTTTCATGATGTTTTTAAAGTCAAGTACTATGAAGAGTGATGAAAAATACCTTAAATGTTATTTAATGTTTAAAAATTATTTTTAAATCATTATATAATTATAAAAATTATATCATGAATTATATGAAATTTTTTATCATATCATTCCCAATCCTTATGTCTTCCACTTTTCAATTTTATAATTACCTTTATAACCCTTAAAGATTAAAAAATTGAAAAAACACCATTGATTTTTTCCTTTAAAAAGGGAATCACTTCAACATTTTTCACCAAAATAAAATTCTGTTTTTCTATAAAAAAATCTTCCCAAATACCTCTATAAACATCCATTCCGACATCTCTTATCCACCAGGGTGATAAAAAACCTCTTCTAAAAAGGCCTTAAGGTCAATCAATGGGATGCGACACAAAGGGAAAAGTAAGGGTTTTTAACTCAATATTCTTTCATTGAGTTATATAAATTCTTCATGAATTATATTTTACCAAAATTATGTGTGAAATTAATTTTTTTTATTTATTATGTATTTATACTTATTTTTTGTGGATTTACATCTATTACACATAATCTCTATATTGATTAATTCTCAATTCAATGATATATTGTTTGTAAGGGATATCTCTTTAAAATTTTATTCCTTTAGGACATATATTTATGTTATGCAACAATATTTTTTCATGAGGTGTATATTCTACCCCTTTTAAATGTTATATCATTAATCCCATTATGTTCATGATATTTTAATTTTAATTTTATGTTATTCTATTTTGGATATTATGATTCAAAAGGTCCTAAAGTGGTAAGAGATTTGTGTTTCAATCCAATTTTAATCCATATTGTTAATGATTGAATTTACTTTGAGTAAATTATATAATATTTGTTTAATAAACCCATTTCAGTTTTCTTCTACTCTGAATATTTAAATAATTTGTGTTTTTAAATTCCATTTTTTCACTCTTTGGTACTCAAATGGTTTAGAAAATGTTTTTAAGAAAAGACAACCATATTTTTCTTCTTTTAGATAGAAAACATTTTTCTTCCATATCAATGTTTCCTAAAATATTTTCCTGAATCTTTTAGATAGTTATAAATAACTGTTTAAATTAATTTTTACCATTTTTTATTATTTACAAAAATGTGTAAAAATAATATTCTTATGATCTTTTTAATACGAAACTTTTACTAAAGGTATAAACAAAATATTTTTTTATCAGTAAAATAATGAATCAAATTTTCTTCTATCATGACCACTCAATGATTTGAATCTCCCTTTAAAATTTTCCATGGTTATTTTTAAAGATTTGTTTCCCTAATATTCTAGAAATTTATAATTTTTAAAATTAAATTTCAAAGTAGAAAGGGTATTCTCCTCAATAATATTTTTAATAATATTTTTATGGTATTTCTATTTATTGATGAAAACAACCATTTATTTTATTTATGATCCACTTGGGATATTTTGTAATTATAAAATCCTTATTATTTCTCTTGATGGTTTATGATCAGTTTTATAGGGGAAATTATTGACATTCTGAATGCTAGTTATTCTAATATGGACAATTATTGATTATTGAGGCATGTTGACTAAGTTTTATTGTTTATTAATATGATTAATGCATTAAAATTATTAAATTGAAATATGGGTCTTAGTAATAGATATCCCCTCAATGAATTAATAGGTCTCATGAGACAAAATAGTTTGGATATTTGGCATACACCTTCCCATTTAAGTATGAAGTCTTGGAATGAGGCCTTGATTGTATGATTAATATGTCTTGGAATGTGGCCTATACGGTAAGATTATGATTTCTAGAATTATGAGTTTCAATATTATGAAATTAGATATTGATTCCCATGTGATTATTTGAATATTTATGATATAAATGGATATGTTTCAATATTATACAGTTATTTATATATAATTACTTGATCATCATATATTTCTTCCATATTATTCTTCATGATAAAGTTATTAATTAAATGACATGTATTTTTAGTTATTTAACTTTCCAAATTGATTATAACTTATTTAATCATGATAAATTCTACTATACATAACCCTTACCGAGCGTTTGAGCTCACCCTTCTTAATTTTTCCTCTTCCCCAAGTTGTAAATAATGTTTTTATGTATGAAATACCTAAGAAAGTTTCCAGATGTAAG
This sequence comes from Viscum album, assembly GCA_963277665.1. Taxonomy (NCBI): domain Eukaryota; kingdom Viridiplantae; phylum Streptophyta; class Magnoliopsida; order Santalales; family Viscaceae; genus Viscum; species Viscum album. The sequence continues at coordinate 639,023,522 of OY728153.1, forward strand.
GAACTTAGTGATATAATATGTTGATTTTTTATAAACTAGTTTTTTATATATCCAATTTTTTATATAATAATTTGTACCAGTTCACTAAAGTTCTAAACACAAATGGTTCTTATGTATGTAAGTGACCCAATATTTTAGTGTGTCATTATATGTTTTGAAGGGTTAAAATTGAATTATGTTTATCAGTATCAAAGATAGAAATGTAAAGATTATGTTTTAGTGCCAGATTTGGGGATGTGGGTCTGAGGATGTTATAATTGGTATTAGAGAAGGATTTAAATAACATGAATGATTAGAATGTTTTCATATGATATTAACTTAATATTTGTGCATACCATCATGAGTTAATAAGTTTAAGTTTGATCATATGTTTGAAGGTATAAGTATAAATTTTGATGTTTTATGTGACATGAGTTTAAGATTATTGAGAGTATATTAGGAGACATTTATGGTAATATAACCCATGGGATTAGTATGTGTTTTAGTGAAAAGTATATTTAAAGAAAAATGATTATGATCATAAATTTTAAGGTATTGATAACCTTTATAGTTAATATTATCTTCGATGTTGAGGTAATTATGGTAATTGGGATAAAAGGGTTATTACATGTTGGGAACATATGATTGATCATATAGATAACCTTGATTTTTAAAAGTTATTTGGTTATTATGTGACTAATGTTATTTTTGATGACGTTAGATATTTTAAGGACATTATAAGATTTAGTTAAATATAAACACTTTTGGGTAATATGGGTTTTATATTTTAGGAATATAGGTTCATTTATCTTTTGAAATCATATATGATTTTATCATGATTTGGTTTTGGGAAATTATTAGTATATTTTGATGAATATATAAACATGGAATATAAATTTTTGGTATGAGACTTTATGAGTGATTGACCTTATTTGGAGATAAATGTTTAGTTTATCTTGAAATAATATGTGATTAAATAATTATAATATTTTGGTTTCAATATTTTTAGGAATATTTTGAATAATTTTAAGGATAGTTATTTATGGAATGATTTAAGTTGAAAATTGGGTATTATAGTCAAGCCTTTGGAGGTCAATTGTGTATCTTATCATATGAAGTTTTATTCATATTATCTTACCTTGTGTTAACCATTTTGGTTTTGGTTAATGTATAAAGATAGGAGGAATAAATTTTTATATTTCTGTGTATCTTGTGATTCATTAGAAGTTTATTTTAGTTCTTCAGGCATGAAAAATTCATCTTGAATACTCATCATTTGGAGAAATAGCGAGATTGTGGTGGAAATTGATTAAAGGATGAAATTATACTTGTAAATTAAGTAAATTTTCTTATATTCTTATTCTAGATGGTATAGTAATTATTATAATCTAGTAAAAGTATATTGAACCAAAAGAGTTTTTCTATTACCTTCATTTTTATGAACCTATGGTCTTTTTCACACTTTATTGATTTATAGTTTTATGGTCATTTAATTTCTAATGATCATTCAATTTTTTTTGTGATTAATGTTTTATGTCACTTTGCATCATTATTTATACATTAAGGTTTCCTCCATGTTAATATTTTCACTTCCCAATAATTTTATCCTATTTAAAAACCTAGTTACGTGTTATTCCAGACAAACTTCTTATTTCCTATTACCTCCTATCAAAAGAAGGTTTTATTAACCATTTTTTATGATGTGAGTTTTCAGAATTGGTATTTTCAAATTTAAAACCCTCAATTACAAGGAAAAAGTTCAAATTGTGAGGTAAATTTTTGGGGGGGGGGGGGTGGGGGGAGAATGTAACGCCATTATCTTTTTAAAATAAAAATTTATTCGATAACACATACGACACATAACATAGATCATCAAAGAACCATGAAATATTATTATTTAAATGTGATTGTTATAACCTAGCCATAGAATTAACAATTATTAATAGCAATAAAAGCATTATAATATATATATATATATAAAGGCCCCACTCAAAAAAAATTTATTAATTCTTAGGGAATAAGAACTAAATTTTTAATAAAGTTATTTTATGCTTCAAAAATATGTTTTCTTAAAAACAAAATTTAGCTTTTATGATGTAATATTATAATTAATTTATGGAACTTTTATAAATAGAATTGTATAAAAAAATATATCATTTTTAAAATCATCATATAAAAATTATATTAGGGTAATGTTTTTGTATTGTTCTTAAAGGATTGATTTTTTAGTAAATAGTGAAAATATCAATTTTTATAAAATTTTCATTTATTTTCATTAAAGAGTTACATTAGGATTTAAAGTTAATATCAATGTTACATAAGTTTTATTTAATTATATATAATATAATTAATTAAATTTTAATCATCATTATACTTGATTTTCCTATAAGTTTATTTTTGGGATTAAAAACACATTTTTCTAAAAACTATCTTTCGTTGTGTTTTGAGTTTTAATTATAAAATAATTTATGCCACTTATGTAAATTGAATCTTGAAAAATGGATACCATATTTTGAGTAGGAGGTTAAAATTTGGTAAATAATTTCATTTTATTTTTAGTCATTGTGAATAGTAACCATGACAAAATGTATCACCAAAGTAAGAGTAAAGTGGATAAACCAGGATAAAACTATGAGGTAAGTACTTAAAAAATCCCAAAACTTTACCGAATCCCATTTGATTATTAGAGTTCATAAATACTTATATAATTCTAAAAAATAGTTCTAATTTATTTCTTTTACTTTGATAATGTTCTAAATATTATTTAAGTAAAGTATAAAAACAAAATTTCATTCTCTTTGTTTTAATAAACATTAATATTATATTAAAATAAATAAAATAAGTTTTACATTATAAAAAATAGTTAAATTTAGTATAGAAATATTTTATCTATGTTTTTATTATTTTTTAATTTTGAGAAATGATATAATTACATAGAAATCCTACACATCGCTAGTGCACCACATGTACAACTCGTAAAAAATCAAAGTAAATAGATTAAAAATTATTAAATTTGTTGTTTTTTAGATAATTTAGGATCTTGAATTATTTTATGTATCTAAATTTAAGGTAATTAATTTTTTAAAAATTGTATTTTAATTCCATTATTTTCTAGAAATGTTTAAATTCAAATTTTGATGAACAATTATTAAAATACAGTTTTATGAGATATTATATATTTTATGATATTATCATAACATTAATATGATATATAAATTTATGAAACTTATGGAACTATTAATATATGATAATATAATATAAATACTATATAAAAATAATTTAAAACATGTAAATTATAATTTAATTAATTATAATATTAAAATCATTTTTAGTATCGATGCAATTCTTGTATAGCACTGAAAAAGTCAAATTTAGCGTCCTAATGAAAATAACTGAAAAGGAAAAAATAATTTAATTACATGGTTATTCAATATTATTTATAAATTATTATTTTTATTGATAGTTTCTAACTGAGGAGTTATATAACAAGAATCTTATCCAAATGCTTGTGCAATGCTTACACAAGGTGCAAACATTCAAAATAACATATTAAATATGTTTTCATGATATGAGTTACAATAAGATATTCCTTATCAATGAATATAAATGGTAAAAATTATTTATGATATAATTTATGTTATTTTTTTTAATTTTTAAAATTATTTTTTTAAACACTTACACCACAATGACGTGACATATATGAAATCAATAAAACAATTAAATAAATAATATTATAATATTAAAAATGAATATATTTATATGAGTTTGAGTATATAAAGAATTTTATAGATATTTATAAGGGATAAGTGATGATATAAGATAGTATATTTTATATTGGTAGTTTTCATGATTTTTTTAAAGTCAGGTATTATAAATAGTGATGAAAAAGACCTTAAATAGTATTTAATGTTTAGAAATTATTTTTAAATAATTATAAAATTATTAAAATTATATAATGAAACCTATAGATATAAAATTTTATATAATATCATTAAAATTACTTATGTGAACCACTTTTAAATTTTATAATTACCTTTATGATCCTTAAAGATTGAAAAATTGTGAAAACACCATTGATTTGTTCCTATAAAAAGAGAATGAGTTCAACGTTTTTCAAACAAATAAAATTATTTTTTTCTATAAAACCAATTGCAAAAATACCTCTATAAAAATCCATTATCACATATATCATCCATTGTGGATATCATAAACCTCTCCAATAAATGCCTTAAGATCAATCGAAGGGAGGTGACATAAAGGGAAAAGTAATTGTTTTTTTAACTCAATATTATTTCATTGGGTTATATCACTTATTAATTGGATTATATTATGAAAAGATTATGTGTAAAATTAATTTTTTTTATTTATTTTTTATTTAATTTTTTTTGTGGATTTACACATGTTAAAAATAATCTCTCCATTTATTAATTCTAATTTCAATGATATGATCTTTGTAAGGGTTATTTGTCTCAAATTTTATTCCATCGAGATATACATTTATGTTGTACACCTATATTCCTTCATGATGTGTATATACTAACAATTTTACATGTTATATAATGAATCAAAAATTTTCATGATATTTTATGTTTATTTTGAAGTTATTATTTTTTGGATCTTATGATTCACAAGTTACTAAATTGGTAAGAGATTTATGTTTTAATCCCATTTTAATCGGGATTTTTTATAATTGAATTTAATTTGAGTAAATTATATAACATTTATTTCATAAAATCATTTAATTTTTCTTATACTTTATTTATTTATAGAATTTTCATGTTTAAATACTAATTTTATCTCTTCGGTACTCAAATGGTTCAATTATTTTCAAGAAATTATTACTTCATTTTTCCTCTTTCAGTTAGAAAACCTTTTTATTCCATATAAATTTTTCCTAAAATGTTTTCATGAATGTTTTTAAATATTATCAAATGTTTGTTTAAAATCCTTTTTCTATGTTTTAATTATTAGAAAATGTTTTAAAAACAATATTCTTTTTATTTTTTGAACAATGAACTTTTACTAATAATATGAAGAAAATATTTATTTTTTTGATTACGATATGAAAAAAATTTACGACATCATTAACAATCAATGATTTGAATCCTCCTTTAAAATTTTCCATGTTTATTTTAAATGAAAATTTTTCCTAATATTCTATAATTTTTTATTTTTTAAAAGTAATTTTCCATGTATAAAGGGTATTTTAATAAATAATGGTTTTAATGATCTTTTTTTAGGATTTTTATTCATAAACAACAACAACCATTTATTTTACTTATGATACGCTAAGGATATGTCCTAATGATACCATAATTATTATTTTTGTGGATGGTTTATGATCCATTTTACTAGGGAAAGTTTTGACATTGTGTATGTAGTTCTTTCTAAATGGAAAATTATTTATTATTAAGGCATGTTGATTAATTTTTATTTTTTATTAATATGATGAAATTATTATAATTTTTAAGTGACAAGTGGATCCTCATTATAGATAGCCCCTCGATTCATTAGTAGGTCTCATGAGACAAAATAGTTTGGATATTTGGTATATGCCTTACCAATTTATGTATGATGTCATGGAACTAAGCCTTGATGGTATGTTTAGAATGTATTAGCATGTGGAATCTATGACGTGTTTATGATTTATAGAATTATGAATTTCATCATTATGAAATTAGTTATTGATTACCATGTGATTATTTGAATATTTATGTTATCTATTGATAAGTTTCAAGCTCATATGATTATTTATATAGAATTACTTGATTATCATATATTTTAACCATATTATTCTTCATGATCAAGTAATTGATTAAATAACATGTGTTTTTAGTCATTTGACTTTCCATATTGATCATAACTTATTTTCTCAAGATAACTTCCATTTTATGTAACCCTTGCTGAGAATTTGAGCTCACCCTTTTAATATTTTCCATTTACCTAGGTTGTGAAGAAAGGTGTTAAGTATGTTATACATAAGAAGGTTTCTAGATATGAATAATTTAGTGAGAGATAATGTATATTTTTTAGGAACTATTATTTTATGTATCCAAGTTGTTATATAAGAGTTTTTAACAGTTCTATAAAACTCTAAACATAATTGGTTCTTGGGTATGTAAGTGATCCAATATTTTAGTTTGATGTTATATTTTTTGAAGGGTTAAAATTGGGTTATGTTTATCAGTATCAAAGCTAGAAAGGTAAGTATTATGTTTTTAGAGTTGTATTTGGGGTTGCAGGTTTGAGTTTTTTACAATTGGTATCAGAGAAGGGTTTATATAACTTTTGAGATTATGATGTTTTCAAGTGAGATTAACTGAAGAGTTATGGATACCATCATGGGTTAATAAGTTTAAGGTTGATCATAAGTTTAATGGTATATATTCACCATTTGAGGTTTTATGTGAAGGGGGTTTAAGATTATTAAGATTATTTTGGGCAACATTTGTGGAAAAATAACCCTTGGGTTTAGTATGTATTTTAGAGGAAAGTTTATTTTAGGAATAATGCCTAATGATCATAAATTTTAAGGTATTGATAACATTTAGGGTTAATATGATCTTATATATTGAGGTAATTATGGTTAATTTGTATAAAAGGGTTATTACATGTTGGGAACATATTATTTATCATATAGATAACAAGGGATTTAAAATGGATTTGGTTACTATGAGACTAATGTTATTTTTAATGAAGTTCATTATTTTAGGGACAATATAAGATTAAGTTAAACAGAAATATTTTTAACTAATATTGGTTTTAATTTTAGGAATATAGGTTGATTTATCTTTTGAAAGAATATATTATTTTATCATGATTTTATTTTGGGAAATGATTTTTATATTTTGGAGAATATATAACCATGATATATACATTTTTGGTATGATACTTATAAGTTATTGATGCTATTTGAAGATAAATTTTAAGTTTATCTTGGAATAATATGTGATCAAATAATTTTAGATTTTGAGGGTCAAATTAATTAAAGGGGGTGGGTAATAATATAACAACCCAATATTTTAAAAAGAATACTTTATTCAATATTATATACAACACACACCACCGATTTTTAACAAAATTATTTATATGTGGTTGTTATAACCTAAACATTTAATTGGAAAACATGAATAGTAATATTATAATTACAAAATACATATAAAGGTCTCGATCAATAAAATTTAAGTTGTTAATTCTTAGGAAATAAGTACTCAATTTTCAGTAATGTTATTTTATGCATCAAAAATACGTTTTCTTAAAAAATTATTTTTATTACTTTCCTGTGAGAAAATATTATAATTAAATTCAAGAAATTTTATAAATGGTATTTTATGAAAAAAATATATAATTTTTAAAATCATCTTTTCAAAATAATCTTAGGGTGAATTTTTTTGATTTTTCTTAAAAGATTAATTTTTCAGTGAGTAGTGAAAATACCATTTTTTCTAAAATTTTAATTTATTTTCAGTGAATTATTACATTATGATTTGAATTTTATCTAAAATTAACATAAGATTTATTTAATTATGTATAATATAATTAATTTCATTTTAATAATCATTATACCTTATTTTTTTATAAGTTTAATTTTGGGATTAAAAACCCATTTTTCTAAAAACTATTTTTTGTTGTGTTTTGAATTTTAATATTAAATTAATTTATTCCACTTCTATAAATTGAATATTGAAAAATGGATTCCATATTTGGGATAATCAGATTCAAATTTGGAAAATATTCACATTTTATTTTTAGTCATTCTGATTAGTAACCATAATAAATTTTATCACCTCGGTAAGAGTAAATGGGTAAAACCAGGTTTCAACAATGAGGTAAGTACTTAAAATAACCATAATAGTTTCTCCAATACTATTGGATGAGTGGAGTTAAAAAATAATCATCTAATTCTAAAAAATATTTCAACATTATTTTGTTTACTTTGATAATTTCATAAATATTATTTAAGTAAATTATAAAAAATGTCACTCTCTTTATTTTAATAAACTTTAATATTATATCAAAAGAATTAAAATAAGTTTTTAATGATAAAAATTGTTACATTTAGAATAAAAATATTATATTAATGATAATATTTTTTTTTTAATTTTAGAAATTATATAATTACCTAGAACGCTTACACATTGTTGATGCGAAGCTTGTACAGCTGGTAAAAAAAATCAAAGTAAATAGATTTAAAAGTATTAAATTTGCTCTATTTTGGATAAGTTAGGGTCTTGAATTATTTTTACGGATCTAAATGGAATGTAATTAATGTTTTGAAATTTTTTATTTTAATTCCATTATTTTCTTGAAATTTTTAAATTTAAATTTTGGCGAACAATGAAAAAAATATTGTTTTTATGAGATATAGTATATTTTATGATATTATCATAACATAAATATGAAATATAAAATTATGAAAATAATTTAATAAATATTTTATGATAATATAATATATATATTATATGAAAATAATCCAAAACATATAACCTATAATTTAATTTATGATAAATATGAAAATGATTTTCAGTGTCGACGTAATGGTTGTGTATCACTATAAAAGCCAATTTTGTGTCATAATGAAAATAATTGAAGAGGAAAAATCCATTCACGAATTTTTTATTCAACATTATGTATAAATTTTTATTTTTATTTTTATTTTCTAAATTTGGAGTTATATAATAATAATATTATCCAAATTCAAGTGCAATGTTTGCGTAAGGTGTAAAAAGTCAAAATAACATATTAGATATATTGTAATGATATGAATAAGAACAGATATTCCTTATGAATGAATATAAATGATATAAATGATTTATGATATTTTTTTGTGATAATAAATTGTTTTTAAGTTTTAAAATTATTATAAATTTCTAAAACATTTTAGCTGCGATGGCGCACCGTATATGAAAAATGTAAAATAATTAAATAAATAATATTAAAAATATTAAAAATGAAAATATTTTGACAAGTTTGAGTATAACAAGAATCTTATAGATAATTATGAAGTATAAGTGATTATATAAGGGATTATATACTATATTGATAGTTTTCATGATGTTTTTAAAGTGAAGTACAATGAATAGTGATGAAAAAGACCTTAAATAATATTTAATGTTTAAAAATTATTTTTAAATAATTATAAAATCATAAAAATTATCTCATGAATCTTATAAATATTAAATTTTCTATAATATCATTATTATTAATTATGTGTGATACCTTTTAATTTTGTAATTATGTTTATGTCCCTTAAAAATTGAAAAATTGAAAAAACACCATTGATCTTTTCCTATAAAAAGGGACTCAATTCAACATTTTCACACCAATGAAATTATATTTTTTTATAAAAAATATACCCAAATATTTCCCTGTACATTGATTCTCATGTCTCTCAACCACTAGGGTGATCATAAACTTCTCCTACAAAGGCCTTAAGATCAATCAAATGGAGGTGACATAAATGGAAAAGTAAGGGTTTCTTAACTCAGTCTTCTTTCATTAAATTATATAACCTATTCATGGATTATATTTTCCAAGATTATGTGTGAAGTTAATTTGGTTTGATTTATGTTGTGTTGATACTTTTTTTTAAGGTTTTACATTTTTTTGTATGGTTTGATTTATGGTTTTTACATTGTTTTGTAAAGATTATTTGTCTCAAATTTTATTTTTTTGGGACATACGATTATGTTATGCACCTATATTATTTATTAAGGTGTATATAATTCACCATTGACATGTTATATCATGAATATTATTATTTTCAGGATATTTTATGCTTTATTTGAAGTTATTTATTCATGGGGCTTATGATTCAAATATAACCAACATGGAAAGAGAATTATGTTTTATTACCATTTTAATTAGGATTGTTTATACATGAATTTAATTTGAGAAAATTATATGATATTTATTTTATAAACCCATTTAAGTTTGATTATACTTAAATATTTATGTAATTTTTATGTTTAAGTACCATTTTTCTCTATTCAGTACTCAAAATGGTTCAGAAAATGTTTTTAAGAAAAACCGACCATATTATTCTTCTTTTGTCCAGAAAAACATCTTATTCCATATCCATGTTTTCAAAATTGCTTTCGTGAATATTTTTAAATATTATTAAGTTATTTTTAAATTATTTTTTACCTTCTTTTACATTTTACAAAATGGTTTAAAAAGAATCTTCTTTTCTTTTCCCTAACAAGGTACTTTTACTAAAGGTATGAAAATAATATTTTTTATCAATTATGACATGAATGGAATTTCTCAACATCATAAACAATCAATGCTTTGAAGATTCTTTTAAAAGTTTCGATAGTTCTTTTCAAAGAAAATATTTTTCCTAATATTTTTATTTCTTAATTTTTAAAATTATTTCTCAAAGTGAAAAGGTCATTTTCCAAAATTATGTTTTAATGATATTTTTATGGCACTTATATCTATCAAGGAACACTAACTTTTATTTTAATTATCATTCAATGAGGATATTTTATAATGATATAATCATTATTATTTATCTAGATGGTTTATCATCAGTTTAATTTGTGAAAACATTAACATTCTATATTACAGTTGTTCCAATATGGATAGTTATTAATTATTAAGGGATGTTGATTAAGTATTATTATTTATTCATATAATTGATGATTTAGAATTATTAAGTGAAAAGTGAGGCCAAATTATAGATGTCCCTATGATGTAATGGTAGGACCCATGAGGTAAATTAGTTTGTTTATTTAGTGTACACCTTACCCATTTATATACGATGTCTTGTCATAAGGCCTTGATGGTATGTTTAAGATGTAATAGAATACACCATCAAAGATAAGTTTATGATGTATCACATTATGAATTTCATCATTATGAAGTTTTTTATTGATGTCCATATGATTATTTTAATAACTATGATATCTATGTATAATTTTTAAACTCATGTGATTATTTATATGGAATTAATTTCTCATAATTTATTCCTACAATATTATTCTTTATGATCATGTTATTGATTAAATGGAATGTGTTTTCACTTATTTATCTTTCCATATTTTTTCTTTATTTACTCAAGATAAATTCCACTGTACATAACCCTAATTGAGTGTTTGAGCTCACCCTTATTATATTTTTATTTTCTCCAATATGTGAAGAAAGGTTTTAAGTATGTTATACCTAAGAAGGTTTCGAGATGTGAATAGCTTAGTGAGAGATGCTGTATATTTTTTATGAACCAGTTATTTATGCATAAAAGTTATTATATAAGAGTTTGTATGAATTATTTAGTACTCTAAACTTAAAGGGTCTGTGGGTATGTAAGTGAACTAATATTTTATTTTGATGTTATATGTTTTTAAGGGTTAAAATTGGGTAATTTTTGTTAGTATCAAGTCTATAAATAGAAATATTATGTTTTTGAACCAGATTTGGGGCCACGAGTTTAGGTATGTTACACTTGAGTTCATCTAATATAAGTCCACATGGAAGAAAATAGTGTATAAAACAAGATATATATAACCAAAGTAGTCTATGTTGTCCATACACCACCATGCATGTAATATCATGCTAAACATTTCTCAATCAGGGGCTATATAAAAAATCAATTCTTTTAAAATATACATGTAACATGTATATATATCAAAAAATCATCAAAATAGTTATTGTAAAATTAATGTAACTCTTCATTTTTTTCATGTTTTGATAACCAATATTCCCCCATAATAATTGTATTTAATAAAATTGTTACAAAGTGTTGTAAGTGTGATCCTCACACCATAATGTTCAGGTTTTAAAATTTATGCAAAATATCAATATTCATATGAATTTTAGTATAATGATATATTCTTCTCAAAGTTACTTCCTCTTAAGGTATGTACTCCTATTCTTTAATTTCATGGAATTCAGTATACTTTATGAAGTAAATTCTATTCATACTTTCCAATATTGATAACATCAAACTTCACCTCCAATTCTATACATGTTAGATAAAAAAACATAAAATATTAGGGAATAAAAAGAGACCACTTATTTTCCTTAGAAATAAAATTCATTCTGAGATATTCCTCTCAATATGGGCCATTCATTTATTGAAATCTTAGTAAGGGAATTTTTCTTTGGACTCTACTTTTTGGTTTTGAGTCTCACTTATTTAATCATCTACTATCATCCCTTGAACTTCTTCTTTGTGTGGAATACCTTTTTTCCAATGCAGTCTTTTGGATTTTCAAGTTACCAATTGTGGATAACTTCCCAATATTTTTTAAATCATACTATGAGTCCACATAATTTCCTTTATACTCAACATGTTTTTTATATACCTTCAATTATTTAGAAAATTTCAATTGATTTTGCAAAAAAACTATGCACTATTTTCTAAAATTAGCAGTCTTACCATAAGTTTCATATGACTTACCACTAGTTTTATTTTTAAATCACTTCCCTTTCACCATATATGGAACCTATAATTACAAAATTTTTATGAATACTTCATAATTTTGGCCTTCCAAACTATATCTAATACACACTTCTTCCAGAATTTGAAATTTGTTTTATGTAGATAGTTTTTGTGTAGATATGGTCATGGGATTTTTAATTTTAGATTTTTTCCTCAAATATTCACTAAAAAACCTCCTTTTATATTTATTATTATTTTGAAAATACATATTAAAATATGAATAACAGGCTTTGTGTCCAGGGTTATGACAACACTAGTAAAAACCATGAATCCTTGTTCTCCTAGATTTATTCTAGAACTATATAGATTTATGTTTTTTCTATCTTATTTAAAAAAAACCGCACTTTACATAGAGGATTTTGGTCTCCTTTGAATATTACTTCCTTGAATTAATTTTGAATATTTCCTCTCAGTTTTCTTAGCCCATATATCATTAGTTTAGGTTTTTATAACTGCGCTGTTAGATAAAACATGTCTATTTTGAAGTTGATTAAGCATAAATTTACCTTCTTCCTTTGAAATTATCTTCTCATTGGTCTGATAAGATTATAAATTTACCTTGGAATCTTTTTTGAAGTCATATCTATCATTTTTTTAACTCAATTTTAACAATTAAACATATGGATTGAGTTTCAAACAAATATTCTTACTTTTTAACTATGTTTTCTTTAAGACCAATCACTATATTTTTTAGCTCAAAAGACTTAAATTTATACTTCTTGACATCATCTATATAGGTTTCTTCTTAATTGATTAATTATTCCTTATTAACAACCAAAATTTTATTTTATTTCTCAACTGTTTTATTTTATTTCTTGAGATATTGTATCAAACCCCTGCAAAATTCTATTTTGTCTTTTAGATTACACTCAAACTATATAATTTATTCTTTATATTTAGGTTTCGGGCGTAGTGGAAGCGCACTGGTGTGAGGGCCCAACATTTATTTTAGCATTAAACAATGTTCAAACCGAGACCCGTCATGATATAAAATGCCGGATATTTGGAATAGAACGAAGAACAAAAAAAAAGAGGGAGTCCAGGAACCATAGAGATAGGATAATCATATATTGGTTATAATTAATTTAATTAATTCACAAGAATTACCTTGGTGGAATTATTTCTTCGTTGATGTCTCCGGTCACGATCTTGTGATCTGTCGTTATGTCATAGAATCCAAGTGTAGGATTCCTCCAACTGTGATCCACATGTGTGCCACGTATCTCTGGACATCACCGAAGGGATCTATGGGTGCTAGCGCGGAAGAACCTTCACTTGCGATTTCCTCCTTCGATCGCCTTGATCAGGTGGTGGTGGATCTCTCCCGGTCTTGAGAGCATTCTTGGAGGAAGTAGTTCTTTCAGAATTGAAAGAATTCTCCAGAATTATTGTGCACAACAATTGGGAAAAAGTGTTGGGGTTGTGAGGATATTTATAATCGGGTTTGAGGTTACAGTTTTATGATAATAAAAAAATGAGTTACGTGTTTTTATTTATTTCATTAACTCTTATTGAAAACCCCCCATGTCGAATTATTAATTCCTTGAAATGATCCCATGCTGATTATAATAAATATCATTTAATAAAACAATATTACATCCTCAAAATCCTGATTGTAAAAACTACACGGCATGTGAAACGCATGGCCGATTGTCACCTATCGACCGGTCAAAGTTCCGGTGCTCTGCTAATGTGTATAGCAGCACTCGGGTTGAATCCTCAGCGATGATACTTTGAAATAGTCGTTTGTTTTTAGTTGATTGTATTTTGATTAGGGGGGTTTGTTTGAAGAGCTTAATTGAAATGACTAATTGATTATTATTGATTTAAGAAATTTATAATGATTGGGGTGAGTTCATAATTAGGTTAGTTAAGTTTGTGATGTCCTTGAGCTTTGCTTTATATTGCATTTAAATTAACACCCATGTCACAAGTTGACGTTGATTTGAATTACCAAGTGTTAAGGCTTTAATCCAAGCCTTGAATTAACTTAGGGTTCTAATCTTGATCATATCTTGTTTATGGTAGTGTATTTATGGTTCCAATAATCCTTGGAAACCACATGTTAAACAAATCAAGTCATTAATCCATGACATGCTATGTCCAACATATACAATGTTAATTCAACGAATACTCATCGAGCAGAATCTCTCAATAACTTAACATACCTAAATTACAACTAACCCCAATGAGAGATTTACTCTTCCATTTGTGTGATTAATAATCTGGTTATAATGATTATGATTATAAATTAATAAGAGAAGAAAAAGAAAGGGATAAGAAAAGAGTAGTATGCTGAACACACACACACGAACGATGATGATAATTAAAAATGGATTTTCGATTGAATGAGAAAGCAAAAGAAGGGAAGGGGATTCAACTAAATTTAAAATATTTAAAGAACATAAATATTAAACTACAGAAGGTGGATGAGAATAATAGATATTGAAGAAGTAACTTTCATTAAAACAAAATTACAAAGAAAGAGAATTACAAGATTACAAAAATGAAGAACACGAAAGTAAGTGAAAACAAAGAGAGGAGGAAAGGTATTTCAAGTGAAAACTTGAGTATGTAAGGTCCTACCAAGCCTTTTTCAAAGCTTTGTTCGTGCCAATATGATCTCCTCTCTTCTGAAATGTCAACCCCTCTCAAGGAGAGAAGGGGAGAGTATTTATAGCCCAAGGAGTGGACAGTTTGCATTCCCAATCTGTCCCTCCACTTGAATCGCAGATTTGGCTATACATAAAGCCTAATCTTCAAATATATCCTTCTTCAAAGTTGTAGAAAATAATGTTTTCAGACTACTCTCAAAATTTGGAGTCCTTTGTACTTAAGGATCAAAAGTTATGTCCGGTTTATTAAACAAAGTTAAACTGTCCATTTCAATCTAGTTGTTTTGAAGTCCATAATGTGAAAGGGTTTTTGAATATGAAGATGACTTCAAATACAAATGGTTTATTCAAAAAAGTATTCCAGATATATCTCCTCTTTCACACTGCAAAATATCACCTCAATTGGATGATTACATCATGAGCTATGTCATGAATACTATGCTGATTTTAATTCTCGGCTAGAATGGTGGGATGGAATTAAAATATTTATTTGGGATCCTTGTACTTGGATTTGAGACTTGAAATTTTTATCCAAGATGACATGTAGTGTCCCCAGAATTATGGTGGAGAGTTAATGTTTTTGGAATTCTGTATTGAGCCCAGTAAATCAATCTTCAAGACTGGTCCAGTTTGTTCACAGATTCTTTGGTCTTGTTTGTGAGGACCATATGACCCTTCCAATGGAAGAATTGGCTCATGGTACCTTCTAATGAAATGTTTTATATTGAAAGGAGAATCCTAAAAAAGAATAACCACACAATTTGGATCAGTATAGTGACAGTTATTATTAAAACATTAAACTGAATCAATTGGACTACTTTTAAAAATGCTAAAAAATTATACTTAATATTAAAACATTAATATTTCACACAAATTATGCACATTTCATATAAAATCAGTAAAGGGGGAATATAATAAGTCATGAAAATATTAATAACATTAGTTTGTAATCATTAATACAAGGTGTGTACTTGTTTTTCATAAAACTACACGGTGTGTATATTTAATATACATAGCGTGTACTTTTATTTTCCATTTTCATTTATTTCCTCCAACACATTTATTAGTCCTTGGATAATGGATATTTATTTCTTAAATAAATTTAACTGCATTACTCGCTAATAAATATATATTATTTCTCCCACAATATATTCTCTTGAATAACTAGTGTTGAAATAATTGAAATCAGTCATCCTTAAATAATTATTAAACCATAGTCGGGAATAGTATTTATTTAACTTCTTAAATTAATATTTAACTGAGATACATGGACACACTTAGTGTGTGGCCCTCTAGGACCCTTTCTCAGTGGTATTAGGAAAAGCCAACCTAAAGTCCATGGTTAGCGTCTAGCAACACACCAAGTCACCCTTAGAGAAAGAAGTTAACGCCGCAATGACGTGTCACCTCCTACGAATGTTTACAGTGTAATATAATACCTTTGACACAATATCTCAAATCAAGCGGGTTGCATGCTAGTTCCATCAACCCATGTGCTCAATTATTATTTCTTTGACTTTTTGGAATTGAACTCGCCCATACCTTACCATGACCATGGATTTATTTAGGCTATATCAATTTCATCAAAGGGCCTGAGATATCTACTTTTGTTGTGGAACAAAAGGGAAAAATCATTTCTCACATTATCTATTAATGCAGTATTACTCGTGACGCACCCAACGTATCCTACTATGCTGCGAATAGTGTTTCGTCACAGTTTTCATCAATACATCTAAGTACGTGAGTTTTAATGTCCATTAATAATAATCTTAAAGTCTAAGGACCAATATGTTTGTCCGCAGATAGGAACATCCATTGACACTATGAAATTTGGATTTCCTACTGGTGGGTCTTGTTCCCATAATATCCTCCTAGATATTACTAAGGGTGCACACCATGAGAAGGTGCCTCAATGTTTTATGAGTCCTCACCCCTAATGACCTGTATTATTTGTATCCCTCAAATAACATCATCTGGCCATAGAACATATATTCAAGAACAGTGTTATAACACTTTCGGGTTCTCATCATAGCAGGGATCCTCTATGACCCTTTAATGCAACAGTTGTCCTTAGGAAATTATCACATGCATAGTCACGCAGAAGAACAATTAAGATGTGATAAGGTATTTATTGATGAATAAAGTACAAAGTAGTTGGTTCTAGGACACCAAATCCAACAGACTCCCACTTAGACTAGAGTCAACTACTAACAACCTTTAACCCACTAGCTCTCACATGATATTCATAATTATGCTGAGATAGGCCTTTAGTCATGGGGTCCACCACGTTCTCTTCCATGGACACTCTTCTCACTACACCTTCACCCCTCTGATAGAAATCCCTCAAGAGGTGATACTTCCGGAGTATGTTCTTTTTCCGTTGATGTGACCTTGGTTCTTTTTCATGATCCACCGCTGCAGTATTATCACAATACAATGTGATAGGGTCTTTACTACTATTCACCACATCAAGATCCTAGAAAAAGTTCCGAATCCAGACGGATTCCTTGGCTACATCAAAAGCCGCTATATATTCAGACTCCGCTGTAGAATCGGTGACAACTGGCTGCTTTGAACTCTTCTAGATCACAGCTACTCCGTTGAGACAGAAAACATATCTAGATTGTGAATTTAGATCATTTTGATCTGTCTGAAAACTAGCATCAACATACCCTCTGATGACAAGCTCCTCATCTCATCCATACACCAGGAACATATCCTTATTTCTTCTCAGATTCTTAAGGATAGTCTTAACAGCAGTCCAATGTTGTTCTCCTTGATCTACTTGATATCTGCCTACCATGCTCAGTGCATAGGCAACATCAAGCCTGGTACATAACATTTCATACATGATGTATCCTATAGCCGAAGCGTATGGGATATTACTCATCCTATATTTCTCATATTTTGTCTATTAACACATGTTCTTAGAAATATGTAGGCCATGTGACACTAGAACTAATCCCCTCTTGGATTGTTCCATACTAAATCTCTTTAGTATCTGGTCAATGTATGTACCCTGACTTAGTCCAAGCAGCCTTTTGGATCTATCACGAATGATCTTGATCCCTAGAATGTAGGATGCTTCACCCAAGTCCTTCATGGAGAAACACTTGTTCAAACAGTCCTTAACTGACTGTAATACTGGTACATCATTTCCAATAATCAATATGTCGTCAACATATACTACTAGGATAATGATCGCATTCCCATTATACCTCTTATAAACACAAGGCTCACATTCATTCTTAATGAACACAAATTACTTTATGGATTCATCGAATCAAATGTTCCATGATGTAGATGATTTCTTTAATCCATAAATGGATTTATGCAACTTGAAAAACTGTTTGGCTTCACCTGGTGTCAAAAACCCTTCTCTTTGTGTCATATAGACATTTTCCTGAAGGTTCCCATTAAGGAATGTTATTTTGACATCCATTTTCCAAATCTTGTAGTCCTGGAAAGCTGCTATGTCAAGTATGATTCTTATGGATTTAAACATGGAGACTGGTGAGAAGGTTTAATCACAGTCAATTCATTGACGTTGTCTGAATCTTTTAGCCAATAGACTTGATTTATAGGTGCTAACTTTACCTTCCATGTCCAGTTTTTTCTTGAATACCCATTTGCATCTAATAGGCTTTACATCAACTGGATCATTGACCAGAACCCAGACTTGGTTTTGATACATGGAATCCATCTCAGAATTCATAGCTTCTATCCATCTTGCAGCTTCTGATATTTCTACTGCTTTCTTATATGAGAGAGGTTCATCATTGTCCAACAATAATGATTCACCATCCTCAGTGACTAGGAAACCAAATCTCTCTGGTTCCCTTACCTCTCTTGAGCTCCTAAGAAGTACTTGTGTTTCTGGAACCTCTTCCACAGGGACCTGTGGAACTTGTTCCTGTACCAACTCATGTGTATCTTGAGCATCAAATTCATCGAAGTCAATCTTTCTCCCACTATACTTTTTGAGGATGTGATCCCTCTCAAGAAAGATGGCTTTTCTGGTGACATTCACTTTCTTGTCTGAAGGGTTATATAGGTAATATCCTTTCGTTTCCTTGGGATATCCTATAAATACACACTTCATGCCCAAGGGTTCTAGTTTGTTTCTTGAGAATGCCTTAACAATTGTATCACATCCCCATATATGTGTGTTCGAAAAAATGGGTTTCTTTTCATTCCATAACTCGGATGGAATTCCATTTTCCACCTTAGTTGGTACTCAGTTTAATTTGTATACTGTAGTTTGTAATGTATATCCCCAAAAGGATAATAGAAGATCTGCATGACTCATCATCGACCTCACCATGTCCAACAAGGTGCGGTTCCTCCTTTCAATAACATCATTCCATTATGGTGTATAAGGAGGAGTGAGCTGAGATATAATCCTAGACTCCCGTAGAAGATCGATGAACTCTTGGTTCAGATATTCTCCACCATGATCCGATCGAAGTTTCTTTATCTTCTTACCAAGATAATTCTCCACTTCATTCTTGAATTCCTTAAATTTCTCTATGGAATCTGACTGACACCTCATTAAGTATACATATCCATATCTACTTAAATCATCAATAAAAGTAATGAAGTAAGAATATCCACCTCTAGCTTCTATTGGCAATGGTCCGCATACATCCGTGTGCACCAATCCTAGAATATCTATGGCCCTTTCACCATGTCCACCAAAAGGCGGCTTGGTCATATTACCTTGTAAACAAGCGTGACATCTATCAAGTGGTTTTAGATCAGTTGAGTCTAAATAGCCATCTTGGAAGATCTTTGTCAAGTGCTTCTCATTTATATGACCGAGACGGTGACGCCACAACTGGGTGATGTATGAGTCATGTGAGTTTGTTTCATTATTGATTCCCAAAACTTGGTTTTCGTAATTTAATACAAACAAACCATTATTTGAATTTTCCATACCATAACATACATTGTTCTTATAAAAGAGACAACCCTTATTTCCAAACATGAAAATAAGTCCATCCATATCCAAAAAAGATAAAAAAATTATGTTCTTGGTAACACTAGGAACATAATAACAGTTATGCAAAACCAAAATCATCCCAGTCGATAATGAGAGGTGGTAATCACCAATATCCAACTCAGCCAGATTTGTGCCATTGGTAGTTCGAAGATCCACCTCTCCTCTGGAAATATTTCCAAATCTACTTGGTTCCTGCATTTGAATATAGATATGATCCCCAAAAGCTGTATCTAATGCTCAATGAGTATAAATAGAATGATTACACTCGATAACGAATGCACCTTTAGCGTCCCCACACTTCTGGGTACAGTTCCTATTCCAGTGGCCTTTCTTTCCACATGAAAAACACACTACCTCCCGTTCCTTGACCTGCCTCTAAATCTTCCCCTTCTTGGAAGGACGACGCTCAGGGGATTCAGACCTTTTATAAATATTTGGAGCCTTTTCGTCGTCCTTCCTTTTATTATTCACTGTAAGGACTGTAGGTATGTCACTCCCCATGTCCTTATCTACCTGGAGAATTAAGGTTAGAAGTTCTGATAGACTCTTCTCATTGTTGCTCATGTTGTAGTTGACAATAAAGCTTGATAAGGTCTTGGGCAGTGATGATAGAATGAGATCTGTACGCAACTCATCCTGGAATTTAATCCCTAAGATATCCAGGCATTTGATGTAGCCAGTAAACTTGACTACATGAGGCCTAGTTGGTGTAGACTCTCCAAGATTTGGTGTAATCAATGAATTAGAGATCTCATATCTCTCTTGTCTCGCCTTCTCTTAGTAGAGATCTTTAAGGTGAGACATCATGCTATACACATCCATTTTTTCATGTTGATTCAAGCGCTCATTTGACATGGCTGATAGCATAAAACATTGGGCATCTGTGGCATCATCCATATGTTTCATATAGAGAGATAGTTCCTCATCAGTGTCCTCCTTTCCAGGCGCAACTGGAATTGTCTCTTCCAGCACATACAATTTCATCTCGTAGTGAAGGATAACGGGTAAATGCCCCTGCCACTCTTAGAAATTGGTGCCAGTGAGATGATTTTCCTTCTTGAGTATGGTTCACAATGATATGTTTGATGCCATTTTTCTTGTCGTTTCTAAAAATTAAGATGAGAAGAGGTTAAGTAATTTATTACAAAACTGAGACAAATAAATAAATTAATACTTATTAGTCTCCCACTATTTTATCAAAATCCAATAGCCCTCACCATTGACTTCAGAATATTCTGTTGCCTAAATATTCTAGTGGCAAGGATCCATATTTCCCTTCGCATTACCCCAACTAGGGTTGGTCAAGCAACTTGAAGGGTTTTTAGGTAGGCATTCCAAATTCCAATTGCATTAACCCGTAGCTCCTTGATCTGCTGAGTGGACTCCCCAATACTGAAATCCTTTTATTTTGGATTTCCTCAACCTTTGCCTCTTGGTCACACCATGTCCTACTATGGTAGTCAACCCTTAATGTGAACCAAGTCAAGTAAACCCAAAACCTTGAATTAGAATTCCCTAATAATTTAAAGCACCCCAACTAGGGTTGGAAAATCACTTTGAACTATAGTTCGATTCTAACCAAGATTATGGAAGGCTACACCGACTTAATATTTATTTGAGGGATTTTATCCTTATACATGAATTTCAAATTTATTATATTTTATTACATGATTGTTAATATTAAGTGGGATATACTTAAGTGATTAACCGTGCCTAAGATAATATTTAAGTATAAGTCAGTTTTATTTTAGTTCCATCTTACATGCTCGTTTAATTCATTAATTGTGTGATCATGACAACACACCCACATTAAATAAACCATGAAACTGATAGAAATAAAATAAATGGTATGATCATGAGCTTTTCTATTGGTTAGTTTATCTAGAAGTTGATAAACTAACCCCAAGACCTAGGGGAGAAAAACATTGAACCTTTTGGGTTCGTGTTTATAGCTTTACACCTGTCCACCTTTGTATCTCCTCAGATT
This sequence comes from Viscum album, assembly GCA_963277665.1. NCBI lineage: Eukaryota > Viridiplantae > Streptophyta > Magnoliopsida > Santalales > Viscaceae > Viscum > Viscum album. Next base: position 639,045,550 of record OY728153.1, read on the forward strand.
GGTTTCGACTTGGATTTTGACTTAAGCCGCCTCCACTATCTTGGGAGTTCCATCCATTACAAATGCATTTATATCACATGCAGGTGAGGGGTAAAAAGGAGTTTTTACATAAAAGAATCCTTGGGCGCGAAGGCCCTACATATTAATGAGGAGAAGGCTCGCAAGCCAACAAATTTAATTTAAATAAATAAATTAAAAGAAATCATTCACATACAAAGGTCTTGGTCTAGCTCATGATCATCCATACATGCAACAATATTTACGCATAAATAAAACTAACATTCAATTATTTAATCATTCTTGTTTAAGATAAATCACGCTCGAATCAATTAATTATCTTTAATTAATCAATCCTTTTATCTTAAACCCTTTTTCTAAATTTCCTTGTGATTCTCATCCATCATAATTTTAAATAAATTAAAATTATCCTTGTATGTAACTTGTACCTTGGAGGCAACCCGGTGAATTCTCGTTCATTATGCAGATGTTAAATTAAACACATATATATAAAACACATATCACATGTTGTGCCTCAGCTTTATGCCTACAACATGGTACACGTCTCAAGTGTTTGTATAATATAATAATAAATTTTAATAAATCTGTGTAATTTGGGTGAGTACATAGTGTGTAGTTCCGACTACACGACGTGTAATTTTCTTCACCGTCCATTTGAAGTACACTCCCAGGGACATGGCGTGTTAATGTACTTCGGAAATTCTTTCGGAGTACATGGCGTGTTCAGTGGGACACACACTGTGTAGTTTCCATGTTACATGGTTTCCAGCCAGGCAAACCGTGTATGGGGTACATGGTCCAACCCTCAGCCAAAGGGACTACACGCCGTGTTTTGTTGGACCACACAGTGTGTAATCTGAAAACTGTGTGTCACCTGTTCCTGATCAACACACGGTGTCATAAATGACTTAGATAGGATCAATACACGGCCTAATTTGGTAGAACTATCTGATGTATGAACCAAGACTATATGGCATGTACTTCCGAATACATGCTGTGGATTCTCATTTAGTATGCCCAGGAACGTTTGGCTCCTTTGGATTAGATCCTCTATTTTATTTTAATCAAAAATTAAAATAAAAGTTCTTTTCTATATGGTGAATAAGAAACGATATAGGAGGAGCTGATCATGAGATTCAAATTTAAAGAACAATTAACTTGAATTAAAACAACTAAATTATTAAATTCATAAATCATCGACGAAAAACTAAATAATTATAATCAATGATATAACCTCCCTCTGATACCACTTGTAGGATACATGCGCAGTGGAAGCGCATTGGTGGGAGTTCCCAACTTTGATTTTAGTGTTAAGAAACATTCAAACCAAGATCCGTCATGATATAAAATGCTGGATCTTCAAAATAGAATGAAGAATGAAAAACAAAAGAGGGATTCCTGGAACTCTAGAGATAGAATCATCATTTGTTGGTTATAATTAATTTAATTAATTCACAAGAATTACCTTGGTGGAATTACTTCTTCGTTGATGTCTCCTGTCATGATCTTGTGATCCGCTGTTGCATTGTATAATCCAAGTGTAGGATTCTTCTAGCATTGATCCACACGTATGACACGTATCTCTAGACTTCGTCGAAGGGATCTCCAGGTGCTAGAATGGAAGAACCTTTGCTTGCGATGTCCGCCTTCGATCACCTTGATCCAGTGGTGGTGGATCTCTCTCGGTCTTGAGAGCGTTCTTGGAGGAAGTAGTTCTTTCGGCCCTGAAATAATTCCCTAGAATTATTGTGCACAATGATTGGAAAAAAGTATTGGGGTTGTGAGGATATTTATAATCGGGTTCGAGGTTATAGAGTTATGATAATAAAAAACGCGTTACACATTTTATTTATTTCATTAACTCTTATTGAAAACCCCCATGTCGAATTATTAATTCCTTAACATGAACCCATGATGATTAAAGTAAGTATCATTTAATAAAACAATATTACATCCTCAAAATCCTGACTAGAAAAACTACACGGCGTGTAATCATTAATACATGGTGTGTACTTGTTTTCCATAAAACTATACAGTGTGTATATTTAATATACACGACATGTACTTTTATTTTATATTTTCCTTTATTTCCTCCATCACATTTATTAGTCCTTGGGTAATGGCTATTTATTTCTTAAATAAATGTAACTGCATTACTCGCTAATAAATATATATTATTTTGCCCACAATATATTCTCTCGAATAACTAGTGTCGAAATAAATGCAATCAGGCATCCTTAAATAATTATTAAACCACAGTCAGAAATAATATTTATTTAACTTGTTAGATTAATATTTAACTGAGATACATGGACACACTTAGTGTGTGACCGTCTAGGCCACTTTCTTAGTGGCATTAGGCGGAGCCAGCCTAAAGTCCAAGTTTAGCGTCTAGCAACACACCAAGGAACCCATAAAGAAAGAAGTTAACGCTGAAATGACGTATCACCTCCTATGAACTTTTACCATGTAATATAATCCCTTTTTCAAGATATCTCGAATCAAGCTGGTTTCATGCTAGTGCCATCAACCCATGTGATTGATTATTCATTCTTTGACTTTCTGGAATTGAACTCGCCCATACCTTACCATGGCCATGTATTTATTTAGGCTATATCAATTCCGTCAAAGGGCCTAAGATATCTACTTTCGTTATGGAACATAATGGAAAAATCCTTTCTCGCATTATCTTTTAATACAGTATTACTCATGACACACCCAACGTATCCTACCTCACTGCGAACAGTGTGTCATCATAGTTTTTTTCAATACATCTAATTTCATGAGTTGTAACACCCATTAATAATAATATTAAAGTCTAAGGACCAGTACACACGTCCACGGATAGGAACATCCAATGACACTATGGAATGTGGATTTCCTACTAGCAGGTCTCGTTCTCATAATATCCTCCTGGATATTACCAAAGGCACACACCATGAGAAGGTGCCTCGAAATTTTATGAGTCATCACCCCTAATGGCCTGTATTATTTGTGTCCCTCAAAAAACATCATTCGGTCATAGAACATATATTCTAGAACAGTGTTATGGCACTTCCGGGTTCTCATCATAACAGGGATTCTCTATGACCCTTTAATGCAATAGCTGTCCTTAGGAAATTATCACATGCATTGTCACGTAGAAGAAAAATCGAGATGTGACAAGGTATTTATTAATGAATAAATTACAAAGTAGTTGGTTCTAGGCCACCGACTCCAACACTATCATCATATATAATTGATGAATCATATACTTTATTTATACAATCAAATAACCAAATTTCATTATATAAATAGAAATTTAAGGATTAATCTTTCTTATTCTTGATCATAAAAATTATCACTACTATAAAACTACTATATACCAATAGTTTTAAATCATTGGTACAGGCCATAAAACCATTGGTATATCCAATACTAAGGGTTTTATAAACTATGGGTCTTTAAACCATTTATATAATGCTATACCAATTATTTCTTTTTAAATTGTTGGTATAGGCCTTGGGAAGCTTTTATTACCAATGATTTTCACTACACCATTGGTATAGATGTATACCAATGGTTCAATAAGCCATTGGTATAACATTCTCTACCCATCTAGCACCACAAGAGCATCCATAATTTCCGCACAATCAATACCACATCTTGAGAACAAAATACCAACCACAATACACCTTCTATTTTGTACATATATTTTATATTTATAATTTAACCAACCAATTACTTATCAATAGTTTCTAACCCATTATAAATGATATAACATACCTATGCAACACAAAAAATCGATCCATTTTAGTCATTTAAAACACATCCACACATTTTTCTATTTACTATTAACTTATAAATGGAAAGGATTAATATCTCTCTCATCATGACCACTTCCATCACAATCATCACCAGTATCACAAAAATCCTCATGAGTAGCGTTATCTTTAGTACGAACATCTTCATCTTCATCATCATCATCATAATTAGGAGTTTCATCACTTTGAATTCCACTTGGACCACCATTTACATAAATCTATCCATGATATAAAGAGAACATTGTGTCCATACATGAATAAAAAATCATATCATCCTCTGATGGAAGTGATGGACATAAAGCTATCATAGATTTCAGGAATTAACTAGTGACCATTTTACCTATTCCATTCCTATGTATAACTATTTTTTTGGCCTTAGATTCGACAAGAGATTTCTTCAGCTTAGTCATTCTAGATCTTTGAGAGAAGTATGATGAGGGATAATAACTATCATGTATGATAATACTCTCAGGTCGACATCAGACTCACCTATGGTGATCCTCACTTGAAAACTATCTCCAAAGATCATTTGGACTAAATTTTTCATCTTATTTCTCATCGAGGACCTCCAGGAAAAACTATTAAAAATATAAATAATATATTTAATTATTATTTACATATCAGAATTTTAAATATCAATAAAAAGTCTTACAATATATTTCTTTTGTTTGTTCATTTACAGCCCTTCCATCTTTATTCCTAATACTCGATAATTTTTTTTGTCCAGGAACATGACCTTCGATGCTCAATTTTTCATGATTTAAATGAAATTGATTAATATAAGATTAAATCATTTAATAATATAAGTTTCATTAAAAAATTAACTCATTCTAACCAATTTTGTATTTATAAAAACTATAAATAATTAAATAAAATTTAAATAAAATTTTATTACATTGGTCGAGGTATATTCATATTAGTTTTATTAACTTTTTTACTAATTTATATTGGATTAGATATTTAATTTATTTTTAATTATTTGCATTCATTTATATTAATTTTACTAGGTTTGAGTTAGTTTGGTTTAATGAAATAATTTTTAAGATGATTTATCACTTTTATATCTGGATAAATTGAGTATAGTTAATATTATTAGTTTGGTTCAATATAGGTAATTTAAAGTTCTTTTATTTAATCTCAAATCAAATAAATTAAATTATATTTTATTTAGGATTCTTTGGTTCAATTTTGTATGGGTTAGTTGAGTTCACTTCCATTAAATTGAATTTGATTTTATTTAAATCAATTTAATTTAGTTCAATCCTCATGGAGTTGAATTTATATAGTTTTTTGTGGGTTGTTTCAGTTATTTTTCATCTAGTGTCATCTTTTTTTTATTGTTCAAATATATTTAATGTTTTTTTCATGCATTCTACTCGATATTATTTGGTTCATTTACCTATTGTTCATTTCACGATGATTCGATTCAATTAATTTTCATTTAGTTTAGTCATAATAGATATACTTTACATTATTTAAATTTTATTCAATTCACATAAATATAGTTTTAGTCATTTTGATTCTATTTGTGATAGGCTAGTTTGTATCATATAGGTTTAACATAGTCGATTTATGTTTGGTCTAGTTAAATTTGTTCCAATTGGTTTAATTTGGAATTGTATAATTAGGAAAAGGATCACAAAGTTATTTGTCTCTGGTTTGTTTTTATTCCATTTATATTTATTAAGATATATTTAGTTTGGTTCAATATTTTTTTTTCTATATTTGTTTTAGTTTGGTCTAACACATGATAGGGTGGGTTTCATCGGATAAGATTTGTTCAATTTTGATTATATATGGTTTATTTGGTTTTATTAGTTCTATTTAGTTATAGTGGCTATTATTCTATTAGGAAAATAATGATTTATTTGGTTATGTATGTTTTGATTATATTCCATTTAATTATATTGACTTCTATTTATTTTAGTTTAATAAAAATTTAGTTTTTCTAGTTGTGTTAGTGCCTATTAAAACTCATCTGGTCATAAAAAGTACATGGCGCATGTTTCAACATTATAGTGAACCCCAACGTATTCATGTACTTAATAGAGTCCTAGTTCTTTTTGTTTATTTCTAATTCATCCTAAAAAAATTCAATACAGTTAATATGAACTAAATTTTCAATATATACCACTAAAGTTTAAGAATACCTTAAACCCATTACTCTTATAATAAATGATTATTTCTTAGTATTGTGTAGTTGTATTGTCATTTAATATCGGTACACCCTCTAACTCAGTGTCAAATATACTCTTCGAACCAATATGTATCTCATGTTTATTTTATTTATAAAATTCCCCACATTCCATCAACCATGTTACCTTCACAGCTTGACCATTGGGAAATTTAAATTGATGTTGTGATGAAAATGTTATTTCATATTAACAAAATATTAATATATATTTCAATTTAACAAATTTCAATTTTAATAAATTTTCATACCCATATATACTCCCATGAATTATCCTTGATTGGATTACTGATATTCCTCCATGAGACTGGTTGAACTAGAATGATATCACTATACTTAGCTAAATTCACCATGAAAATTCTATATTGTCTATAATTTTTACCTATAATTTGGTTATATTCATTGTAATATACCATAATTTATGTTTAAAGGTTCTATTATTCATGTATATGGTTGTTCCCACATCACTTATTAGAAGATACCCCTAAATAATATAAAATAAAATATTATAATTAATTTATAGTACAACTAAAAAAATGATGTGATATAATTTTACAAACATATAACCATAAAATTGATATAGGAAAATCATTAGGCTTTAATGGACCCATGGGTTATTTTGGATCATTATCCTATAAAGGATGTTCTTATTATAATTTATGATTTAGTTAATCTACTTGTTATGTAGTGAAAGTTGAAGGAGCACAATCATCAGATCTTAGATTGATAAGAGTAGGAAATAAAGACGGCATATAAATGGTTGTATAAGGATAGAATAGTTGACGATACATAATAGGATATGAATATGGTATATGATAAATGGAGCCTAAATAATATGATGATGGAGGAATAGGTGGGAACATCCATATAGGTTCAAGTGGAGAAGTACAAAGTGTGGTAGATTGGATTCCTGCTAGTTGGTCTGTGTGTGAATAGGTGCGACGAGTGTTCCGTGAAGATCTAGTAGCACCCCTACTCAATTGGCCATGATATTGACCCCTACTTGCGGGTTGAGTAGAGTTAAACTATAGTTCATATGGATATTCCTATAATAAATTTTATAAATAATAAGAATATAACATTAAATGTAATGTGGAAGAGAAATATTACAATTAGTATACTCACTAAGGAAAGAAGAGATGGTGGCCCTAGTTTTCATAGTTATTGATCATTATGAAATAGTATCTTCCTTTTGATTTATTTAATATCTATCATAATCTTCTTAAGAATGAAATATTAATTTTCTAAAAACATTTATTTAAATATTATTCATAAAAACTAGAAGTTAAAAAAGATATAAACAATATCATAACATCTTCTTATAGTCACCAGGTTTAAAATAGTTTTAATAACTCTATTGAAACATTTTTTGAATTTTTTTTAAACTAGTTTCAAAATATTATTGTATATATTTTTATTTAATTTTTTTAGAAATTTTAATTTAAAACCAAGTTATTCATTTTTATAAAAATAGATTTAAACTCGGTTTTCTGAATTAAAATAAATATAATTCAATGTAATGTAAACAAACATACCGTTCCATATTGAAACAAAATTAAATTTATTACAGTTGTACTAAACAGATAAACATTGGTCAAACTAAACTGAATGAAATATGAACATATATGGTTGCTTCTATATATTACCCACCACTAATTTAGGCTCAACATCAATTCTCACAATTTGAAAATTTTAGTCACCAAATACAATATTTTGGTCAACACCAATGGGGACATCAATGGTATCAATTTCATCCTTAAAAAAATTAAAAATATATATTGGGATTACTTTTATAATGACATCGTAACCAAGTATAATATTATCTTTATTATAAAACATTTTTTTTTGACATTGATACCAAAATATACAATTCATTAGTAGCTAGGAGGTGAGTCATGTTATTAACTATAAATCATAAATCATCAATAAATATACCATATCACATCATTTAATCAAACTATTTTCATTTCATCATAGTGACTTGACCATGAGAGTAATAATACAATAACAATATTTTCTCAACAAATCCATAATAAGAAACCTTTTCATATCGAGTCATATTATAGGATGCACTTCTATAATAGTATGTTGTTACAGTTAACATAATTCCATCATGTTGTGTTCTCATATTTATCAATCAATCAATTATAATAAATTTATACCCAATTATTATTAAATATTTTCACTCATGAACCAGAGAATTGGGACAAAATGACAACACTCTTAATTATTGAGAGATAGAGTCAATAGGTAAACTCAATACCTGAAGTGTATATATATAATATAATTAAATTAATATCCATATTTCAAGTTGATTAATCTAATGGTTACACCTTCTATTACAACCAAGAATGAAACTCTTTGCTATGGAAAATATCTCTCCTTATCAAAGAAAAAAAATGACAAACTCTACTTTTAATTTTTTTATGTTCTCTATATAAAATTATAATAAAATTTTAAGGTATATGTGAAGTTACATAGTATGAGTTATGTAACACCCGAAGATTTCATAGTGTGTTATTTCTTCAAAATAATTTAATAACTTGCATTACACGCAACACCGAATTCAATCGCTCCATGACTTACCAAAAAATCCATTCAAAAGAGGTTATGAATAGTATTAACTAAATTTTAAACTTTATATAATCCTTATAATTTTAGAATCCATATTATGAGTTTCTTAGACATAATGCAAGAACAAATTCATTTTCAGTATTGCACTTTTATCAACTTTTATTAGTGAAACCTTTTTAAATAAAATATTTTAAACTTTTTGAATAAATGGGGACATCAAAATTTTTGAATGAAATGTCCCAAGCTTCCACGGTACGCTTTCCTTTGAATAATGCAATGGCGTTCATTGTACGCAACTTCAAGATTCTAACACACCACAACCAATCAAACTAGCCGTTATGAATAGTAATACATACCTTTTAAAATTTTAAAAATTTTATCTCTCAAAATGGACTTAATTTTTGGATTCAGAGTATCTAATTTAGCCTAAGGTGAAATTTTGGTACTTTTCAGATAACTTTCATATTTTGATGAATAGTGAAAATTACTAAATTTTAATTAAAAACAACTTTTTTAATCAAAATAATTAATAGTGATAAATTATGAATTTGAGTGGTTTTAAATTATATTTAGAATATATTTGTACCATTTAATACAATTTTGGTCATTGGACATAATTTCACAATTAAACCGAACATAAACAAGTATCAATCTTTTTATAGTTATTATATCTTAAAAACACGCTTTTTGTTTTAACAACAGGAATTATTTTTAAATTAATTTCTTCCACTTCTGTGTTTTGAATTTCGAAAAATGGATTCCATATTTGGAATCAGGATGTTCAAATTGTGTAAATAGGTAACTTTTATTTTTAGACATTTTGAATAATTACTGCGGTAAATATTTTATTTACCATGGTTAAGGGTAAATCCGGTAAATAAGGGTTAAAAAATAATATTATAATAATAATAAATTAGCCTAAAACGCATACTAACCTTATTGGTTGATACATGTTCTACCATAGGAATCATTGGGTCGATTTTGGGACCCCATGGAGCCACTTGTAAGTGATAATGACACTTTATTTTAATTAAGTTAAAATGAATACAAAAATGACACAAGCATATATCTTTTAGAAAAAGAATTGTTACATAGGGTTATATAAGCTAGATTTTAGACTATAAATATTAATTAGAAAGATAAAATAATTTAATACATAATGATATTTTATTTATAATTTTTAGACATTAAATAATTTAGTTTATTTATGACACAATGATGATACAGTAATTACCATAATAGTGAAAAATTAAACTAATTGATATTATAAATACCCAAATAAATATAATTTAAGACTTTTAATGAATTAAAATAATTTTATAGGATAATATGACATATTAGGATTGATTTAGTTAACTTCTTTCGAAGTAATCATTCTGTTATGAGTTTCACAAAAATCAACTATTGAATAGTGTCAAAATTGACATAAAAGAGTTTTTAAAACAAATATTATATTATTAATTGATATTAAATTCCTAAAAATCTATGGTTCGGACAAGAGACTTATATCATGATAGGTATATCATTAATGGACCACTTTGTCATCTCTTTGATGTATATAGTATGTTTATTAACTATATAATATAAAAATACAAAGTGACATGGTAAATGTCAAACTAATTAACTAAGAGTTAAAACTAAAAGATAAGGTTAATATAGTAAACCAAACCTATATAAATTCTATTTTTTGAATGGTTTTCGGCCTATCCCCACCTTTACCTTTTAATAATCAACTTTGGAACCATTATAAACCGAATATGAATTTATTATAAATTAATATTTCGAGATTTTCCAAAGGTGCCCCTCACCACTCCAATAAAAGGGAACTCTTCCTTCTCATTTCTTCACACCTTCAAAGCCCTTTCGTTTGGCCAAACCCTGCCCAAATACTCTCTCAACTTCCCTCACTACCACCTAGTGGCCTTAGTTTGATCAGAAAGCCAACCTGAGGATCCCTTTTGATCAAATCAAAAGGAAGAGCCTGAAGAAGAGGTAATGTTTTCACCACCCCTTTTCAAGTTCCTTTCTATTTTCACTTCTTCTTTCTTTGTTATTACCATTATAAAATAATAAATCCAGTATCTTATATATAATATGATGTTATTATAAATATGGTACAACCATATTCAGTATTCTATCCTCCCTTTGAATAACATGTCACCATACGTGCGTACGTACGGCTTACCGTCTCCACGTCGTGGTATAATTGTTATTCAATATATAATTATTTGGGTGGGTATAATAATGATGTGTAACTCATGTAAATAATAAATATAAAATGATAATGATTCTGTATATATGATATACCGTCCAATTATATATTATTTTAATATCAAAATAATGATATCGTCGCTCGTGCATACGTACGGACTACCGTCTCCACGAACGCGATGAGATTCATTCTCCATCATATCCATTCAAGTATAATTATCATTTGATGATTAAAAATAATATTTAATGACTTTATATCATTCTGGATATGAATAATATACATCCCATTAATAAAAAATATGGCTCACATAATAAATAATATAAAGTAAAATGAACCCGTTAACACCCGAAATGACGCTAATTCTAAGATATTATTAAAAAATCAATGTTAAAAGATCATATATGATATAATATTAATGAATATTATTCTTGTATAATTAAATAACAATTATTTCACCATTATACAGGAGGTTAACCTACCGTTGACCAAGGAAAAATTACAAAGTAAGGGGTTTCTTAACTCACTCTTAATTTCGTGAGAATTCCATTGTTCACCACTTAATTATTGCATGTGGTGTATGTGTACTGCCCATGATTGTATTCATTGTATAATATACTTTAATTTATGGGTATTTAAATCATCATGGTATGATACTTCTTTCATGGGTGTATGTTTCGTAAGTTACCTAATCGATAAGGGAATTTGATATTTCAATTTCCACTCATTTGGCTTTACGCATATTTCATTGATTATATTACACCAAGATTATGTGTGGAATCACTATTCATTTGATTATGTCATAATTTCCACTCCCCTTACTGTTGATATACTTTTGATACACATAATCACTCCATTGATAATTCTCACGTCATTGATATGAATTTGATAAGAGTAATTTTAACTCATTCACCATTTGTTGAGTTAAACATCCAATTTGTTGGTGTTGTTTTTACAAGAATATGTGTGAATATCCTTTGATTGTTTTACACTGAATATCTAATCATATTTAGTGTATTTATATTTTTCACACATAATTATGTCGTTGATTTATCCTTAACCTAAGGATACGGCCTTTATGAGAGATTTCATCTCAATTTACATTCCATTGAGACTTCTTTGTTGATATACACCAAATCACTTTTATGTGGTGTATATAATGTTCTTTGACATAGTATATCATGAATCCCTTTATTCTCATGATATTACAAAGTTTTGATTACCTCAATTATTTGTATTCAAGTGTCTCTCTTTTGGTTAGAATCTCTAACTAAAATACCATTTTTAAATGTTTTAAAGACTTAATCATCTAAATCATTCTCATTAATGTCCATGTTTTAAAAATGGTTTAAAGGATTTATTTATATGGACATTAAAGTTTATAAATTAAAACTCCTTTTAAAAAGTTTCAAAGTGTTATGGGACACTTTTATTCAAAAATCTATTTTTAAATGGCTTCTTGACAAATAGTGTGACTTTTAAATGATTTCAAGAAAAAGGGGGATATTTCTCTCAAATAGTTTTGATGATTATTTTCATCTATGTCAACATCCTTCATTATTATTGATTGAGGTTAATGTGATACAATACAATCTTCTATATTGTATAGAATGAGTTATGTTTGACTGTGGATGTTCTATTTTTATACCATTAAAGGTTTGTGGTTAAAGTATTGACATTTCGTATGCTAGTTTTAATATGAATGTTTATGTTATGTTTAAACCTGTTCATATGAGGAATGCATTGGACTTAATAAGTGACGGGTGGATCCCGCTATAGCTCCTAAATGCATCGGTAGGTATCATGAGACAAACTAGTGTCTTGGCACAAGGCCTTGGAAAAATCTTATTTGTAGTCTGGGCACGAGGCCTTGGCTATGTGGTTATGATATTCTGGAATTATTCATTACATAATTATGAAAGTGGTTATTGATATTGCATGTGATCATTAGACTAGTAGAATATCCATGTGAGTAAGTAAATGACATTATTTTATTTTATCTTTGCCATTTTATGCTGAAGTTCAAGTTTAAATGGCTTTTGTTTTAGTTATATACTGCCTTAAGTGTTTATGCTTATCCTTGAAAGATTTTGCTATATTGTTATCCTTACTGAGCATCTAAGATCACCCCTTTCAATGTTTTATTTTTCCCAGGATTATGAAGAAGTAATTTATGAATGACCTGTAGGGATAGTATGAGGGGATATGAAAACAAGATGTTTTTTTATGATGTAATGTAAAATTTTATGAATGTATATTGTGTTTCCAATGCTACTAAACTAATCGGTCTTTCAAGATTTGATATTTCTTGTGATCATGCTAGTGTTATGTAATAATGCACCGACTCTTTGTAACTAGGGTCGGGGTGTTACAGTTGGTAATAGAGGAAGTTTAGTACAAACCTTGGAAGCTAGATTTAGATAAAATCTGATTAGAGCATGTAGACCTAAGATGAACTTTAAGGATTAGTATAGAATGACTTACTAGAATTTTGGTATTGTAGAGATTTTGTGAGTTTTCCGAGCAATACATCCCTGTCTGGATACGAGCAGGTAGAGGCGGATCTAGCACATATGTACCTAGGGGTAAAACCCGAAAACACCGCTTTGAGCTAGACTCGAACGGGAACTGGTGCACGACAACGGGCCTTGCTTCACTCTTGGTTACGACACTCCCAGGGGATATGCTTAGGATAATTTACATTTTCTTTACAAACCGATTTAAAGTAATATATATATATATAATATGAGAGTAAATGACCTTTGTTAATCCTAATGTGTTTCAAATTGAGAATATGGTGACATGTTAATCTCTAAATTATTTTATGACTACTATTACTCACACAATGATTTCTGGTTTTAGTAAATGGATGGATTCCAAGGAAGTCATTGTAACTTTAAGAATGATGTACAAGGTGGTAATGGTGGTGGCAATGAGCAATAAAATGGAATGTTTATAGGCGTAAAAGATATTGTCTTTATGCCAAATCAATTTTCCAAAAATATGATCAACAATATATATATTAACCAATTCCCAGACCCAAAAAAAAATAGAAAGGTGATGAATGATAAGAGATCCAGCAGTGGAGACCATGGAGAAAGGAATCCTCAATTTTCATCATGCAGGAAATGTGGAAGGAGACACCCAGGAAAGTGTCTCAATGGGACAAAGAAATGCTTTACGTGCGGAAAGGAAGGACATAAAGTGATGAATTGCCGAAGAAAAATGAAGAGTACTATGGAAGAAGATAAAAATGGTCCCAAGAGTCCATTTACAGTCATTTGCCGTAAATGTAGGGGACCTGGCCTTTACCCGAGTGAATGCTCTATTCTATAGGATATTTTCTTTGTCAAAGAATAAGCTATGTGGAAATAAATGGTTTGAGAAATGTTTAAAAAGTATTAGTGCTCCTTGTTGATGGGTTTACATTGGAATAATTTTATCTTGTGTTTGTAACCCCGCAGTTTTCCATGTGAGAATGATATTTGAGGAAGAATTATCTCTTCTCTTGTGGATATAGTTACAAATAGCCATTTGGTTTTATATGATCATTGGGGTTGGAGAGAATTATAAGTTATTATAATTTGGGATGAAAATGAAAGGTATGATATAACATTTTTGGTTAAATTATGTTATGGTATTTTGAGGAATTTATCTCATTTTGGTAATATTATAAAACATAGTTTTTGAAAAGGACAACACGCAGACCGCATGACAACCCGTCGTGTCGGACAAAGCTATGGGAATCGAACCCACAACCAAAGTGCGATTGGGATTTATCATCTACCACTGGACTACGTGAAGTCCCTGGATAGTGTGATTAATTATTTTTAGTTAAATGATTTTATTGATCAATAATAAGTTGATTTGGGATCTTATGTCTTATCAAATGAATACCCTTGGTATAGGAAAATGATTTGGTGATTAAGTGATAAATGTTATTTTGGAAGATGTTCGCTTTGTTGGGAACACTATATGCCCAAGGAAAATAGAATACTATGGGGTTTCATTTGTGGTGTAATGGTATATTTTTATCTATGTTTTTATTGTGGATTTATAGTGATTTGAGTTATTTATGGAAATGATTAACCTATAATAGAGAATACGTGATGAGGTTAATTACTTTTAAGTATGTGACTTTAAGAGTATTTGATGTCATTTGGAGATACAATTTAACATGGGAGACTGCATAATCAAATTCTTCTATGTTTTGGGTTTCAATATTAGTTTGGATTATATTGAAGGATTTTAAGGACAATTGATTATTGAATGATATTTATTTAACTTTGGGGTATTGTTGGTTTAATTTTAGAAATTAAGATTAGTGCATATTTATCTCAAGGAATATCCTTTTGGGGGATCATTAGATCTTTCACTAACTATTTTGGTTTTTATTAATCTTCAAAGACAATGTAAATATATAGTTTATCCTGCATGCTCTTCCAGTGTGACCAAGTCTTATTGAATACTCATCGTTTAAAAAAAAATTGAGTTAGTGGTGGAAATTTATTAAAGAATGAAACTCTACTTAAAAGGTAAGTATATATCTTTATATTCTTAGTCAATATCATAAATGAATTCCTCATCCTTATGTAATGTAACTTAAAAAGAAAAATGTTGTCCGTTTACTCTCCTACTAGGAGAATAATGGCCGTTTGTCCCAACACAAGTTTGTGGTTTTCTTATTGTTAACTTTCTCCTGATCATGATTTCTATCCCTCTCCATCAGAACTTGACACTTAGTTTATCATCCATATCCATGTTTTCCTACATGGAATCCGAGTATAGGTTATCTTGGTTGACCTTTATACCTCTCCTTCTTTCTTTTAAAGTGATAGTTTTATTGACTCTTTTTCCGATGTGGGACTTTCCATTATATTCCCAAGCACAATTTTAAAAATTTCGAGGACGCAATTTATTGAAGGAGGGGAGAATGTAACACCCCATGATTTCATAGTGTGTTATTTCTTCAAAATAATTCAATAACTTGCACTACACACAAAACCGAGTTCAATCGCACCATGACTTACCAAAAAATCCATTCAAAAGAGGTTATGAATAGTATTAACTAAATTTTAAACTTTATACAATCCTTATTATTTTAGAATCCTTATTATGAATTTCTTAGACATAATGCAAGAACAAATTCATTTTCAGTGTTGCACTTTTATCAACTTCTAATAGTGAAACCTTTTTAAATACAATATTTTAATCTTTTTGACTAAATGGGGACATCAAAATTTTAAAATGAAACATCCCAAGCTTCCACGGTATGCTTTCCTTTGAATAATGCAATGGCGTGCATTGTACGCAACTTCGAGATTCTAACACACCACAACCAATCAAACTAGCTGTTATGAATAGTAATACCTACCTTTTAAAATTTTATAAATTTTATCTCTCAAAATGGACTTCATTTTTGGATTCGGAGTATCGAATTTATCCTAAGGTGAAATTTTGGTACTTTTCGGATATCTTTCGTATTTTGATGAATAGTGAAAATTACTAAATTTTAATTGAAAACAACTTTTTTAATCAAAATAATTAATAGTGATAAATTATTAATTTGATTGGTTTTAAAGTATATTTAGAATATATTTTTATCATTTAATACAATGTTGGTCATTGGACATAATTTCACAATTAAACCGAACATAAACAAGTATCAATCTTTTGATAGTTATTAAATCTTAAAAACACACTTTTTGTTTTAACAACAGGAATTAATTTTAAATTAATTTATTCCAGTTCTGTGTTTTGAATTTAGAAAAATGGATTTAATATTTGGAATCAGGATGTTCAAATTGTGTAAATAGGTAACTTTTATTTTTAGACATTTTGAATAATTATTGCGGTAAATATTTTATTTACCATGGTTAAGGGTAAATCCGGTAAATAAGGGTTAAAAAATAATATAATAATAATAATACTAAATTACCCTAAAATGTGTCCTAACCTTATTGGTTGATACATGTTCGACCATAGGCATCTTTGGGTCGATTTTGGGACCCCATGGAGCCACTTGTAAGTGATAATGACACTTTATTTTAATTAAGTTAAAATGAATACAAAAATGACACAAGCATATATCTTTTAGAAAAACAATTGTTACATAGGGTTATATATGTTAGATTTTAGACTATAAATATTCATTAGAAAGATAAAACGATTTACTACATAATTATATTTTATTTATAATTTTTATACATTAAATAATTTAGTTTATTTATGACACAATGATGATGCAGTAATTACCATAATAGTGAAAAATTAAACTAATTGATATTATAAATACCCAAATAAATATAATTTAAGACTTTTAATGAATTAAAATAATTTTCTAGGATAATTTGACATATTATGATTTATTTAGTTAACTTTTTTCTAAGTAATAATTCTGTTATGAGTTTCAAAAAAATCAACTATTGAATAGTGTCAAAATTGACATAAAAGAGTTTCTAAAACACATATTATATTATTAATTGATATTAAATTCCTAAAAATATATGGTTCGGCCAAGAGACTTATATCATGATATTTATATCATTAATGGACCACTTGGGGGTCTCTTGGATGTATATAGTAAGTTTATTAACTATATAATATAAAAATACAAAGTGACATGGTAAATGTCAAACTAATTAACTAAGAGTTAAAACTAAAATATAAGGTTAATATAGTAACCCAAACCTGTCTAAATTATATTTTTTGAATGGTTTTCGACCTATAACCACCTTAAACTTTGAATAATAAGCTTTGGAGCCATTATAAACCGAATATGAATTTATTATAAATTAATATTTCTAGCTTTTCCAAAGGTGCCCCTCACCCCTCTTATAAAAGGGAACTCTTCCTTATCATTTCTTCACACCTTCAAAGCCCTTTGGTTCGGACAACACCTACCCAAATACTCTCTAAACTTTCCTTAATACAACCTATAGGCCTTATTTGGATCATAAATCCAACCTATGGAGCCCTTTTGATCAAATCAAAAGGAAGAACCCGAAGAAGAGGTAATGTTTTCACCACCTCTTTTCAAGTTCCTTTCTTTTTTCACTTCTTCTTTCTTTTTTATTACCATTCTAAAATAATAAATCCAGTATATTATATATACTGTGATTTTATTATAAATATGGTAGAACCATATTCAGTATTCTATCCACCCTTTGAATAACATGTCACCATACGTCCGTACATACGGCTTACCGTCTCCACGTCGTGGTGTAATTGTTATTCAATATATTATTATTTGGGTGGGTATAATAATGATGTGAAACTCGTGTAAATAATAAATATACCATGATAATGATTCTTTATATATGATATACCATCCAATTATATAATATTTTAATATCAAAAGAATGATATCGTCGCTCGTGCGTACGTACGGACTACCGTCTCCACGAACGCGATGAGATTCATTCTCCATCATATCCATTAAATTATAATTCTCATTTGATGATTAAAAATAATATTTAAGGACTTGATATAATTCTAGATATGAATAATATACATCCCATTAATAACAAATATGGCTCACATAATAAATAATATAAAGTAAAATTAACCTGTTAACACCCGGAACGACGATAATTCTTAGATATTATTAACAAATCAATGTTAAAAGATCATATATGATATCATATAAATGAATATGATTATTTTATAATTAAATAACAATTATTTAACCATTATACATGAGGTTAACCTACCGTCTACCAAGGAAAAAGTACAAAGTAAGGGGTTTATTAACTCACTCTTGATTTCGTGAGAATTCCATTGTTCACCACTTAATTATTGCATGTGGTGTATGTGTACTGCCCATGATTGTATTCATTGTGTAATATACTTTAATTTATGGGTATTTAAATCATCATGTTATGATACTTCTTTCATGGGTGTATTTTTCGTAAGTTACCTAATCGATAAAGGAATTTGAGATTTCAATTTCCACTCATTTGGCTTTACGCATATTTCATTGATTATATTACCCCAAGATTATGTGTGTAATCACTATTCATTTGATTATGTCATAATTTCCACTCCCCTTCCTGTGGATATAATTTTTATACACATAATCACTCCAATGATAATTCTCAAGACATTGATATGAATTTGATAAGAGTAATTTTAACTCATTCACCATTTGTTGAGTTAAACATCCAATTCGTTGGTGTTGTTTTTACAAGAATGTGTGTGAATATCCTTTGATTTTTTTACACTGAATATCCAATAATATTTAGTGTATTTATATTTTTCACACATAATTATGTCGTTGATTTATCCTTAACCTAAGGATACGGCCTTTATGAGAGATTTCATCTCAATTTACATTCCATTGAGACTTCTTTGTTGATATACACAAAATCACTTTTATGTGGTGTATATAATGCACTTTGACATAGTATATCATGAATCCCTTTATTCTCATGATATTACAAAGTTTTGATTACCTCAATTATTTGTATTCAAGTGTCTCTCTTTTGGTTAGAATCTCTAACTAAAATACCATTTTTAAATGTATTAAAGACTTATTCATCTAAACCATTCTCATTAATGTCCATGTTTTAAAAATGGTTTTAAGGATTTATTTATATGGACATTAAAGTTTAGAAATTAAAACTCCTTTTAAAAAGTTTCAAAGTGGTATGGGACACTTTGATTCAAAAATCTATTTTTAAATGGCTTCTTGACAAATATTGTGACTTTTAAATGATTTCAAGAAAAAGGGGGATATTTCTCTCAAATAGTTTTGATGATTATTTTCATCTATGTCAACATCCTTCATTATTCTTGATTGAGGTTAATGTGATACAATACAATCTTCTATATTGTATCGAATGAGTTATGTTTGACTGTGGATGTGCTATTTTTATACCATTCATGGTTTGTGGTTAAAGTATTGACATTTCGTATGCTAGTTTTAATACGAATGTTTATGTTATGTTTAAACCTGTTCATATGAGGAATGCATTGGAATTAATAATTGACGGGTGGAACCCGCTATAGCTCCTCGATGCATCGGTAGGTATCATGAGACAAACTAGTGTCTTGGCACAAGACCTTGGCAAAATATTATTTGTAGTCTGGGCACAAGGCCTTGGCTATGTGGTTATGATAGTCTGGAATTATGCATTCCATCATTATGAAAGTGGTTATTGATATTGAATGTGATCATTCGACTAGTAGAATATCCATGTGAGTAAGTAAATGACATTATTTTATTTTATCTTTTCCATTTTATGCTGAAGTTCAAGTTTAAAAGGCTTTTGTTTTAGTTATAAACTTCCTTAAGTGTTTATGATTATCTATGAAAACTTCTGCTATAATGTTATCCTTACTGAGCATATGAGCTCACCCCTTTCAATGTTTTATTTTTTACAGGATTATGAAGAAGTAATTTATGAATGACCTGCAGGGATAGTATGAGGGGATATGAAGACAAGATGTTTTTTTTATGATATAATGTAAAATTTTATGAATGTATCTAGTGTTTCCAAGGCTACTAAACTAATCGGTCTTTCGAGATTTGTTATTTCTTATGATCATGCCAATGTTATGTAATAAGGCACCGACTCTAGGTAACTAGGGTCGGGGCGTTACAGTTGGTATCAGAGAAAGTTTAGTACAAACCTTGGAAGCTAGATTTAGATAAACTTTGATTAGAGCACGTAGACCTAAGATGAAATTTAAGCATTAGTATAGAATAACTTACTAGAATTTTGGTATTGTAGAGATTTTTTGAGTTTTCCGAGCAATACATCCCTGTCTGGATAAGAGCAGGTAGAGGCGGCTCTGGCACATATGTACCTAGGTGTAAAACCCGAAAACACCGCTTTGAGCTAGACTCGAACGGGAACTGGTGCACGAAATCGGGCCTTGCTGCACTTTTGGTTACAAAACTCCCAGGGGATATGCTTAGGATAATTTACATTTTCTTTATAAACCGATTTAAAGTAATATATATATATAAGATGAGAGTAAATGACCTTGGTTAATCCTAATGTGTTTCAAATTGAGAATATGGTGACATGTTAATCTCTAAACGATTTTATGACTACTGTTACTCACACAATGCTTTCTGGTTTTAGTCAATGGATGGATTCCAAGGAAGTCATAGTAACTTTAAGAATGATGTACAAGGTGGGAATGGTGGTGGAAATGAGCAACAAAATGGAATGTTGATAGGCGTCAAAGATATTTTCTTTATGCCAAATCAATTTTCCAAAAATATGATAAAAAATATATATATTAACTAGACTCCAAAAAAAGAGAAAGGTGATGGATGATAAGAGCTCCCGTAGTGGAGACCATGGAGAAAGGAATCCTCAATTTCCATCATGCAGGAAATGTGGAAGGAGACACCCAGGAAAGTGTCTCAATGGAACAAAGAAATTCTTTACGTGCAGAAAGGAAGGACATAAAGTGAAGAATTTCCGAAGAAAAATGAAGAGTACTATGGAAGAAGATAAAAATAGTCCCAAGAGTCTATTTACAGTCATTTGCCGTAAATGTAGGGGACCTGGCCATTACCCGAGTGAATGCCCTATTCTATAGGATATTTTCTTTGTAAAAGAATAATCTATGTGGAAATAAATGGTTTGAGAAATGTTTAAAAAGTATTAGTGCTCCTTGTTGATGGGTTTACTTTGGAATAATTTTCTCTTGTGTTTGTAACCCCGCAGTTTTCCATGTGAGAATGATATTTGAGGAAGAATTATCTCTTCTCCTGTGGATATAGGTATAAATAGCCATTTGGTTTTATATGATCATTGGGGTTTGAGAGAATTATAAGTTATTATAATTTGGGATGAAAATGAAAGGTATGATATAACATTTGTGGTTAAATTATGTTATGATATTTTGAGGAATTTATCTCATTTTGGTAATATTATAAAATATAGTTTTTGAAAAGGACAACACGCAGACCGCGTGACAACCCGTCGCGTCGGACAAAGCTGTGGGAATTGAACCCACAACCAAAGTGCGATTGGGATTTATCGTCTACCACTGGACTACGTGAAGTTCTTGGTTAGTGTGACTAATTATTTTTAGTTAAATGATTTTATTGATCAATAATAAGTTGATTTGGGTTCTTATGTCTTATCAAATGAATACCCTTGGTATAGGAAAATGATTTGGTGATTAAGTGATAAATGTTATTTTGGAAGATGTTCGCTTTGTTGGGAACAGTATGTGCCCTAGGAAAATAGAATACTATGGGGTTTCATTTTTGGAGTAATGGTAGATTTTTATCTACGTTTTTATTATGGATTTATAGTGATTTGGGTTATTTATGCAAATGATTAACCTATAACAGAGAATATGTAATGAGGTTAATTACTTTTAAGTATGTGACTTTAAGAGTATTTGATATCATTTGGAGATACAATTTAACATGGGAGACTACATAATCAAATTCTTCTATGTTTTGGGTTTCAATATTAGTTTGGATTATATTGAAGGATTTTAAGGACAATTGATTATTGAATGGTATTTATTTAACTTTGGGGTATTGTTGGTTTAATTTTAGAAATTAAGATTAGTGCATATTTATCTCAAGGAATATCCTTTTGGGGGATCATTAGATCTTTCACTAACCATTTTGGTTTTGATTAATCTTCAAAGACAATGTAAATATATAGTTTATCCTACATTCTCTTCTAGTGTGACCAAGTCTTCTTGAATACTCGTCGTTTAAAAAAATTGAGTTAGTGGTGTAAATTTATTAAAGAATGAAACTATACTTAAAAATTAAGTATATATCTTTATATTCTTAGTCAATATCATAAATGAATTCCTCATCCTCATGTAATGTAACTTAAAACAAAAAATGTTGTCCGTTTACTTTCCTACTAGGAGACCAATGGTTATTTGTCCCAACAAAAGTTTGTGGTTTTCTTATTGTTAACTTTCTCCTGATCATGATTTCTATCCCTCTCCATCAGAACTTGACACTTAGTTTATCATCCATATCCATGTTTTCCTACATGGAATCCGAGTATGGGTTATCTTGGTTGACCTTTATACCTCTCCTTCTTTCTTTTAAAGTGATAGTTTTATTGACTCTTTTTCCGATGTGGGACTTTCCATTATATTCCCAAGCACAATTTTAAAAATTTCGAGGACGCAATTTATTGAATGAGGGGAGAATGTAACACCCCATGATTTCATAGTGTGTTATTTCTTCAAAATAATTCAATAACTTGCACTACACACAAAACCGAGTTCAATCGCACCATGACTTACCAAAAAATCCATTCAAAAGAGGTTATGAATAGTATTAACTAAATTTTAAACTTTATATAATCCTTATTATTTTAGAATCCTTATTATGAATTTCTTAGACATAATGCAAGAACAAATTCATTTTCAGTGTTGCACTTTTATCAACTTCTAATAGTGAAACCTTTTTAAATACAATATATTAATCTTTTTGACTAAATGGGGACATCAAAAATTTAAAATGAAACATCCCAAGCTTCCACGGTATGCTTTCCTTTGAATAATGCAATGGCGTGCATTGTACGCAACTTCGAGATTCTAACACACCACAACCAATCAAACTAGCTTTTATGAATAGTAATACCTACCTTTTAAAATTTTAGAAATTTTATCTCTCAAAATGGACTTCATTTTTGGATTCGGAGTATCGAATTTAGCCTAAGGTAAAATTTCGGTACTTTTCAGATAACTTTCATATTTTGATGAATAGTGAAAATTACTAAATTTTAATTAAAAATAACTTTTTTAATCAAAATAATTAATAGTGATAAATTATGTATTTGATTGGTTTTAAAGTATATTTAGAATATATTTTTACCATTTAATACAATGTTGGTCATTGGACATAATTTCACAATTAAACCGAACATAAACAAGTATCAATCTTTTAATAGTTATTATATCTTAAAAACACGCTTTTTGTTTTAACAACGGGAATTAATTTTAAATTAACTTCTTCCACTTCTGTGTTTTGAATTTGGAAAAATGGATTCCATATTTGGAATCAGGATGTTAAAATTGTGTAAAAAAGTAACTTTTATTTTTAGACATTTTGAATAATTACTGCGGTAAATATTTTATTTACCATGGTTAATGGTAAATCCGGTAAATAAGGGTTAAAAAATAATATTATAATAATAATCAATTACCCTAAAACGTGTCCTAACCTTATTTGTTGATACATGTTCGACCATAGTCATCTTTGGGTCGATTTTGGGACCCCATGGAGCCACTTGTAAGTGATAATGACACTTTATTTTAATTAAGTTAAAATGAATACAAAAATGACACAAGCATATATCTTTTAGAAAAAAAATTGTTACATAGGGTTATATATGTTAGAGTTTAGACTATAAATATTAATTAGAAAGCTAAAAATATTTCCTACCTAATTATATTTTGTTTATAATTTTTATACATTAAATAATTTATTTTATTGATGACACAATGATGATGCAGTAATTACCATAATAGTGAAAAATTAAACTAATTAATATTATAAATACCCAAATAAATATAATTTAAGACTTTTAATGAATTAAACTAATTTTCTAGGATAATATGACATGTTAGGATTTATTTAGTTAACTTTTTTAGAATTAATAATTCTGTTATGAGTTTCACAAAAATCAACTATTGAATAGTGTCAAAATTTACATAAAAGAGTTTTTAAAACAAATATTATATTATTAATTGATATTAAATTCCTAAAAATCTATGGTTCGGCCACTAGACTTATATCATGATATTTATATCATTAATGGAACACTTGGGGGTCTCTTGGATGTATATAGTATGTTTATTAACTATATAATATAAAAATACAAATTGACATGGTAAATGTCAAACTAATTAACAAAGAGTTAAAACTAAAATATAAGGTTAATATAGTAAACCAAACCTGTCTAAATTCTATTGTTTGAATGGTTTTCGACCTATACCCACCTTAACCTTTGAATAATAAACTTTGGAGCCATTATAAACCGAATATGAATTTATTATAAATTAATATTTCTAGCTTTTCCAAAGGTTCCCCTCACCCCTCTTATAAAAGGGAACTCTTCCTTCTCATTTCTTCACACCTTCAAAGCCCTTTGGTTCGGACAACCCCTTCCCAAATAATCTCTTAAATTCCCTCACTACAACCTAGAGGCCTTATTTTTATCAGAAATCCAACCTATGGATCCCTTTTGATCAAATCAAAAGGAAGAACCCGAAAAAGAGGTAATGTTTTCACCACCCCTCTTCAAGTTCCTTTCTTTTTTCACTTCTTCTTTCTTTGTTATTACCATTATAAAATAATAACTCCAGTATCTTATATATACTGTGATGTTATTATAAATATGTTACAACCATATTCAGTATTCTATCCACCCTTTGAATAACACGTCACCATACGTGCGTACGTACGTCTTACCGTCTCCACGTCGTGGTGTAATTGTTATTCAATATATTATTATTTGGGTGGGTATAATAATGATGTAAAACTAATGTAAATAATAAATATACCATGATAATGATTCTGTATATATGATATAACATCCAATTATATAATATTTTAATATCAAAAGAATGATATCGTCGCTCGTGCGTACGTACGGACTACCGTCTCCACGAACGCGATGAGATTCATTCTCCATCGTATCCATTCAAGTATAATTCTCATTTGATGATTAAAAATAATATTTAAAGACTTGATATATTTATGGATATGAATAATATACATCCCATTAGTAACAAATATGGCTCACATAATAAAAAATATAAAGTAAAATGAACCCGTTAACACCCGAAACGACGATAATTCTAAGATATTATTAACAAATCAATGTTAAAAGATCATATATTATATCATATTAATGCATATTATTATTTTATAATTAAATAACAATTATTTAACCATTATAGAGGAGGTTAACCTACCGTCTACCAAGGAAAAAGTACAAAGTAAGGGGTTTCTTAACTCACTCTTAATTTCGTGAGAATTCCATTGTTCACCACTTAATTATTGCATGTGGTGTATGTGTACTGACCATGATTGTATTAATTGTGTAATATACTTTAATTTATGGGTATTTAAATCATCATGGTATGATACTTATTTCATGGGTGTATGTTTCGTAAGTTACCTAATCGATTAGGGAATTTGAGATTTCAATTTCCACTCATTTGGCTTTACGCATATTTCATTGATTATATTACCCAAAGATTATGTGTGGAATCACTATTCATTTGATTATGTCATAATTTCCACTCCCCTTCCTGTGGATATACTTTTTATACACATAATCACTCCATTGATAATTCTCAAGTCATTGATCTGAATTTGATAAGAGTAATTTTAACTCATTCACCATTTGTTGAGTTAAACATCCAATCCGTTGGTGTTGTTTTTACAAGAATATGTGTGAATATCCTTTGATTGTTTTACACTGAATATCCAATAATATTTAGTGTATTTATATTTTTCACACATAATTATGTCGTTGATTTATCATTAACCTAAGGATACGGCCTTTATGAGATATTTCATCTCAATTTAAATTCCATTGAGACTTCTTTGTTGATATACACCAAATCACTTTTATGTCGTGTATATAATGTACTTTGACATAGTATATCATGAATCCCTTTATTCTCATGATATTAAAAGGTTTTGATTACCTCAATTATTTGTATTCAAGTGTCTCTCTTTTGGTTAGAATCTCTAACTAAAATACCATTTTAAATGTTTTAAAGACTTATTCATCTAAATCATTCTCATTAATGTCCATGTATTAAAAATGGTTTTAAGGATTTATTTATATGGACATTAAAGTTTAGAAATTAAAACTCCTTTTAAAAAGTTTCAAAGTGGTATGAGACACTTTGATTCAAAAATCTATTTTTAAATGGCTTCTTGACAAATATTGTGACTTTTAAATGATTTCAAGAAAAAGGGGGATATTTCTCTCAAATAGTTTTGATGATTATTTTCATATATTTCAACATCCTTCATTATTATTGATTGAGGTTAATGTGATACAATACAATCTTCCATATTGTATTGAATGAGTTATGTTTGACTGTGGATGTGCTATTTTTATACCATTCATGGTTTGTGGTTAAAGTATTGACATTTCGAATGCTAGTTTTAATATGAATGTGTATGTTATGTTTAAACCTATTCATATGAGGAATGCATTGGACTTAATAAGTGACGGGTGGAGCCCGGTATAGCTTCTCGATGCAACGGTAGGTATCATGAGACAAACTAGTGTTTTGGCACAATGCCTTGGCAAAATCTTATTTGTAGTCTGGGCACGAGGCCTTGGCTATGTGTTTATGATAGTCTGGAATTATGCATTACATCATTATGAAAGTGGTTATTGATATTTCATGTGATCATTCGACTAGTAGAATATCCATGTGAGTAAGTAAATGGAATTATTTTATTTTATCTTTGCCATTTTATACTAAAGTTCAAGTTTAAAAGGCTTTTGTTTTAGTTATAAACTGCCTTAAGTGTTTATGCTTATCTATGAAAGCTTCTGCTATAATGTTATCCTTACTGAGCATATGAGCTCACCCCTTTCAATGTTTTATTTTTCCCAGGATTATGAAGAAGTAATTTATGAATGACCTGCAGGGATAGTATGAGGGGATATGAAGACAAGATGTTTTTTTATGATGTAATGTAAAATTTTATGAATGTATCTAGTGTTTCTAAGGCTACTAAACTAATTGGTATTTTAAGATTTGATATTTCTTGTGATCATACCAATGTTATGTAATAAGGCACCGACTCTGGGTAACTAGGGTCGGGGCATTACAGTTGGTATCAGAAGAAGTTTAGTAAAAACCTTGGAAGCTAGATTTAGATAAACTCTGATTAGAGGACGTAGACCTAAGATGAACATTAAGGATTAGTATAGACTAACTTACTAGAATTTTGGTATTGTAGAGATTTTGTGAGTTTTCCGAGAAATACATCCCTCTCTGGATACGAGCAGGTAGAGGCGGCTCTGGCACAGATGTACCTAGGGGTAAAACCCGAAAAAACCACTTTGAGCTAGACTCGAACGGGAACTGGTGCACGACAACGGGCCTTGTTTTACTCTTGGTTACGACACTCCCAGGGGATATTCTTAGGATAATTTACATTTTCTTAAAAACCGATTTAAAGTAATATATATATATAAGATGAGAGTAAATGACCTTGGTTAATCCTAATGTGTTTCAAATTGAGAATATGGTGACATGTTAATCTCTAAATGATTTTATGACTACTGTTACTCACACAATGCTTTCTGGTTTTAGTCAATGGTTGGATTCCAAGGAAGTCATAGTAACTTTAAGAATGATGTACAAGGTGGGAATGGTGGTGGCAATGAGCAACAAAATGGAATGTTGATAGGCGTAAAAGATATTTTCTTTATGCCAAATCAATTTTCCAAAAATATGATCAACAATATATATATTAACCAATTCCCAGACTCAAAAAAAAGAGAAAGGTGATGAATGATAAGAGCTCCAGTAGTGGAGACCATGGAGAAAAGAATCCTCAATTTCCATCATGCAGGAAATGTGGAAGGAGACACCCAGGAAAGTGTCTCAATGGGACAAAGAAATGATTTACGTGCGGAAAGGAAGGACATAAAGTGAAGAATTTCTGAAGAAAAATGAAGACTACTATGGAAGAAGATAAAAATAGTCCCAAGAGTCCATTTACAGTCATTTGCCGTAAATGTAGGGGACCTGTCCATTACCCGAGTGAATGCCCTATTATATAGCATATTTTCTTTGTTAAAGAAGAAGCTATGTGGAAATAAATGGTTTGAGAAATTTTTAAAAAGTATTAGTGCTCCTTGTTGATGGGTTTACTTTGGAATAATTTTCTCTTGTGTTTGTAACCCCACAGTTTTCCATGTGAGAATGG
The DNA here is from genome assembly GCA_963277665.1 of Viscum album. Lineage (NCBI taxonomy): Eukaryota > Viridiplantae > Streptophyta > Magnoliopsida > Santalales > Viscaceae > Viscum > Viscum album. The sequence continues at coordinate 639,074,268 of OY728153.1, forward strand.
TATTTGAGGAATAATTATCTCTTCTCTTGTGGATATAGGTAGAAATAGCCATTTGGTTTTATATGATCATTGGGGTTTGAGAGAATTATAAGTTATTATAATTTGGGATGAAAATTCAAGGTATGATATAACATTTGTGGTTAAATTATGTTATGGTATTTTGAGGAATTTATCTCATTTTGGTAATATTATAAAACATAGTTTTTGAAAAGGACAACACGCAGACCGCGTGACAACCCGTCGCGTTGGAAAAAGCTGTGGGAATCGAACCCACAGCCAAAGTGTGATTGGGATTTATCGTCTACCACTGGACTACGTGAAGTCCTTGGATAGTGTGACTAATTATTTTTAGTTAAATGATTTTATTGATCAATAATAAGTTGATTTGGGTTCTTATGTCTTATCAAATGAATACCCTTGGTATAGGAAAATGATTTGGTGATTAAGTGATAAATGTTATTTTGGAAGATGTTCTCTTTGTTGGGAACACTATATGCCCAAGGAAAATAAAATACTATGGGGTTTCATTTGTGAAGTAATGGTAGATTTTTATCTACGTTTTTATTGTGGATTTATAGTGATTTGGGTTATTTATGGAAATGATTAACCTATAACAGAGAATATGTGATGAGGTTAATTACTTTTAAGTATGTGACTTTAAGAGTATTTGATGTCATTTGGAGATAGAATTTAACATGGGAGACTACATAATCAAATTATTCTATGTTTTGGGTTTCAATATTAGTTTGGATTATATTGAAGGATTTTAAGGACAATTGATTATTGAATGGCTTTTATTTAACTTTGGGGTATTGTTGGTTTAATTTTAGAAATTAATATTAGTGCATATTTATCTCAAGGAATATCCTTTTGGGGGATCATTAGATCTTGCACTGACCATTTTGGTTTTGATTAATCTTCAAAGACAATGTAAATATATAGTTTATCCTGCATGCTCTTCCAGTGTGACCAAGTCTTCTTGAATACTCATCGTTTAAAAAAAATTGAGTTAGTGGTGGAAATTTATTAAAGAATGAAACTATACTTAAAAAGTAAGTATATATCTTTATATTCTTAGTCAATATCATAAATGAATTCCTCATCCTTATGTAATGTAACTTAAAACAAAAAATGTTGTCCACTTACTTTCCTACTAGGAGACTAATGGTCATTTGTCCCAACACAAGTTTGTGGTTTTCTTATTGTTAACTTTGTCCTGATCATGATTTCTATCCCTCTCCTTCAGAACTTGACTCTTAGTTTATCATCCATATCCATGTTTTCCTACATAGAATCCGAGTATGGGTTATCTTGGTTGACCTTTATACCTCTCTTTCTTTCTTTTAAAGTGATAGTTTTATTGACTCTTTTTAAAATGTGGTACTTTCCATTATAATCCCAAGAACAATTTTAAAAATTGCGAGGATGCAATTTATTGAAGGAGGGGATAATGTAACACCCCAAGATTTCATAGTGTGTTATTTCTTCAAAATAATTCAATAACTTGCACTACACGCAACACTGAGTTCAATCGCACCATGACTTACCAAAAAATCCATTCAAAAGAGTTTATGAATAGTATTAACTAAATTTTAAACTTTATATAATCCTTATAATTTTAGAATCCATATTATGAGTTTCTTAGACTTAATGCAAGAACAAATTCATTTTCAGTATTGCACTTTTATCAACTTTTAATAGTGAAACATTTTTAAATACAATATTTTAAACTTTTTAACTAAATGGGGACATCAGAAATTTAAAATGAAACATCCCAAGCTTCCACGGTATGCTTTCCTTTGAATAATGCAATGGCGTGCATTGTACGCAACTTCGAGATTCTAACACACCACAACCAATCAAACTAGCCGTTATGAATAGTAATACCTACCTTTTAAAATTTTAGAAGTTTTATCTCTCAAAATGGACTTCATTTTTGGATTATTAGTATCGAATTTAGCCTAAGGTGAAATTTTGGTACTTTTCGGATAACTTTCATATTTTGATGAATAGTGAAAATTACTAAATTTTAATTAAAAACAACTTTTTTAATCAAAATAATTAATAGTGATAAATTATGAATTTGATTGGTTTTAAAGTATATTTAGAATATATTTTTACCATTTAATACAATGTTGGTCATTGTACATAATTTCACAATTAACCGAACATAAACAAGTATCAATCTTTTGATAGTTATTATATCTTAAAAACACGCTTTTTGTTTTAACAATGGGAATTAATTTTAAATTAATTTCTGACACTTCTGTTTTTTGAATTTGGAAAAATGGATTACATATTTGGAATCAGGATGTTCAAATTTTGTAAATAGGTAACTTTTATTTTTAGACATTTTGAATAATTACTGCGGTAAATATTTTATTTACCATGGTTAAGGGTAAATCCGGTAAATAAGGGTTAAAAAATAATATTATAATAATAATAAATTACCCTAAAACGTGTCCTAACCTTATTGGTTGATACATGTTCGACCATAGGCATATTTGGGTTGATTTTGGGATCTCATTGAGCCACTTTTAAGTGATAATGACACTTTATTTTAATTAAGTTAAAATGAATACAAAAATGACACAAGCATATATCTTTTAGAAACACAATTGTTACATAGGGTTATATATGTTAGATTTTAGATTATAAATATTAATTAGAAATCTAAAAGGATTTTCTACATAATGATATTTTATTTATAATTTTTATACATTAAATAATTAAGTTTATTTGTGACACAATGACGATGTAATAATTACCATAATAGTGAAAAATTAAACTAATTGATATTATAAATACCCAAATAAATATAATTTCAGACTTTTAATGAATTAAAATAATTTTATAGGATAATATGACATATTAGGATTGATTTAGTTAACTTTTTTCGAAGTAATCATTCTGTTATGAGTTTCACAAAAATCAACTATTGAATAGTGTCAAAATTGACATAAAAGAGTTTTTAAAACAAATATTATATTATTAATTGATATTAAATTTCTAAAAGTCTAAGGATCAGCCAAGAGACTTATATCATGATAGGTATATCATTAATGGACCACTTGGGGGTCTCTTGGATGTATATAGTCTGTTTATTAACTATATAATATAAAAATACAAAGTGACATGGTAAATGTCAAACTAATTAACTAAGAGTTAAAACTAAACCATAAGGTTAATATAGTAACCAAAACCTGTCTAAATTCTATTGTTTTAATGTTTTTAGACCTATCCCCACCTTAATATTTGAATAATCAACTTTTGAGCCATTATAAACCGAATATTAATTTATTATAAATTAATATTTCTAGCTTTTCCAAAGGTGCCCCTCACCCCTCTTATAAAAGGGAACTCTTCCTTCTCATTTCTTCACACCTTAAAAGCCCTTTGGTTCTGCCAAAACCTGCCCAAATACTCTCTCAACATCCATCACTACAACCTAGAGGCCTTATTTTGATCAGAAAGCCATCCCAAGGAGCCCTTTTGATCAAATCAAAAGGAAGAACCCGAAGAAGAGGTAATGTTTTCACCACCCCTTTTCAAGTTCCTTTCTTTTTTCACTTCTTCTTTATTTGTTATTACCATTATAAAATAATAACTCCAGTATCTTATATATACTGTGATGTTATAATAAATATGGTACAAGCATATTCAGTATTCTATCCACCCTTTGAATAATATGTCACCATACGTGCGTACGTACGGCTTACCGTCTCCACGTCGTGGTGTAATTGTTATTCAATATATTATTATTTGGGTGGGTATAATAGTGATGTGTAACTCATGTAAATAATAAATATAACATGATAATGATTCTTTATATATTATATACCATCCAATTATATAATATTTTAATATCAAAAGAATGATATCATCGCTCATGCGTACGTACGGACTACCGTCTCCACAAACGCGATGAGATTCATTCTCCATCGTATCCATTCAAGTATAATTATCATTTGATGATTAAAAATAATATTTAAGGACTTGATATAATTCTGGATATTAATAATATACATCCCAGTAATAACAAATATGGCTCACATAATAAAGAATATAAAGTAAAATGAACCCGTTAACACCCGAAATGACGATAATTCTAAGATATTATTAACAAATCAATGTTAAAAGATCATATATGATATCATATTAATGCATATGATTCTTGTTTAATTAAATAACAATTATTTAACCATTATACATAAGGTTAACCTACCTTCGACCAAGGAAAAAGTACAAAGTGAGGGGTTTCTTAACTCACTCTTAATTTTGTGAGAATTCCATTGTTCACCACCTAATTATTGCATGTGGTGTATGTGTACTAACCATGATTGTATTCATTGTGTAATATACTTTAATTTATGGGTATTTACATAATCATGGTATGATAATTCTTTCATTGGTGTATGTTTCATAAGTTACCTAATTGATAAGGGAATTGGAGATTTCAATTTCCACTCATTTGGCTTTACGCATATTTCATTGATTATATTACCCCAAGATTATGTGTGGAATCACTAGTCATTTGATTATGTCATAATTTCCACTCCCCTTCCTGTGGATATACTTTTGATACACATAATCAATCCATTTATAATTCTCAAGTCACTGATATGAATTTGATAAGAGTAATTTTAACTCATTCACCATTTGTTGAGTTAAACATCCAATTCGTTGGTGTTGTTTTTACAAGAATATGTGTGAATATCGTTTGATTGTTTTACACTGAATATCCAATCATATTTAGTGTATTTATATTTCTCACACATAATTATGTCGTTGATTTATCCTTAACCTAAGGATATGGCCTTTATGAGAGATTTCATCTCAATTTACATTCCATTGAGACTTCTTTGTTGATATACACCAAATCACTTTTATGTGGTGTATATAATGTACTTTGGCATAGTATATCATGAATCCCTTTATTCTCAGGATATTACAAAGTTTTTATTACCTCAATTATTTGTATTCAAGTGTCTCTCTTTTGGTTAGAATCTCTAACTAAAATACCATTTTTAAATGTTTTAAAGACTTATTCATCTAAATCATTCTCATTAATTTCCATGTTTTAAAAATGGTTTTAAGGATTTATTTATATGGACATTAAAGTTTAGAAATTAAAACTCCTTTTAAAAAGTTTCAAAGTGGTATGGGACACTTTGATTCAAAAATCAATTTTTAAATGGCTTCTTGACAAATAGTGTGACTTTTAAATGATTTCAAGAAAAATGGGGATATTTCTCTCAAATAGTTTTGATGATTATCTTCATCTATGTCAACATCCTTCATTATTCTTGATTGAGGTTAATGTGATACAATAAAATCTTCCATATTGTATAGAATGAGTTATGTTTGACTGTGGATGTGCTATTTTTATACCATTCATGGTTTGTGGTTAAAGTATTGACATTTCGTATGCTAGTTTTAATACGAATGTTTATGTTATGTTTAAACCTGTTCATATGAGGAATGAATTGGACTTAATAAGTGATGGGTGGAGCCCGATATAGCTCATCGATGCATCGGTAGGTCTCATGAGACAAACTAGTGTCTTGGCACAAGGCCTTGGAAAAATCTTATTTGTAGTCTGGGCACGAGGCCTTGGCTATGTGGTTATGATAGTCTGGAATTATGCATTCCATCATTATGAAAGTGGTTATTGATATTGCATTTGATCATTAGACTAGTAGAATATCAATGCGGGTAATTAAATGGAATTATTTTATTTTATCTTTTCCATTTTATGCTGAAGTTCAAGTTTAAAAGGATTTTGTTTTAGTTATAAACTGCCTTAAGTGTTTATGCTTATCTATGAAATCTTCTGCTATAATGTTATCCTTACTGAGCATCTGAGCTCACCCCTTTCAATGTTTTATTTTTCCCAGTATTTTGAAGAAGTAATTTATGAATGACCTGTAGGGATAGTATAATGGGATATGAAGACAATTGTTTGTTTTTTGATGTAATGTAAAATTTTATGAATGTATCTACTGTTTCCAAGCATACTAAACTAATCGGTCTTTCGAGATTTGAAATTTTTGTGAGCATGCCAATGTTATTTAATAATGAACTGACTCTAGGTAACTAGGTTCGGGGTGTTACAAGATAACATATACATATTAAAATTTATTACTTGATATATTAATCAAACAAACCATAGTTAAAAAAAACTGTGTGATGTTTTATATCCCACTCTTCGAGGCTCAATTAACCAATGTATATGGACTAATAATTCCTGATTTTTGGGGAAGAGATGGAAATGATGGCTCAATTTCCCCATACCACTCATAATCATTTCCCTTTGGTCAATTATGTGTTGTTCTCACATTAGAAAAATATATTAAACAAAAATCCATACATTCTTGAGCCTGAGAAACTATCACAATGGAACCTTTAGGATGATTCATATTATTTACATAAGAATTAATAGTTCACATATTTATTTTAATAGGATACATCCACTGAAAATAATCAAGTCCCCAAAGAAGTGTTTTATTTGAAATATGGACTGTTAAATGCATCATGCAAGTGAAAAATGATGGAGGAAAATTTTTCTCCAATTCACACAAAATTAATGGTTCATATTACTACATTTTTATCAATAAAGACTTGGATTAACTTTTTACACAAAGGTATCTATAAAAATGGAATAATTGAATCACCATCAACCTTACATAATTGGAGAATAAATTTCATATTTCTATTGGAATCAATTACTAAAGAAGTATGTGATAGTCATGAGTTTTTAAGGTTTTTTATTTCAACTCTCTTCTATTGAATCATTTAGATATGTTTCTTGAATAACCATTAGGATCCTTGATATTATAAAATACTTTCAGAAATTGATTTTTTCTCTGTAGGTGTCTTCACATAAGAAGCACGTAAAACTTTCTATTTATTTTCTTTGATACACACGAGATGTTGTTTTGGAAGAAAATCCTAATTCAACAAGTCACACTGTGAATGTAAGTCATATTTGGTATTCCAATTGATATTAATAAGAATTGAAAGAAAAAATTCTATTATATTTTTTTCAATGTGAATTATGTCTAAATAATGACATAACAAAATCATTGACTAATATGCTAACTCAAAAAAGAGACTTTTCTTTTATCCAATTGTAAGTGGATTCAGTGACGACATTATTCCACTTTTTATATTTTATCCAACCTTTCCCTAATGAAAAAACAACGTCTTTAAATTCATTAAGCATGTTAGTTCTTGACATATGTTTAGGTTTCTTTTTAGTGTCAATATGATTATAAAATCTCTGATGATTCTTCCAATATAGATGATCCCTTGGAAAGAATCATGTATGACACGTCAAACTGAAACTATAAAGATATTTAAGTCTTATATATCATGTATTATGCATATAAATATGAAATTATATTTTTCTATTCTTTCTCTAACCATACATCATTTCATAAGAAGGGAAATAATTTATAGTCCATAGTAGGGTAGCACACATCTATTATTTTGAAGATGTGTCAAATGTCTACATACCCCATCCCAAAGCTGCTTTAACTGTTTTATTAAAAGTTAAAAGTAGACATCAATATCATTTCTAGGATCAAAAGATATAGATATTAGTATAATAAAGAAATTGAATAGGTCTTTAATGCACATCCATAGAGGAATATTATCAACATGAATAAAAAACTCGTCCTGTGTTGTGAGAAGTAAGAATATGATCAAACTGATTAATTCCATCATAGGATAGAACCAACCTAACATTGGTCACCATAGCTAAAAAATTAGGATATCGTTCATCAAATTTATACCATAATAATCCATCTATATGATAAAAAACACAACATTATCTTTAATTCTTTATGTATCATTCCATCAAATATTTATTGAGATTTCAATATACATTAATATATTTTTAAGCCTAGTAATCACAGGAAAGTACCAAATGAATTTATATGTCACAAAATTTAGTGTTCCATTTGAATTTGGATTCCATTGAGCTATAAAAAATTTTTTATAATCATTTAGGTCTGATATTTCCTCTTAGAATAAGTTATAATCATTTAGGGAAACATGAATTTTATTAATAGAAAATCCAAGCCAATTAATTAACTTGCATTCCATATAATTATTTGAGAGAATATTTGAATTATTAAGAATGAATTAATTTAAAAAAGGTAATAACATAATCAATGACAATATTAAAAATTTCATACATTGTTTTTCCATGATATAGATGCATCAAAAGTTCCAATTTTTTCATTTTTGTACATTCAAGATATAAATGAGTCATGACGTCATACATTAATTTTTTAACTCTCTAAATATCATCATTTTCTATATTTTCATCATGTTTATTGATATCACTATATTATTACACTAGAATACTATATTTCACATGATTATGCACAAATGTAAACTGATCAAATTTCAAATTCTCTATGCCAATCCTTTCATTTTGTTCCTGAACAATAGAAGATCATCTCATATATCCATTGTGATACCAAAAATAATAGTTTGTTTAAAATCCAAATTTAATTATTTGGTATCTAACTTCTTCCCAACATAAACAAGGCCTTATAACTCAATTATAACCTAGAAAATGTACAAGACCACTATATGAAACATTTTTAAATGAAAAATCTAAAAAAATCAAAATTCTTTTAAAACTTGGTTGAGATCTGATCATTATGATACACCCAAATTATATACATTACATTAAAAAAAAGTTATATTCATATCAATATAGTAAAAAATAATTACAAAATTCATTACAACCAATATTAATATTATAATCATCAAATCATACTAGTAGTTATCCAAAAAAATAACAAGAGAAATGATATATTCTATAACTGATGCATACAAGTAATGAACCAAACAAAGTATAAGACATGGAATAGAAAAAAACTATTACATAATACAATTAAATACATAACTATTTATGAAAAATTTGTTTTTAAGACAACTTCATTCCTTTGAATATGACATAAATACTATTAAATATATATGTATTTATGATGGAAACCATTTACTCAAGAATAAAAACAATGTCTCACCCAACATAAAATCTCTTTTCATTGATACATATGTTTTATCTGGGAAACATTCATGATAACATCAATACTTGATTTAGTATCACATGTCTAAATATCATTTCCAATAAGATAATCTAAATAAAATTTATAATATTACGTAATGAAACCATACTAGTAGGTATTTAAGAAAAGAATAAGAGATGACTTATGCTATAATTGGCGATTACTAGTAATGACACGACTAAAATATGAGACATGGAATGTGTAACAACTAATACATAATATTATATTGAAATTAATTATGATTTTTTGATTACTCAATTATAAAAATAAAACAATTAAATGAATAATTTCATAACCCCATTATACATTAACAAAAAACAAAAAATCATTACAATAATTAATTACTTAATTAGTTAAAATATAATATATAAAAAAACTTATATTAGATTTATGTAAAAGTAGTGAATAACTAAATTTAAAAAAAATATTTGCCAAAAATCACATTTATTATGAAAATATATAGAATACATAATGTAAACATACTTTTTTTCAATGAATTAGGAAAAATAATGACCTAATAGGATCTTAGTTTTGTATTGACATATAGATAAAAATGAAAATGATGCTTGATAGTGGTGATGATGTATTTATAATTCACTATTTTTTTTGAAGAATAAAAAAATACAAAAACAATTATTGAGGGGATATCTCTAGGGGATAAGAGAGTGGAGGCTATTGCTCATGTTAGGGGAGACTAGGGATCATGGGTCGGTAGGGAAGGATGGGAGGCCATGGATCTTATGTCAAGATCATATACCAATAATATTTTAAAAAATATTGGTAGTGGATGATATATACCAATTGTATTTAGAAACCATTGGTATATGTTGATATATAAAAGCAGTTTTTAAAAACCATTGGTATAGGATGCTGGAAAGGACACTATACCAATGGTTCTAACAAACTATTACTAAAGAGGCATGGTAATTACCCTAAATTATAGTAATTTATCTTCTTTCTCATGAATTGTTTTTTATTATTCTTACCCTATTTGTGTTTATGAGGTATCCTGTCATCCAATTATGATTTTAATTCTAATTCTTCTACCTTTTTCCTTGGATAACTTTTTTTCAACCTAACCAGAGTCACCACAGTTGAAATTTTTTAGCAGTTTATTACTTTTTTTCCACATACCCATAAATAATTTTGATATAAGATTAAATTTTTTATTGAGTTACTCATCATTCTCATCATCTAAGTCTTCAGATCCTTCATCCTATTATTTTCTATTTTTTCCTTTTCTCATGGCTTCAAAATCCATTTGATTTTTTCCTTCTGTTTAAAAATATGTTACTTTATAATATCATAATCTATAGATATGTTGTGCTGATAATTAATTATCAAGTATTATTTATATTTTTGTGGTGAGATCATTGAATCACACAGATTTGGATAGTTCCTCATTAGTTTTTTTTGACAATAATGGAATCCTCTAGCTTCTATCAAAATCCTTGGATATTGATCATAATTGCATTTACCTGGGTAAATTTTTCACCAATAGTCTCATCACCAGTCATATTTATATCTTAAAATCGGATCCTCCAAATAAGAAGTTTAACTTCCTTGAATTTTATATTACCTTCATAGATACTTCTCAAATTTACCAATATTTCCTTGGAAGTTTGGAGACCCATAAAAATTGTGAAGACCTTCTCTGACAGATATATCAAGATGGAAATTTCATCCATTACACATAACTCTATATTTATATTATCTAGTTGTGTCAAGGTATCTCCTTAATAAAGGGGTTTAAAACCCTGAAAACAACATCTCTCACTTAAAGGCTGAGTGATGGTAAATTTGGTAGAATCCTATTCCTCCAAATATGATAATTATTCCCATCGAATGAGAGAACATATTAGATATTTATGGAGTTAAGATTATCCACCTCTTATAATACTTATTGGATCTTCAGAGGGAACCTTCACTCCAATACCAATTATGGTGCCCCAGGATGAATGGATTACTAGGGGGTGTTTGTGGGTGAATTAGTGGTATTATTTTATAAAATATTCTACTTTTAATTTAAACCTATTAAATTAGTTAAAGTTCTCAATCCACTCAAGATTATTTCTCAAATTCTGACCTCACGTTCAGTAATAAAATATAAGAAATCAGCTCAAAGTATTTACATGGTTTGGCACAAAAGCATACTCTTTATTACAACCAGTTATTCTCAGTGATTATAGATCCTTCACTATCAAAAAAGTGACCACAACTATAGACTTCCCCATTCCGATCAACACAGAGTCCCATTTTATTCCTCCAATTCTAGAACCAATTGGAAGGTACACTCCACTTATAATGCCAACTAGAAAATAAAAATATATTTTTTAATGATGACCCAATATAGAAATATGTTCTTTTAATCCTTGGTTAATTTATAACCACTTGGAAATATAATATTCTACCATGAATAGATGGATCAATAGTTCTAAACAAGTATTTATTCAAGATCTTCAGTAGTGGATTATGTATATACTGGTCTTGAAACTCCTTCCAGATCTAGTGATATCTAGATTCTCCTCAAATTATATAAATACTTAGGCCTATCACTTACAAGGACTCCTAGATTGAATATTATATTACCTCGATAATGAAAATTATAGAACTCTTTGAATTCTCATAATAATCTCTAGTATCAAGAATTTATCTTACAACTCATACCTCATTTATCGATAACTTGAAATTTATATTAATATTATAATAATAATAATAATTACAAAATTAGTTTATCCTTCAAATGATTTCCTCTTCCATATTTTCCTCCATTATTTATTCTTCATAACTGTAGTGTCAGTTTCTTCTTTACATAATCTTATCTCCCATATTTTTCTCCATGATTTCTTCTTTATAATTTCATGTAACCAAAAGTAGTTATTATTCATTTTGATTCATTTAAAATTAAACCCAAATTATAATTTCATTAATTTTATATATTATATACTGTATAATATCCCATAATTAATCTTAATTAGTTATACGTCAATCATGATACATGCATTGTGATATTCTTCATTGAATTCTTGGATTAATTACATCATTATGATTATATCTTACATAACTCCTAAAATCTAGATTCTTCATAAACCTAGATTTCCATGTCTTCTTTCAATCATCTACGTCACAATTAGTTACATAGAGAACAATAATCTATGTAATAATAGACTATGTGATTATTAATCAACTATGTATAATATTTTACTTTTTAAGTTAGTTACATGAATTTGTATTCGATTATGTAGATTTCCCACATGACCTTTAAAAAATGTTATTTGACTGTTTAGCTACTTTAGGAAACCATTCAACTAGGCTATGTGACCATTCAGCTATGCTACATGACCATTCGGCTATGCTAAATGACTATTCATATAAATGAATGTGGAAGGTTAAGATATTTTAATTCTTCATAGTAGTACATATAACTATATTTGATCATGACATAACCCATAGTTGAACAATCACTAGTGCACAATCACTTCACTTTGTTAATGCAACAACTTCTACCTCACATGATCACTTCACTTTGTTCATGTAGTCATTTATTCATATGGTCACTTTCATTTATTCATGTAGTCACTTATTATCACTATTAATTTACCTAAAATTCATTTTCACATGTGTTCACTTACCCATTATCACTTTTTTATAGTCACATAACCTACTATGAGTATCCACATTTCTCCATGTGGTCACTTCCTCAAGGTAACTTGTTCATAGTCACTTAATACGGTAATTTTCTCACAATAACTTGACCTATAATGAATATCCACATTTCTTCATGAGTTAACTTACTCATGCTCACTTGTTCATGGTCACTTTACTAGCTTCTTACGATCAATTTCTCATTGTCACCTGACCCACCGTACACGTCTACATTTATTCATAAGATCACTTTCTCATGGTCAGTTGACCAAATTATTCTCTATATGAGTTATTTAAGATATATCCTAACAATTTCATTACCATAGAACATGGAACTAGGTCAACTAACTTATGGAATTGTATGGATGTATTATCAGACATGAAATCATATTCTTTCATGAATCCATAATAACGCTCCAAGAATTATCAACAATCCATTCAACAAAATATATTGAACCTTTGAAAAAAATGTAAATATTTCATTGTAATAAAAATCTATGACCCCGTGAGCGAAACTATCCCACCCAAGACTTGGAGTTGGAAATCATGGTCCATGTTTTGAAGTGTTAATTTTGTGATAGATTTGTTTTCTACACTGACCATAAGATCCTATAATATTTCTTCAAATAACATGATATTAATTTGATACATAGTTATAAGTAGATAATAAGTAGACATTAAACTTTGAAAAAGATTATACACTAGGTAAAGGTAACATTATTGTAGATTCTCTTAATTATAAGATGAAGGTAGATCAGAAGCATGGTAAATAACCATAAGAGGAACAATAGGTCATAATAAACTTATTGGACGATTGGAGGATGGAAGATTTTGAGGAGTATGTGTTTACGACGCTTTCTTCGGGGCATGTGTGTATGTCTCGTTATAGGACGAGAGGCGCAGTTTTGTTGCCCCACATTCCCTCTTTCCAAAGGTGGGCGACAGTCGTTGTTTATTCAGGGAAGTCTGCTCCTTGATCGAAACGGGATGATGGGATTTCGGTTCTTCCTTTTGTGGATTTCTCCTCAGATCTCGCTACCTAGTCCGGGTCTCCCTTATATAATTAAGACATTGTTTGTGAAACTCTTCCTTATTCCATATTTTCATGGACACTAGTTAATTACGCTGCTTTTTTCAAGACATTCCAAAGGGTCCAGTCAGGGCAGCAACCTTCGGTCAGGGGAGTAGTCACATTGGGCATCACTGGCATGTCTGGAAACTGGAACACTGGCGCGTCTGGGTTCCTTCCCCTTAGTATAGGGCTTCTCAAGGTCGCGGAAGCCTGAGGCATCCCACATCGAATATGAGGATTTATATGACATAGTCATGTATCTGAGGTTTTCCTCACCTTCCCATATTTAACACAGGGCATGCTGCAAGTTTAATGTCTAGAAAAGACGGATCAAACTGATCAGAAGACTGACTAGATTGGATCAGATATGCGTAACCCCTTGAGGTAACACTGATGTCGGGGATAACATGTGGTTAGTTACCCAGTTACTGCTATAAGCAATGAATAGGCGAATAGGAATGATCTCACCGGAATGTGGCTGCCCAGGTAAGAATTAGGATGGATGATGGGAGGATGAATGAAGTGGAGGGGGAATGAAATATGGTCATCACAAGGGTGATGGTGAAGTTGGGATTGAGCCTCAAAAAGACTTCCTACATATCCCCATGGCAGGGAATCAAAGTCCACATAGTTCAGTGAACATAGTTCATCTTGAAAATGGCTTACCGCTGGTTGGAGTTCCAACAACATACCACTAAAAGGGGCGACAATGGCTTACCACTGAATGAGGCTGACAACGGCTTATCGTTGAATGGAGGGACAACAGATTGCCACTGAATGGGGAACAAAAATTGGAATACAATTTAACGTCATGCAGGATGGGGGTGTATTGACGTGCAGTGGTCAGGACCATTGGTTTTTGGGCTTGAACCTTAGGGAGGCTTCCTATGTACCCTGTCTTGGAAAGGATTAATGTACACATAGTTCAGGTATGGGGAAGGAGTCAGTGAATCAATGTGAATAAGGACCTGGGGTCCAGGTGGATGGTGGGATTGAACCTCACGAAGGATTCCTACGTACTTGCCTTGGAAAATATCAAAGTCCTCATAGTTCAGATGAGGCTTGGTACACCGATGTGAAGATGTTAGAGACCAATGGTTGTTGGGATTGAACCTCAGGAAGGCGTCATACGTAACCTTATTTGTAAAGGATCAAAGTCCATATAATTTAGGAATGGGGGGAATTTGGGGCTTATGTTCTTAGGCAGCCCAAAGTGTTGGTGAACCGATGTGGAGGGGGTCAGAACGACCGAGTGTTGGTGGGATTGAACCTCATTGAGGTTTCCTACGTACCTTACCTTAGCAAGGATCAAAGACCTCGTAATTCATGGTTGGGGGTGGGGCTTACACTCTAGGATGCCCACGGTGTTGGTGAACCGACGTGAAGGGTGTCGGAGTAACCAATGGATAGTGGGATTGAACCTCATGGAGGCTTCCTACGTACCTTTCCTTAGCAAGGATCAAAGACCTCATAGTTCATGGTTGGGGGTGGGGCTTACACTCTAGGCTTCCCAAGGTGGATTTCATGGTTGGTGTTTGCTCTAATCCCACGTGAGTCATGCTCAGTGTGAGAAACAAGAGGTAGAAGATACCTGACGATCATGTCGTGAAAGGTGCATCCATGGGAAGTGGATTGGGTCTTACACGTGATCACAGCCCAAAGAGGTAACATGGGATTATGCATGGTTAGCATCCCGAAGAGGCTGGGACTTACTCCAGGATGGAGTCTCGGTGGCGACAAAGCCCAACGGGAGAGGGGTTTAGCACTGAAGAAAGGAGGGGCAAGGATGCTGCCTCTTAAAAAAATCTAGGGGATTAAACCAGGGTGGTTTCCCTTTCCCCATGGAAAAACTCTGATCCCATAAAGAGGATATCATTCCATGTGAGGAATTATTTCACTCCCGTAGAGGCCAGTGGGTGTAGAGAATGTCCGAGACGGGGCACCCCGCGTATGATGCACGGGGCGGGGTCACAGTTTAACATCATGTGCTGACGACGATGGTGTTTGGTAGTTTAACGTCCTATAACTCGGATGAGGGAGGGTTCACTCCTCCCCCCTAGGACATACATAACTAGTACCCTCTGCACCTTGGTGAAGATAAGGGATAGGCAACGCCATAGCGAGGGGGTGTCATGGAGAAAACCATTGGGGGGTCTATGTTAGCGTGGCTATGAGAAGAAGCAATATCCATTAGCATGCCTATGGGAATAAGCATTAGGTGAAGCAACATAACGGTCAGTTTTGTCCAAAGGATTTTGAAGTTTCTTCATACAAACCTGAATGGACGCATGGGAAAAGCAGTTGCAGAGTGTGAGGGGCCATAGGTAGAAGCCTTGTAAAGCTTTGGTTCTCCATGCAGTGGAGGGGCTTCGCGAAGGGTTGTGCTTTGAGAAGTGAAGTTACCTAGGATAGGAATAGGGCATAGGTTCAAATTGTAGGAGCTTCGCTAAGTGGAAAGGCATTCACGATGCAATGCCTCACGAAGAAATGGTGCCTTGCAAAACATAGAATTGGGAAGTGATGTGCTTCACGATGCACAATGACCCGACCTTGGAAATTGGGTTAAATATGCATGGGGTGTTCTTCGCGAAGTGAAAAGACATTCGCGAAGAAATGCCTTATGAAGTGGGGCTGACTCGTGATGTAGAGCATTGGGAAGCCATGTGATTCGTGATGCACAGTGACCCGACCTTGGCACTTGGGTTACATGCGCATGGGGAGTGATTTGTGAAGCGTAAGTGCTCCGCGAAGACCCGAGTCCCCTTGAGGATCTCCTTCCTTGGAGAAGACCCGTGGGCTTCGCAAAAGGCATCCCTCTCAGAAGAGGGGCTCAATTAACACCAAGGAGGAGGTACTTCGCGGAGTAGAAAGTACCTTGAAGAGCTCATGGTTCGCAGAGCACAGGTGCTTCACGATTCGGGAGCCTGGAAGGTGAAAGGTCGGAAAGTATGTCCGTCGGGCTCGAGGAGTGCCCTGTATTTATAGGCACGAGTCGCCTTGAAGTAGAACTTGCTTGGTGAAAAGTGAGTTTCGTGACGGATCGTGAATGTCACTTTCCGTCGCGGAGCGTTACAACCTCCTGGCTTCACCATGGGTCGTGAAAAAAAAAAGGGCTTCGCAGAGCGGTCCCTCCTCCTTGCTTCGTGAGGGGTCACGAACTTCAGAGCACTTCACAGAGTGGTTCTGCCTCCTTTCTTCGCAAGTTGCTTCGCAAGGGGTCACGAACGTCAGAGCGCTTCGTGGAGTGGTCCCACCTCCTTGCTTTTCAAGGGGCCGCAAACGTTAGAGCACTTCGTGGAGCATTACCGCCGCCTTGCTTCGCAAGGGGTTGCGAATGTCAGAGAGCTTCGTGAAGCTGTCCCACCTCCTTGCTTCATGAGGGGTCATGAACTTTATAACGCTTCATGGAGTGGTCCCTCCTTCTTGCTTCGCGAGTGGTCGCAAACGTTAGAGCACTTTGTGGAGCGTTACCACCTCCTTGATTTGCGAGGGGTCACGAAGGAGATCTTGTGCACCGACCGTAGGTCCTCAGGAGATTCGCGAACTGTCTTCACGAGGGATTCCTTAATGCTTTCAGGATATTCTGGACACCTCAAATTTTAGCATCAACAAATTACCCCCCTCAGACTGGGAGTTGAAGAGAAAACAAGAATCCAAGTCTGAGGGTCCATCGCCAAAATTCCTTGGTTACCCGTGAGGCAGCCTCTCGAAGAAGGCTCGCGAGGCAGCCTCTTGAAGGAGGCTCACGAGGCAGAGCAGCGATGCATGGGAGGGGAATGCTGCGAAGTACTCCACAGCTGGATGCACCGCGAAGCACCCGAGGACGTCACCTATAAATAGTGGGGATGACTTCTCTTTTTTCTTTTTCTCTCCTCCTTGATTTCAACTTTTGGCGATCTCGATTCGCGAAGCTTTGCATATTTCGAGATCGCTCTCCGTGAATCGGGCCTTTGCATCATGGTGCACAATGAATCTTCAACTTCATGTTACTGCACTCCATGGCTTGCGTCTAAGGTTCAGTGCAAGGATCTGTGATTCCGCTATCTGGATTGAGCTCCACGAGCGGTCTCTGTGATCGATCTCCATGATTGAGTTTCACAACCGAGCTTCGCGATCTAGCCTGAAAATCATATGAATTTTAAGGGTAGGATGGCTCACCAGAAGGTCGTCAGGGGGGGTCCTTGTGGAAACTGCCCGAAGGGAATAGATAGCGAACAAATTGGGTCTGGGGGAGTTGGTATAGAGTCACTCTGACCATGATTCGTTGGTGCATCTATTATTAGAAAGCCAAAGGGACTACCCATTGTGAAAGAGTCTATACTTGTATGGATTTGGACTAAAGGATGACATCTTCATACCTAAATCAAGTAGGGACGAGCTGACCTACTGGTTCAGGAGCACGCCGTGCCAGCGCCAGTGGTTCAGGGATGCCAATGGCCATGTTTGGGAAGACATTACACCCATTACTGCTAATTGTTTATACAATCATCTGAATGACATTGATGAGAAAGCATTGATGTCGGAGACGTCCCCTCATCTGTACCAAAAAATCCTAAAGGTGACATTGAGGAACCTGACGAAATGATGGTTTGATGAGTGGGACCTGCACCAAGGTGGAAACTTCACAGACAACTGGGCATGGTCCTACTGGGTAAGCACCTCGTGTGAAGAGTTCAGGGAAGAGATGAGGAGAGTAAGTCTGTATGAGACAGCCTAGGCCTCCAAATTTCACATCTACCAGCTGAAGCAGCTGATGCTAGAGGCTTTGAGATGGTGGTCATCGGGGACCAATACCTTCCACCTACATCATAGGGAGGTTGGTATCAGATTATGGGATGTGTATTAGATCTCAGGGGTCTCGATACTGGGAGAAATGTACGACTAATTCCTCCCTGTTATGGGTACATGGGAGGATCCAGAGAAGATGCTTCCACTAGAGATGGCATTAATGAGACTGGGGTTGGTAGAGGACAAGGAAGTGGTCAGAGATGTCCACTTCAGATGGTGGTTCAAGAAATTTATGAACTTCCCGGAAGTCATGTAGTTTCCGGTGAGGCCTCGGACTTTCCCAAAAGGGACTCAATGGGTCACAGAGCACTCATACTGGTGACTAATAGAGGACAGTCGATGGAAGACCTGGGGCTTCAACATTAGCACCGAATAGTAGCAGATAGTCAGGCTAGTGGCTCTTATCTATGGCTGGATCTTTCCGGTGAGGGATACAAATATGGGCATACGACCAAGAACATTCATCATGGCCTACATGCTAGTGATCGGAGGGTAGGTGAATCTCAGAATTCAGATGCTTTCCAAGATGTAAAAAATTCTCTGGCACATCAGCAAGGGGAAGAGGCCATAGAGGATATGTGGGCTATTCCACCTTCTATATGGGTGGATAGGTGCTCACATTAGGGGGGTTTATGAATACCCAAACCCCATTTCTCATCTGAGATCGGACTTTCACCCATCTATCCGGAACATCACGGGGAGATTTCCGGCCAATATGACCATAACATCGGTACTAAACAGAGTCTGGAAAGTAGAACAGTTCAACTTCCATCTGTTCCCGTTGCTAATGGGGGCCTTTACGGATGATGGTCGAGGGATAGAAGAGCACTGGTCTAATCTTTTGGCCTTTCGAGGTGGAGTCCTGGTGGTGAGGGTGGACGATGAGCCGCTCTGTGAGCCGTACACCTCGCACTGATTTTCCCGACAATTTCGGTGCATGCAGCGACTGACCCCCTAGGTTTACCAAGGGGTGTGCCTTGAAGACCATCGATGCGTGATGAGGCAGATGTGGATCATGTTCATTCGCGAGGATGGAAAGATGAGGAATGAGTTTCCTCCGCCCACTGCTACCTTCGGGATGGTCAAAGAACATTCCCAAAGTTGGGAGGTGGCCTACCCAAGCGAAATGATGAAGCAGCCAACAGTTCGGGTTAGTGATGGCGAGCCTTCCCAACCTCGAGGTCGGGGCCGGAAGGCGGCGGGGGAATGTCGTGATGGCAGGGCTTCCATGGCGGTGAGACCCGCATCAGTTGAGGGTGAGGCATCGACGATATATCCAACGGCGGTAGCGAACCCAGTGGTTCCCGAAGAGCAGAGTCATCCCGAGGGGAGGGCGCTGAGAGGGTTCCACAGGATACCTACCCAGGCTCCGGGGAAGCGGCTGCGCCATATAGATATGTTGAATAATGTTGTCTTCCCAAAGGATTGGGACATCTGGGAAGTCAATCAGCAATTCCTCGATCTGTATGAGATTTGGAAACACATGAACCATCTTGGGATGGATTTTCCAGAAATAGGCTCTATCCGGGCCGACTTTGCGGTGTCCCCGGGAGGAGGCAGAGTAATACCTGGAAGAGCTGGAGGACTTTGTGCATTCCTGGGGTGCCCCTCGTCCAATGACAGGTTGTGTCAAGGTTTTGCTGAATCGCATTGTACCACCGCAGTTGTTGGCCGATGAACTCAGAGAGAACTTCCCTCTATCAGAAGAATCAAATGAGTACTCCTGGGGGGATGAGGATCTTAGAGGGAGTCCATTGGAGGAGGGTGAATTCGGTGATTGGGACTCGAAACTCGAAGAATTCGCAAAGGCCCTCGAGGTGAAACACCAAACCCCTTCCTCAGGGTCTGCTCCCAGGTCGTTCTGGACTCCTTACTAACATCTAAACTATGCAGAAGGACCTCATACATAGGAATTGTTACCATCCCTCAATGAATGTTGATGCAGGAACTTCAAAATCTACACATGCGGTTGCATCAACTGCCACATCCAGTGGGGCAAGGACACCTGATGTGAACCCTTCGGAGCTTTCAAACCTTCCGATGATATACGGGGGGGGGGGCATACCTCGGGGTTTCGACGACATCATCACAGGAATGAGACCATGAATTCAATCTCTGTAAGTCCCCTCTACCAATTTTATGACTGTCATCCCCTAACCAAGTTTACTGATGTCCATGTCCTTTTTTGGTGCACATAGTTCTTCAAATGACGTTGGTTGCCTTGACGAGGTTGGACAGGGCTTCGGGCAGCATCCTTCCCAGGAGAATGCCAGTGATCATGGAGGTGGAGGCCCAAACCAACCAAGAAGCGGCTCTCCCGATCACTGGTGGGACCATCAGCGGGGCTGAACCAACGATCATTGAGGTGGGATCCAATGATGAGGATCGATCAGATAGTCTAGGTCCTGCCATGCCCGATCAAATACCAGACATGGACCCTGCTGAAGAGTTCTTGGGGGCGGTCCCATGTATGATCCTGCCAACCGTGCTGACTGGGACAAGATGACCTCTGATGAAGAGGACAGAAGAATAGTCCGTCTCCGATCATGGAAGTGGATCAAGATCTTCATTGATGACACCCCCAAGCACTATATATGGATGAGATGGAAAGACTTTTCTCGCGACTGCACGAACTATGTGCTGGGGGAGTGGATTCCCAGCGTCCTCACATGCATGTCTGAAATCTTATGGCGGAAAAGATTCGGTAGTATGACTGTGGCCTTGGTGTGGGCTGGCAGTGGAAGAAAGTAGTAAAAATCAAGAGGCTCTAGGAGGCTGAATATGAGGTCCAGCAGCTGCAGAGTCGGCCGGATGAGCACTCGACCTCCCTCAATGCGTAGTCTGAGCTAATATTGTGATTGAAGGTTCAGCTGGAAGAGGCCGAAGAGGGCATGAAGTGAGCCTCTGAGGAGATGACCATCATCCAGAACAACGTGAAGCGGTCCCAGATTGCAGCCAACGAATTGCGACCCATCTCTATCGAGGAGGAGCAGGAGATGAACAGGTGGCAAAAACTCTTGGACACCACCAGCCAGAGGGTAGAGGAGTTGTTACGCTCTTTTTATGAGGTTAAACCATCCACTGGGGGAAACGGACCTCAGGTACTCTAATGATTACAAACCCTCAAATGTACTTTCATGCTTTGATTGTTTAATTCCATATCCTTCATGAGTTCCATTATTTGTATTGGTTTTACACGCATCTGTTATATTCGTGAAACACCAAGTGATCAATCCCTAAGCTCACGCGGGTTGATCCCAATGTGAGAAACAAAGGATGACCCTTATGTCATTTCGCCTAAACATAAAAGTTCTGACCAAGTTTCGGGTGTCTAGGTTTTGAAAAACCAACCTAGATTCCTGGGAAGAGAAGGGAGAGACCTGACTGGAGAATGAAGCTCTCAGAACATCTGAATTACCATTTTTCTAGTGTGCTCTTGTGCACGAATGGGGTACAGCTTGGGGCACTAGAATCAATCCTAATAGATGGGAATGGAAGGTGTGAATCACGATACCCAGGATTCAGAACACTGTGGGGGTGGCGTGACAATGAAGGATAACTGTTGACCGCATTCAAAACATAGTATCCTTTTTGCGTTAGCCTGGAATGGGGATAGCAAATGAGGGTCGACCGCTGACCATGTTCGAAACATGGGTCCTGACTCCAAATGTCATCCATTAGTCTTCTGAAATGTTAGCCCAGGACAGTAGGCGACCCATAGGCCATGCATCCATACTGTTAGGGGGTTCCTCTAGATGTGAAAGAGGATGAGGATCTGAAAAAACGGTTACACAAAGCTTGGAAAGTGGAGTGATGGGTTTTTTACTAGAGTCCAACACTCTGGAAATTACGCCACTATGGTGGAAATGCATTTTTCGGATACATCGGTCTGACCAGGGATCAAACATACTTCTGAATAGGACCTCTTTTAAGAGGAAACTGTCGCCTCCCAAAGTTATCACGAGGCATCTTGGACTTGTTCAAGGTAAATTTGTAGGGTTCCCCAAAAGAACTCGGGCCAAGGGGATGAAAAAGAGGGGGGACCGGATTTGAAATTCTTGGGGCTCGACCCAAAGGCAAGATGCTTGGGAGTTCCTACATATCCCATGAGGATGGGAATCAAGCCACACATAGTTCTAGGAGATGGCACGGTGGGATACTGTTGACGCTCCATTCCGTCCCAGAGTCTAAAGGAATGTAAAGGGAAATACCTTGAACCCAATTTGATTCATCCTTTGAAGAATCATCAAAATTTGACAAAGGCACAAACAAATATTCAAACGCACTTGGGTCGCACAAGTTCCACTAAGGTCGCACAAGTATACTTGTGCGCCTCCCATTGGTTGCGCATGTGACTTGTGCACCCTCTTTGAATTTCGCCCAGGGTCTTCTCTAGCCTATAAATACCCCTTGTGGGTCCCCCATTGCAGGACGAAAAAAATTCCAGAAACTCATATTTGAGCTCTCAGCACCCTAGTCTCTTCTCAAAGCTTCCGAACACTTCTGAGGTAATTTATTACCTAGAGCAGAAGATCTTAAGAGGGGGGGGGGGGCTAAGTGTTGACACTCATCAACACTTGCGCACCTAGGTGGCCAACCCTTAAGGGAAATGGACACACTTGCGCGCCGCCTTACCCCTTCAACAGAACTTGCACTCCACTCTTCTGAAAGCATCCAAGGATAGTACTAAGGGCTTGATCCAATCCTCGACCAAGTTTTACTCTATGGATTCACAGGAATGCAATTACCCATGTGTCGTGCAAGTATACTTGCGTGACCATGACTTGCAAGCCCATGTAGGACTTGCATGACACCTACTTTTTCGGTGCCCCTCCTGCCTATTTCACCTCTCCTATGTCTATCCACCAATCCTCTTCAAGATTAAGCCTTCAAAACTCTCTCTAAAGCCATTTATGTCATGTTTCCTTTGTGGGATTCCTTATTTGAAAGGAATTCTGTGGAACATCTCTTAAAACCTAGTGATTTACACATCATTATGTGACTAAGTTTAGAGATTTCATTCATTCAACCTCATCCTTTAAGATGAGAGAATCATTAACTTGGGCCTCATTTTTAGGAATAAGCCCAGTCTAAATTCTAATTAATTTGGTCATACTCTTCAGGAGTAAGCCCCAAGTCCCCTAAACTGGTCATCCTCCTTAGGAGTAAGCCCCAGTCATAATTTTCCAAACCTGGGTTTCCTTTTTAGGAGTAAGCCCCAATCTCAAAGTCCCCAAAATCTGGGCATCCTCCTCAGGAGTAAGCCCCAACCATGATTCTCTTAACCTTGGATTCCTTTTCAGAAGTAAGTCCGAGTTCTCAAAACCTTTTTAACCTAGGCCTCCTCCTAAGGAATAAGCCCCAGTCATAATTTCTCTTAACCATTCTTAATTTACTTTTGATTTGGGCTTCCTTCTCAGGAGTAAAACCCAATCACAAGT
The DNA here is from genome assembly GCA_963277665.1 of Viscum album. Lineage (NCBI taxonomy): Eukaryota > Viridiplantae > Streptophyta > Magnoliopsida > Santalales > Viscaceae > Viscum > Viscum album. The sequence continues at coordinate 639,098,300 of OY728153.1, forward strand.
CCCCTCCTAATTTGGGTATCTTCCTTAGGAGTAATCCCTAAGTTAGAGTATCCAAATCTCCATGAAGTGCATATACCTTTATGGACCTTATTCCCGGGTTTCTTCCCTAAAGTAAATCATAATATTCATCTATTTTGGGCAGTCATACATACATAAGCCCCACTCATTTATTATAATTGCATCTTTCATGGAACATTTGTCTGGTTTCACCAATACCTCTTGTTTCTCACACCGAGTATGACTCACGTGAGCTTATAGTGTAAAAAAAATTATGAAATCTTTATTTGAGCCATCAATCATGCATAAAACATATACTTCTTTACTCGAACTACGTGGGTTCTGATTCCTTTTCCAAAACAAATTATACGTAGGTAGCCCATCTACGGGTACGATTGTAACTATGAAATAATTCAAGTCCTTCTAAATGAAAATAAACTTCAAGTTCCCCGCTGAGTGGCTTTAAAACCAGTATGGTTATCATAATAACCAGGAGATTTCTATATAATGTGTCGAAGGATACCATTGACCAAGAATCTATAACAAATACAGATGATTATCTATCAATGAAGAACCTTGAATACATATAAAAGATTCTCTAAATCTCATACATACTAATCATTGATTGTCAGATCTAAAGGAAAGCTCATTTTCATACTTGGAAATATATTAAGGATTCATGAACATAACTTAAATCTATAAAGAGAGTCCCAAAGTAGACAATAATTCCCCTAAAAAAAGGTGTGATGAGTTCGACCTCCCATCCTCTCGACCAATGCAAATTCTTAAGTCTCATCAGTTCACAACTAATGAGCACCTACCTTTAGAAAGTAGGTCCAAATGGATATGGAATCATTGGATGTTTCTGGTTCTATGAACAAACCCGTTAGAAACCGCTTGGAATGTTTGAATCATAAATCAATGAGATCATCCCCAATTCCAGAGGAAACAAAAAATGGTGAACCCAATGTGAATCCTTAATCAAATTAAATTGATGTTTAACTTATTTGTTAGGCCCCTATTTAAACTCAATGAGAGGGCCAACAAGATATTCAATAACATATGTTCTCATCCAAAAGATGTAGCGGCCGAATTTATCTTGATTATGTTTTTTATATCAAACAGGAACTCTTTTCCAAGATCTTCTGCATTAAAGGAATGGATTTTCTTAAGTTCACTGCTGTGAATACTTCTACTGTGAAAAATTATACTATGAATGAATCTGCTGCTACTCATACTGGATCGTCATCCACTCTGAGGATGACATCACCAAATCAGCATCTTCAACGCTGGGTATCAAATATTCTGGTTAAGGAGTACCGTCAAAACGGTACTATTCCAACTCTGGAGGCCGCTAGAAAAGCCCTCCAAGTAAATAATTCACCCTGGTTGTCCGGACAGCGATGACCAGCAATCAAGAAGCAGGCGGTGCTAACCACCGTCTCCAACCGTTTCAGGTCGTTATCCCCGGAACACAACAACCATTCCCTCCCATATTCTGAGGAGGTGAATGTGAAGGCCGCTCATGGACTTAATTTAAGGAAACATGAGTCCTTCCTGAGGGATCCCACCAACAATCATCGCCAGACTCGTGCGGTAATGCGCCCTCAACATGATGAGGGTGTCGTCTCCAGGCGTTCGACTCAGGTTCCTCGAACCCAAGCAGGAAAGACGAACCCCCAGAGGCGAAAAACGGTTAACAGTGAGCAGGTTCTTATCTCTACCATTTCTGGAGAAGTCCACCAACCTAACTTGGTGGAAAGAAACGAGCGGGCACATAGACCCATCCGTTTTAATCCTGCTGTCCAGCAGACTCTTCTGGAAACAGCATGGCAATCCCGCCAGTCAATTCCGGTGGAGTACTATAGACAGGAACATACACCTGTTTATAAATCATCGACTAGTCAACAGGCTCATCTGACTACATGTGATGGATCCTGCCAACCCAATGTGTTGAAAACTGGTAAACAGGTACATACACATGCTTACACTCATCAATCCTACCAGCAGCCTCGTCTGTCAGTATTGAAGGAAGATCATCATCCACGTTCGGTAGAGTGAAATCATCAGGCATATACACCTGCTAGTATTGATCAATCCTACCAATAGTCTTGTTTGGTAGCATTCAGAGAAGTCATTCAGAAAGCTCCGGCAACAAACAGGAGGCAGAATCAACTCTCTACCCCCACGCATGAGTACTATCAGAATTCACTGACAGGAAAATGAGGCCATGAGCAGGCACATACACCTACTCCAAGCAAGGAATGGACGTATATCCCTGTTCTGGCTGCTGAATTCACCAAGCACATTCTGTCAATGGTGAATGAGTAGAAGCAAATCCCTGCTCATATCCAGGATGCCTGCCAGGATATTATAACAGCTTCAGCAGCATCTCGGGGAAAGACACATAAATCTATCACTACCAGTGGAGTGACACATCAACAGTTCACTATAGAGCAGATACACACATCTATTCTAATCCAAGAGGGTTTTGGGGCGTACTCCCCCATATCATACGGATAGACAAGTCAGGCACATACACCTGATTTGAGAAGAGACAATTAGCCTAACCTGATCATTTCTCCTGAGCAGGCACATACACCTACCCGTAATGACCAATTTCGTGAACAAGTGGTTCTAAAGCAAGTAATAAGACATCTAAAAAGAAGACCCGCCCAGTACAGTCAAGAAATAAATATCCAATCTGTAACAAGGCCTTGATCGATGCTAGAGTTCTTGATGCACTCAGACAATTATCTGTTGCAACTCAAGATTCTACTCCCTCTGTTCCCAATAGTGGGAACATTAATTCTAAAGGTCTACATCAGATACTTCCTCATGAAGGCTTACTTCATGATGATTCGGTCGATCTCAAAGTTTCGTCTTCAGATGAGAGCCACAAGAACCCTCTGTGTGGCCAGAAGACCAAAGAGAAAAATGTTTCATCTTTTTCTTTAACCCACCATGGTGATCCTCCCCATGATGATGAATTTAGCTGTAAAAGTCCTCTCCGTAGTAGTAATGCACATTGCTTGGAAAATGCTCCAATGGAAAATGTAGTGACGAGAAAGCTCTATTATCTTGAGGCACTTGAAAATGTGAATCCAGCCATGGCTTATGCTTTAACACTATCAGGTGAAACACTTTCTCAATCAGAAGAAATCCGGGGGGTGTATGTCATTCTCTGAACCACCCCTGGGTCATTCATCATCTAGTTTAATCAGTGATTTCTCTACCAATATTGTTGAATCGAATAAAGCAACAAATAAGCACCATCTCTGGTCTAATCAGGTAGAATAATCTTCATTTAATGATGAAAAGGAATTACTAAATATGAGACAACAACTGGTGAAAGGTGAAGTGCCAGTTATGTTTTGGCCTTTGGCTGATTCTTAGTACGATATTCCAGAAATGTTGACGGAAGATGGAATTCATGATATTCATCTCAACATATGGAAAAATATTTGTCAGTTGAATAATAAAATATTATCTTATGATGAATATGAAAATCATGTCAGGATAATAGAAGGGTTACAACGCCAAATTGATTTGGCATATCTCTCAGTTTCTCGATATCCGAAGGCTGAAAAACTGCAAAGAGCCCTTCAGCATTCATGCCTTGGCACAGTAAGAAGATTGCTCTAGTTAATTTCCAATTCCCCATATGGTATTCATATTAGGGGATGGGGTGTTCATGGAGTGATACATTTTACTCTACTCTCCAGTCAGTAAAGTCCACAAAAAATGGTCTCATGCAATGTTATTTCCCATGTCCGGCCATAGTCAATGGGTTTTGTTTGTAATCAAAAGCTTGCCCAAGAATAGGCTTCAACTAGTTCCTCTCAAAATCAATCATACGGAGAAAAGTTGTTGAATTACTCCTGCATCAAGCAAATGAGAATATTGAACATGCCTCTCGTTTGGAGCAAGAACATCATCAAGTGTCATAAGTGTCAGAAATCATTCAATGATCTTTTTGAGCCAGGTGATAAAAGTGGATTCAGGTTGATGCATCCAGCTAATTTCTAGACTAAAGTTTACAAGATCAAGAGATCTTTCAAGAAGGTCTCATATGTAGAATCTCAAGAGTCACCCTGCATTTCCAGACTGGGGAATCTTTTAACCCAACCCTCAGAATGAACAAATAGGATTCGAGGAGTTGAGTAGGAATAACCCCAGTCCACCAGACTGAGGAATTTTTTAAATCATCAATCTCTTCCTCATAGAAATTCAGTCTTCTCTCGATTGGGGAAGAAGCCTCAAGAGAAACAAAGAGCCATATTATTATGAGATTCCCTCCAAATTATGGTTCATCAAGAAGTTCCTGAGGGATCGAATCAACAAAATACAATGTCTCATCAAGGACATGGAAGAAGACAATATCACAGAAATGCCGATATAAGGGATGCAATGTGCTATGCATCAATCAATGTCATCAATGCCATAGTTCCTGATCCACCAGATGAGGCTCACTCATAGGGATTAGATGAAGATGTTCCTACTCAAGAAGTTGTACGCACAGACACAAATGAAGAAGGTGTGCGTACATGAAATCAAAGGCTTACCCAGAATCTGGGTATTCCTTCAAGTAACCCACTTCCCCCTCTCTGAAACGGATCCAACAAGGGGAAAGGAAAGAATTAGGTTACATACCCTTCCTTTGGATAAGGCCAATCACTCTCACTAGAGAAAATATTTTCACAACAAGAGGGAGAAATGAAGGAATTGAGGAGGTTGAATGCAGAACTACTTCAAGGTAGTCTTCCTCCTAAGTATGATGGAGTTAGTCAGCCAAAGGAATTTTTTGTGGCTACTGAGATGGATCAAGAATATCCTCTACTATCATAACACCCTCACAGGTCAAATACTATGGGTCAAGTGCCAAAACAATCGGTAGTGCTGCCATCGGTTGTAGTACCAGCTGCCACATCTGTCCAAGCTCCATCCATTGCACCTATTCAGGTCCAAGCTCAACCGGATGTTTCTCAAAAGGTAATAACTACTATTGAGTCATTAAAATCTCGGTTGGAATCTATGGAGGGGAAGCGAGCTCAAATTCAACCAGAAAAGAGAGCTTAACCTGAATGGGTTGATGCAATTCCTCCCCCATAAAATTTTGCAAGTACCACATTCGCAGTCTTTAATGGTTCTAGAGACCCAGAGCAACACTTAACACATTTTGTTTCTCGTTGCAGTCCTATGATTGGAACCCTTCAACAACAAGAATCAGTTAAGATCAGGTGTTTTGTACAGTCATTACAAGGACCTTCTTTTGTCTGGTACACAAGCTTGCAATCCCAGTCAATTACTGGATGAGAGGATGTTCGCCAAAAATTCCTTCTTCAGTTAAGCTTAACTTTTCTAAATACAATAGTTTTTTATCTTAAAAATTGTAAGTAAAGGGAGAATGAAAGGGTCTCAGATTTCATTGCTCGCTGGAAGGGATTAACGTATTCCCTGAGATTAGAACTCCCTCAAGAGGAATTTTTTCCAATATGTGTGGAAATTTACGTGATGAGTTGCGCACACCGTTGATCCCTATGAAATACATAGGAGGGTTTCGAGACCTAACTTAAATCTCTCAACATATTGAAGATTCTCTTATAAAGACTAAGGATAAAGCTCGTGTAATTCCATCAGCTCTAGGATAGAGAATGGGTAAAACAGATACTACTATATTTATGCATAAACAAGCACCTATACCTACTTCTACTTCAAAACCTTCATCTTCTCGAAGGGATCCACCTCCTGAGTGCCAACAACGAAGGTAGTTTTGTTAAGATGATCAAAGAGATCAAAGACAAAAACAATTTGAGGCTTTTAAGAGAAAATTTTACTATTTCCAAAATGAACAAGTTCCTGGTTATTTCATTTCGGCTCTGGAAAATAATTTGGTTCAATTGCCAAGGCCCAAGAGGCTGAACAAGGAAGGATATGAAGACCATCCCAAGTATTTCTCATTTCATCAAATGTTTGGGCATCCCATTCAGGAGTGTTTTGTCTTCAGGGACCTCCTACAAAAAATGGTCGACTTGGGACAAGTCAAATTGAAAGGTTATTCCGCTCAGGTAGAATGTGTTACTGCTACAAATCCAGAGGAAGAAGGTGAGTGGCAAGAAGTCAAGAACAAAAATGTTGAAAAATATGATGATTGGATGGTCAGAAAAACGATCAACTAAACTCATGCCATTTTGCGAACATAATTGAAGAATCCAATTGTGTCTTCTGCCATGAATTCCATAGAAAAACCCTCTTTATTAGAATGAAAATCCTAAAAAGGGAGGGATAATTCCAAGAAAGAAGAAGAATCAGAAGAAGATGAGTATGTGTCAAAGACCAAGTTTTCTTTGACTCTGGTAGATTTTATGCCATCTACTTTGAAGACACAGTCACTACCCCACCAAACGGCACAACCTAAACAGGCTAATCAGACAGAGTCTTCACCGGATGAAGATTTGATCTTCGGTTCTATTAATATGATTCAATTAACAGATCCATATTCCAGTTACAGTTTCAATTTTCATAAGCCCGAGTTCCCTGTATGAAACAGAGGAATCAGAGGAAGTTCCAGAGGCTCAGGATACAGGGGAAGACATGGATCTTTCAGAGGCCACTATTCCAATTCTACCCCTGCTAGAACTATGTATGCGGCAGAAACTCGTGGTAGAGCCCTTCAACGAGCTCAAAAAGAACAAGAAATTTCTTCCACACAAGGCAGACTCAGTCCTGGCACAATTATTCTGGAAGATCGGTTGAAAGTTCCATCTTCTTCCTCTCAGCAAGTAAATAGATATAATCAGTCTAATCTTCCAAATCCAGGAGTATTACCAACTCCTATCTCGGTACAAGATGCATCAACTTCTAAGGTACCTGTGAAACCACATGTTTTTGTTGGGAAACGCAGACCTTTGGATCAAAAGTATGATGTATTGAAACACTTGGCCCAAATACTGGCCAAGTTATCATTTCTGGATGCTTTGAATTTATCAAAGGATCTTCGGGAGGCACTAATCGAGGATTTGTCGAGTCCTCAGGAGTTTGAAACTAAAATTGCTACAGCTGTAGTCTACCATGTAGAGAATAATCCTGTAGAATGTCGTGCAGTGATATCTTTTACTGATGAAGATGAAGATGATGTCATGGATGGAAATATTAGACCTTTGTTTAAGAGTGAACCTCATCCCCATTCGTACACTTCGTCGATTGGGCCTCACAGAATCTGATTTATCTCCTTCTACTTTGATGTTACAAGGATATGATAAAAATGAACAAGAACCACTGGGTGAGATTACACTCAGAACTCAGTTTGGAGATCTTGTATCCAATTCAGATTTCATGGTTGTTGATCAAGACTCAGCCTTCAACATCTTTCTTGGTAGACCCTGGCTACATCAACATGCGGTTATCCCTTCATCATACCATCAATGTCTCAAATATTGTTTCAATGGAAAAATTGGGACATTTTGTGGTGATAAATCTCCGTTCAAGACATGTGAATCTCAATACATTGAGGAGGAATTTTATCACATGAAGGAAAATGATAAATCCACAACAAGGGAGATTACCAAATTTAATGCTCCATATGGTTTGGAAAAGATTCCAGTAAACCTATTTACACATGTGAGTATATATTATGTGTTTCCTATCAGTCAAATTGACAGGATAGACCAAAATAAAAATACTCTTATAGAAACTTCCATAATGTCAATTACGTCAATCAAGCCAGACAACATGGTAGAAATTGGTGATTCACCAAGAAATAATGAAAGCTCAAATAGAAATGTCTTCATTTCATCTGCTGAAATCCAACAAGTCTATACTTCTCCAACCAGGCCAGAAGAAGTTATAGCAATGTCAGAAGTAAATGATGATGTTGATTCTCAATCCATCATCTCCACTTTATTTCCCAAGGAAGACCCTTCATCATCAATAGGGTCAGAAATGGAAGCTTCTTCTTCAAGATGTTCAAATTTCAACATCTCTTCTGATCATGGAAATTCTACTTCATCATATACTATGCAAGTAGAAACAGAAGAAATAACACATGTTGAAGAAGAAGAGGAAGATCTCAGGGATGCTCCTCCAGCATTTGATGAGGGTATATCTACCACCATGGATGAACTCAGAGAAATAAATATGGGAACAAAAGAAGATCCACGCCCCACTTTAATTAGTGTGTCCATGACTCTTGAAGAGAAAGAGATGTATATTTCCTTCTTAAAGAAAAATCGAGATATATTTTCTTGGAACTATGCAGAGATGCCGGGGCTTGATCCTGATGTTTCCACTCATTGTTTGGGTTTTCCAGAAGAACATCAAGGATTCAAACAAGCCGCTATAAGCACACACCCAACCTATTATTTCAAAATTAAAGTTGAAGTGGATAAGCTCATCAAAGATAACATTTTCAGATAAGTTCAATATCCCAAGTGGTTGGATAATATTGTCCCAGTGAAAAATAATAATGGGAAAAATAGGGTTTGCATTGATTTCTTATATCTTAATCAGCATTATCCTAAAAACAATTTTCGAGTAACAATTACAGAACTCTTAATTGATGTAATAGCTTGTTATGAAGAACTTTCCTTCATGGATGGATATTCTGGATATAATCAAATCTGAATGGCTCCAGAAGATGAAGAATCTACAGCCTTCAGGGCCCCTCAGGGTGTGTTTTGCTATCGGGTAATGCCCTTTGGCATGAAGAATGCAGGCGCAACATATCAGTGTGCCATGCATCATATCTTCAAACCCTTTTTTGTGAAGTTTGTTGAATATTATGTGGACGATTTTGTGGTTAAATCCAAAAAAAGTTCTAATGATTTGGCTGATTTGGAAATCATATTCCACAAACTTCGGCAACATAATTTGAAGATGAACCCCTTAAAATGTGCTTTTGGGGTAACCTCAGGAAACTTTTTCAGCTTTGTTGTATGCCATCGTGGTATGGAAGTCGATTTTGAGAAAACAAAGTCAATCCTTAGTATTCCACCTCCTCAAAATTTGAAATAATTGAGAGGAATTCAAGGACACTTAGCCTATATTCGGCGTTTCATTGCCAATTTGGCAGGAAAAAGTTTACCCTTCACCAAATTGATGAAGAAGGGAGTCACTTACCAGTGGACTGAAGAATGTCAAGAAGCATTCAATATTCTCAAGAAGTATCTCTTGAGTCCACCGATGTTAATGCCACCTATTGAAGGAAGTCCACTTATCCCTTATGTGACATCTTTAGAGCGATCATTGGGTGCCTTTCTTGCCCAGAAGAATTATGCTGGAAATGAAAACAACCTCTACAATCTCAGTCGGACTATGCTTGAAGCATAAACCCAATATTCAAATATTGAGAAGTGCTACCTAGCATTAATCTTTGCAGTTCAGAAGTTGAGACACTACCTGAAACATCACGAGGTACAATTGGTATCTCGAAATAACCCGCTCAAATTCATCCTTAGTCGTCTAATGCTTACAGGACATCTGGAAAGATGGGAAGTTGTTTTATCGCAATTTGATATTCAATATGTGTCTCAAAAGGAAATAAAGGGCCAATCTCTGGCTGATTTCCTTGCTAAACATCCTTCAGTAGAAGATACATCTTCAGATATTGAACATCCTGATGAGGAAGTATTATTTATTCAAGATAGTCTTCAAACATGGGAAATGTAATTTGATGGTGATTCCAGAAGTCCAACAGGGAGGAAAATGGAAGATCCTAAGTTCAAAAAAGTTGGGTTAGGAGTTGTACTCATTTCCCCAAAAAAGGCATTGCTACCTTATTCCTTTTCATTATTGGTAGGCGGTACAAATAATGAAGCAGAATACCAAACTCTTATCACAGGATTGGTGTTGGTGCTTCAAGCACAAGTGAATCACTTAAAGGTGAAAGGTGATTCAGACTTGGTAATCAAACAACTCAATGAGGATTACACAATCAGAAAAGAATAACTAATCCATTTGTATGATCAAGTCAGAGATTTAATGGCGGAGTTTCCTTCGGAACCTACATTATGTCCCAAGATCACAAAATTCCCTAGCTGATGCACTGGCTAATATAGTCACATCTCTGGAAGATCCAAATCAGGATAATATAACCATCAGTATTTCCTACCGTCGTACAATTTCACCTTATGTTCAAATCAGAAAATAGGAAATCAATGAAATTAGTCCCATATCCGAACCATATAGTCATACTACAGGATGAATGACACATATCAGGGAATACCTTCAAAATTTAACACTTCCGCCTGATAGAGCCGGGAAAGAACAAGTCCGGAGACGTGTGGTCAATTTCACTCTTTTTGATAGCCCAAATCACTTAGAGAAAATTCTCTACAAGCATGGTTTTTATGGAGTTCTCTTCAGATGTATTGATGGTGAAGAGACAATGGATGTCATGAAAGAAGTACATGTAGGAGTCTGCGGTGCCCATCAGTCTGGACATAGACTATCTGATCAAATTCGAAGGCTTGAATATTTTTGGCCTTCAATGATACAATATTGTGTTGATTTCAAAAGGAAGATTCATTCTTTCCAAGTACATGCCAAATTCATTCATCAACCCCGAGATCTGCTTCATACAAATAAATACTCGTGGGCATTTTCCACATGGGGAATGGATGTAGTGGGACCTTATCCTTCAGCTACGTCCAAGTAGTTTAAGTACATTCTTACTTTTACTGACTTCTTTTCCAAATGGGATGAGTCAATACCCCTCAAAGAAGTCAGTTCTAAATGCATTGTTAGCTTCATCAAGTCTAACATCATTACCATATTTGGTGTCCCTCATACCATATTGATGGAAATGGAACCAACTTCTGTTCATCCGAGGTGAGGAAGTTGTATCAAGAATACAACATCAAATCCAACCATTCATCTCGGTATCATGTAGTGGCCAATGGCCAGATAGAAGCTTTAAACAAGACTCTGTCAAATATTCTGCAAAAGATGGTGGATAAAGATAAGAAGTCATGTCCTGATAAAATCTTTCATGCTTTATGGGCTTATCGTACCACCACCTGCACTGCAACGCGGTTAACTCCATATTCACTAGTATATAGAATGAAATCAATCTTTCCAATTGAGGTTCAATTACCCTCACTCAGAGTATCCATTTGTGATCAATCATCTACAGATGAACAATCTCAAAAGCAATTGGCTGAATTGTAACGGTTAGATGAGAAAAGATTGTGCACTATGTACCACTTTGAAGTCTATCAGAATCGAATAGAACGAGATTTCAACAAAAAAGTTCATCTCCGTTTATTAGTTTAGGGAGAATCGGTATTAGTTCTCATAACTTTAGTGATACCAGGAAACAAACCTCCCAAGATTGAGCCAAAATGGGACATACCTTATTCAATACATATGGTCTACTCCAATGGAGCTTATTATTTAATCTCAATGGATGGAGAACTCATCACTACTCCAAGAAATTCCATATTTCTGAAGAAGTATTGTTTATAAACAAAAAATACACCAGCGGTCCATGCATACGACCTTAAACTATTGGCATTTCATATTGTCCAGCAAGATGTTAAACTGCATCATCACCAATGGTCCGTGCATATGACCTTAAACTATTGGCACTTACGTCCAAAATGATGTTAAACTATGACGTCCTAACTACATGATGCTAAACTGTACAGAAGTCCCTTATGTCCAGTAAGACGTTAAAATGCATAACCAATGGTCCATGCATACGACCTTAAACTATTGGAATTTCTCTCATCCATCAATACGTTAAACTACATCATCATCCATGGTCCATGCATATGACCTTAAACTATTCTCACTTTTGTCTAACATGACGTTAAACTGTGTCCCTTTCATCGTCCTATATGATGTTAAACTATACAGCAATGGTCCATGCATATGACCTTAAACTATTCGCACCATCGTCCAACATGACACTAAACTGTATCGTCCCTTTTTTGTCCAACCTGATTTTAAACTGTGAAAAATTCCCTAATACGTCCAGCATGACGTTAAATTGTGTCCTCTTTTGTCCTTACTTCATGACATTAAACTGCACAGTCCCCCTTTTGTTTTGTCCAACATGACATTAAACTGTATTTTGTCCCTACTACATGACACTAAACTGTGCAACACCAATAGTTCTAACTGCAAGACTTTAAACTGCATAGTCCCTTCATATGTCATACATGATATTAAACTGTGCATCGTTAAGTTTGTTGCTACTTATTGTTTCTCACACTGAGTATGAATCACATGAGCTTAGAGTAAAATTCAACCATAACACCCTCTCTGGGTCGCTAACCATGCGTAAGTCCCAACATCAAATTTTTAGGTCGTTGTCTCCAAGAACAAATTGATCACTAATTCATTATTAAATTGAACTACGTGGACTTTGAACCTTGCCTTCTAGGCTGGGTACGTAGGCAGCCTCCCGAGGTTCAAGCCCAAAACCAATCTCTTCACATTGGTTCACCTTTGTCCTTGCTACATGACGTTAAACTGTACAGCACCTTTTGTCCTGTATGACAGTAAACTACAACATTCTTTAATACCCTCACCTGAGAGGAAATAATTATTTACATTTATATTCAATCATTTTATATTTCAAAGACTATGTGCATACATGGTAAATCCTAAACCTTTTATCTTGGGTCAAACCATCATTGCACTAAAGTCCCCCTTTTCACCATTCATTTGTACGAACCAAATCTGTACATAGGGTATTTCTAGAACTACGTGCGGCTTGATTCCCATCCTTTTGGGATATGTAGGAATGTTCGATCATCCCTCGAATCCAACCCCAAGTCTTTTGGGCCTAACCCCAAATTCCACTTTTAGTCCCCTGGCTGAAAAGTCCCTGTGAAAACCCACACACTGTGTATTTCTTATAATGGTCCGAGATCTATGACCCTAAACTAAGGTCTCTCATACTTTCATCCCACATGGTGTTAAACTATATTTCAAGAACTATGTACGACTTTATTCCCATCCTTATGGGATATTTAGTGAATTCCAACATTTCAATTCAGGACCCAGCCACAATATGATTATGGTTAGCTTAGATCTGTGTATCTCTACATACATTGGAAAATACCCATTTTTATGTGTCATAATCCTAACCTTAAATATTTTCAGATCTTCATAACCCTTTTCTTGACTTCTGGTCACAAAATGTCCAATTTATGAGAGTTCTTTTGTCTGACTATGTAGCACGTTTCCTTAGGCGGCCTTGCATAAGTAGTCTACATAACGGACCTGTCAGCCAAAAGATACTATTATTTGACTATATAGCCAATGCCCTTAGGTGGACCTACATAATTCAACCCCCTAACGGGTTTGTTAAAAATTGGTAACTTCACTCTTGGGAAGAAATTTTGTTTTTGTCCTTAGTTGTCTTAATGACAATATGTAGGGATCCGCAAAAAAAATAGCCATCCTTAATATATTTGTCTCGTGCTATTTTTCATGATCTGAAAATATTCAAGTCTATGGTTTATATTTCACTTCACTACGTTTGGATCAGACCTTCATAGGAGTGACATTCATCCAGTTCTTAGACAATCTTGTTTGGAAATATCTTTTCCATATTCAAGTACCTCTCTCCATATAGCAAACTCTATGCTTCAGAAAATTTGAATCCCCATAAACGTTCATTGGATTTTTAGCAGTAGAAAAGTATATTTCTGAGAGTTCTTTTGCCTAACTATGCAGCATGTGCCCTTAGACGGCCTTGCATAAACAGTCTACATAACAAACTTCTCAGCTAAAAGATATTATTATTTGACTATGCATCCAATTCCCTTAGGTGGCCCTGCATAATTCAACCACCTAACGGGTTTGTTAAATAGTAGTAACTTCATTCTTGGGAACTACTTATTCAAATTCCTTTTATCCCTTTTTCATGTAATTCCTCATATTCAAAATTTCTTAAGTCATAGTTTACGTGTTTTACCTCATACTTGTGTGTGGTAATATGTTTTCAGATAAATTTTCAAGGAATTGAGTAAATTTTAATCCATTCGGTCAAAGCTATTTCGACCTTAAACATTAGCCTTTTCATGTCCGACGTGCATGAATTTAAACTGCCCACAAAAGAAAAGGGAACTCTGAACAAAAGTCAAGTCCCAGCTCACTAAACATACATTTTGTATGATTTTTAGGTAATATTGAGAAATTAAAATATTCAAAGTTTGTAGGGTTACTTATAATAATCCTAGAAAAAGTCAAACAATGCTTACTAGGCCCATTGGTTTAGGTAAAAATTTAAAGCATATAGTGGGAAAATGCATGCACAAATGATTGAAAATGAAAGCGTTTTTTCCATTTGATGCACAAGAATTAGAAGGAAATCCACAGATTGGATTATCTTCTCTTTTCTAGGAATTACAAAAGGCTGTCAACATAAGTCTTCACTTGATGTAAAACATCCTGAGCTTCATCAGCATCCACTTGATGCTCATGCACTTGACCAAATTCACTCTTTTCAGCCTAATGGAGTGATTTCTTGGCATCCGCGATGGATTTCATCCCATTTTCTTGAGTTCCCTCCAATTAATTATTGAGTTGGTCAAGTTCCTCAGTAAAATAATCTAACTGTTGTTGAAGGTGCATCTGATGGATGACTTTATCTTTGATCTTATGCTTCAGCTCCTTCATCTTGGCAGCATAGTCAGACTCAGCTCAGGATACCGTAGCCTCAAATTCACTGATATTGGCTGAAAACTTCACCCTAGTCAGATCTTCACGACACTTATTCTCCTGCTCCCTCATTAAGAGGACTTGTTTTACTATAGCATGGATCTTTTGATATCCAAAACCGCCAAGTCCCAACATAACAAATAGGGATGACAGTCATGGGATCTTCGACGACAGCTCTTCTAAAGGCACTTCAGATATGATCTTCCATATGTTTTTCCATGCCTTGCGTCGTGAAAATTGGATCACCTTTTGTACTTCTAGATCCGACTCAGCATCACTGTCACATGGTGAAATGTAACATGGGATTAATGCACTTAAGGAAGTGCCATGTTCTGCTCCTTCCCCCCTGACCTGTGCTTCTTAACTTTCAATTCCCATTGGGGTGGAGGCTGAGGCTTCACCTCTAGATCTAGCCATTGAAATTGATGTCTTTGCATAATCAATTGAAAGCTTTGGTTAGTTTCGAAGGATAACAAAAGTTAATTGGCTATCTTGAAAATTACGTACAGTCGCAAATATTGTTATCCCTTACCCAAAGGTAGATCAGTAACTTGAGAAGGATCCTCCTCATCTTTCCTAGCCTCAATAGGATTTTTAGGGTGAGTTTGAGGAAGCTCTATGGGGTTCAGATCTACTTGCACTAATGTCTCTACAATATTAGGGTTTTCTATATCCCCTTCAGGAATTAGTAGTTCATCATCTTGCACAGATAAATCTTCATATTTGAACTGATCATGATTAGACATTTAATAATAAGTTATTTTTAACATGAAGAAGGATAACACTCACGTCTATAATCTTCTAAATTACATGGTAAGTTAACATGATCTAAAAAATCTTCAAAAGATGTGCCAAGTCCCATCATTTCATCCAATGTAATCTTAGAATCCTGGTTAATATCACCAGTGGGAGCACTTGGTATGTCTTCTTGGAAACCTTCATCCTGCAGTCTCTGACCCTGAATAGTATCTTCAGATAAAATAGCGGTGTCAGTTGCAATGGCCGCCAAAAGATCAAGTGCAGGGGTTGAACCAAAAGTATTACAGAATGGAAGTTAGTTGATGTTTCATTCAACATTTTATGAAGCATTGTTAACTTACCAGAAGAAGGTTCTTCTCTTCTTGCAACAGCAGCAGGAGGGATACTGGGAACAGATGCTGGCTCTTCTCCAAGAGCAGCCAAGTCAGCCTGAACTTGTGATTGTTCACCAGTACCCTCTGTGGTCCTTAAAGGAGGGTCAGTCCTCTCTCTCAGAGAAGAAATTGAAGAAGCCCTTGTAATCCCAAAAAGTATGAGAATATTTTCATGGGTTAAGACTCATGATTATCCAAAGGACTTACCACTACTGATGAAGCATTTAGATGTGGAATTCCTCCTTCGATGCCTTTTCTTATTTAGATTTTTGGGAGTTTCAGAAGTCTCCCTTATAGGAACTTGAATTGGATAATGGAAATCCATATCCAAATTCTCATCCATGGCTTGCTGGCCTAGAGATATCTTGCCTGAATCGCAAGGAGATTTAGCAGGAACCCCGATTGCAGTACCACCAGGGCTATACTATGGCGAAGGAACCTCAGTAGTTCCTTTATTTGCAAGATGCAAGATGAAGAAAATAATTTCCTTTAATAAAATAGATTTGACTGAAATCAAGTTGCAAAGAAAATAAGGAAAGAAACTTACATCTTCAACAGCCACGTAATCGTGCCACTCCTCATCTCCAGAACCACCAGTCCCCTCAGTGGCACGACGATCAATCATTTCCTTCACCCACTTAGTGACAAGAATGGAATCATCGGTGTCATATATTAGCATTTCCATCTCTCTGATATAACCCCGCACTTCATCGGGGTTATCCTTGTAACTGATATCTTTAGAAGCTAGAATTTCCTCTATTCTAGGGAGGTGTAGCCCCTCTCACAAATCTAGCTAGGCCATTTCAGCACCATAGTATAAACTCTTCCATGTCTAGACAGCCTTTGGTCATAGATATTTAGTATGTATACCAAAAGGCTGCGAGGAAGGTCCTACAATCTTGGACTTTAGTTTCTTCCCAGCTCCTGCAACTACTAATAGAGAATAAGAAAACAATACTTGTTTCTCTATAAAGTAATGGTGATTAAATTGCCACAGTGAAGTAACTTACCATATTTGATGGAGTGGGTCTTTTGATTCTGACTGGAGGATTATATCGGGCATGAGGCCTCTTTGCGATTTGTTGTGCCTCATCATCCCCATCTTGAGAATGCGACAAATCATCTTCAGGTAGTGTAGAAGAATCACCTTCCAGATGAAGGGTTTCTTTCTCTACAGTTCTCTTAGTTTCTCCCACCTGATAAACCAGGTGATTCAGCACCCCTCCAGGGTATGATGCTATCCAGTTCTCGGCATACCAGGTAGTCAAGTTATTTGCCTCTTTATCAACTGGTAGATCAAATACTACCCCAGTCCTCTCCCTAGATGACTGCAACCATATTTTACAGGCGACCATCGGATGTTTCTCTGACCAGACATACACTGGAGGAGATACAACAGTTTGCTGCAAACACTTAAATTGATGTGCAAATCTATATGGAGCATAGGCCTTGCATATAATCTCTCCGTCAATCCTGGTGACCAGCACACCATCTCTACAGGCCAGCATGTATGCCCTTAATTCTAGGCTGGCTGTTCCATCATCAACAAACCACCCGGTTGGCAAATTTCCCTAAGGAAAGAAATTAAAATCCTTATGCATGCTCAGCCTCACCTTTATGTCATAGGAATTGAGAGCTAGTGGAGCAATTCTAGATAATTCCTACACTGATGGCCTGAAAGAACTTCCGGGAATCTGTACTCCGTTCCGTATATTATACGTCTTGAAGTGAGTGGTGATCCATCCCCATAAAACATGGAATGGTCCCACTATTCTCAAAGAAGACTTACCCATGAAAACATGGAGTAATATCCTGTGAATCTTTTCTGAAATGGGGGTAGCCAACCCAAGCATTTTCCCCTCAGCCAACTTGGCTGCAATAACAAAGGTCCCTGGACTGAATCCTCCCTTAGAATCCCTAAATGGAAAAAGATAAACACCGAGCCACAAGGCCAAGAATCCTTCCAGATGAGTCTTCTTTAGGATTCTCTAATTTACTTCATATCCCCACTTCTCAAATTATCCTGATTCCAAGGTCGGCCAGAATGTGCCTGGAGCACCCCTCTTCTTTGTTTTGGGGCAGGTGGAAGGACAAGTGGGACCCTTCTCCTTGGCCCCCTTCTCCTTGGGCCCCTTCCCCTTCAATCCCTTCTCCTTGGACCCCTTATCCTTCGGCTCCTTCTACTATTTCTTGGTAAGAAACATATTCATCCACTCTTCTGGATGAATGTATTTTCTAGAATGAGTTAAAGAGGTCTCTGAACTCTTGAGCTTTTGAAAGATTTTCAATAATTCCCGAGCCAAAGCCGGGGTCTTCTCTGAATCATTCCAATTCACCTTGGGAGGAATGAATTCATCATACATATCATCCAAAATTGGACCCCCTGAGATCTTGTAGACTTCCCACAAACTGATACCTACTTCTCCATGAGTCATATGGAAAGAATTGGTTTCTGGGCTCCAATGGATGAATATCTCCAGCATGAAATCATCATTCCTGTAAACATATGTTTGCCCAGCCCAGACAGCTTCATATATTGCAGCTACTTTCAGATCCTCGACAAAGTCTTTGTAGGTTTGTCGCACCCAGTATGCCCACATCCATGTTGGCTTGACACCTCCTCCAGGATGAAAATCCTAACTCTTCTTCCAGCCTTTGTATTGATCTATCTGAGAGTTTCAGAAGATTGATGGATAACAATGTGGTTGCAGCTCAGGCTTTTGAGGTTTTAGATATGAGGTACATGGGCTGTGATGCATTATGTAGGCCTTATCCACTGTTCTAGTGTTTAAAAATACTCCTCCACCTGAGATATTTGCTGAAGTAAAATTGGTTTAATTATAAAACCATGAAATTGGGAGATAGTTCTTTGACTCTGGAATGGTGGATTCTCGCAGATAACCATAACCATACAAAGGAAGATAGATGCTTTGTGGGAAATTAATATGATACTTCTTTAGGTACTTGGCCAAATCCGGGATAGCGCTGTCGCATACAGTATAGTAATCATGGACAATTATGCTCATCATATCATTAATTCGCTTGCTAGAAAGTTCATCAGTCATTCAGATTCTCTTGTGAGCCATTGCATCTGCACAAAAGATGAATAAATTAACTCTTAAATGAGTTGATTTTTTATAAAATTTGCGAAACTTTTTTGAAAAAAATGGAAAAATCATTAAGGCACGCAAGTATAATTTTGGTGTGCAAGTATGGATGTGTTGCGCATGTATGGATGTCCCGTTCAAGTTTTTGGTGCGCAAGTATCACTGCGCAAGTCCAAATACCTTGACAGCAGTGCGACAATGATGAAATAGAATAAAACAGAGAAACTTGCACAAAGAAAACAACTTGCACGGAGAGAGCTCGAAATTCTGAAATTCGGTGCTTTGCGCGAGAAATGGATGCATATATATAGGCCATACCACACCCTTGGGTGCCGACGCCTGCACGGCTCACCAATTCCGCGCTGCAATTTTCGAGCTCAACAGAACTTGCGCACCGCATGTTCCTTGATTTTCTTCTTTTTCTCAGAGTCACATACTTATTTCTTTCAGATCCAACTCTGAGGGGGGACTTTTGTTGATGCTCCTTTCCGTCACAGAGTCTAAAGGAATTTAATGGGAAATACCTTGAATTCAAAGTGATTCATCCTTTGAAGAAACTTCAAAATTTGACAAAGGCATGAACCAAGATTCAAATGCACTTGGGTCGCGCAAGTTCCACTAAGGTCGTGCAAGTATACTTGTGCGCCACCCGTTGGTCGCACAGGTGACTTGCGCACCCTCTTTGAATTTATCCTAGGGTTTCTCCAGCCTATAAATACCCCCTGTGGGCCCCCCATTTCAGGACGGAAAAAATTCCAGAAACTCAGATTTGAGCTCTCGGTGCCCTAGTCAATTCTCAAAGCTTCCAAACACTTCTAAGGTAATTTCTTACCTAGAATAGAAGATCTTAAGAGGGGGGGTGGAGGCCTAAGTGTTGAAACTCATCAACACTTGTGCGCCTAGGTGGCCAGCCCTTAAGGGAAATGGCCACACTTGCGCGCCGCCTTACCCCTTCAATAGAACTTGTGTGCCACTCTTTTGAAAGCATCCAAGGATAGTACTAAGGGCTTGATCCAAGCCTCGACCAATTTTTACTCTAAGGATTAATAGGCGCACATGTACCCATGTGTCGCGCAAGTATACTTGCGCGACCATGACTTTTGCGCCACCTTCTTTTTGGGTGACCCTCCAGCCTATTTCACCTATCCTATGTCTATCCACCTATCCTCTTCAAGATCTAGCCTTCATAACTCTCTCCAAATCCATTTATGGCATGTTTCCTTTGTTGGATTCCTTATTTGAAAAGAATTCTGTGGAACATCTCTTAAAACCTAGTGATTTAGACATATTTATGTGACTAAAGTTAGATATTTCATTCATTCAACCTCATCCTTTAAGATGAGAGAATCCTTAACTTGGGCCTCCTTTTCAGGAATAAGACCCAGTCTAAATTCTCATTAATTTGGGAATCCTATTTAGGAGTAAGCCCCAAGTACCCTAAACTAGGCATCCTCCTTAGGAGTAAGCCCCAGTCATAATTTTCCAAATCTAGGTTTCTTTTTCAGGAGCCCAAAAATCTAGGCATCCTCCTTAGGAGTATACCCCAACCATGATTCTCTTAACCTGAACTTACTTTTCAAGAGTAAGCCCCAATTCTTAAAACCTTTTTAACCTGGACTTCCTCCTCATGAATAATCCCTAGTCATAATTTCTCTTAACCAGTCTTAATTTACTTTTGATTTGGGCTTCCTTCTCAAGAGTAAAACCCAATCACAAGTCCCCTCTTAATTTGGGCATCTTCCTCAGGAGTAAGCCCGAAGTTAGAGTATCAAAATCTCCATGAAGTACATATACCTTTATGGACCATGTTCTCAGGTTTCTTCTCTGAAGTAAATCCAAATATTCATCTATTTTGTGCAGTCATACATAAATAAGCGCCACTGATTTCTTGTAATTGCATCTTTCATGGCCCAATTTTCTGGTTTCACCAATACCTCTTGTTTCTCACACCGAGTATGACTCACATGAGCTTAGAGTGAAAAAGTAATTATGACATATTTATTTGATCCATCAATCATGCATAAACCTCATACTTCTTTACTCGAACTACGTGGGTTCTAATTCATTTTCCAAAACAAAGGATACGTAGGTAGCCCACCTGCAGGTACGATCCCAACTATGAAATAATTCATGTCCTTATGAATGAAAATAAACATCAAGTGCCCTGCTGAGTGGCTTTAAAACCAGTATGGTTATCATAATAACCAGAAGATTTATATATAATGTGTCGAAGGATAACATTGACCAAGAATTTCTAACAAATACAGATTATTCTCTATCGATGAAGAACCTCAAATACATATAAAATATTCTCTAAATCTCATACATACTGATTATTGATTTTCAGATTTAAAGGAAATCACCTTTTTATACTTGGTAATATAATAAGGATTCACGAACATAACTTAAATCTATAAAGAGAGTCATGGAGTAGACAATAATTTCCCAAAAAAAAAGGTGTGATGAGACCGAACTCTCATCCTCTCGACCAATGAAAATTCTTAAGTCTCATCAGTTCACAACTAATGAGCACCTACCTTTGGAAAGTAGGTCCAAATGGATATGGATTCATTGGTAGTTTCCGGTTCTACGAACAAACCCGTTAGAAACCACTTGGAATTTTTGAATCTTAAATCAATGAGATAATCCCCAATTCCAGAGGAAACAGATACCCATGCAAAGTATAATAAGGTCATGTGGGTCTGGACCATACACAAAAAGGAACAATGTTTGATTGATCTTGTTCGTTCTTTAAGATGAATGTTTTTTTAGAAGCGATGGACCTAGGATGGAGGGTCCGGGTATTTCTGCAGGAATCAAGCCATATGCAGTTATTGACAAATGGCATGGTGTATAACCGATACCAAACATGACGTTCCCTTGGGTGAGGACATCACAATGGAGTGTCATTTTTTGTCGTGCGTTCGGGATGATATTGTCTCAGTTTAGGGTTATGTGATAGGACCAGCCATGCAATTTAATATCGTGCAGCACAGACGTAGTAGAGACGAGGCTGAAGGGGAAATGTGTACGGTGCAATAAAGCATACCCGACGTGAATGAGGACGAGGTCCACACCACACCGTGCATGATTCTCAGAAAGAAACCTTAGGCCAAGGGGCCAAAAAGATGTAAGAGGGTAGGAAGTAGTAGAGACTGGCCTCAATTAAGCTGGTCCCGTAGATGAGGTGTTCGGGTGTCCCTACGTATCCCATGGAATGGGAATCAAGCTGTATGAAGTTCTCCAAAGGGGAAATATGAAAAGATCTTATTTTAAGGTCTTAGAACTTAGACCATGGAAAATAAAGACTATTCCAAGTAAGTGCGGACGTTAATATGATCCCTAAGACTATGTGGGTTGAAATCGATGTAGGAAACAAGGGTGGATAAGGTATTTACAATATGTGAAATACATGCAAAGGGGAAATCGGTGGAGCCCCTAATGATGGCCTTATCACAGCTTTTTCCTCCTAACGTGCGGATGCGCACTAAGGAATAATACCAAAAGTCTCGAAGTTCTACTTGTACATGATGAGGTGGGGAAGAATGTGAACCATGTAACCGACATTTTGGTCTTAATGGGGTTGGTGTGACAATGGAGGATAACCGTTGACTGTGTTTGAAACAAAACATCCATATCGTGTTTGCCTAGAATGGGAATAACAAATGAGAATCAACTGTTGACCAAATTCACAATGCGGGACTTGTATCAATTTTTTGCTCAGAACCCTTGAGGAAGTTGGAACATAATGGTAAGAGGGCCCTTGGGTCAATAATCCATGCCATTCGGGGGTCCCTTTGGATGTGAAAGGTGATGGATGCCCTAATGAGGTGGAACAGAAATCCTGAGAAATGGGAGAAATCATGTTTGAGTAGAGTCCATCATTCCAGGTACTAAACTAGAGTACCCTTGGGACACTGGTGAATCGCCGAAGAGGACCGAGGGGCTCGTCATGAGAGCAGCCGATTTGAAAAGATGAGGATAGCACAAGGGGATGAAAAACTCTTAGGAGGAGGAGGTAAATGGTGTGTTTGCTACAAAACCCAACGTGAATGAGGACATAATCCCATACCACACCATATATTCCTCTCTCTGGGGGAATACAGGATAAGGAGCCAAGATGAGAGGGATATTTCTAAGAGATGGGGCTGGACCCAATGTCTAGATTCTTGAGCGGTCTTACGTATCCCATGAGGATGAGAATCAAGCCACATGTAGTTCCTAAAGGGAGTAATCTGCAGTTAATTTTCATGTAGTAAGGACGAAAATGGGAACGATACCCCACATACATGAAGTGTATGATATGGAGAGTAACTTGATGTGAATGGGGACATAATCCTATACCACACCATACAACCCTAAGTGAGAACCTGGGATGAGGGCCCGAAAAGGCCGAGGGGCCTGAGGCTGGGCCTCGGACAGAAAGGCCCAACCAATTTTCAGTTTCACGTCTGGAAGTGAGGACGATGAATGGGGTAAGATACCCCCAAACAAAGGAGTTGTATGGCGTGACGAGTAACCCGACATGAGTGAGTACATAATCCCATACCACATATTACAATCCCATAAGAGTTAAGACTTGGACCGGGGGCCCAAGATTGGGCACACGAAGCGCGACAGGGCATGTTCTCGCGGTATGGATGATAAATGATGGGAGAGATGTCTCAAGGGGATATGTGTGCAATATTTAAATAGCCCAATGTGAATGAGGACATAAGTATTCTACACACCACACAACCCTAAATGAGAACTTGGGCTAGGGTCCAGAAAGGGCCAAGGGGCCGGAAAAGGCCAAGGGGCCTGAGGATGGGTGTCCCGGCCAATGGTATCCATATGACCTCTTGTGCGGTTACCACCTCATCACAACTCCTAAACCCACGTGAGTAGTTCTCAGTGTGGGAAACATGAAGCTGGACTCAGCTCTCCCTGCCATATAGGGGTCTAATAGCTGGCATCTCTTGAAGGGAGTTCATCGATTAGAGATACAACGGGGCAGAATGGACCACTACACTCAATGTTTTGGACATCGTGGGGTGGATATGATGAAAACGGATAGTTGTTGACCATATTCAAAACATAGCATCCTTGTAGTGACCCAGAATGGGAACAAAAAATGAGCATCGACTGCTGACCATATTTGAAACGCAAGACTTGTATGAATTTGTTGCTCGAAACCCTTGAGGGAGTTGGCCCGGAGTGGTAGGATATCTATTGGGCCTAGCATCCCTGACGTTTGGGGGCCCTTATGGACGAGAGAGATGATAGAGTCCCAATCAAAGGAGGGGGTGAAGCATAACTATGCCCATCTGTGAAAGAGGTGGACACCTCCGGGTAGTGGGACATATAGAAGGATTGAGATGAGCTTGACATGAATTTGGGAAAAATCGTACACCACCCCATATGTCTTGACCCGAGGGGAGATTATGGAATTTAGGCTAGTCCAATAGACAAAATGTCTGCGCATTCCTACGTATCCCATAATGTTGGGAATCAATCCGTACATATTTATTGAAGGCCATGAAGTTTATTGTTGTACGGTGAGGACGTGGGAGGATAGAAGAATAGGGAGTGGGCACATGGTGCGACTGTTGTAATCCTGGAATGAGTGGGGCTAAAAAAGACTACACCATATCATGCAAGGATCCTCCGAGAGAAAAATACCCAGGGGGATAGAGAAAGAGAAGAGTTTGGGGCTGTGCTCAAGAAAAAACACTTGAACATTCCTACGTATCCCATGAAGATGGGAATCAAGCCACACATAGTTTTAGGGGTGCAGTTTAATGTCTTGAAGGACGGCATACAGTTTATCGTCATGTGGGACGAAGCAGTTTAGGTTCATGCGGGACCATCATGCAGATTATGGTCATGTGGGAACAAATAGTTTAAGGTCGTTCAGGACCAATAGGCTCAGGAAAAGTATTGCTTGAGTAACTTGTCATTGGTGGGATGAGTTATACACTCACCATCCATGGTCACCAGGGAGTATGAACCAATGGGGTAAACCCTATGAATTATGTAAGGTTCTTCTTATTTGGGCTCCAACATGGGTGGTTTCTTGCCCAGGATCATTGGTGTCTGGAGGGACAATACCATATCGCCTTGTAGGAAAGAGCGGAGTCGAACATTCTTATTTAAGGCGCTGGCTATCTTATTATGATGACTTTCCAGATTATACAGGGCATGAAGCCTATTCTCGTCAAGTGCTTCCAATTCAGACAAATGAATTTCGACTACCTTATTATGAACCTGCTGGTCATAGAACGCTATGCGTAATGAAGGTAGCTGGATATCGATGGGCAGGATGCCCTCAGATCTGTATACCATGGAATATGGGTTCACCTAGGTAGAATTATGAGTTATCGTTCGATAATCCAAGAGAGAGTTGGGGAGCTTGTTTGGAAAAATCTTCTTATTCTGAATAACCATTTTATATTGAATGTTAGAGAGGGTTTTGTTGAATGCCTCGATCATTCTATTTTCCTACGCGTGATAGTGGGAGGTATGGTTCGAACAGATGTTATACTTGGCATACAACTTCTTCAACTCAGATACACGGAATTTGGTGCCTTTATCGGTGAGGATGGCCTGAGGGACCCCAAACTGGTAGATGATATTGGAGGTCATGAAGTCGATGACAGACGATCCTTGAACTCCTTGAGCAGAACTACCTCTTCCAAATTGAAAAAGAAATTCGTAGCGGTCAGGATGAACTTGCACTAGCGAGTTGTCGCAGGTGGATATGGTCCTATGACATCGAGCCCCCACACCCCAAACGACCAAGAGTACATGGTGGAGTGGAGAGGTTATGGCAGTCGATGCATGAAGTTAGCATGACTTTGGAACGTGTGACATCTCTTGGTGAACTCGATGCAATCATGGATCATGGAGGGCCACAAGTACCCTAATCTCTGGATCTAATGGGACAGCTTTGGCCCAGTCTGGTGAGCCCCACAAGAACCGGAGTGAACTTCCTACATGAACTAAAAAATCTCAACTCCTTGGATGTAACTGAGGAGAACACCATCGAACCCATGCTTGTAAGGGATTTTCTAAAGACTGGGACTACTCTAGAGGGTAAACTGTAGTGCACGGCATCATATTCACTCGTGTTCGGCCCGATCCGTTGGGAGGGAACCATTTTGGAGATACTCGACAAAGGGGGATCTCTAGTCGGGGGTCACTTCAACCACAACATTTGAGGAACTTGGGGGTCTTGACGTGGAGGCCCTAGTGGTAAGATGGTTTATCCGTAGGCCGTCGTCATCATCTGGGGTGATGATAGAAATGAATCTCCGATGTGCCACGTGTATAATCATATCATCCTGCTCGGGTTCTTCAAGCGATGCAGCCAGGATGACCAGGGAACCCAGTCGACTATTCTAAGACCGATGGACATGAATAACTTCTGGACAAGATGGAAACTGGGCCATTAGATGGAGAGTACGCTCCAATAATGGTACATGCTCTATCTTTATGATGATGTAGTCACCATTGATTTTCTTGATGACTAGTTCAGAATCCCCTTTTATATGCAAATGGGGCACATCAATCTCAAGGGGCATCTCGAGGCCAGTGATAAGAGCCCAATACTCTGCCTCATTATTGGTACAACCTTCTGACAATAGGAATGAGTACAATAGAATGGATTGTGATGAGGTAATAAAGAAAATACCCAGGCCTACCCTGTTGAGCCTGGGATCATTGATCCTCCTATCAGTGGGGCTTTGGGAAGCACCATCAATCTGCATATGCCAACACGGGATGTCATGATCTACCGAGAGGATTTATTCATCGGGAAAATACAAGTCTGGGGACTGGTCACTAGGAGATAGATGGGAAGCAAATAATTCTTCCAATGCTTGACCCTTAATAGATTTCTGAGGGACAAACCTGATATCGAATTGCTGAAGAATCACTGCCCACCATACTAGACGGACGGTCAACATGGGGCGGTTCAGAATGCACTTCAGCGGGTCTACCTGAGACACCAGTTGTACCTCATTGTGTTGTAAATAGTGTCATAATTTCTATACTACAAATACCAGTACAAGGAAACTCTTCTTGATGGGGGAGTATCTGGTCTCTGTATTGAGGGGCATGCGACTGAGGTAGTAAAGACTGTTCTCCATATCCTCATTGTTCTTATGGGTGAGAAGGGCACCAAGAGATCATTCTAGGGTAGTAACATAAAGGACCAGTGGACTTTTGGAGATGGGTGGAATTAGGATCAGAGGCTGGAGAAGATACTACTTGATTTCCTCGAACAAGGTCTGGCACTCTTCTTCCCATTCATAGGCAGAGCCTTTCTTCATGAGCCGAGAAAAGGGATTAAACTTTCTGGCTAGATTCATAATGAATCGATGGATGTAGGATAAGTGGCCTTGGAAACCTCAAAGCTCCAAAATATTGCTCGGGGGAGGCATCTGACTGATGGAATTGATCTTCTCTATGTTTATCTTGATGCCCTGGTACCTGACAACAAAGCCAATGAACTTTCTAGAGGTGACCCTGACGGCACACTTCAATGGGTTCATCTTCAGGTGGTGGGAATAGATGAAGCCGAACACTTTCTCAAGGTCCTTGAGATGGTATTGGCATTGGAGGGATTTGACCACCAATCATCCACATAGCATTCCACCAATTTCTTGAGGATTGGTGTGAATATGTGATGCATAGCTCGCTGAAAGGTGGCACCGACATTCTTTAAGACGAATAGAATGACCTGGTAACAAAACATACCTTGAGGCACCCTGAAAACTGTGGACTCTTCATCCTCAGGGTACATTCGGATCTGGTTATATCCAGAATAACCTTCCATGAAGGAAAGGTCTTGGATCCCAGCCGTAGCAGTGATCAACAATTCTTTCACTGGAAGGGGAAAATCATCCTTCGGGCACTAACAGTTGAGATAGTGGAAGTCGATGGAGACTATGATCTGTCCGTTCTTATTACTGATTGGCTCAATGTTGGCCAGCCATTTGGGGTACTGGACCTCCTTGATTAAGTTGTCTCTGATGAGCTTGTCAACTTCGGCCTTGACCATGGCACTGTGAGAAGGGTGCATCCTTCTAGGAGGCTGCTTGAACCCTCGATGATTTTATGGAAGACCGAGGTGGTGGATGGCCACCTGAGGATCTAGCCCTGGAATATCATCATAGCTCTAGGATAATACATCATGATGTTGCTTTAGGAATTCTATGTACCACTATTTCTCCTCGAGGGACATGGTAGCACAGATTAATGTAGGTCTCAGGTCTGCCTCGCTACCGAGGTTCACATGTACCAATTCATCAACCGTGGTGGAGACGCCATCTTCAAAGGCAGAGGGAGCATCCTCCAAATCTTCTTCTTCACTTTCGTAGGGATCCCCAATGGGAGGAGCTTCCTCTGGGTCAGAAAATTCCGATGGGAGGCTGGTACTATCCTGAGCAGCAATGATCACTACACTGAGAGATTCTGGTACTGCCAAAACCATAGCAATGAAAGATGTCGACCTGCTCCCATCTGTTCTTAAACCTAAGGGGCCACACTTGATGATATCAAAGAAATAATGGTGTGTTTTCTTGAGCCGATTGATTCCAGCTCGGCGAAAAAGGCATGTATGATGTACTGTTGTTGCCATGGGGTGGACATCCTGATAGCTTACAGGGGTAGGAGGCTTCGGGATAACTTGAGCCTCATTTGTGTAGGAGTACGAGGTGATTTTCCACCATCACATGGACTTGGAAATATGATTCTACATTGTACCAGAGACAAAAAAACATTGCCCCATGTCGGGGGTTGTGGACTCTAATCGATGGATCGGGAAGATGTAGGCGTCATCCAGACCTACCAAGGGGCCAGTTGCAATTGCAACGGGTTCGACCTCACTGGCCTGAATCTGCTTATCCTTGCTATTGTAATAGTCGACAACTAGGTAGTGGTATTCACAAGAGGAAAAAGGAGAAACTTCACCTTGGAGTACACCTACTTGACCATTGAGGGAGTACTTGAGTCATTGGTGATACGATGAGGGGACCGCCACGTGTAGGTGGAGCAATGGTCTGCCCATCAATGCATTTTATGCAGTGTCTTGGGAGACAACCATAAACTCAATGCTGGAAACTAGTCCACAAAACTGGGTATGTAGAGACCCAAATCTTGACGTACACACACATTACATTACTTTTACGGAATAATTAATACATAACAAAAACAGACACATAAGGACCGTAATAGTTTAGTTTCTTTGGAAACATGGAACGTAATCATCTAATCGTGGTAAAATATCTTCAACATCTCCCATAAAGATCTTCCCCTTTTTTTCTTACCTAAAACCTTTCTTTATATCCTGGGGAAAAGAAAACATAAAAAGGGTGAGCTCAAATGCTCAGTAAGGGTAAGCATGGAGAAAATAAAACTAACCATATACTTTTGAACATAAAAACATGAACATAATGTTAAAACATCGAAATCTTGAACAATGACATAAAACATGGCAGTACGTAAGGCATATATCAAAATAGAACATCAATCATGATAAAATATCTTGTAAATAAAACTTTTAATTATGAAAAAACATTAAGCACGTGATATGATTTCCATAGTAGACAAGGCATTGCTGCCAAGACCATCTTAGTGGACAAAGTCTCTTTCTGAATCGAGTTCACTCCTCGTTCCAGTCCTGTATTACTGAACCAGATTAACTTAACATTCCAGCAATGTCTATCTCATAAGATATAAATCTTTTCCCAATGAATTGGAGGGAGATATAGGTCCCACCCATCTCATAATGAAATCATTCTTACGTTTGCCATAACATAAACATAAATCATTCATCACAACCCAAAGAATAAAATGGGTTTCATAAACATCATCCCATCATAACATAATCCATATAAAACAAATGGATATCATTTCATCATATGAAAATTGAAACCATTTAAATCATAGAGACATTTTACTTGAAACATATACATATGAAATAATTTCATCTTAGATGGAAAATAGTTTTGACAAAACACTTGAAATCAATTCTTGAGGAAAATATCCTTTCTGCTTCAAAATCATTTTCTTTTCACAAAATGTCATACAATTTTAAAAGAAAAGGGTTTTGTTGAAAATATTCATGAAATCTTGTATAGGAATATTCATGAAAATTAGGCGTTATGAAACCGTAAAAATCCGTTCACTTCATATAAGTTAAAAATAATATTCTCCTCGTACTTTTGTCAGAAAAGTAAAAAAGTACCTTATATGGTAACCAAAGGAAATATTCCATTCATACAATGTGGTAAAAAGTCAATAAAGGGTAAAAATGACTATAAACATTCATGGAAGAATAGTAAACATTTTATGAAAATATTTTTAGAAAACATGGTCATGGATGATAAACGTAACCCCAGTAAATACTTACGTATAAGAAATCTCGGATAAAAAAATGAGATTGAAAATTTATCCATTGCCTTAGGTCCGATATGCTTCGTACGTATCTGAACCTCCTGTATAATGATTTAAATATTGTCATTTACTTATTAAATAATCATATTAATTGTTATGATATCATATATGGTTCACTTATGACTTTATATTACCCGTTCTTTTGTAAGTTCTATGTTAAAGCAACATTTTGGGTAAAATTGTTTTATTTATCGTACATGTTTGGACTTGTTGTTCTTGATATTATTAATTATATCCTGATTTAATTAATTCCAGAATGTAAAAAATGATTTATATGTAATATATATTCATCATATACATATATATATATGATATATTGACAAATGGAATGAAATACACCGTTCATGGAGACGGTAGACCGTACGTACGCATGAACGCTGTTTTCGTTTCCTTATTGAATTGAATGGAATTAAGTAGATGATATAAATATATATATACATAAATCGAGTATCATTATTATGTCATATATTTCATTATTACTTATTATATATACTTTATAATCATTCATGAATGGTTATCATGGAGAATGAATCTCATCGCGTCGTGGAGACGGTAGTCCGTATATACGCACGAGCGATGATATCATTCCCATGATCGTGGAATTGTATTTAAGTGTATGTATAATATTTCAGAATCAATATCACTTTACAATAATCATATATAGTTATTTATTTACACCATTATACCCATCAATGTAAGGTGGTGGTCGAAAACAGATTACACCATGATCTGGAGAGGATATTCCGTACGTACGCACGCGCGGTGATTTTGTTTTCCATAGGATGGATAGAAGGTGAAATAGGGTTGTTTCATATTTATAATAACATATTAGTATATAAGTAATACTGATGTTATTACTTTATAATGAAACAACTAAATAAGAAGAAGTTGAAGAAGAAAGAAACTTGAGAGAATCGAAAGAAGAGATTACCTCTTCTTCGACGCACCTCCTTTAAGGATTCTCTTAAGGAAGTTGAGTTGGTCTTTTGAGAAGACCAGAACCTCCCGAATGTTTCTAGGGAAGTTTAGAAGATAAATTGGGGGGGGGGTTGTCTGAGCTTAAAGGCTCAAAAGGGTGTGAAGAGAAGAGGGAAGGGGTGCCCCTTTTATAAGGGAGGAGAGGGGCACCTTTGCGAAAACTCAAAATATTATTTTATAATAAAGTCATATTCAGTTTATAATAGCTCCAAATTGATTTATTTAGAAGATAAAGTGGGGATGGGTAGAAATACTCTCAACCAATATATTTTAGACATTTTTAGGTTGCAATGTTAACCTTATCATTTAGATTTAACTCTAAGTTAAATAAATTTTCTTTTTCCATGTCTTCTTGTTTTCTTACACTATAAGGTTAATAATCTTTATATAACAAGACAAACTAACCCCAAGATGTTTATTATTAATATATATAACCTTATATAAGTCATTTGGACAAACCGTAGATTTTTAGGAATAAAATAACAATTAATAATATAATATTTGTTTTAAAAACTATTTTATGTCAATTTTGACACTATTTGGTAATTGATTTTTGTGAAAATCATAACAGAATTATTAGTTAACAAAAATTTAATTATATCAATACTAACATGTCATAGTAACCATGAAAATTAGTGTAATTCATAAAAAGTCTCAAATTACATTTATTTGGGTATTTATAACATCAATTATTTCAATATTTCATTAATGAGATAATTAATGCATCATCATTGTGTCATAACTAAATTAATTTATTTAATGTTTAAAAATTATAAATAAACTACCATTATGTAGGAAATATTTTTTTATTTCTAATTAATATTTATAGTCTAATTTATCTTATGTATAACCCTATATTAAAAATGTTTTAGTTATTAAACTTTGATTTTAACTATTTTAACTATTCTTTAACTGAAATAATATTAAATGTCCTAATCTAATCCAAGTGGGCCTAAATGGTCATATTTTATTCCTAAGGTTTTTTTTGGTCGAATTACACTTATCCAATAGAATTAGGACATGTTTTAGGGTAATAATAATATCATTTTAACCATTAATTGCCCTATTTACTTTTTACCGTGGTAAAAAAGTAAAAAGTTACTATTCACCAAAAATTATTTTCATCTAATTGAACCACATTTTATTCCTTGATATTAACCTTGTCTCCCAGTTTTTTAAAATTAAATTCACAGAAGTGGTAAAATTTCATTTAAATGAAAAAGTCAGTTTTTTAACTACTACTAAGTGGTTTCACTATTAATGAAAAATTGATGTTTTTCAGAAAAATACAAAAAATTCAGCCTAAGAATTATTTGATATTCTGAATTAAAAATTTATGTCTATTTTTACAAATTGAAAACATATAAGTGGAATTAATTAATTTTAAAATTAATTCCCATTATCAAAACAAATATCGTGTTTTTAAGGAACAAAAACTATCAAAAGATTGATACTTGTTTATATCCAATATTAAAGTGAAATTAATTCCAATAAAAAACATTGGATTAAATGGTAAAAATATATTCTAATTATACTTTAAAACCAATTAAAAATATAATCTAACCATATAAATTATTGCGATGAAAAAAATTGTTTTTAATTAAAATATAGCGTGTTTTTACTATTCATTAAAATATGAAAGTTATCAGAATAATATGAAAATTTTATCCAAAGTAAATTTTTATATCCTGATTCCAAATAAGAATTTTATTTTGTCAAATTTAACTTATAAACATGTCAAAAACAATATTTAAGGTGTTGCGCCATCAAAAGGCGGGAAAACTGCAATTTTTGAAAAATACATATTTTACACGAAAAATTTATTTTGTTCTCATACTATATTCTAAAAAATGTGTAAGATGAATAATAATGTTATAAAATTAAAAATGTATTTAATACTATTCATAACGGCTAGTCCATAATAATATTATAACAATATATCGTTGTTTAGTGAAACCCGGTATTGCGTACTACACACGCTATTGAGGAAGGTCGTAATTGCGTGTAATGCAAGCCAAGAATAGTGTTGCATATACCAAAAGCTAATGAGGTGTTTCGTATAGTACAATCTAATCTTGTGTTAGTGTATAATAGAATGTCAAAGAAATTAAAAATAATATATCTCATAAAATCTCGGGGTGTTACATTCAACCCCCCTTAAAATGAATTTCGTCCTCAAAATTCGTTAGGGTTATAAATCGTTTACTATTCATAGAAACCCACATCAAAAAAAGGAATACTAAAACTTAATTTTAAAAACTAAAGTATGAAATTTAACAATTACCCAAAGTAACTCATCACTGGGTTTCCATATAGGCTAATATATGTGAAAATATGGATATGGAAGAAAAATCTGACCATCAAGTTCTGATGGAGAGTGGTAGAGAACATGGCTATGAAAAATCCAACAATCGCAAAGACATAGATTTGTGATGATCTAAGGTACCATCTGATTCATCAGATATAAGGGCACTAGGACAACATTTTTGGTTTTCAAGATCATTTCCCCAAAGTTGAAGAAATTAAAAGAAATACGTTCTTGATTTTGGTAGATTCTCACCTTTGGTCATTCCTTGGACAATTTCCACTTCATCTCTTAAAGAAATGAAGTTTAACTTTTCATTTGTGAAGTGTTAACAGATCATGTGATAGAATTATGGGTCATTCAATCTCTTTCAGACAAAATGTTAGTAGAAGTTATCAAATATACATAAGTCCATTTATGGCGAGGTTAATCATATACGATTCCAAAAACAAACTTATACTTCATATATCATACTGCTTAATAAAATAAAACTAGTTTCTACTAACCAGGGACTTCCTGTAGGCCAGTGGTATGTGATAAAGGCCAGTCACACTTCGATTGTGGGTTCGATTCCCACATCCTTGTCCGACGCGATGGGTTGTCTCCCATCCTGCAGGTTGTCCTTTTCTTAAAATTACATCATTATGACATTCCATCGATAATATCGAAAACAATTCTAGCCTTAAACTAACTTATGTTCAACATAATCCATTTCAAATCTTTAGGCTTATCCAAAATACTTATGTCCAAGATTATAGTATAAAAAAAACAATTACTAGAAATGTCATCTACCGAGCATGAGAATACCCTCATTTATCCCCGATATATCTTGTTGATCACATTCCAATCATGTGAATACCTTAATCATGTATTCTCTTGAAAAATGAATACCCATTTAACCGTAGTGAAAACATGAATACTGTCAAAAGTTAACTCTTTCCACATACCAAAATCCCAAATTTTCTATATACTCAAACCATGACATCACTTTGTCTTTATTTTAGTCATGAGCTCATGATTACTATCATATTATTTTCTACTTATCCCTTAATTATGCACATTTCATCTACTTTCCAAAAATATTTCAATCACTTTTTCATGGTTACCAGTACCATATAATTATTGAAAACCAATACATAGATATTCCAAAATTCCACAATACCATAAATGAGATTCCATGATACTATTTTGAAATCCCATTACATAAACACTTAATCATTACACAACATCATTTTCATACTCAACATCACAAATAGTGATCGTATGAGACTTCCCTTTATCCATTTTCTTAAGAGGTTGCTCACGTTTATCATCATTAACCCCTGGATTAGGGCATTTATTAGCATAATGCCCCATTTCATTGCACTTGAAGCATTGAATTGTTGGTGGTTCGTTCTCTGCAGTATTTTCTTTATTCACATCATTATCAACCCTTTTCCATTACTTCGACACTCAGCTGCTCGATGACCTTCTTTTCCACACTTAATACATTTTCTAGTCCCGTTAAGACAATCTCCACCATGCTTCTTTCCACACTTTGAGCATAAGGAAAAATTCATCCTCTTTTCACTATTATTCTGAGATTTCTCCTTGAACTCCATCTTTCATTTCTTGTCAAAACCATGAGATGGATATGTAACACCAACTTCCAGTTCTACCTTGATAGCACAACGCACAACTTTTTCATAGCTACTGAAGTCTCTTATAGCTAATGCCCTTCGAAGACTTGGTTTTAAGCCACTAAAAAATTGATCAGCATTACTTTCAGGTTGGATGATAAAGCCAGATGCATACCTTGAAAGTCTTGTATAATTTTCTTCGTATATACCAACAGATTCATCATCCTACTGCTTAAGCTCCAGAAACTACTTTTCTATCTTTGTTCGAAGAATATGAGGGAAGTACTTACTGAAAAACAAGTTCTTGAACTAGTCCCATTCCATGGACTCAATTTCATCTCTTTGCCTCGTATTCTTGATAAGATTCCACCATTGATCAGCATCACCTTCCAAACGATATACTGCTAGGATGACTTTATCATGATCAGAACATTTTAGAACTGAAAATATCTTTTCAGTGGTACTGATCCATTGTTCAGCCACTAAGGGATCATAAGACCCATTGAATGAAGGTGGACGCTGCCTCATAAAGGATTCAACAGAATGTTGCTCCTTTCTCTGCTCATTTGGAAGTCTAGAATGATTCATAGCTTGTGTAAGTATAACAATAAGATTTTACACTCCATATCCCATAACATTGGTTTGTTCAGGAGGACAATCATTTCATTGTCTATTACATTGATCAACACCGTTCCTTCGGGTTCCATTCATCGTATAAAACACAAAAAGAATAGTGTGAGAGGAAAAATTCATTCCAGGGAAAACAACATAATAAAGGGGGAGTACCTTCAATATCTAACATCATAGGTTTAATTCTAAGATTTTTACCGTAATTCTAGGATTCTAACCTATACTTATACTTAACCTTAGGGACATCCCTAGACATACCTTAGAAATATCTCTAGGGATCTCACTAAAGTTCTCACATCCTAGTTTCCAAAGGTTGACTAAACCTTTCCTCTGATACCAACTATAGAGACCCAAAGATTAACGTACATAGACATTACATTACTTTTGCGGAATACTTAATACATAACAAAAACAGACACACAAGCACCGTAATAGTTTAGTGCCTTTTGAAACTTGGAACGTAATCTTTTAATCATGGTGAAAGATCTTCAGCATCTCCCATAAAGATCTTCCCATTTTTTTTCTTACCTAAAACCTTTTTTATATCCTGGGAAAAAGAAAACATAAAAAGGGTGAGCTCAAATTCTCAGTAAGGGTAAGAATGGAGAAAATAAAACAAACCGTATACATTTGAACATAAAAACATGAACATAATTTTAAAACATCGAAATCTTGAACAATGACATAAAACATGGCAGTACGTAAGGCATAGATCAAAATAGAACATCAATCATGATAGAATAGCTTTTAAATAAAACTTGTAATTGTGGAAAAACATTAATCACATGATATTATTACCATAGTAGCCAATGCATTGCTTCGAAGACCATCTTAGTGGACAAAGTCCCTTTCTGAATCGAGTTCACTTCTCGTTCCAGTCCTGTATTACTCAACCAGATTAACTTACTGTTCCAGCCATGTCTATCACATGAGGTATAAATCATTACCCAATGAATTGGAGGGAGATATAGGTCCCACCCATCTCATAATGAAATCATTCTTACATTTGCGACAACATAAACATAAATCATTCATCATAACCCAAAGAATAAAATGGGTTTCATAAACATCATCCCATCATAACATAATCCATATAAAACAAATGGATATCTTTCCATCATAAGAAAATTGAAATCATTGAAATCATAGAGACATTTTACTTGAAACATATACATATGAAATAATGTCATCTTATATGGAAAATAGTTTTGACAAAACACTTTAAATGAATTCTTGAGGAAAATATCCTTTCTTCATCAAAATCATTTTCTTTTCACAAAATGCCATGAAATTTTAAAAGAAAAGGGTTTTGTTGAAAATAATAATGAAATATTGTATAGTAAGATTCATTAAAATGAGGCTTTATTAAACCATAAAAATATGTTCATGCCGTATAAGTTAAAAATAACATTCTCCTTGTACTTTTGTCGAAAAAGTCAAAATGTACCTTATATGGTAACCAAAGGAAAGATTCTATTCATACAATGTGGTAAAAAGTCAATAAAGGGTAAAAATGACTTTAAAAATTCATGGAAGAATAGTAAACATTTTGTGAAAACATTTTTAGAAAACATGGTCATGGATGATAAACGTATCCCCAGTAAATACTTACGTATAAGCAATCTCGAATAAAAAAATGAGATTGAAAATTTATCCCTTACCTTAGGTCTGATATGCTTTGTATGTAAGTGAAACTCCTGTATAATGATTTAAATAATTTCATTGACCTATTCAATAATCATATTCATTGTTATGATATCATATATGCTTCACTTATGACTTTATAATACCCGTTCTTTTGTAAGTTCCCTGTTAAAGCAGCATTTTGGGTAAAATCGTTTTATTTATCGTACATGTTTGGACTTGTT
This sequence comes from Viscum album, assembly GCA_963277665.1. Classification (NCBI taxonomy): domain Eukaryota; kingdom Viridiplantae; phylum Streptophyta; class Magnoliopsida; order Santalales; family Viscaceae; genus Viscum; species Viscum album. The sequence goes on from OY728153.1 coordinate 639,136,049, forward strand.
GTTCTTGATATTATTACTTATATCCTGATTTACTTAATTCAAGAATGTAAAAAATGATTTATATGTAATATATATTCAGCATATACAAATATATATATGATATATCGATAAATGGAATGAAATACATCGTTCATGGAGACAGTAGGCCGTACGTACGCATGAACGCTATTTTCGTTTCCTTATTGAATTGAATGGAATTAAGTTTATGACATAAATATATATATATATATACACAAAAATCTAGTATCATTATTATGTCATATATTTCATGATTACTTAGTATATATACTTTATAATTATTCATGAATAGTTATCATGGAGAATGAATCTCATCGCGTCGTGGAGACGGTAGTCGGTACGTACACACGCGCGATGATATCATTCCCATGATCATGGAATTGTATTGAAGTGTATGTATAATATTTCAGAATCAATATCACTTTACAATAATCATATATATATATATTTATTTACACTATTATACCCATCCAAGTAAGGTGGTGGTCGAAAACAGATTACACCACGGCGTGGAGACGGTATTCCGTACGTATGCATGCGTGGTGATTTTGTTTTCCGTAGGATGGATAGAAGGTGAAATAGGGTTGTTTCATATTTATAATAACATATCATTATATAAGTAATACTGATTTTATTACTTTATAATGAAACAACTAAATAATAAGAAGTTGAAGAAGAAAGAAACTTGAGAGAATCGAAAGAAGAGATTACCTCTTCTTCGACGCACCACCTTTAAGCCTTCTCTTAAGGAAGTAGATTTGGTCTTTTGAGAAGACCAGAACCTACAAAATGTTTCTAGGGAAGTTTATAAGAGAAATTTTAATGGGTTGGCCGAGCTTCAAGGATCAAAAGGGTGTGAAGAGAAGAGGGAAGGGGTGCCCTTTTTATAAGGGAGGAGAGGGGCACCTTTGGAAAAACTCAAAATATTATTTTATAATAAAGTCATATTTGGTTTATAATAGATCCAAATTGATTTATTTAGAAGATAAAGTGGGTATGGGTCTAAATACTCTCAACCAATAGATTTTATACATGTTTAGGTTACAATTTTAACCTTATCATTTAGATTTAACTCTAAGTTAAATAATTTTACTTTTACCGTGTCTTCTTGTTTTCTTACACTATAAGGTTAATAAACGTTCTATAACAAGAAAAACGAACCCCAATTTGTTTATTATTAATATATATAACCTTATATAATTCAATTGGCCAAACTGTAGATTTTTAGGAATAAAATAACAATTAATAATATAATATTTGTTTTAAAAACTATTTTATGTCAATTTTGACATTATTTGGTAATTGATTTTTGTGAAAATCATAACAGAATTATTAGTTCAAAAAAAGTTAATTAAATAAATACTAACATGTCATATTAACCTATAAAATAAGTGGAATTCATAAAAAGTCTCAAATTACATTTATTTGGGTATTTATAACATTATTTATTTCAATATTTCATTAATGAGATAATTACTGCATCATCATTGTATCATAAATAAATTAAATTATTTAATGTTTAAAAATTATAAATAAAATACCGTTATGTATGAAATATTTTTTTATTTATAATGAATATTTATAGTCAAATTTATCTTATGTATGACCCTATATTAAATATGTTTTAGTTATTAAACTTTGATTTTAACTATTTTAACTATTCTTTAAATAAAATAATATTAAATGTCCTAATCTAATCCAAGTGGGCCTAAATGGTCATATTTTATTCCTAAGGTTTTTTTTGGTCTAATTACACTTATCCAATAGAATTAGGACATCTGTTAGGGTAATAATAATATCATTTTTACCTTTAATTACCATATTTACTTTTAACCATGGTAAAAAAAGTAAAAAGGTACTATTCACCAAAAATTATTTTCATCTCATTGAACCACATTTTAGTCCTTGATATTAACCGTGTCTCTAAGATTTTTGAAATTCAATTCACAGAAGTGGTAAAATTTCATTTAAATGAAAAAGTCAGTTTTTTAACTACCACTAAGTGGTTTCACTATTCATAGAAAATTGAAGTTTTTCAGAAAAATACCAAAAATTCAGCCTAAGCATTATTTGATATTCCGAATTCAAAATTTATGTATATTTTTCTAAATTCACAACATATAAGTGGCATTAATTAATTTTAAAATTAATTCTCGTTATCAAAACAAATAGTGTGTTTTTAAGAAACAAAAACTATCAAAAGATTGATACTTGTTTATATCCAATATCAAAGTGAAATTAATTCCAATGAACCACATTGGATTAAATGGTAAAAATATATTATAATTACACTTTAAAACCAATTAAAAAGATAATCTAACCATATAAATTATTGCGATGAAAAAATTTGTTTTTAATTAAAATATACCGTGTTTTTACTATTCATTAAAATATGAAAGTTATCAGAATAATATGAAAATTTTATCCAAAGTAAATTTTTATATCTTGATTCCAAAGATGAATTTTATTTTGTCAAATTGAACTTATAGACATGTAAAAAACAATATTTAAGGTGGGTGCGCCATCAAAAGGCGGGAAAACTGCAATTTTTGAAAAATACATATTTTAAACGAAAAATTTATTTTTTTCTCATACCATCTTCTAAAAAATGTGTAAGATGAATAATAATGTTATATAATTCAAAATCTAGTTATTACTATTCATAACGGCTAGTCCATAACAATATTATAACAATATATCGTTGTTTAGTGAAACCGAGTATTGCGTACTACACACGCTATCGAGGTAGGTCGTGATTGCGTGTAATGCAAGACAAGAATAGTGTTTCATATACTGCAAGCTAATGAGGTGTTGCGTATAGTACAAGCTAATCTTGGTGTATTGTATAATAGAAGATCAAATAAATTAAAAATAATATATCTCATAAAATCTCGGGGTGTTACAGGGCCTTTAAACAGATCTTAATGACTAGGGTCGAATCTATCATATCATATCCCCAGATTCTTAAGTCGGAGGGAGTCAGGTCATCTTCAGATAACCCCAACATCCATAGTGTCTGCGTCGGGGTAAGGTTAATCCTAGAGCCGTTGTCAACAAGACAGCGACGAACGTCAATGCCATTGAATTGGCCAGTGATGTACAATGGGAAGATGTTACCCTGTATGGGAGAGCCTTCATCTTCTCCAGAGAACGAAATGACAGCCTGACATTCAACGTTCTCAACCACTTCAGCATGAAAGGCTTCTTCAACTGCTACCTCCGTCTCAAACTGGAGGGGGATTCTTAAAGCCAAAGCGAGGGACTCATGCATATCTGACGACATGTGAAGGGCCTCGAGGATGGAAAGCCTTGCTGGGATGCTGTAAAGGTTCTTGAGAACATCATACTTCAGTGTCAGGCACGAACTTATGCTTGCATGAGCCCGCTCTATGATAGGAGGCATGGCGGGCCCTGCCGGCTGGGCCGACGGCTGGTTGGTGTTGGGTATATCCTGCTGCTCACTAGTCAAATCCCGTAGAGTAGCTACCGGATGAGGGCTGGAAAAATTAGATCAACCTATGGCAGGGTGAGGCTAGTTTCAGCATGGTCGAGGTGGCTCTGCCTGATCTAGTAGCATAAATGGCAGTGGAGGCGGGCCTAATGACACCGGATGAAGAGGCTTCATGTGTTGAGTTCTGCACTGGGCCTAATGTTTGGTCTCAGTGGCATGCACGACTTGGCTGGAGGTGCCAACTGATGTGCCTCAATGACCCACATAGTCGTGGATCCACTGATGTTGGTGTCAACTGGGGAAGTTTGTGAGGTTTTCCTGGCTCTCCCAGTCATCGGGAGTCATATAAGGATTTACCAACTCCACGGTATTAACCAAAACATACCCTTGACTATCACTTGAAGATTCATCCATTATTGTGTGGATTCTGGGAGGAATCCCCATCTTCAAAGTCATGAAGTCACTAAGAGTGTGGGATGGTGGTGGCATTGGAAGGGGGCGTTGCTTTCCCTTACGCCGCAGATGCTTGCTCTTCTGGGAAGAGGCCGACTGAGATGATGATGCAGAAGTAGAGGCTGCAGCTTCTGAAGGCCCTGACTGATTCAGGCATGCACGAATGATACAATGGACCTGAGAAACTATTTTTTCGAGCCATTTAGTCATCATAATTCTGGGAATCGAGGTTAGAAACCTGCTGCCACTCGCCCTGGCTGTCGCTGCTACTATCTGGCCTTACGACGATGCATGCCACTTGTGCTGGGGCTGGAACCAGCCTGACTATATTGTTATCGACCTGGAATTGAATCCAATATTTGAACACATAGCACTGCTTGAGGGTGTTCCCCAAGATCCAATGATAGGGGCAGTAGTTGGGGCGATCAGTGAGGTTCACCTTTTCTGGGCTTCTGCACTTAGGGAAACACACAATCCCTTATTCCAAGGCACTTCTGAAATAGATGAGGACCTGATTCTCGTTGAACGAGTAGGTCTGGTTTCTTCTATCTGGAAAGGGGGACTTTGGAGCCTGGCCCTGATGAGGAGGTTGAGGGGCCTATCGAGGAGGCATAGCCTGGTTGTCCCGCCTAGGTGGTGGCGGCACATTTCATGGGGTCCCCTGCTGATTCTGAGGAAGCCGCTGTTGGGATGGAGGTTGTGCCTGTGGTAGCAGTCCTCTACGAGGCTGGGGAAGTGGCTCTGCCTATAATAATTTCAGCTATCTGGGGGCCTCTATTTGGGCCACCACAGAGGGCTCGTCTCTTCCATCCCTCCTTACAGTAATTACAAGGGGCAAAAGACGTTCCTAGATGGCTTGTTGCAGGGATTATTCAAGTCACTGGGCCTTATTTTAGAAGCCTCAAAATCCCCCAGGGTAGTTCTGGGTTATCAGAGAGGGAACCAGTTCTGTCTTGACATTTCCTACACAAATTGTTAATAACTGCTTCTAATTCAGTGGCATGTCAAAGAAATATGTAAGCCCTTTCCACCGGGCAATAAAGTACACACAACTCCCATTAGGCCTTTGTTTTCACTTTAAGAGGTCTTCGATGCTCGTTTTCTACATGGTGGAGCTGAACTGGTAGAGGAATTGCCTGGGAAGGTCCTCCTTGTAGGTTACAGATCCAATGGGAAGATGGTTTTACCAGAGGAATGCAGGCCCCTCCAATTTCTAAACAAAACAATGGAGCTTGGTAGCCTCCTACTATGTTGGAGTCCCTAACATGGGACCACAGCTTGATTTGAAGTGGTTCAAGTGCTGCGGCGGGTCGCCCCTCACGTTAAAGGGGGAGAAAGTGGGATTTCCGAAACCCGGAGGTGCCAACATGTCATCCACCCATGCTTTACATTTCTTTCCATCAGGTGGGATTTCCGCCTACTGTGTCTCCAACTCCTCTAGGTGGGAAATGAGTCCTACCATTGGATCATCTGGGTAGGGATCCCTATCTTGACGGGGATACCTAACCACAAGCATGTTGGTAGGTTCTTTAACATGGTAATCGAGCCCAGAGGCTTATGGAGCGGCTGGCGACCCGACCCTCAGGGCGGCTGGAGGAGCCCATGTTGGGTCCCTTGGATTGTCGTTCCATTCGGGAGGGTTTGGTGAGACATACCATTCCCTCTTTCCATATGTTCTAGCCTCAACCCTATTTGCTGGGGCAGGACAGTCAGGGTCGCCTGGAGGTAGCTCGCAGAGTGGAAGTTGTTCCTGCCCCTGCTGTACTGGTCTAGGATTTCCATAGTCTGGCCATCACTCTGAAGCGTGTTCATCCAGGAGTTCATCAACCAATTTCTTCTGCTTGGTAAGTTGTTGGTGCAATGTGGCCTTATCAGGGTCTTCCTACATCTTCTGCACTGAGGCGGACAGGTTGGAGTTCTTGGCAGCTCCAATATGCACTTTACCCTTACCAGCATTCTGACTGAGTACTAATGCCTTGGTGGGAACAGGGAGACCTAGTAGGTTTCTCTACTGGCAAGTAATCCTCCCTGATGGGTCCAATAGTGGTGGCCTTCCCTCGGAGGGTAAGTCCCCATCAAGAAGCTCTAACTCATACTCCTCGTCAATATGTCAGCCATGTTGACCGTGACCCTTCCTGGGGGCATGTCCTCGATATCACCTAGCAAGTCAGGCTGCCTCCAGATAGGACTGAACAGAAGGGAAACATACTTCCCCAAGCCACAGATTCGTGCATGGGGGGATGCCTCCTTGATAATTTTGTGGAGTACCTTGAAACTTTGAACGCATTGTTGTTGGAGGCCCTTACGGCAGGCTGGTGACTCATGTCAGTGGGCCACACGGAGCGCAACCAGATTGACTAGACAACTTTTCTCACCAATGTATTCAAGATGCTGTTGGATCCTGGGATAAACCACTCACTGATGACGAAGGTGAAAGTGGGCCACCCAGAGGGTTTAGCGGAAAACATTCAGTCTCCTCTGGGGTGAGGGATTCTTGCGTGTGAAAATTTGGCACTGCCACGGGCCAGAACGTATCAGGTAAGTGGTCTACTATGAGGATGTTCCATAAGATCCTCGGCTCATATTCATGGTCTGGCCCTTGATTGACCCATTCATCAACTAGGGGTGGATGTGGGACTGACAGCGGTACTGAGGCAGACCAGTGGGACAATAGGCTAGCCGATAGAGAGTACAGAGAGCAGGCTGACTGGCCGCCGATTCTCAAGATGTCCTCTAATGAGTATAACGACTTGGCCTCTATGTCATGATAATACGGGCTGATGGATGCAATTTCTGACTCAGGTGCTAGGGCTACCGGTGATAGGCCGCGATGCTGCTCGCCCTCCATTGGTCCCCAAAATAGTTCTTTGTGATCTCTTGTTGAGGTAGAGAGTGCTTCTGGTGATTTCAGTTGTGATTTCACGACCGTGATCTATGTGGTTGCTATATTTTCATCCTCCTGGATATAACTATGGAGGGATGCGAGAATCCCATAGACCTCAAATTCCGGGAGTATTAGGCTGATGCACCTTGTTCCTGCCCCAAACCTTGACTTAGTTGAGCGAGAGGAGGGTTCCCGTGATGAGTCATATTCTGCTTTAGAGTATGAGAAACAAACTGGTCTGATATCTGTCCAGGTGTTCTCAAAATTCTTTTTATGGTGGCGACGACCTGACTTCCTACCCCTGGGTGGCTCCTCGGGACATGGCTATTTTCTGACACAGGGTCCTTCAGCTGCACTAGTGCTGAGGCAGAGAGGGTTTCCACCTGAGTAAGCCGGGGTGCGAGGAGCACCAGGACAAATGTCAAAGGGGACATGTGAAGGACCTCCATGGATAGCGTTGGAGCGGGCAGGACCTCTGCTAGAACTGGCATGAGCATGGGGAGGACCTCAATGCTTGTTTCCCCTGGTGACCTCAGTATGAGGAGGGTCCTTGTTTCGGTCTAGCTGAACACGGGTAGGACCTCCGTGTTGGGTGCTAGTGAAGTGGGGCTGGCCTTCACCCCTCTGGTATCCGAGGCGAGGAGTACCTTCCCCAGATTCTAAGAGGACATGGGGAGGATCCTCACATTGAATAGAGATCGTATGTCCAATGTCCCTACACCGGCGGTTGGGGGCAGGAGGAATGAATCCATACCCAGTGTAATGGGAACATGATAGACATCTGTACCAAGTGTCACCGCCATGGATAAGAACCTCAATTCGATTGAGGGTGGCACGGGGCAGACCTCCATGTCCAGCCTCGAGGCGGGGAAGGCCCGCATTCTCCGTGGTAGTGGTACATGGAGGACCTCCTTACTGGGTGGCATCGCTGCGAGTTAGCTCGTGGATACCACTTCTTGTTCTGGTGACCAAGAGAGTCGACCCTGCCTGCCCGTGGGGTGGTTGGGGCCTCAATCCTAGTCAAGCGTATAATTTCCCCTGCTCAGTGAATGCAGGGAACTGATGATATGAATCAGAGGTGGCTCGGGCCACAATAGTTGTCTACGTTGACACCCCTTGGTGGGCATCCTCCTCAGATTTCACCCGACATTGGCATCGAGTCTGATGAATTGGGGCTGGTGGTGTAGGTACGTGGATTACCTATTCTTCATCCAGTAAGATCAGGCGGAAGCACTAACGCAGTCAGGTGGGATCCCCTGAAATGGGACTCTCACCAGGCTAGGTCGAACTTCAAATACCTCGTCAGCATAAGGCAGGGAGTCGTGAAATAGTTCTAGGGAGAGGATCCTGAAATGGTTATATGTCGACGTGGGGAGTAGTGGCTCCCTGTGTGGCCCTTGGGGGCGGAGTTGGCGACAAGGCACAGATGCCTCCAGATCCAGGTGGGCCATATCCCGAGTCGGTATTATTCCCTCCTCCTCGTAACTGCGCACGAGGTTGTTGATTACCCTTCATTGGATGACCTCAGATGGGGAGATGGGTCATGGGCGCCCCATGGTTGTGGGTGTAGAGGCCATCGTGAAAGAGATGGAAACACATAGGACTATTGCGTTAGTACTTCCCCTACCCCTACGTCGGTGTGCAGGCAGTGATCATGTTCTAGGTGCAGCAACTTGATTCCAAAGAAGCAGGGAGACTAACTCATCAGTGCTGAAAGAAAAAGGAATCGACGACCAATGCCCCAATACTATTCCATCTTCCATGACTGGTAAGAGGGATCCATGCTGACAATGTCGCAAAACAGGGTGTACAACATTCTACTGGCCCAACTTCTGGTGACTTTCACGCCAGCCCGCTATTTGCTTGGCGGGACCCAGTGCCGGATAACTGGATCCGGTGACACACTGGTCCATAGATGCCTCGAGCGCTGATAATCTCCATATTGAGAATAATATATTCACATTAGGTTCACCATTTCTGTTTCCGACACTTTTTCTGGGGCGCACGCGTCCGTCTCGTTTGAGGATGAAGTTCATGGTTTTGTTTCCCCACATTCCCTCTTTCCAAAGGCGGGCAACATCCATTGCTTATTCAGTGATGTTTACTCCTTGATCGAAATGAGATGATGGGATGTCGGTTCATCCTTCTGTGGATTCCTCCTTGGAACTCGCTACCTAGTCCGGGTCTCCCTTATATACTTAATACGTTGTTCGTGAAACTCTTCCTAGTGCCATATTTTCATGGACACCAGTTAATTACACTTCTTCTATCAGGACATTCCAAAGGGTCCAGTCAGGGAAGCAACCTTCGGTCAGGGGAGTAGTCATGTTGGGAATCACTGGTGTGTCTGGACATTGGAACACTGGAACATATGGGTTCCTTCCCCTTATTATAGGGCTTCTCGAGGGTGCGGAAGCCTGATACATCCCACATCGAATGCATGGAATTATATGTCATAGGCTTGTATCTGAGGTTTTCCTCAGCTTCACATGTTTAAAACAGGGCATGCTACGAGTTTAACATCTAGCGGAGACAGATCAGACTAATCAGAACACTGACTAGAGTAAATCAGATAGGCATAAACCCTTGAGAGAACACTGATGTCAGGTCTAACGCGTGATTAGTTACCAAGTTACTGTTAGAAGCAGCAAAGAGGTGAATTAGAATGATCTCACCAAAATGTGGTGGCCCAGGTAAGAATCAGGATGGATGATGGGTGGATGAATGAAGTAGAGGGGGAATGAAATAGGACCATCACAAGGGTGATGATAAAGTTGTTCTTGATCCGTGAAGAGACTTCTTAGGTATCCCCGTGGCATAGAATCAAAGTCCTCATAGTTTGGTGAACGTAGTTCATCTTGACAATGGCTTACCACTGGTTGGAGTTCCAATAGCTTACCACTGAAAGGGGCGACAATGGATTACCACTGAATGAGGCTGACAACGGCTTACCGCTGAATGGAGTGACAACGGTTTACTGCTGAATGGGGAACAAAAAGTGGAATACATTTTAATGTCATCCAGGATGGGGGTGGACCGATGTGAAGTGGATGGGACCATTGGTTGTTGGGCTTGAACCTTAGGGAGGCTTCCTACGTACCCTACCTTGGAATGGATTAAAGTCTAAGTAGTTCGGGTATGGGGAAGGAGCCAGTGAACCGATGTGAATAAGGACCTAGAGTCTAGGTGGATGGGGGGATTGAACCTCATAGAGGCTTCCTACATACCTTGCCTTGGAAAAGATCAACGTCCTCATAGTTTGGATGGGGCTTGGTATACCGACATGAAGATAGTTGGGACCAATGGTTGTTGGGATTGAACCTCAGGGAGGCTTCCTACATACCCTACTTTAGAAAGGATCAAAGTCCACATAGTTCAGGAATGGGGGGCATTTGGGGCTTACGCTCTGAGGCAACCCAAAGTGTTGGTGAACCGACGTGGAGGGGGTCAGAACGACCGAGTGTTGGTGGGCTTGAAACTCATGGAGGATTACTAATTACCTTACCTTAGCAAGGATCAAAGACCTCATAGTTCATGGTTGGGGGGTGGGGCTTACACTCTAGGCTACCCAAGGTGTTGGTGAACCAACGTGAAGGAGGTCAGAGTGACCAATGGATTGTGGTCTTGAACCTTGTGGAGGGTTCTTACATACCTTGCCTTAGAAAGGATAAAAGACCTCATAGTTCATGGTCAGAGGTGGGGATTACACTTTAGGATTCCCAAGGTGTATTTCATGGTCAGTGATTTCTCTAAGCCCATGTGAGTCATGCTCGGTGTGAGAAACAAGAGGCAGTAGTGACCTGAAGATCACGTCATGAAAGGTGCGTCTGTGGGAAGTGGAGTGAGTCTTACATGTGATCGTATCGCAAAGAGGAAACATGGGCTTATGCATGGTTAGCAGTCCGAAGAGGTTGGGACTTACTCCAGGATGGAGGCCCGGTGGTGACAAAGCCCAGTTGGAGAGGAGTTTGGCACTGAAGAAAGGAGGTGCAGAGATGCTGCCTCCTGCAAGAAAAGCTAAGGGCTTACACCAGGTTGGTTTCCCTTTCCCTGAGAAAAAACACCGCTCCCATAAAGATGATCTCATTCCATGTGAGGAATTATTTCACTTCCGTAGAGGCTAGTGGGCATAGAGAATGTCTGAGATGGGGCACCCCGCGTATGATGCACGGGACGAGGTCACAGTTTAACTTGATGTGTTGAGGATGATGATGCTTGGTAGTTTAACTTCCTGCAACTCAGACGAGGGAGGGTTCACTCCACACCCCTAGGACTTATATAACTGGTACCCTCAACACCTTGGTGAAGAAAAGGGTCAGGAAACAATGTGGAAAGGGGGAGTCAGGGAGTGAAACATTGGGGGGTCCATGTTAACGTGGCTATGTGAAAAACCAATAGCCATTAGCATGCCTATGCAAAGAAGCATGAGGTGAAGCAACACAATGGGCAGTGTTTTCCAAGGGATTTTGATGTTTTTTAGTGAAAACCTGAAGGGCCGCATGAGAAAGGGAGTTGTAGAGCGAGAGGGGCCATAGGTAGAAGCCTTGTGAAGCTCTGGTGCTCCATGTAGTGGAGGGGCTTCGCGAAGGGTTGTGCTTCGTGATGTGATGTTTCCTAGGTTAGGAATAGGGAATAGGTGAATATGGGAGGAGCTTCGCGAAGTGGAAAGGCATTCATGTAGCAATGCCATGCGAAGCAAGAGTGCCTTGCAAAGCATAACATTGGGAAGTGATCTGCTTGTCGATGCACAGTGACTCGGCCTTGGCACTTAGGTTACATGTGCATGGGGGGTGATTCGCAAAGTGGATAGACATTTGTGAAGTAATTCCCCATAAAGAGGGGATGCCTCGTGAAGCATGGCATTGAGAAGCCATGTACTTCACAATGCACATTGACTAGGCCTTGGCACTTGGGTTACATGTGCATGGGGGGGGGGGGGTGCTTCGCAAAGTGTAATTGCTCAATGAATACTCGAGTCCCCTTGAGGATCTCCTTCTTTCACGAAGACCTATGGGATTAATGAAAGGAATCCCTCTTAGAAGAGGGGCTTAATTAACACCAAGAAGGAGGTAATTCTCAGATTAGAAAGTACCTTGAGGAGCTCATGGTTCGTAGAGCATAGGTGCTTTGCAATTCAGGAGCTAGGATGGTGAATTTTCGGAAAGTCCATCCTTAGGGATTTAGGGGAGCCTTGTATTTATAGGCACAAGGTTCCACAAAGCAGTGCTCACTCGGCACGAAGCAAGTTTCACGGTGGATCACGAACATCAGCTACCGCCGCGAAGTGTTATGACCTCCTTGCTTCGCGATGGGTCGCGAACGTCAAAGGGCTTCACGGAGCGGTCCCGCCTCCTTTCTTTGCGAGGGTTCATGAATGTCAGATCGCCTCATGGAGTGGTCCCACTTCCTTGCTTCACGAGGGGTCGCAAACATCAAATCACTTCACGAAGCGCTCTCATCCCCTTTCTTCGTGAGGGGTCATGAACGTTAGAGCGATTCATGGAGCATTCCCACCTTCTTGCTTCATGAGGGGTCGCGAACATCAGAGCACTTCACGGAGCGGTCCCACCTCCTTACTTCAAGAGGGGTTGCAAAAGTCATAGATCTTCATGGAGTGTTACCGCCTCCTTTCTTTGTGAGGGGTCTAAAAGGAGCTCTTGTGCACCGGCCGTAGGGCTCTAGGAGCTTCGCGATCTGTCTTCATGAGGGAGTCCTTAATGCTTTCAGGATATTCTTTTTGCCTCCAATTTTGGCGTCAACCGTATGTATTAATGAAATGTTCCCCACCAGTGATGACATCTTCTTTAATTGACAATGTGAAGGATAATTAGGAATACAACCCAGAGTTTTATATGATATAGCAATAACAAGCAAGTTGTGACTTGATACCTAGGTTGAATTTAGTTGAAAATGATGTGATCCTATTACATGTGAGTATTTTTGTACCCAATTATATTAGGGAAGATCTTATGAGATATTTTCACACCTATAAGTGGGTGGTGTATCCAAGAGAGAGAAATATGTACTATGACTTTAGGTGATAGTTCTAGTGGCTATAGATGAAGAGGGGAATTTTTGGATTTTTTTTAGATGCCTTACCTTCCAAAGGATAAAGGCCAAGAACCAACTTCCCAGTGCTTTACTGTAGCCACTTCCTATGCCTGTGTGGAATTGGGAGGACATCATGATGGACTTTGTGATAGGTTTACCTAGGACCCCGAGGATCCATGAAATTATTTGGGTTATTATTGATTATCTAAAAATATTCTCATTTCGTATTGATTCATGTGACTCAATTTGTATATGAGCTGAGAAAAATGTATAATTATGAGATTTTATAATTTTATGGAGATCCTTTGAGAATTGTATTTTACAAATACACACATTTTATATCACGTTTTGGAAGGACTTACAGAAGGCCTTAGGAACTCAACTGAGATTAAGGACAACATATCATCCCCAGATAGAAGAACAGTTAGAGAAGATAATTAATATATTAATGGATATTATACGGGCCTGTGTTTTATATTTCAGAGGATATTGGGTTGATCACCTAACCCTAGTTAAGTTCACATACAATGAAAATTATTAGGATTTTATTGAAATGGAACCTTATGAGCCTCTATATGGTAGACCATATTGTTCACCACTTTGTTAGAATGAGGCTTTTGAAGAAGTGGTTGTGGGGTATAATATGGTACACAATTCCTCTAATAGATTATATATTATTCACAAGAGGTTGATTATAGCACATAGTAGGCATAAATATTATCCTAACCATATGAGGATACCTTTGGAGTTTTCTATTGGAAATTGAGTTATTCTGAGAGTGACTCCTTGATTAATCCACAAACATTTGAGAAATAAAGGGAGGATAGAACCACATTATGTTGGACACTTAGATATCACTAATAAAATTGGGATAGTTTCATACCATTTGTACCTTTCATATTTCTATCAAGGTATTCATGATTTGTTTTCATGTATCTCATATCGGGAGGTATATTCCCAATCCCACAAATGTCATCGACTGTGAGGATGTTGAGATAGAGTCTAATGCATCATACATGGAGTGACTAAGGAATATTATAGACCAAATAAATAAATTCCTATGAGGGAAGATGGTAACACTTTTCTGAATTCTATGGAATCGTGGAAAATTCCATGAGAAGATTTGGGAGTAAGAGCCAGGTATTTAGGTTCAATGTCCAAAGTTGTTCAAGCGGGATGCCTAGAGACACTTCTCAAGGATGATAAGTATTTAGAGGGAGATATTTTAACATCATAATATTTTTATGTGTGTTTTTATTTAAAAAATTTCATCATATTATTTATTTATGAAATGATTGGGATGAGTTACCTGAGTTTTTAGTGGGTTTCAAAGTGTTTTAGAGGTCTTTTTAAAGGTGAAATATTTGAGAATAGTTTTTCCAAACCATGCTGAATATCTTGAAAGTCATTGAACATGAGATAGTATCACCTAGGGTAGAACACAATTATGGAACAATGTTTATCAAACCATGTGGCCTTGATGAAAAATTGTGTGAAATCTCCTTGGGTGGAGTAAGGTTAAAGTGTATGATTTATTAAACTATGTGGCTTTTCCCAAAAAAACAGTGTGGCACCCTCCAATTCTAAAAACATAGTTGGTACATGGTTTGAAAAACCATGTGACCAAACAATGTAAGTTTCCTAGGAGAGGAAAAAATTCCTCTCATAGTTGGTGAATAGTTTGAGAAAACTATTCTCAAACCTTGTGCACATCAATTCAATGATATGGGAATCCACTTGAATAACCATTTATAGTCTGTTTCGTCCTTTTATTCTTTGTATATTAATCCTTCTCGAATACTAAGACTCCTCTAGACTTCCTTGATGAATTACTATCCTCCAAATCTTAATTATAGTGGATCCAAGTGAGTTGATGATCGATAATTAATTGAAGGGATAGTTTTTGATGTGATAATGACATAACTTTAATAGGAGATAAATCTATCATGAATAGTGTATGTTTTTGGACCCAAGGTTATCTTATAGATCAGATGATGAATTTATGATCCGTTCTTGAATTTACAATGTATCTAGTGATTTGGCATCCTATTCTTTAACATATCTCAAAACCAATTCCATTTATGGTCTCCATGATGAATCCTTAACATAAAATATTTTTCTATGTGGGTGAAAAATGTTATTTTAGATTCGATACTTATGAATAATTTTGTAGTAATTCATCTATGAGATTAAGGTAGGAAGTTTCATACCACTTAGGTCTCTTGTATACACTTATTTCTGTTACATGATTCTTATTCACATTGCTTGTTTTACCATGCTTGATAGTGATCACATGTGTGTGTATCCCTTATATTATGCGTGATTCCTTGATTATTCTAATGTATCTTGATAAAACATGTTTATTTATGATCACATATACTTATTCATTACTATTTTTTCTTGTTATTTCATGATAATATTTTCCTTTGTATGCTCTACCCTGTTATGTGAAATTACAATTCCTTTAGAAGTATTACTTTGGTACTCAAAATAGGTGGAACTTAATGATATGATTATCCATTAGAGGGAGAGTGTTTTCAAAATGTGATGATGGTGTTGATGGGGATGAACAAAGGGTTATGGTATGTTTATGCCTAGTGGATGCCGAGTAGTATGTTTACTTGATGGATAGTGGATACCGAGTAACATATACAATCAATTCCTAGTAGATTATAAGTAGCATGTTCACTCAGTGCCTAGTGGATACCAAGAAGCAAATTTACTCGATACCTTATAGATACAGAGTAACATGTTCAGCATCCTTGTGGATAGTTATTTATCACTTTTGAAATATTGGTTATTATTTCATTATATAGTTGAATCAGGTATTTCTAGGGATCATGGCGGGTTGATTAGTAAAGGAATTGTTTACATGTGGTGTTTATGCTTGTTTTGAATTTATTATTATCATGATATACACCTATCATACCTGTTCACACTTGTTAAGGATTCATTAGTGATGTCGTACTAAGTTTTATTACTCACACTTTACACATGTAGACTTCATGTATATGGATCTACACAAGGAAAAGGGGCCCATGGTAAATGGTTTAACCGAGGAGCATGAAGTTAGTATTGATTCCAAGATGTAATCTAGAGGATTACATAGTGTTACTCTATTTATTTAATTTCACTCTATATCATCTAGTTTGGCTTGCCACATTGGGATCCTGGTTATTTTCATGCAAGATTTGGGTTACATTTTGATATTATGTTATGAAAATTACTCTTCTTCCATTATATTTCAGTTTTTTATTAATTTTATTCTGTTTTTTTGTGTTTATATTGTATTACCAATGGTATAGCCTCCCTACTGACAACATTCATAACCTAACTACTAGTTTGAAACCTCTTATAAATGGGGATTCATGTATGTGGTCTGGCTGCTCTTTGGCTAGGGCCAGGTGGTTTGGGTCAGGGCATTATAAAAGAGACTCCTAGGGTGGTGGATATATAATAGTTCTTGGTAGGGGATGTGACCCCCTTAGTAGAGGATGTATGAATTGATTCCACATGGGGGGTTATATTCTCCCTGATGTGTTATATGACTATAGGATGGGGTTTCATTCCCCTTGATGATACTATAACAACCGATTCCAGGGTGTGGCACCATTCCCCCCTAATGTGCTATATGATTCTAGTGCAGGGTTTCCTTCCCGCTAATTTGTTATATGATTCCAAGGTTTTGATCCATTCCCCCTAGATGATACTATTATGACTTATTCTTGTGTAGGAATCCACCCCCTGATGGGTATGTATTATTCTCAGAGACATCTGACATTTTCTAAAGCAATTATGGTCAAATTTAGGTTCCACCTTTGAATTGAAGGATCAAAAATTAATATAATATTACGTTTCTAAACTATATTATTTATTTTTATTGTATCCCAAGTTCGTAAAATGATTTTACTAGTTATGTTAGGGACACCGTTTTTACTATCCCATCATGTTTTACTCACACCTTTCTTGGGTAGACCAAACACTTTGATACTTAAGAAGACCTCATAATCAAAGATACAGGTAGGGAAAATTCCCAAGGACTCATGTATAAGATAAATATCTTGGGCAGAGTTAGGATATGAGTATTAAGGATAGTATTAGAGCCTATATGTATTTATTTTCTTATAATTATTTTTTATATATGATCAGCATAGTGGGTGATATTTTTAGATGTATACTTGTATGACTGCATATCCATTTGTCAAAGCATGGATATGTTTATTGATTCTACATACTCTGATTTTTTCTACATGTTTTTTTGATTATTTCCACTATTTATTTTATTTTGATACAAGAATATATTATTCCAATGGTAACACGTTAGAACATCACCACTAGTAGGTGGACTTTGGTGTATGGGGAGTTGTGCCTAATGTTAAGTGGAACTCTTGTCAGGACACTAGTGAGTGGTCTAGGTCCATGGCATCATAAAGTGCCATCAGAGAATATTTTATTTTGTTTTACTATTTGGGATATGGTAGACAGGTAATAGGAATGTGTCAAATCTTGAAATGTACCTTGAACTTGTGAGTCATGACCACTTTTCTAGTGGAAATTCTAGGTTACATGGGCTCTGAGATTGTACTTCTTGTTTTTCATTATTACATTTTTTATATTTTTTAAGTATGATGTGTGTTTTTGAGATAAATATTTGTGGTTTTAGATCATATACCATAGTAGAAAGAGGCTTGTGTATAAGTATCATTCTTGGAACATAGGATTCACAAGAAAATCATTACTTATATGTGATTGATTTTAATGAAAATGATTGTATGATTTTCTAAAGTTCCAGTAAAAAATTATATGGTGTTTTCCCATATAACATTTTTGGTGGAATTATACTCCACTAGACCATGATATTTTATCTGATGACAGGTTATGTGGATACCATCATGGGTTCTTCTCAATGATGGAGATATAGTACCTCTATGCATTGGATTCATAGTGACCCTTAGTGTGTCAGTATAAGAATTGGATGCCTTAGTGATAGACCATTGGTGGGTTAGTTAAGGCATTGGATACCTAAATAATGGTTATAGTAAAAGAAATGGGTTCAATTACTTAAATTTTCCACAATAACAAATATTTTTTCCTATATAGTTTCTTAGTATCATTATACTTAGCCAAACCCAATGTATATGAATTTTCGTGGAATGAATCCTCATGGGATGATATCCTTATATACATGTGGACATGAACTTGATCCTCAAGAGGGTAGGCTAGTATGTGTATTCCTAGTAATGATTGGTTCCCTCAATTGGGAAATTGACATGGGCATAAGAATCCTAGTATGTTTATATACATATGAGAACCTCATAGTGGGTTTTTTGGCATGTGAGTTGCTTTTTAAAAACTGGGATAAAACTGAGGGTGATGCTCCATGAGTTGTGGCATGTATAAGACGTGACTTGTGGTCTAGGTGGGAGATCTTGGAGATATTGAGACATGACTCAATATATTAGTGAGTTAGTGTTATGATGGATTAGAAGTATTATTTCCTATTTTTTCCTAGGCGAGTTGTGATATATGAGGGTAACCTAATAGAGGGGTTAGCCTAGGCTTGTTAGTCTTGTTAGAAATAAAAATCATGTATTGATTTCTTATGTTTGATATTGATACATTATAGGTTCTATCAAGAAAATGGTATATGAATGTGAGATGACTTGTGGATTCTGTAACATAAGAAATGTATTCTTGGGATATATGGTTTGAATCAATCTTGAGTTTCCTTAAGGATGTGGATACCCAAGCCTCGATACTGTGAGTTATGTTGGTTTAGGGGGAAGGATCAGTTGTATGCTTTACTCTAAAAATTTATCATGAGTTTCTTTATGATAAAATGGATCATTATACTAGATGGTAAATTCTAATATGGATAGAACATGGGTATATTCATTATGTTTTGGAACAATTCTTTGGTGGTGGGTGATCATGCAGTTGACCTTGGCATGAGTGAGATGACTCATGCATGTTGGAATGAAAGAATCAAGGATTTATTTTTTCTTGATGAGATTAAAATATATTGATTCATGGTTATTTTTAGTCATGTGATCTGAAGTTTGATGATGTGATACTCATGGGAGTATGAGTTGAGTTATGTAATTATGTAGTATAGAAGTTTAAATTTGTTGGGTTAAAATGAGATCAAATGGGTAGTAGGGTAAGAACTTATGATATGGTTCTTAGAACTTCACTTTTTCTGTGAAGATGAAAGTGAGTGTAGCATGGATTTTTGAGAAAATCCTTGATTCATGAGGGAAAGTGTGTGATGGGTATGCACAATGAGTATTTTTGATGATAATCAATGAGAAGTAATGTGTGGGTCGAGGACTAATGGGTTTCTGAGACTCTTGCAAGAATGAGGTTTTGAGGTTTTTATGATAATGGGAGGTGCCCCTCTATGGTGAGAGGAGATATTGGAGGTGGATCATAGCACCATGATATGGTCTATCTGAGATTATGACTGGAAAATGGTTTTCAGGATGGGATGAGTGTGTCTTGGGAAGAGAGACACATGTGTGATGTTAGAACTTGTTGGGAATTGTTCTTTAGGAGTAGTGTAAGGGAGTACATAGGGTGGGGAGTATCTAATTGATTGTGGAGGTTGAAATATTATGATTAGAAGGGTCATGGATGTAGTGATACCAGTTGGTGGATAGTTGATATGAAACCATGATACCAACGTGTAATTTTTTTTGATTTTATATGGTCTCTTTGTTGATACCAGATTTGGGATTCAGATGTGGGGTTAGATGAAGTTAGTATATTATAATTGAGGTTAATATAGACATGTTAGGTTGAGTACTATACTAGTGTTTACGGTAGTGATGGGAAATTATATTGGATTTTTGTGGATACTATGCATTGGTTTTTGGAGTTGTACAACTGATTCTTTTTCGACATTCGATTATTGGATGTGATGTGTTAGTGATAAATTGATGACCAAGGTTAGTTGGGATTAATAGTGTAATGACAACTAAGATTTACCAGGGATGATAAGTGTTATGGTGGGGAGATTTTAATGACCCGTATTGTCATAGGTTGTGAAATTTTAGGGAAATTTGAATTTTTAATCTCAAAGATGGGGACGTTTTGTGAATTGAAACTCAAATCAGGATTATGAGGGTTAAAAAATATTTGGTTATTTTTTTAGTTGTTATTAGAGGCCTTTAATATATTTCATATGCTCAGGTGAACATAGGGGTAGGACTAGGATGACCCTTTTACAGAACACTCCTACATGCAACCGATCATGCTTTAGCCTAGGGGAATTATGGCATAGAGTTTGTTTTATGTCAAAAATTTTCTATGTTAAAAAATTTATTTATAGAAATTCATGATACAGTAGAAGGTACTATGAAAAAAGGGTAGAGAAAGGTAAATTATTACACTATATAAAGGGTGGTTACACCATGGTGGGTAACTATATTAGGATGTTTTGAAAAATAAAATTTCTTTTATACGAGGTATCTATTGTAGCAGAGGGTTCCATGTTGTGTAGGAGGAAAATAAAATGAATATTATATATGGGATTTTTTGTGAGGAATTAATCCACACTACAATGAGGGTGGATATATTGTTCTTGGTTTCAATTTGTGGATATTTTTTAGAGGAAAATATATTATGCATGGTAGTCTTTCCATGATGAAGGGAATCAAACCATGGTGAGGGAGGGGGGGGGGGGGGTCGATGGACCACACTAAGGCTAGGGATTCACTATAACAGTTCCATTTTTATTAGACACTTAGAATATTTTAAATAAAATTTTTGGAGCTAGTTTTAGAGATAGAACAGAGTTTCTGTCCTCATTTATCCGTATCATTGATATATTAGAAATATTTAATATATTAACTATCATGCACACTTAATCATAGAAATAAAGTTTTTCCTTCCAAATAAAGTATTAGATGGGGAAAATGAGACCTCTGTTGAATCGAGAAATTTCCATTAACCCTATGCATGGAATAAGATCTATTCACATCATATCCTTGGTTAATGTGAAACTGTGGGAAGATATCATAGGAAATAAATAAATTTAATTAAATAATTAATTTAATTCAACTAATGAAATTTATAAACCTAAAAAAACTCTACATAATCCTAGTTATACCTAATATCTAGGTTTAGCTACTTATCTCTTTAGATTAGGGGGGAGTGTTTCTGATGGAAAGTGTTGATGGATGAACTTGGATTAGGGATCGACCATGAACCCATCATAGATCACCGACACGATCTATAGATATGACATTGGCTCCTTCTTTGTTAAAAATTGATCAAATTCCAAGGTTTGGATTTTGTGTGTGGATTTCATCCCTGATATGATATATTTATGATTATAGATTTATTCTTCTAATAATTTAACTTGAGATCAATATTTTAAAAACCTCAAGAATTTATGATTTTCATTAAGAATTATGATCTTAATAGTTATAGATTTTAGAAAGACTATCAAACCCCATTATACCTTTGTTTTATTTTTCATAATCGATGGTCATAGTGTGTATGAAAATATTGGATCATTCAATATAGTTCTTTATGGTTTCCCCCCCTTTATTCTTCATGTTTATCACCTACATTTTATTCTTTTATGAAGATTCAACAAAAGTAGTTCAGTTCCAATCGTGATGAAACCAAGATTTGTGATTGTTCTTTGTTATAATTTATAATGATGAACTATTGGAATATGAGTGAATTATTAGATGAGGTAAATTATGACTGATGATGTTAAATAATTTCCATTCCCAAATAGGGAAAATGATGGTGACATCAGAGATGAAAAATTCAATTATTACACAAAGGGTTTCCAAAATCTAGTTTTCATAATGTATTTGATGATATTCAACACAATTTGTGAGTTTCTTGATTATAATTACGGTGGAGGTGGTGAATCTGGTAAATCTTTGGGAGGAACTCGAATTTACAGAAAATACCCAACTATATGACACGTAGTTTGTAAGAACACACATCATGTGTCTCATTTATGTGGTTCTAGAGTTTGGGGTGTGAGAGCCACTACCAATATACCAGATAGGGTCAGCATCCCTCCTACAATTATGGGGCATAATATTCTCTATCATAAGGTTAGTATGACTCTTATCCAATGAGCTTCGAAAAGGATTATGATCATATAATAGGGTTGGTATCTATCCCTATATTTTCAAGGGTGCAGGATCCTCTATTATAGGAACATAGAGAATATATGGGTCAAAGGAACAGAAAAGATAAATAACCTAGGAAAATTTCAGAATTATTGGGCTAGTTGTGGGGTCTAAGACCTCATTGGGTGAATTATATCCTTCTATGAGAATATATGTGTTCTTATCTTTTCTTAACCCTCTTGTCTATGATCTTAATCTGAATCTACTCTTGATGATTTAATTTTTAGTGATTTATAGGATTCCAACTAGGTATGTATATACTCTCCCTTTCATAGGCTCTGCTTGTATGTGTCATGCATTACAAAAATGACAATATATTTTAAAGATATCCATGTTGACCTAGTATGGGTGGTGCATAGTGGTTCTTGTCCTCTTTAGTAGCAGGATCTTTGTTGGATTTAGTGGTTTTGTGTAGGGATTTCATTCTCTTTGGCGTTTAGGTTGGAACTACTATATGGTTGATGGACATGTATTTTATCCGTTTTCACTTTGGTTATGTTTCATACTCTATTGTGGGATATTATAGGCTGTGAATGAATTTATTATTCCTATTTTTTACATTAACACATTACTCTAGTGTGTGTAGAGATACACGTGTGTGTATGCAGGTGAATTTGGATAAGGTCTCCCATATGCGTGATATGATAATTCGGTTCAAGTAACTATTCCATGACCAGTTGGAGGTGGTATTAGGGTGACAAACTTTCTTTACTATAAGCCAGGTGACCCCAGGTGAGTTATTTTATGTCTTAGTGGTATCAGAGCGTAGATTGTCTTAGTATAGTGTTTGGAAATATAATAGTTGTAAGGATTGGTTTGGGTGTTATGGAATGGTGATAAAGTGTTTTGAGTTTGGATCTTTGGATAGGGACCCTAGTTTTAGAGACCCGAAGCTTGACGTACATGGACATTACATTAAATTTGCGGAATACTTAGTAAATAACAAAAACACACACACAAGGATCGTAATAGTTTAGTGTCTTTGGAAACTCGAAATATAATCTTCTAATCCTGGTGAAAGATCTTCAACATCTCCCATAAAGATCTTCCTTTTTTTTAATACCTATAACCTTTCTTTATATCCTGGGGAAAAGAAAACATAAAAGGGTGAGCTCAAATGCTCAGTAAGGGTAAACAAAAGAAAAATCAATCACATCATATTCATAAGAACATAACTTTTGGAAATCTAAACCTGAAAAAGAGAGCATAAATTCATAACATGGGATAAATCATGGCAGTGAAATGTAATCACAATAATCATAACTTAAAACATGAAACTTTGTGGAATACACACATAATCATAGAGAATCATTTCTTGTTAGTCAAGACTCATTGCCAAGACTATCTTAGTGGACAAAGTCCCTTTCTGAATCGAGTAACCCTCGTTTCAGTCCTGTTTCACTGAATCGGTATAACCTACCATTTCAGCCATGTCTATCTCATGAGATATAAAATCTTTCCCCAATGCATTGTAGGGAGATATAGGTCCCACCCATCTTATAATGAATCCATTCTTATGTGTGCCACAAAATCATAAATCATACATCATTGCATAACCCATGTAATAAAAATGGGAATCTTAAACATCGTGACATCATAAAACAATTCATATATGATAAAGGAATTCATAAAAATAATTCCATCACAACATAATCAATGCAATGTAATAATAGGGATAAAAACAGAACCCTTTATTATCTTAGATTGAAAATAATTTTGATAAAACACTTGAACTTCATTCTTGAGGAAAATATCCTTTCTACTTCAAAAACATTTTTCCTTTCATAACATGTCATACGACGTTAAAATAAAAGAAGTTGATTAAAAATAAACTTGAAAACATGTAAATGAAGCTTCTTGGAAATAATTTTTTAAAAATCCATTCATGCTGTATAAGTTAAAAAAACATTCTTCGTACTTTTGTCGGAAAAGTCAAAAAAGTACCTCGTACGAAAAACGACAAAAGATTCCTTTCATTTCTTTTACTAAAAACTCACTGAAGGGTAAAAATGGATTTAAACAATTGTAGGTGGATGGAAATAATATTAAATATTTATGAAACATGGATGTGGATGATAAAATACACCCCAGTAAATACTTACGAATAAACAATCTCGGATAAAAATGAGATTGTGATATTTCCCTTACCTTAGGTCCGACTTGCTTTTTAAGTGTCCGAACCTCCTGTATAATGATTTAAATCATGTTATTGACTTATTCAAGAATCATATTCATTGTTATTATATCATATATGGTCCACTTATGACTTTATATTACCCATTCTTTTGTAAATTCATGTTAAAGTAGCGTTTTGGGTAAAATCGTCTCATTTGTCGTTCGTGTTTTTAACTTGTAATTATTAATATGATTACTTAGATCATGATTAATTAATTACAGAATATAAAAAATGATTTATATAAATATATATTCATAATACACATATATAATAAATCAGTAAATGGAAAGAAATACACCGTTCATGGAGACAGTAGTCCGTACGTACGCATGAACGCTGTTTTCGTTTCCTTATTGAATTGAATGGATTTAAGTAGATGACATACATATAAATAATTCCAGTATCATTATTATGTCATATATTTAATTATTACTTATTATATATACTTTATAATCATTCATGAATGGTTAATCATTGAGAATGAATCTCATCGCGTCGTGGAGACGGTAGTCCGTACGTACGCACGAGCGAGGATATCATTCCCATGGTCGTGGAATTGTGTTGAAGTGTATGTATACTATTTCAGTATAATTATCACTTTATAATAATCATATATAGTTACTCATTACACCATTATACCCATCCTTGTAAGGTTATGGTGGAAAATAGAGTACACCACGGCGTGGAGACGGTATTCCGTACGTACGCACGCACGGTGATTTCCTTTCTCCGTAGGATGGATAGAAGGTTAATTAGAGTTGTTTCATATTTATAATAACATATAAGTATGTAAGTAATACTGATGTTATTACTTTATAATGAAACAACTAAAGAAGAAGAAGTTGAAGAAGAATGAAATTGAAAAGATCGGTAATGGATATTACCTCTTCTTTGGAACGCCTCTTTGAATCCTCCACTTAGGGAACTAAGATTGGTCTTTGAAGAAGACCAAGACATCTAGTATTATTCTAGGGAAGTGGAGAAGGTATTTTGGCAGGGGTTGGCCGTGCTTGAGTGCTCAAATTTGTGTGAAGAGGAGGGGGAGGAGGTGCCCTTTTATAAGGGAGGAGAGGGGCACTTTAGGAATATCTCAAAATATTATTTTATATTAAAGTCCAAATCGGTTTATAATGGTTCCAAAGGGTCTTATTTCGAAGATAAAGTGGGGATGGGTCGAAATCCTATCAACCAATAGGATTTAGACAAGTTTGGGGTATTTTTTTAACCTTATCAATTAGATTTAACTCTAAGTTAAATAATTTAACTTTTACCGTGTCTTTTTGTTTTCTTTCACTATATGGTTAATACATTTACTATAACATGCCAAAAGAACCCCAAATTGTTTATTATTAATATATATATCCTTATCTAAGTCATTTGGCCGAACCTTAGATTTTTAGGAATAAAATAAAAATTAATAATATAATATTTGATTTAAAAACTATTTTGTGTCAATTTTGACACTATTTGATATATGATTTTTTTGAAAGTCAGAACCGAATTATATGTTCGAACCAAGTTGATTACATCAACACTAATATATCATAGTAACCTATAAAATTAGTGTAACTCATAAAAAGTCTCAAATTACATTTATTTTTGTGTTTATAACATCAATTATGTCAATATTTCATTAATAAGATAATTATTGTATCATCTTTGTGTCATAAATAAATTAAATTATTTGATGTCTAAAAATTACAAATAAAATACCATCATGTAGGAAATCTTTTGAAATTTCTAATGAATATTTAAAATCGAATTTATCTTATGTATAACCCTATATTAAAAATGTTTTACTAAATAAACTTCGATTTTAACTCTTTTAACTCTTCTTTGAATTAAATAATAATAAATGTCTTAATCTAATCCAAGTGGGCCTAAATGATAATATTTTACACTTCAGGTTTTTTTTGGTCGAGATACACTTGTACAATAGGATTAGGACATGTGTTGGGGTAATATTAATATCATTGTTACCCTTAATTACCCTATTTACTTTTAACCGTGGTAAATAAAAGTAAAAAGTTACTATTCACCCAAAATTATTTTCATCTCATTGAACCACATTTTACTTACTGAAATCAACCGTGTCTCTCGGATTTTTGAAATTCCATTCACAGAAGCGGTAAAATTAAGTTTTATGAAAAATTCAGTTTTTTAACTACCACTTAGTAGTTTCACTATTCATAAAAAATTGATGTTTTTCAGAAAAATGCCAAAATTTCATCCTAAGCTATATTTCATATTCCGAATTCAAAAATGAAGTCTATTTTACCAAATTCATAACATAGAAGTTGCATTAATTAATTTTATAATTAAATCCCGCTGTTAAAACAAATAGCGTGTTTTTAAGAAACAATATCTATCAAAAGATTGACACTTGATTATGTTTGGTTTAAATGTGAAATTACCTTCAATGACCAACATTGTATTAAATTGTAAAAATATATTCTAAATATACTTTAAAACCACTCAAATTAATAATTTATCACTATTAATTATTTCGATTAAAAAAGTTGTTTTTAATTATAATTTAGTAATTTTCACTATTCATCAGAATATGAAAGTTATCCGAAAAGTACCAAAATTTCACCTTAGGCTAAATTCGATACTCCGAATCCAAAAATGAAGTCCATTTTGAGAGATAAAATTTCTAAAATTTAAAAAGTGGTTATTACTATTCGTAACGGCTAGTTTTAATAATATTTTAATAGCATATCGTTGTTTCGTGAAACTGAGTATTGCGTACTACACACGCTATCGAGGAAGGTTGCGATTGCGTGTAATGCAAGGAAAGTCAAAGATGCGTGTTGTGAAAGCTCCTTTTGGTGTAGCGTACAACACAAGACATTAATAAAATTAAAAAGAATATTTTTCATAAAATCTCGGGCTGTTACATTCTACCCCCCTTAAAATGAATTTCGCCCTCGAAATTCGTCGGGGTTATAAATGGTTTACTATTCGAAAGTTTATTTAATATAAACCCACATCGTAAAAAGGAATATCAAAACAAATCTTTAAAAACAAAAGTATGAAACGTTACAGTTACCCAAATAAACTAATCACTGGGTTTCCACATAGGTGAAAATATGGATATGGAAGAGAAATCTAACCATCATGTTCTGATGGAGAGTGGTAGAGAACATGGCTATGGAAAAGCCAGTAATCACAAAGCCATAAATTTGTGACGATCTAAGGTACCATCTGATTCATCAGATATAAGATCACTAGGACAACATTTTTGGTTTTCAAGATCGTTTCCCTAAAGTTAAATAATTTGAATTAGAATAAATACTTACTTTATGTTGGTACAACCTCACTGTTGTTCGTGCCTTTAACAATTTCCACTTCATCTCTTAAGTAAATGAAGTTGAATTTGTTATTCGTGAAGTGTTAGCAGATCATGTGATAGAATGACGGGTCATTCCATCAAAAGGTTAGCAAAAGTTATTAAATATACATAAGTCATTCTATAGTGAGATTAATCATATATGGTACCTAAAATGGACTTATACTTCATATATCATACTACTTAATATAATAAAACTAGTTTCTACTAAACAAGGACTTCTTGTAGGCCAGTGGTAGGCGATAAAGGCCAGCCGCACTTCGGTTGTGGGTTCGATTCCCACAGCCTTGTCCGATGCGATGGGCTGTCGCCCGTTCTGCAGGTTGTCCTTTTTCTAAAACTATATTACTATAACATCTCATCGAAAAAAACTTCTATCCTCAAACAATACTAACTTATGTACAACAAAATCCATTCCAATCTTTAGGCTTATCCAAAATACTGCAGTCCACTCTCATAACATAGTGAAAACGATTACCAGGGATTTAACACCATCGTCGATCCCCATAAGATATGTTTTGTTGGTCACATTCCAAACATTCAAAGTCCTTAATCATGTATTCTCTTGAATACCCATCGAACCTTAGTGTAAACATGAATGCAGTTAAAATTTAACACTTTCCACATACCAAAATCCTCAGAATTCTATATACTCAAACCATGATATCACTTAGTCCTTATATCAATCATGAGCTCATGAATACTGTTAAACATTTTGTTTTCTCGTTTTCCCTTCATTATGCACATATCATCTTATTTCCAAAAATATCTGAATAACCTTTCATGGATACTGGTAACATTAATCATACACTTTTAAAACTCAAGGAAAGACAACAATGTAACAATCCTTAGATGTCTCTTTATTCCATAGTACCATGATATTTCTTATACAACATTACACATGATAAACATGTAATCATTTCACTACATTCTTAAACCATTAACCGAGCTTCAACAATTCTTTCATCTCACATATCATTTGTAGTCTCTTCATCATCATCCACATAAATACTACCCATACGACCATACTGATTCTCTTCATAAGTCTTTCCCTTAGGAAATTGGTTTGCATAATTCCCATACATTCCACATTTAAAACACTTAACCATTTTTGATGTCGTAGCAATACCATTATCCTCATCCATGGTGTTAACTGAACCTTTTCCTTTGCACTTACTTGCTTTGTGTCCTTCTTTTCCACACCCAAAGCATCTTCCAGTTCCCTTGAAACATTCTCCTTGATGCCTCTTCCCACATGATTTACATAGGGGAAATTGAAATTTCTTTCCACTATGATCATCATGAAACTCCATCTTTCTCTTATTAGCCGAGTCAGGAAACTTACCAAATTTTACTTTATTGATCATATTATGAGATTGCTGATTCGGCATAATAATGATGTTTGGACTTCCAAATCCCATTTCATTATGAATAATATCATTCCATTGTCCATCATATCCTCCATTATCGTGAATCATCTTGTTTCCAGCCATTTTCTAAAACCCAAAAAGAATTGTGTGAGAGGAAAAATAATGCTAGGGAAAACAACATAGTAAAGGGGGAGTACCCTTAATATCTAGCATCTTAGGTTAAATTCTAAGATCGTTATCATATTTCTAGTATTATATCCTATACATATACTTATCCTTAGGGACATCCCTAGACATACCTTAGAAATATCTCTAGGGATCTCACTAAAGTTCTCGCATCCTAGTTTCCAAAGGTTGACTAAACCTTTCCTATGGTACCAACTGTAGAGACCCGAAGCTTGACGTACATGGACATTACATTACATTTGCGGAATACTTAGTAAATAACAAAAACACACACACAAGGATCGTAATAGTTTAGTGTCTTTGGAAACTCGGAATATAATCTTCTAATCCTGGTGAAAGATCTTCAACATCTCCCATAAAGATATTCCTTTTTTTTAATACCTATAACCTTTCTTTATATCCTGGGGAAAAGAAAACATAAAAGGGTGAGCTCAAATGCTCAGTAAGGGTAAACAAAAGGAAAATCAATCACATCATATTCATAAGAACATAACTTTTGGAAATCTAAACCTGCAAAAGAGAGCGTAAATTCATAACATGGGATAAATCATGGCAGTGAAATGTAATCACAATAATCATAACTTAAAACATGAAACTCTGTGGCATACACACATAATCATAGAGAATCATTTCTTGTTAGTCAAGACTCATTTCCAAGACTATCTTAGTGGACAAAGTCCCTTTCGGAATCGAGTAACCCTCGTTTCAGTCCTGTTTCACTGAATCGGTATAACCTACCATTTCAGCCATGTCTATCTCATGAGATATAAAATCTTTACCCAATGCATTGGAGGTAGATATAGGTCCCACCCATCTTATAATGAATCCATTCTTATGTGTGCCACAAAATCATAAATCATACATCATTGCATAACCCATGTAATAAAAATGGGAATCTTAAACATCGCGACATCATAAAACAATTCATATATGATAAAGGAATTCATAAAAATAATTCCATCACAACATAATAAATGCAATGTAATAATAGGGATAAAAACAGAACCCTTTATTATCTTATATGGAAAATAATTTTGATAAAACACTTGAACTTCATTCTTGAGGAAAATATCCTTTCTACTTCAAAAACATTTTTCCTTTCATAACATGTCATACGACGTTAAAATAAAAGAAGTTGATTAAAAATAAATTTGAAAACTTGTAAATGAAGCTTCTTGGAAATAATTTTTTAAAAATCCATTCATGCCTTATAAGTTAAAAAAAACATTCTTCGTACTTTTGTCGGAAAAGTCAAAAAAGTACCTCGTACAAAAAACGACAAAAGATTCCTTTCATTTCTTTTACTAAAAACTCACTGAAGGGTAAAAATGGATTTAAACAATTGTAGGTGGATGGAAATAATATTACATATTTATGAAACATGGATGTGGATGATAAAATACACCCTAGTAAATACTTACGAATAAACAATCTCAGATAAAAATGAGATTGTGATATTTCCCTTACCTTAGGTCCGACTTGCTTTGTAAGTGTCCGAACCTCCTGTATAATGATTTAAATCATGTTATTGACTTATTCCAGAATCATATTCATTGTTACTATATCATATATGGTCCACTTATGACTTTATATTACCCGTTCTTTTGTAAATTTATGTTAAAGTAGCGTTTTGGGTAAAATCGTCTCATTTGTCGTTCGTGTTTTTAACTTGTAATTATTAATATGATTACTTAGATCATGATTACTTAATTACAGAATATAAAACATGATTTATATAAATATATATTCATAATACACATATATAATAAATCAATAAATGGAAATAAATACACCGTTCATGGAGACGGTAGTCCGTACGTACACATGAACGTTGTTTTCGTTTCCTTATTGAATTGAATGGATTTAAGTAGATGACATACATATAAATAATTCCAGTATCATTATTATGTCATATATTTCATTAGTACTTATTATATATACTTTATAATCATTCATGAATGGTTAATCATTGAGAATGAATCTCATCGCGTCGTGGAGACGGTAGTCCGTACGTACGCACGAGCGATGATATCATTCCCATGGTCGTGGAATTGTGTTGAAGTGTATGTATACTATTTAAGTATAATTATCACTTTATAATAATCATATATAGTTACTCATTACACCATTATACCCATCCTTGTAAGGTTATGGTGGAAAATAGAGTACACCACGGCATGGAGACGGTATTCCGTACGTACGCACGCACGGTGATTTCCTTTCTCCGTAGGATGGATAGAATGTTAATTAGAGTTGTTTCATATTTATAATAACATATCAGTATGTAAGTAATACTGATGTTATTACTTTATAATGAAACAACTAAAGAAGAAGAAGTTGAAGAAGAATGAAATTGAAAAGATCGATAATGGATATTACCTCTTCTTTGGAACGCCTCTTTGAATCCTCCACTTAGGGAACTAAGATTGGTCTTTGAAGAATACCAGGACCTCTAGTATTATTCTAGGGAAGTGGAGAAGGTATTTCGGCAGGGGTTGGCCGAGCTTGAGTGCTCAAATTTGTGTGAGGAGGAGGGGGAGGAGGTGCCCTTTTATAAGGGAGGAGAGGGGCACTTTAGGAATATCTCAAAATATTATTTTATATTAAAGTCCAAATCGGTTTATAATGGTTCCAAAGGGTCTTATTTCGAAGCTAAAGTGGGTATGGGTCGAAATCATATCAACCAATAGGATTTAGACAAGTTTAGGGTATTATTTTAACCTTATCAATTAGATTTAACTCTAAGTTAAATAATTTAACTTTTACCGTGTCTTTTTTTTTCTTTCACTATATGGTTAATACACTTACTATAACATGCCAAACGAACCCCAAATTGTTTATTAATCATATATATATCCTTATCTAAGTCATTTGGCCGAACCTTATATTTTTAGGAATAAAATAACAATTAATAATATAATATTTGATTTAAAAACTATTTTGTGTCAATTTTGACACTATTTGATATATGATTTTTGTGAAAGTCATAACGGAATTATATGTTCGAACCAAGTTGATTACATCAACACTAATATATCATAGTAACCTAGAAAATTAGTGTAATTCATAAAAAGTCTCAAATTACATTTATTTTGGTGTTTATAACATCAATTATGTCAGTATTTCATTAATAAGATAATTACTGCATCATCTTTGTGTCATAAATAAATTAAATTATTTGATGTCTAAAAATTACAAATAAAATACCATAATGTAGGAAATATTTTGAGATTTCTAATTAATATTTAAAATCGAATTTATCTTATGTATAACCCTATATTAAAAATGTTTTACTAAATAAACTTCGATTTTAACTCTTTTAACTCTTCATTGAATTAAATAATAATAAATGTCTTAATCTAATCCAAGTGGGCCTAAATGATAATATTTTACACTTAAGGTTATTTTTGGTCGAGATACACTTTTACAATAGGATTAGGACATGTGTTGGGGTAATATTAATATCATTGTTACCCTTAATTACCATATTTACTTTTAACCGTGGTAAATAAAAGTAAAAAGTTACTATTCACCAAAAATTATTTTCATCTCATTGAACCACATTTTACTTACTGAAATCAACCGTGTCTCTCAGATTTTTGAAATTCAATTCAAAGAAGCGGTAAAATTATGTTTTATGAAAAATTTAGTTTTTTAACTACCACTTAGTAGTTTCACTATTCATCAAAAATTGATGTTTTTCAGAAAAATGCCAAAATTTCATCCTAAGATATATTTCATATTCCGAATTCAAAAATGAAGTCTATTTTACCAAATTCATAATATAGAAGTTGCATTAATTAATTTTATAATTAAATCCCGCTGTTAAATCAAATAGCGTGTTTTTAAGAAACAATATCTATCAAAAGATTGACACTTGATTATGTTTGGTTTAAATGTGAAATTACATTCAATGACCAACATTGTATTAAATTGTAAAAATATATTCTAAATATACTTTAAAACCACTCAAATTAATAATTTATCACTATTAATTATTTCGATTAAAAAATTTGTTTTTAATTATAATTTAGTAATTTTCACTATTCATCAGAATATGAAAGTTATCCGAAAAGTACCAAAATTTCACCTTAGGCTAAATTCGATACTCCGAATCCAAAAATGAAGTCCATTTTGAGAGCTAAAATTTCTAAAATTTAAAAAGTGGTTATTACTATTCATAACGGCTAGTTTTAATAATATTTTAATAGCATATCGTTGTTTCGTGAAACTGAGTATTGCGTACTACACACGCTATCGAGGAAGGTTGTGATTGCGTGTAATGCAAGGCAAGTCAAAGATGCGTGTTGTGAAAGCTCCTTTTGGTGTAGCGTACAACACAAGACATTAATAAAATTAAAAAGAACATTTTTCATAAAATCTCGGGCTGTTACACTAGTTATGGTACAACGATCAATGTATCCATTTTCTTGGACTCTAATTACCCTCTTATCATCTCAGTACACCGAGACACAAATTATAGGGTAGAAAATGGAACATTCATTATATATGAATGGGTTTTGGTTTCCATTTAATTATTGATTTAGCTCCCTATATATATACCTAATAAATCTAACTTTAATTAAAATATAGTATCACAATGAATATCGACTTAGTGACGAGGAATTGATTTATTGGCCTATCTGGGAAGTGTTTCCTCTAGGAGGATAAAAATCGCTACTTTCACCCATCAAGAAGCTAGAAAACCTACCTTGGTAGTAAAAATAAACATTTTTTTGTGTGGTAGTGGTAATTTCTTATATAATTGGATAATAACACTTGTATGATGATCACACTTCTTGATTTTCACAGGTAAATGTCATCCAGGTTCTGGGGCGAGTAGGACCCATAGGCAGTTAAAGACTAGCTAGAGTCAATGGTATGAGAGTTACATTTGGTTCATAACCTTATGGAAAAGATAGAAGTTATTATGTATAGCCTTCTCCATGGATCAACAGGACATTGGTGTAGTTTTGGGACTCAAACACAAGATGATATTTCTCTTCCATAGACCAAGTTTGGGCATCTCTTCTTGGAGAAGTATTTACCGGT
Source organism: Viscum album (assembly GCA_963277665.1). Taxonomy (NCBI): domain Eukaryota; kingdom Viridiplantae; phylum Streptophyta; class Magnoliopsida; order Santalales; family Viscaceae; genus Viscum; species Viscum album. Next base: position 639,170,200 of record OY728153.1, read on the forward strand.
GAATCTATGATTAGTGAACATCTAGGATATTCTGGATCTATAGTAGGGAAACATGTCATTCATTGAGTATAAATCAAGGTTTAATAACCTTACGTGATACTCTCTTAACATGGTTCATGATGGGTACTTCTGAGTTTAGAAGTTAAAGTGTGGACTTTGCTGAGATATTTGAGATGGATTGGTTCCCATCTCAATCATTCCCTATTAGAAAGATATAGAGACATCCCAGTTGTGAATAAAGTTTAAGGAAAAGGACATTAAATAGAAGGGTAGGTCAATATAAATCATACAAAAGAGTGTTTATCCATGGCTGGCAGACAATAGGATGGTGGATCATGACATAAGAGGATACCATATTCTCAAGATCCAACAAAGGGATCAGTAGTGAATAAATCCTGGAGAGAATCATGTTATCCATAAGAAAATAGGTGCTTTAACTATGAGGGTTGAGTTCATATCACTTTGGATTTCTCGACCTACCATATGATAATGGATAGTTATACTTTGGATAGGTTTTTGAGTCAGAGTAATCGATGTGAATAGGGTGACCCATAAAGAGGCGATCATGGAAGAGGACCTAAAGGATTTATTGGAGGTGGTAAATGTTATTTTATGATACCATTTCCACCAAATCTAGGTGGATCATGATAGGCTTATAGAATATATGGAAAAAGGCATGGATATTTTTAGGGAGTCGAGGCTTATAACCTAGATTTCATGACACGATTCAAGGTATGATATATGTCTTGTCCACCTTGGAATCAGTTTTAGTAGACATAGGATAACACCATTAATTTATGACCTTATCCCTTATTTGAGAACTAGAGATTCTATTAGATAATCTAACCTAAACCTTAAGGATAGCGACTCCTAATAGAGGGGATTCTATAAACACACTCTTCTGCCGGAATTGTGAATTGGCACTCATAGGAGAGAGATTCATGTGGGGCCTCTTTAGAGCTATAATGAGACAATGTGATATCATTCTTAGTATGTACCAAATATCTATAGTTTATTATTATATTGATGTTTTCTGATGTAGAATATGGTGTATCCGATAAGGAAACTCATGATTTTCCTTCAACAACATGAAGGAATCTTGGTCATAGTAATATAGGCTCATGTGTAGGAGATTTCAACCGATTTTCCATCAGTTGGATAGCTTGAATCTTTGTGTAGTAGACTTAGTTGATGTTTGGTTCCATATAGTAGTATATGAATATCTATATGTCTTCCTTGATGACATACTTGTTTTACCTCCCTGTTGAGTGGTTGAATTTTATATTCACTTACACCCTGATACTACTATGATATCTTCAATAGCATATCGTATAACTCTTTTTGAGTTTCAAGAGATAAGGGTGAAAATGGAGGACTTTCATAGGAAAGGATTTATGAGACTTAGTGTATTTCCCTTAGTAGCTCTAATTTTATTCACCAAGAAGGAGGATGAGATCCTAAGGTTTTGGGTAGATTACTGTTTCCAGAACCAGGAAACCATTAAGAATAAGTATTTACTATAGATAATTAATGATCTATTTGATCAATTAAAAGGGAATAAGTGGTTCTTAAATATTTACCATAGTTCAGGCTATCACCTGCTCTGTGTACACAAGGAGGATATTCCTAATATGTAATTCCGATGTTTTTATGATCAGTATGAGACCTGGTGATTCCCTTTTTCATACATAATTCCCAAAATATATTCATTAGTCTTATAAACTATATATTTAAACCTTTATTTGACCGATCTGTGGTGTTATTTATGGAAGATATTCTCATTTACTTGGCATTATAGGTTAATCATATAGAGAATTTGAGGATGTTCATAATTATGCACTGAGATCAGCAACTATATGTAAAATTAAGTGTCAGTTCTAGATTATAGAGGTCCACTTTTTGGGTCGTGTTATCTTAGAGAAGTATATATCCATAGACCCAATGAAGATCAAGGTAGCATTATATTGGGAACCACCATAGAGAATTATAGAGGTGAAAATATTTCTTGTATTGGAAGGATATTACTCTATATTTGTTCCATATTTCTCCAGGTTTCTAGCTCCCTTTAATACCTTGATTTGTAAGTGGTATCCTTTTGTCTGGTTGAAAAGGTTCCAAGAGGAATTTATGTAATTGTTGATAATATTGACGAGTAATCATATACCGAGGTTATAGTAAGAGGTGGATGAATATGTGGTGTTGTATGATGCCTCAAGAGTTGGTCTGAGGGGTGTCTTAATACATAGGTAGGTGATGGTTACTTATAGATCCTAGCAGTTGAGACCCCAGGAGTATAACTACATGAACCATGATTTAGAGATGAATATGTGGTGTTTTCCATAAAATATTTGAGACACAACCTTATAGGTTACTGGTTTATCATTTATTATAATCAAAATAGTCTTAGTTATATCTTCATTTAGATAGATTTCAACCTGAGACAAAGGTGATGGATATAGTTATTATAGTAATATGACTTCAAGATAGTCTATACTCATGGGTAGTGGAATGAGGTGAAAGATTATCTCTATAGGAAATTTGATTTTTGATTTCAAGGTGATGAATTGAAGAAGTTACCCTCATTGGAGATATCCTTGGCGGATGGGGAGAAACAAAAAACCTCTGATTAGTGGTTGTGACCCACCTTCTTTTATAATTCCTGAGGGTAGCACAACTTGGTGATTTTGATTATGAGGTCTTGGGTGACTAGATATTCATATAACATGCTTCTAATGGATTTTTTGAAGGTGGGGATCATGTTATTATCTTCCAAGGGTAGATGATGGTGCTAGTTTCACTTAGAGATAAGGTACCAAGATATTTCCATTCATATCATTAGTGGTATATCCTGGGGTAAATAATATTTATCATGAACTTGAATGCTAGTTTTTGTGGCCAGGGTTATATAAGGGTGATATAGAGTTCATATCCCAATGTATCAACTATCAATAGATAAAGGATGAGTATCTAGATATAACAGGTTTTTCCCAACCTCTTAAGGTATCAAAGTGTAAGTGGGATTCCATATATATGGATTTCATGATGGGATTTACACAAATAGTGATATGTCATGATGCTATATAGGTGATCGTGTATTGACTCACTAAATCAGCCCACTTCCTCACTAATAGGGGTCATATTTTGGTCAAAATTAGGGGATGATTGTATGTGTAGTAGGTTATCCAACTTCATGGTTTTCCCTTTATGATTGTCTCATACCGCGATTCTAGTTTCAAATTTCTATTATGGAGAGGTTTGTATGAGGTTACCAAGAATTAGTTGTAGATGAGTATGGTGTTCCACCCCAAGATAAAAAATTAGATCGATCAAACCATTCAACTCATAGAGGAAATGTGGAGAGATTTTATATTGAAATTTGTCTAAATATGGGAATATCACATAATATTAGTAGAGTGTTCTTAAAATAGAAACCACCACTTTACTATTGACGTGACACTATTTTAGGCCCTTTATTGGACACCCTTTAGGTCACCACTTTGTTCTTCATAGTTGGTATAATTAACACTGATGGGGATAAATTCAGTAAAAATAAGTATAGTGAAATTTTAGATCATCTAGGAGTGGATAAGAACAACCCATGTCCATCCAAATTTATATAAATACTTTTGATGGAGTCCATTGGAGTTCATCGAGGGAGACCATGTGTTCCAAAAGGTCTCAACTCAGTTTGGTGCCTAGATATTTGGTTGGGGTTGAAATATATCTCCAGGGATTATCAGAATATTCAATATTCTACACAAGATTGATGAGGTTGTGTACCATGTGAATTTACCTATTTAGTTGGATTGAGTTCATAATGTCTTCCATGCATTTCAACTGAGGAAATACGTGTATGATCTATTGTATGTTATTGACTATGGTGAGTTAGAAATTGAATAAAAATCCACATTTCCAAAGTATCCAATGTTGATTTAGGATGAGAATCATAATATCCATTATTGGTGAATGTTCCCCTTATGTACAATCGCTGGAAACATGAGAGTATTCAAGAGATCTCATGGGAGAGAGATAACCCTATGAAAGCTTAATATACTCACCTTTTTGAGTAGTTCCTTATTTTCAAGATGAAAATCCTTGAAAGTGGAGAGAAGGTAATGGTTCTAGTATTTTTTATGATTTGTACCTCTAAATATTTTAAAAATTATTTACAGAGCTATACATGAAGTTGGAATAGAGTTTTTATCCTCATTTATCCAAGATGTTGATATATTAAAAATATTAAATATATTAATTAACATGCACACTTAATCTTGTAAATAATGGTTTTCCATCCAAATAGAGTCTTTTATGGGGAAACAAAGACCTATTTTGAATCCAGAATACGGGTTTTACCCTAATAAATACAATATTAATTCACATCAGACCCATGGTCAACATATAATCAAGTGTATATATTAGGGAAAATATATCAATTAAATTAAATAATTGATTTAATTTTCCTAAATAAATGTATAAACCCACACAAACTCTATTTAATCCTTATTATACCTAATCTATAGGGTTATCTACATAATTATTGAGATTAGGGAAGAAGGTATCATGGTGTAATTTTTTAGAGGTTGAACTTGGATTTAGGATTGATCACAAACATTTCAGAGATCACCCATGACTCAATGAAAATCATGCTAGTTCCTTTTTTGACAGTGATTGATCCAAATATGAGGTAGGGATTTTTGTGTGTGGATTAAATAATTTATTTAATATAATTATGATTATAGATTTATTCTTCTAATGATTCAGTATAGAATTGGTATATTTGAAACCTCATTAATTTATGATTTTTATTTCGAGTTATGAACTTGATAGTTATTAACCCAGTAATGATTATCAAACCCCATTCCACCTTCATTTTGTTCCCCATAACTGATAGTTGTAGTGTGTATAACCATCATGGATCATTAAATTTAGTGTTTTATGTTTTTTCCCATATATTCGATACATTCATCATCAATATTCAATTCATTGTCGTTGATTCAAAAAAATAGGTATGATTTGAATCAAGATTGAACTCAGATCTGCACTTGTTCATGGTTTTGATTGATGAAAAATAAATATCATTTAATGGGTGTATTTTTAGATGAGGTATATATGAATGAATATGTTTTGTAATGTCCAATCCCTAATAGGGAATAAGTGGGTGACATGGGAAATTAAAATTTCAATTCTCTAATGAAGGGTGTCCAGAATTTGGTTTTCGGAATGGCCTTGAT